>BSUD01000006.1:11756945-11829382 GCA_033239045.1 Fagopyrum esculentum | reverse complement strand
GCGTTTCATTTAATCTGTTCTGAACCGATCCAAAAACATGTCTCAGAACATATCCTCACGCCGCGAACCCGGTCCAATAAAACACAACAACCTGTTGCCCATCAGACACCATTTCATGCCACGAAGCCACCACAAACATGCACAAGATAAGCATACAACACATGCATCAGCTTCCTAACAAGTACAAGCCGCCAGGGTCCAATGAACCGGCAACGAGTACATCATGAGTCAGCTATAACACACGTCGATACCCTTATCCCAACTAAGCTAGTTCTAGGGACATTACGAGTCAATACTATCGCGTGCACACACGTAATCTAACCTATACAAACATGGATCATAAAGTTTACAAATGCCCTCTTGATCCATGTTAACATATCGTCTCGATCACCAGTAGTGAATTGGGGAGGCACTCCTGTCCGTCATCAGTTCATTGCTAATTATCTTTAGGGAACATCCCACAAGTGAAGGGAATTCCTGCAGAAGATAAATTTGTCAGCAGTGACAATTTTAGTACCAAAATCAGCAGGGTTTACATCTCCTCTAATTTTCTTAACTTCAAAATGCTTCTTTTCTATCTCATCCCTAACAAAATGATATCTAACATCAATGTGCTTAGATCTTTCATGATATACAGGATCCTTACAGAGATATAAAGCACTTTGGCTATCAATATTCAAAACAGGGGTACAGGTTTTATGTTGTATTTCTGAAATTAATCCTTCTAACCAAATGGCCTCCTTCGATGCTTCAACAGTAGCTGTATACTCAGCTTTAGTAGATGACAATGCTACAATAGATTGTTGTTGTGATTTCCATGAAACACAGTTATTTGTCCAAGTGTAGTAGTAAGCAGTGGTAGATTTTCTAGTGTCTTTGTTACTAGCATAATCTGAATCTACATATCCTACAACATCATGATTCACAGAGTGTTCAACAAAACACAGACTCAGTTTCTTAGTTCCAACTAAATATCTTAAGCAATATTTCATGGCAGTCCAATGTTCTAATCCAGGATTAGACATGAACCTACTCAGAACACTTATAGCAAAAGAAAGATCAGGTCTAGTGCACAACATAGCATACATCACAGAGCCTACAACCACATCATAAGGAATATTAGACATCTTTTTCAGCTCACTGGGGGAATCAGGGCAGTGTTTCTTGGTTAGTTCTAAGTGCCCTCCTAAGGGCATGGGTGTAGGTTTAGAATTTATCATATTAAACCTATCTATGACTTTCTGTATATAGTCAGATTGAGAAAGCCATATTTTCTTTTTAACCCTATTTCTTATGATCTGTATACCAAGAATTTTATGTGCAGTACCTAAATCTTTCATGTCAAAATGCATTTTAAGTTCTCTTTTCACATTATTAATGATGACTTTAGATTTGCACATAATCAAAATATCATCAACATATAACAGAATGTAAAGAACATTAGGAGTAGACAGATTTTTAAAGTACAAGCAGTAATCATATTTACTTCTCATAAAACCTAGATTCTTCATACAAATGTCAAACTTAATGTTCCATTGTCTAGGTGATTGTTTTAAACCATACAAAGATTTCTTAAGCAAACAAACATGCTCAGATTTATTTTTATTTACAAATCCTTTAGGTTGGCTTATGTAAATAGTTTCTTTCAAATCACCATGCAAGAAAGCAGTTTTAACATCCATTTGCTCAATGTCCCAGTCATACACAGTAGCCATAGCAAGTAGTAATCTTAACGTTTTATACTTAACTACAGGAGCAAAGATGTCTGTGTAATCTATACCCTCTCTTTTTGTGAAGCCTTTGGCAACCAGCCTGGCTTTGTACCTAGGGGGATCACTAGGTTTTATACCTTCTTTTAGTTTATACAGCCACCTACATTGAACTAGTTTTACATTTTCTGGCCTAGGTACTAGGTTCCAAGTGTTATTAGAATTCATGGATTCAATCTCATCATTCATAGCTTGGTTCCAGTTTTTAGCATTAGGACATTTTATGGCTTGTTCATATGTGTCAGGGGTGTAGAAATTATCTATCACATCAGCTGTTAGAAAGGCATAATCAACTATGTTCAATTCATTAGTTAACATGATATACTCAACATTATTAGCATATTTTTTATTAGGGATTTTTAACCTAGGTGACCTGTCCCTGGTTAACTGGTAGTGACCATGAAAATCCCAACGACGCAGGTCTTCATGGTTGTCACTCGACTTGAGTTGGTTTGAACTTTCCCCCTCATTATCAGCAGTGTCAGCAATGCTACCTGAGTCGTCGGAATTCTAATGGTCACAGCCATAATCAGATTCAGGATTTATGAGGTTTTTATTGGGATTTTCAACACTTTCTTCATTATTTTCCCCTCCTAATTGTTGAGTATTATCATCATTGTTATTTTCATCCTCATTAATGTCTAATTGAGGGGTGTTAGGGTTGCTGGAGCTTTCAGTTTGATAATGACCTATATCAAATTCTTCTTCATCATTATGATTTATGTGAGGTTCTTCATTATGATTATAGAAAGTTATGGATGAGCTAGTAATTTCTATACCATCATTCTCCTCTGACCTATGGGTTTCAGCATTCTCAGTTTTATTTTTAAAATGAAATTCTTCTTCATTAAAAATTACACTTCTAGAAGTGATGACTTTATAACCATGGGGTTGAATTATTAGGAGTTTATATCCCTTAACACCTTCTGGATATCCTAGCATTACAGCTTTTAAGGCTCTAGGATTTAGTTTTCCTTGGGAAATTTGGGAATAGGCAGTACAACCAAAAGGCTTTAGGTGACTTAAATTTGGTTTCTTACCAGTCCACATTTCCTGAGGAGTTTTAAAGTCAATTACTGATGAAGGGGATCTATTTATGAGGTATGTAGCAGTTACTAGGGCTTCCCCCCACATTGAGTGTTTCATCCCTGAACTAATGAGCATACACCTAGTTTTTTCAAGGAGTGTTCTGTTCATTCTTTCAGCTGTCCCATTTTGTTGTGGGGTACCAGGTACTGTTAAGTGTCTTTTAATTCCTTTTTCTTTGCAATAGTCATTAAACTCAGTATTGCAAAATTCTAGTCCATTATCTGTTCTAAGGCATTTTAGGGTATGTCCAGTTTGATTTTCTACAGCTTGTTTCCATTCTTTAAAATACTCAAAAGCTTCATTTTTGTTTTTAAGGAGATAAGTCCAAACTTTCCTAGAATAATGATCTATGAAAGAGATAAAATATCTCTTTCCTCCTATGGTGTCAACCTGTGCTGGTCCCCAGAGGTCAGAATGTACATATTCTAAGGGTTTTTGAGCTTTATAAGATGAATTATTATAGCTGTGTTTATTCTTTTTACCTAAGATACAATTTTCACAAAGAGTAATATCTACAGGTTCCCTTTCTAACATGCCTTGTTTGTACAGATTTTTAAGGCCAGTATTACCTATATGTCCAAGTCTATTGTGCCAGATTTTAGTATGACTTAAGGTCATTTTATTATTAGCAGTGGTAAGAATCAAATTAGGTGAAGTTATAACATGGTACAATCCACCCTTTTTGATACTTTTTATAAGAGTTATCCCATTTCTAATGACTTCCCTTATCCCATTACTCGTATTAATTTGACAGTTTAAGTCATTTAAAGCTGATTCACTCATTAGATTTCTCCTAAGTTGTGGAACCCATCTAACATTCTGTAAAACCCTAATTTTACCATCAAACATGCATATAGGTACATTTCCTACCCCTCTAATACTCAGGGCAGTGTTATCTCCTAACATAACTTCTCCACCATCAAATTCATGCAAAGAACTAAACAATGATTTATCAAAGGAAGCATGCATAGTACAACCAGAATCCAAGATCCAGACATTAGGATTTACAGAATCATGCTCAGAACACATAAGCAGTTCACAAGGATATTCAACTTGAATTTTTTCAAACAAAGACACCTTTCCATCAGAATTTTTACTATTCTTAGCATCATCTCTCTTTTTCTTTCTACATTCATTTGCATAATGACCAGGTTTCTCACAATAATAACATTTCTTGTTATTTTTATCAAAGTCAGAAGGTCCAGATTTATCCTTTTCATACTTTTCTTTCTTCTTGTTCTTAAAGTTTTTAGAGTTTCCTTTAGCCATAAGGACTTCAGGTTTCACATCTGATTTCTTTTCAGTTCTACTCTTAAAGATTTTTAGTGTGTCATTCTTTTCTGTTATAGCCTCTATTATCTTTTCCTGAGTGATATTTTCAGAGCTATACTGAATAACATCTCTTAAGGTATCAAACTGAGAAGGCAAGGACCCTAATAACAAGACAGCAAGATGAGTTTCTTTTATTTCATCATCACATCTAGCTAAATCCTGATTCATTCTTAAGAACTTATCTAAGTTATCATTAAGAGTCAGGTTAGTGTCCATTTTGAAGGTAAACAGTCTATGCAGTAAAGAGATTCTAGAAGGTAATGATTTCTTTAAGTACAACTTTTCTAAAGCATCCCAAAGGGTTTTAGCAGAAGTGTAACTTACAATCTGACGAGCCACGTCGTCAGTTAACCTAATCATGATCTCAGCATGTGCCTGCTCACTCATTTCCTTCTTCTTTTCGTCGGACGTCATAGCCAGGTAGTCTCCTGTGATGGCTTTGAGGCATTTCTCCTTAGTGAGAATAGCCCTCATCTTCACCTGCCACATGGTGAAGTCACCACTCCCATCGAATGGCTTCATCCTCACTGTGGAGTCTGTCATATTTTACCCCTGCAAGAGCCACAAACAAACAAGTCAGTGCTTATGCAGAAAAGCAGGGAAAGAATACAAAGTAAACAGATCTCACACAAACAAGGGGATAACAGAATACACTAGTAAGGGGAAACAAAAAACCAAAAAACGTGTAGACACAGATCTTTTACCACAAGAAAAACAATACAGCGGAAGACAGGATCATATGCGCATAACAAACAAAAAGAATCGTTTTTCAAAAGAAAAAGATGCAACAGAAAGCTCTGATACCACTTTGTAGAATTTTATTATGCTTTCATATGATTTTAATACCAATAGGAAAGATCAACACACGATATGATTACGCAGTTCAGGTGTTAAAACCCTACGTCTGCGGAACCTCAAGAGGGGAGGTCCGATCCCGTATTTCACTAGGCATTCAAGATCGATTACAATATAGGTTTGATTACAAAGGTGCACGCAAGATCAACAAGCAATAACCCGAAACCTAGAAACAAGTCAGAATCAAGAGATACGAAGAACAAAGGTTCAGAAATAGCCCCTGTGTGGCTACGCAAAGCTTTCTGTCAAAGCTTTGCAATCTTCTATGTGAAGATCTTCTTCAGGAGAGGAGCAGGTGAGGATGAGCGTCTCAAACCCTAGCGAACCACCTCCTTTCTTCTTCTTCGATCGCCCTCTCTGTCGTTTACTCTGAGAAGCTCTCTCTCTCTCTCACAGCGGCAAAGGGCTGCAACTCGCTTAGGGTTTAGAGGAGGCCAAGCTTCGCTTTTATACCTCCATCTGATAGCTCAAACGCGGCGTTTCATTTAATCTGTTCTGAACCGATCCAAAAACATGTCTCAGAACATATCCTCACGCCGCGAACCCGGTCCAATAAAACACAACAACCTGTTGCCCATCAGACACCATTTCATGCCACGAAGCCACCACAAACATGCACAAGATAAGCATACAACACATGCATCAGCTTCCTAACAAGTACAAGCCGCCAGGGTCCAATGAACCGGCAACGAGTACATCATGAGTCAGCTATAACACACGTCGATACCCTTATCCCAACTAAGCTAGTTCTAGGGACATTACGAGTCAATACTATCGCGTGCACACACGTAATCTAACCTATACAAACATGGATCATAAAGTTTACATTTTTTTACCAATATGCACTCATCTTCTTTTTGTAAGACGATAGGCGGATTACAAAAAGAGTCCATCAATGGATAACTCGTATTTACTTCTAACATCCTCTCTTAAGTGAAATCTGAGGTGAACGAAGACAGATATTGGATTGAAAGTCCATAAATAGTGGAGTGGCGATATCCTTATATACCGAGGGAATATGAAGAATGCGAAATTTGTCCAAAGTAACTCTTTTGCGAATGAAGTGTATGTCAAACTCGGCATACTTATTCACTTGTAAGACAAATAGACGGCTAAGACGTTATTATATATCATGTCTGGTAAATTAATGGTTTTGGAGTAAATAAGTAGCAATAGTGTCGGTTGAAACCAAAATGTTTATATTTGTTAGAATGAAAGGTAGATCTTTTGAGAAAGGACTTGGTACATCACCATTCTTCACAATTTAAAGGCCGGACAATTTTGTCGGAGTACTATGCTAAACTCTTTCAATTAGTTAGTACTATATTATTGCTTATACACGTGTGGTTCTAAAACGTTTCCATTTACATTGGACAAATTTATGTCCATCGCTCTACCATTTATTATTTATTCGAAATAATTTTATTCACTTGTGCTAATCATATTTTGTAAGACACTCGTATAGCATCTTCTCTATATTTACACGGTAAGAAATAAATTTTATATCTCAAAATTTAATTTAAAATGCAAAAATATAACAATTAAAGCTAAATACATGTAAAAGCTAAATACAAATAGTATAGCCCAAGTACCATGATTGTTTTTTTTTAAGGGTTAGAGTACCTTGATTGTTGCTGCGTCTTGCCTCTTTAGCCTTTCTAACTCATTTCGTTATTTTTAAAACTCTGGTTTGAACCACGATTTTCGATTCGAAGCCTACATCGAACCGAAAATCTAAATATACTAAACCACTATGAAAATATCGGTTCACGATTCGAATTAGACTTAAACCGTCGTTTCAGTTCAATTCACTCGAACATGCCGATTTTGCTCAACCCTACTTTATACTGCCGACCGGCCAACATCAACACATACGTAACATTCACCCGAGTCATCGGAGATTTTCAAGTCATTCTCCCAAAGGAGGTTCAAACACATAACAAGAGTAACAAACCCAAAATACGAAGAACTCGAACATTAGTAAAACCACACAACTTATCACAAAGTTAAGTATGAAAAACAAAAATCAATCCTTACGTTAATACCCGCTTAAAAACACAACTGCACCAAATCAATCCCCACCTCAAAAAAAATGTGTAATGTGCATACGAGTACACACGTGTATTAGATTCAAACGTGTCGCACAAACTCGATGATATTTCATATGAAGATTACTTAGATTACCGTGTTTGAATTTTTGGATCCTAGAAGTTTAATTATATTTAAAAAAGTAATAACAAATTTTTATGAACCTAAAGATAAGTTTAGAACTTAGAAGAGCATGGAAGGACAAAGGTAATTTAATTTGGAGTTGTACACGTGTTTGATGCGAAAGAAACGTGGGGGTGTGTAATGGGGCTTCCATGAACGTACATTGGACTTAACCGGTGTAGATAACACCTTGAGCTAAAAAGATTTGTAGTACATGTATGACATACATATCATTATTATTATTATTATTATTATTATTATTATTATTATTATTATTATTATTATATGGACCCGTGTACAAGTAGGTCACACATCGTGTACCAATAGTTAAAACGAACGACAACCTACATACATATACTAATCCGATATAAATATATATTATACTTGATTTTAGCCAAAAGCCTAAAAATCTCATATTTGTTTAATTTTTAAACTTTGTATTTCTATTTATGCAAGTCCTTAAATATATTTTTAATAAGGTTTTAGTAAAAGTAAAGATTCAAGTATCTATATTTTTGTGTGGTATACCTGAAAATTGAGATTCAAAGTTAAAGGATGAATGAAATTTTGTACAAAATAATTATGGTTTATAAAAAATTTAAAAGATAGATTGACTAAAAAGTTGTATTATAAAATGTGTTTTTGAAATTTTTTTTATTAAAATAATCGTAATTGTAAGAATAGCAAGCGGAATAACATATATTTAAGACTCCACAAAATAAAAATATATGCAAAATATATCTTTACTTAACTTTTAGTAACAAAAATATAATTAATATAAATTAATCAATAATATGATAGGTTTAATAAATGTATCAGTAGTATACAATAATAAAAGAAATAAAATAAAATAATGATAATAATAAATAAATAAATAAAATAAAAGTAATAATAAAATTAAAGTAAATATTAATAAATTTATTATATAATATCGGGGATTTTATGTTATATGTTTAAAGAAAAAAATGATATTAGAGTTAGTTGGTATTTCGGATTTGAATGATAAATGTTACGATTTTAAATATTAAGTAAATTAAATAATAGTGTGATGTGTATTAACGAATATAGGTAATTTTAAGTTTGATGAGATGAATGCACGAAATTGTGACAAATGTAAGTTTACGGGCTTACTTTAGTATATAGAGTAGTGTGATACTCGTGCCTTGCATATTTAAAAAAAATTATAGGTTCTCAAAATGAAATGAGAATTGTTCAAATATTAGGGCAGTGCATACGGTCCAAACCGGACTGGACCGGTGTAAATTAAGAAAACCTTGGACCGTAGACCGGACCGGTCCGGTTACGGGTTGGACCGGTTTGTACATAAATTGTGCAATTTTGAATATTGCGGATTGGACCGGACCGGATTGGACCGTTTTGTACCTTAATTGTGCAATTTTGGTGAGGTTTTCCGTTCCAAAACCAGACCGAACTGGACCGGACCGGAAATTCGTAGTTTACGGTCCAACCCGGGTTACGGTTTTAGACGGTCCAAAAACCGGACCGGACCGTAGACCGGACCGTAAATTCCGCTCCGGTCCAATTTTGCACAGCCCTATTAAATATTAACTAATTAATTAAATTAAATAATAATATGAGGTGTCTTTTAACTATTAGAGTATAGAGACTATATATGTATATGTGTAAGTTTATAGTCTATATGTATATATGTAACTATGTAGGTTTACTATTTTATCTAAAATCTCTTAAGAAAAAGTTGATAACTTACCCAAAATCTTACCCGTGACCTACACCTAAAAAATAGATGGCAGCTTTGTGAAGCTGTGGCAAAGGTAGTGACACAGTATGGTGTAAGTGGTTTTTGGATGAGATAGCTATGCTTTCATGAAAGCTACTTCATATATGATCGAGTTAACCACTAGTTCAAATATGCTTGATGAAGATGAGACCACACCCTAGCTAGCACCGTCTTGTAGCTTTGGCTGGGGACCAACAATCATATCCATCTCGATTTCGGCATCGAATGGTGCTAAATTCTCCGGGGACGACGTTCTTTATTGCGATACGTTGGGGACCTTCTTCCTTCCATTACTCGTTCGAAAATCGAGTGTACACGACACCATTAATTTCTTTGTCCTTGGGTTGTTGTTCTTACAACAAGAACTTTTACTTTAAGATATGGGAGCTTACTCTAATGTTTATATGTTTTGTAAGATTCATTTCTGAAATCCTCTTTCTTTCTTGGCTGCTTATAGATCAACTTGAGGACCACATACACAAATGAACGAATTGGTGGTTGGGCCTTCGAATAATGCTGTTTCTGTGTGTGTTCATACACTTTTACTATATCATACTGTAACTATGTTTTATTTACTTCCAAAACAAGTCTACTGTCAATTACATACTATAAGTTTACAAAAGTATGCCAAGTTGAAGTAAGACTAACTCTACATATTCCAACTCCATATATGGGTATGTTATTACTTTTACAAAAGTATACCAACTTCAAGTAAGACTAACTCTTCATATTCGAACTCCATACATGGGTCCTTATGGATGAATTCACCGCTAAATTTTATCCATAAATATACAGTTATTGAACAATTATTAGGTTTATAGAATTTTAAAAAATACGCCATTTATGGTTGGGCTCTAACTTGTGTACGCCTTAAATTCAAAATCGGAGACGTCAACAATGATCATATTCGTTTTCCGTGGCGGTTTTTATATTTGATTGATTGTGTTAATGAGTTCAAGGTTGTCCCCTTCAATTTCAATGGTGTTGAGTCCTAAATTTATGGTCTTTTGGAGGCCCTCTTAGAGCATAAGCATCCACTTGAAGGATAGTTTCTCCTCCACATGCATCGACCCATTCCTGTAGAAGTGTTGAAGCATTGTGGTTTCGAATGATAAAATCAAAAGAACATTGATCATTAGAATTTTTGGAAGCATCAAAATTAATTTTGAGAGAGTTTGAACTTGGTGTATTCCATTTAATATCTTTTGTTTCTCGTCTTGGAGACTCATCCTAGTCTTTAATTTATTGTTGGGTCAATTGATTTAAATCATGTAGTTTTTTTTTCTTGTTAAAATTGTTTGGTTTCTCGTTAGCCAAATATACCACCATGTAACCACTATTTGTGTTAATTTTATTGGGCTACATTTTTCTTTTATCGCCATGATGATGTCAATTACTGTGGCATGTCGGATCACAATTGTATGAAAATTTTTTGTTTTTATCATTTTTGATATTATGTAATGTATACGGACATATGAAAAAGATGTGTTTAACACTCTCTATCGGAAGCTGACAAAGTTCACATTGTATTAAGTCCGGAACCTTTTGTTTTTCTAAGTTCTCTTTTGTTAGGATGTCATCTAGCCATCTAGGGACAAATCCACATAAAGTTTTTAATTTTTGCCATTATGTTAATGTCTCAAATCTATGTTTTGTCACCTTGTGTACCCATCTTACGTTTTTGGATAAGGTTCATTGCCGATTTGGTAGAGAACCATTCTTTTTCATTTGACGCTCAATACAGTTTGCATGTCTTGTATTTCATTTTGAGGTAGGTTGTACGTGTTTAATTTTCTAATAATGTCATGTGGTAATAGACTGCCCATTTGAAGAATTTCTTGTTGATCCCATTGTTTATTAGCTTACTAGAGCAACCTTATTGATCAATGTATTGGCATTCACCAAGGTTTCTAAAGGTTGGTCGGTTATCCATCTATCTTTCTAAAATCTAATTATTTTTCCATCAACAACGCTCCATCTGAAACCTTTTTTAGAGTCTTCCTTTAAATTTATTAGTATTTTTCATTGCCACAACGTGTTGTTTATGGGTTTGTAGTTCCATAAGCATGTTCCTTTGAGGTATTTCTTTTCTACAATTTTAGCTCAAATTATGTATGTTGCCATTATTTTCCATGGTAGTTTCATCTGTAAAGTCTTGTTTATATCTTCCTCTTTCTTGATTACCGTTCCTCCTAGCATTTTTAGTTTATAAATTTTATCCTAACTAATGGAGTAAAAACTTGGTCCTTTTGCTCTAGAAGAAAGATCTATTAATTTGGTCAAGTTTTTTATGAATGCTTTCTGGAAACATGAAAGATTGTGTTAGATAGCTTGGCTTACATTTAGGTTGGCTTTATCAAGGTTATTCGACCTTCGTGAGAAAGGGATGAGGCCTTCCATTTTGTTAGTTGTTGCTTAGTTTTTTTAAAATGACACTATTAAATGTGTCTTTATTTACTCGCCCGTTTATGATCGGGCATCCTAGGTATTTTTCTAGGTTGTTTGTTACTGTAGTATCCATATGTGCATGTATTCTTCTCATGGTTGTCGGGTCTACATTTAGTGTTGTTTGGAGTGCTGATTTGTCATAGTTTATTACCTGCCTTGACACCGAGTAATAGTCAGTTAAGATGACTTTCTAGTTTATAGTCATCTATAAATTCTTTATTTATATCTTCTTCCTAAGATAGGATTGATCCATCGGATGACTTTATTTATACCTGTCGGGTCTCATGTATTCTTCTCTTGTTTTTCATTTTCATTTATTTTTGTTCGGATGACTTTCTAGTTTTTTTTTTCCAATTTGTTTTGGTCTATCGTCGAGGTCATAACTATGTGTTTATAGTCATCTATAAATTCTTTATTTATATCTTCTTCCTAAGATAGGATTGATCCATCGGTTATAGTTATTGTGGTTATTATCTTCTTGTTTTTTCTTCCCGTAGCTTTTCTATGATGGCAGCTCATGTCTTTGTCACAAAGACGTAAGTTGGTTGTTTTTGCTCTTTGCATCCAATATTTGTGTTGAAAAGCCAGTAGACATTCCCTTTTTTGTTAAGTCCATTTAGTTTATCATTTTTGTTAGTTAAAACTCCTAAATGTTTGTTTCTGAAAGTTATCAGTTCATCAATTTCTTTAAGTTGTCTATTTATATTTTCAAATTTCTCTTAGCTCCATTTTTGGCTTAGTATTGAGTAAATTGACTTTTTAACTAAATTGAACATATGGGTTCTGGAGAATTGTGTTCTCCACATTTGCTTTATGATGTTTTCACAGTCTTGACGTTGCATCCACATTGATTCAAATCTAAAAAGTTTATTTTATAAGTAATTGACGAGTTTTGTAAATTAAAGAAGATCATGCATTCGTCCGAGGATGTAAACGCATGATTTTGTATATAGTTGAGGGTATTCTTGAATTACTTTCATCGAGGTCATAATCCGGTCTAACTTTTCATATGTATTATCTTCATCCTTTTTTTTCTTTTTCTGGTGAAATCATTTCCTTGACATTGAGATCGGTTATATTACATTGTTATAAAGTTTTTGATTTTTTTCAACATATGGTTAGTTAATGAAACTTCACTCTTTTTATTCGTACAATTTAGAAGATCATTGTAGTCTCCAATAACCATTTAATGCAGTCCAAATTACATAGAGTATCTTGTGTTCTTCCTTTACACTATTTAAGACACGATTATATATTTATTTAGCATTTCCTTGGAAACAACTCAACATCCATTGCAAATTCGTAATCTTGTTTTACAAAATTGAAGTGTAAGGTAGTAGGACGGTTTGCGAAGCCCACATCTTGTTCATGTTTGGATTGGCCCAACAAGTTCAATTGGGCCAAAATTCAACCTTTGTGGTTCGGATCCGTTTGCACTTTTTACATACCTGTGTTACGAGCATTTGAGACCACAGGTAAACTTTGCAGGTGGTGGAGGTTGAGAAACATGAACGTCATTTGGGTTTGCCTACAATTGGTCTCCATTTTGTTGGCCAAAGACAACCACCGTTATCATTCGCTTGCTAATTTGGCCCTCAGGTGTCAAGACTTTCAAAAAAGAATTGGATTATCAAATTCTGTCATATCTACCGCGAGATGAATAATGTCGCGAACTACTTAGATAGTTTTGCTTTTAGTTTCCATGCAGGTCATCATATATTGTTTGACCTTCCCGAAGGTGTTATAATCTGGGCTCGTCATGATGTTAGGGTTTGACTATCCCAACTTGTTGACTACTTAGTCTTTTTTATGTATAATAAGTGTGGTTAGATGTGTGGAGACCATTGACTCACCTTCTAATAAATAAAAAGTTTGAAGTCTATCAGACTGCATACTAGAGGCATATATGCATAAAATAAAAGTGTGCATACATGTTAGACTCAAATTCAACATATAAGTCGTGAGGTTTCATCCTAAAATCAATTGACATCAAAAATAGTAGTTTATGGAGCTTATATATTAGATTTGCAATCTCTCAAATTTAGGTGTGAAAAGTTTATTATATCACAATATGCGTTGTTTAGTAACTGTATGACTTGAGAGGGACTAGAAACACTTTAATTTTTATAAAGTTAGGGACGAATATACATATGGCTCATTTGGTAACTCGAAAATTATTGGGTATGAAGAATGAAGTCGAAGTTAACTATGAGAAACGAGGATGAAGGTGATGGAGATGAATTAATGAGTTGTTGTCCGGTAGATAGAGAATTATTAAAGGAACGAAGAGAATTATCGGGAATAAAATTGCGAAAAAGTACATTTATTAATAAATTAAAAAAAAGACACGTGAAAGTCTCGTGAACACAATCCCGTTCTTCCATTCGACATACACGGTAGGCTTAAGAATATCCAAATCTTCTTCAACTACCTAACTATAATTTTATTGTACAGATTGTATTGTGGTAATGAACATGATTATTTTAAATCCAATCTCATTCTTCCATTCGACATACTCAGGTTGTATTAAATGACAATTGACAACACATCTATTCTCAAGCTGTATAAAATGACAATTGGCAGCAGTTGTTAGGAAATAGACGAGGAGCCAAAACCAGAAATCTTATCCTAAAGTTGGTAATTTGTTCTTCAAATTAGACAGCAACAATTTGTTATGCAACAGTTTTGTGTGTATTTGTGAGTTGGGCTCTAAATTGATTAAATATGACAGAAGCAACAGTTTGATATGCAACAGTTTCTGAGATGAACTTAAGATGTCATTCCAATGAAATCAACAATATCTAAATGTGTGAAGGGGATGAAGATCCAATTCTAAAATCGGTAGCTATACAAATAAATGAAATCAATAGCTACACAGATAAATGCATGTCATTCACCGTCAATGAAATTTACATCTTGTAAATGTGAAGTTCTTTGTCTAATATTCAAATACGTCCCACAAAACACCTTCAACAAGAAGGTGATGAACTAGTGAATGCCAATTAGGGTTTGGATATGTTAATTTTATTTTTTTTAATATCCGTCGGGTCTAAGACGTGGAGGGGATGCACGTCACAAGTGAAACTACGCACATTAACTTTCGGGGTTCCATCCTAAAAACCAATTGGTAATAGGAGGAGTAACCCTGGGTTTATATATTAGATTCACATTATTCATTTAGTCGATGTGGGACACAATAATCCACACGTCTCAACAGGATCAAGTAGGAGAGGAGAGGAAATGAGAAGGGAAGTGCACCACATAACTGTGAACTTATTATTTTTCTCCAAAAAAAATACTCATTTAAGTATATTTATATATATATATATATATATATATATATATATATATATATATATATATATATATATATATATATTTCTCAACTCGTAATAATTTTTTAAACTGCCACTAGAAAAGGATGACAACAACTTCTAAAAATACGAGGACAATATCAAAAGAACCTCAAAAATATTAGGAATTGGAAAAAAATTACCTACAACTTTTAAAAATACGTGATTTTTAAATGTACCGGTGAAAATCTCTATTAGTGATCATAACTACGCACTTCGCGTGCGTAGTTGATAAGGTCTCCAACTACGCTTTTGGGAAGCGTAGTTGCAGTTCTAAAAAACATAAAAATATCAACTATTCCTTTGCGGAGCGTAGTTGGAAAAAAAAATTTTTTGAGACTCCAACTACGCTCCCCAAAAGCGTAGTTGATATTTTTATTTTTTTTGAAACTCCAACTACGCTCCCAAAAGCGTAGTTGGGGACCCTAACAACTACGCACGCGAATAGCGTAGTTGGGATGACAATTATAGATTTCCGCCGGTACGTCTATTAACCCCCTAAAAATAAATTGATTGGTGTAGTTGATTAACGGCTCAACTTTTTGTTACATGGAGAATGCAATGAAGGAAAGTTGGGCATTGGGTGTATTATTTAAGACTATTACATAGATGTGTAGTACGTGCAACGTGCTCATATGTCCAAACTCTATATCCAACTCTATATAATGTCATTTTGATATATTAAAGATCAATCTCCATGATCATAGTTTTTCAATATCAATTGGTTCCCTCCATTAATGGATATGTTTCTAAACTTTGCATTAAAAAAAAGGCAAAGATCGACATGATTACAAAAATAATTCTTAATTAATATTCTACAATGTTTGATACAACTATAAGCTCTACCTACCTAACAATACTCTATCTTTCTTTATAATCAATCAATCAATTAATTTACAAATACAATAATCAATCAATCAATTGTGTAAAAAAAATAATGCATCATGGTGAGTGGTAGGGAACTAAAATTAAGAGCCATCTTAATCAAGTGTTGAAGTCATTGTGTTTTCTGCTAGGGCTAGAAGGTGCCTTTGAGCCCTTAGGTAGAAAATTCAGCACTAAAGAACCATACCCGGTCTCCAACACCTTTCGATTACGACTCGTATAAATTTTACCTTCGGACTTTTCCAAAACATTTGTAGACCCACCACTCGATCCATTGCTCGTAAATTCGGATGGGTTGAGCTCTTTTTTTCCACCTTCTACTCCGAAAACTCGCTTCTCTATAACCCGGGCATGAGAAGAGTGGACAAGTAAAAATAAAGCTAGACAAAAGAAGATACTTAGAAACTTGTTAGGGTACAAAAAATAGGGAGATTTTGCCATGTTTTAAAAGGGTGAAGAGTGTTGAAAATTGTTTGTAGAATTGAAAGAGATTTGGAGATTTTATAAAGGGAGAAGTCGCCATAATCTCAAGGAAAGTTCTATGCAGATAACAAATTTGGAAGCCTATGAAACGTCAAAGCCGTGTGTCGTTTTCACTTTTTCTTTTTCTTTTTTCCTTAATTTTGGTTGAGGTGATCCGTTATAGGTGACGGTGGAGGTGACTCCATCCAGCTGCACCGCCTTTCCTTACCGTGTAGTAGGTGTCAATCCTTGCACAAATCTCTTTATATATATATATAAAGTTATCAAATTGCAATATCTAATGTAAATCAAGTTTCAGTGATACACCATGGTCTATTCGTTTAATATCATTGATTTTTGGGTGAAGTTTATCATTAGTGTTTGGATTAATTTTTGGAAAAAATGCACAAAACTATCCTTAAAATTAGGTGACTTTGAGAGTATCACTCATTAAATAAGACATTTATACATCATTGACCATAATGTAAATTTCTTAATTGGAATAGCCATTGACCCCTTTTCAGTTTTAACATAAACTAAAATCCGTTAAATCATCATTTTGTTCATGACTATTTGGTTAGTTTAATTATATAAGTTCTATACTATTACAACAAATTGATCATTTAACTTATGGATACATTTTGTTTACTGACTTATTATCGATTAACTACATCGTGGTCCATACTCCATGGTGAGATTAATATATAAACTCCACGTATTAGACCATGTACAATGGGGGTATCTAACCCATTTTTTATTTTAAATCTCTTACAAATAGTAGAAATTCCCTTCAAAACTCTTCAAGAGAAATGGAAGATAGATATCGGTTAGAAACCATGAGAGAGAAGAAAATTGTTCACTTTTTGTTAACTTTTCCACTAAACTTGTGCCATGTGTCAATTGGTTATTGGTAGAGTGTGATAAATTTTGATCCCTTGGATCCAAGCTTGATCAACGGTTCAAATTTTTTCTGTTTAACATAATTCTATTAATCATATATGGTAGTTTTTAGGTTTAACTAAATATATTTTGATAAATTTTATTTTATAAATATTTCTATTTTATTTTTATCTACCCATAGAGTCCAATATTGATTATATTTTGAAGGATAAAATATATTTGTATCTTATTGTAAAATCAAAAGATTTTTTTTCTATCTATAAAGTCTATATTTGATATCTTTCTAATAATTTTTAATTAAAAATAAAATTGTGAATGATTTTTATTTTATAAATATTTAATAATAATATTTATATTTTTCATCAAGATTATTATTACAAAAATTACACATAAAATTAATATATTACAAGAGATCATGCATAAAATATATAACAAGAATTTTTTTCACATAAAATTTAATAAAATTAATAATATCAACAGGTTAATGAAGTGTTTTTAAAAATCACACTTTTTTTAATTGGTTATATATATTATTTATTTATTGAAATAAATTTAGTTATAAATAAAATTAATAATTCAAATTTCAAATTTCAAAATTTACGTCTTACATAGACTATATATTTTGCTATATTTATATTTTCATATTTCAAATAAAATTAATAATTCAAATTTCAAATTTCAAATTTTAAAATATTACATTACGTAATCGTAAGAACATAATTCAAATTTCAAAATTTTAGAGAATCCTAACATGATTATTTTGCTATATTTATATTTTCATATTTTACGTCTTACATAGACTATATATTACAAGACATCATACATAAACTATATATTACAAGACATTTTTCCACATAAAATTTAATATATTTCAATACATTACACATAAAATTGAATATATTACAATGCATAACTAAAACACCAAACTTAAAAAGACCCAAACTTTTAGAGAAATCCTAACATAACTGTGAAGCTATTCTTCACTTAGGTATTACGAAATACATATAAATACAGATAGATTTTCACATCCAAGCATATCACATATTCAATTCATGTCTTAACCTTTCCACTAAGTCCTTCTGATAAGGGGTTAACTCACCATCTTTCGTAAGCAATGTTGTTAGCATTTGAAGCTTTTGAGTGATAACGTAATCATTCATAATTTTATTTTTATCAGCTTGCAACTCCAAGTACTTATTGTCCACCTCGTCCCCATGATTAACCGAACTCTCGACGGCTCTTTTTCCCTTCCTTTTTCCAGCCTTTGCAGCATTCCTTCCAGAGGGACGAGTTAGATCATCTGTTTGTCCGATAAAAGTCGTATTATCGGGTGTAGCAGCACTATTAGGAGTGGATGGGTTAGAACTTGAAGAGTAGGCTCCGGCTTCATTGACCTTGGAACGTTTTGAGCTTCCTTCACTTTTCTCAACAAGTTTCTCAACCATCGTGAACCACTTTGGTACATTTATAAGCTCACGCCAACAATGCTCAAATCTAAAGTTCTCACCCATATCGGAAAGGTATATAGCATGTGCCATTTCGAGTACGTTTGTCTCACTTTGTCCACTTGTTCTTCGATTGGATGCTTGTTTGTAACATCCAACAAATTTTGAAGTCGCTATGGATATTTTGTGCCACCTTTGTTTTATAGAGCTCGAACCCCTTTCAATCCAAGTGTCATCTTCCTCCACTCTTCTGGCGTTGTAGTATTCTGTAACCCGGTCCCAAAACTTTGCGCCATTTTGATCATTACCAACAACATTGTCCATGCTGGTGTTGATCCATGCACTAACAACTCTTCTCCTTGGTTCCATTTCACTCGTTGTAGACCACTTCGACGAGCACCACTTGCACGAGGGACTTCTTGTTGACCACTCATGGGAGGGGTTAAGATAGGGTTTATTTCTTCGAGACTCGCCATTTGTTGGTAAGAGCTCATTGGGGTGCTTCCATATGGACCATATTGGTTTGTTGGATTGCTTCCATATGCACCATATTGACTTGTCGGGATGCTTCCATATGAACCATATTGGTTCGTTGGTACACTTCCATATGGACGATATTGGTTCGTTGGAATGTTTCCATGAGGACCAAATGGGTAGCCTGGAGTGAAAGATTGATACGACTCATTTGTTTGATCTTGAGTCAGATCTAAAAAATTAGAAGAAAAGTTGAGGGAATTTCGATAATTGTGGGGTTGATTTGGTTCCATAATGGTGAAAAAGATGGGTTTTAGAGAAGGTGAGTTGAAAAGTGTGGAGAATTTGATTACAATACACAACCTATATATAAAGGCTTCAATTGTGACGGATTTGAACTTGAATCCAATTCATTTAACCTTACTCTTCCCAATGTTTGTGAATTATTAAAGTTTTGGCCCAATGTCAGATTTTGAATGACCACTCAATAGACAAGTGGTCTTCAATTATGACGGAATTGAATTTGAATCCAATTTATTTTACCATTACTCTTCCCAATGCTGATGAATTATTAAAGTGGTCTTCCATTATGATGGATTTGAATGACCACTCAATAGGCAAGTAGTCTTCCATTATGACAAATTTGAATGACCACTCAATATGCAAGTGGTCTTTCATTATAATGATTTGAATGACCACTCAATAGACAAGTGGCCTTCAATTATGACGGAATTGAATTTGCATCCAATTCATTTTACCATTACTCTTCCCAATGCCGGTGAATTATTAAAGTGGTATTCCATTATGACGGATTTGAATGACCACTCATGTAACGACCCGAGTTTTAAGTAACTCAAGACGTCACTAGGCTAAGGACCACACAGTGGGTCCCATCAGTTAGCCTGACAACAACTTCACAAATAGGACCTTGCAACAAGAAGCACGAAGAAATAATGAAAACATTCAACCTGTCATTTTGAAAACATTTACATAACAACCATGCATGCAGTTAGTATGTATATCCCAAAACGACACTTCAAAGCATGACACCTGAACAGGTGTCTTAAAACTTCAGCCTGAAATCAACATGTGTACACAGTTGCACACAATCAACAAAAGACTCGCTTGCAAGCGATTATTTTCAAAAGCAAGTTCAACCAACCCTTGGGTTAACACTGCCCCGGCTGTCCACACCCTGCAGCTGACATCCCTGAAGCGTTCCTATGATCAGCATTACCTAAAAAGATTCGGTTTAAAACCGTTAGCTACTGATCATAATCTATCCACGAGAGATTATATCAACACATCACATCACAACAAATATATTCAAATACCATATACCGTGCTCATGAGATGATATCATGCTTTTATGAATGATGCACGTGAATGCAGTATGAAATTTACAATTTTCGATCCCGGACCCATTAATCCGGAACCATTGCTTATACGGTTCTGGCTTTGGTGTGAGCTCACCATTGCACAGATTAGGTTAATTCAGACATTTGCTCTTAGGTCGTAGCCAGACTGATCAAGTCTACGGGCCAGGCTTTCTCGTGGTGAGTTATGGTCTTAACTCCTAACCACATGCAACATTTTGCCATTCATGTTAATGCAAACATTTACCATTTTCATTAGGTGTGCGACCCGAGCCTGAAGTCCATCAGACTCGATGTCATTCTTATACAACGCAAGTGATCCGGGCTTGGCCGAGCTCCGGTATTCACTGCAAAATACTCACTTTACATACTATTGACCTTTACATGTCATCATCATATCACATGCCTTAAAAGGCTTATCATCTCATACATTATCATGTTTCAGTAAGCTTATCATGTCATTCAATAGCACGCCTCAATAGGCTAACACATGTTCATTTAACCATTTCTCATAATTATGACATGATAATAATCACAACAACATTAAGCATGCTTTACACATCATAACGTCATTTGCATCATAAACACATCAAGCATGCTTCACACATAACACATCTCAATGCATATCAACATTCACATTTCAGCACAACAAGGCATTTCAAAACAACAACACATATCAATACAGTGAGATATAAATCTCTCAGGCACGGTTTCTGCAGATCGAAGCTAAGTAAGTCCGAAGACTTACCTGGATACGCTCACTGAGCAACTAAGCTATAGTTAGTCTACCGTCTTCAACACCACCTGTCGAGAATATCATATTCCTCGTATTAAACTTCTTGCTTCAACCATCAATTAAATTCATTCCTTTGAATTTAATTAGCTTATAGCGTTTTTTAGATTCCCAATTTAATTAATTAATCTTTAATTAATTAATTAAAATTCATCAGAATAACCTTTTGCCCGCAGGCAGTTTCTCAACTCAACTGTCATCAGATCTCATCAAACAAATAGCCCATAATCACCAGAATATTGTAACGAGCATAATGGAATTTCCAATTATCCATTTTGACAAGCCTAAGGTCAATTTAGGCCAAATCGCAATACTGAAAACGAATAAATTCATAACTTATTCGTTACTAACCCGATTGACGATCCGAAAGAAGATTCGGAATCACAACGACGCAGGCTATGCTCGGACACCATCAGATTCACCGGAATCTTAGCGACGGGACCGACCAAAACACTAATATGCTCGACCAGCCCTATATGTGCTCGGAAAAACACAAACTCGGTACCGAAATGAAGAGGACGAAGAGAGGAATCCGAAAACTCAAACGGAATTGAAATCGGATTACAAACGAAGAGTAGATCTGAATTTGAAGGTTGAGAGAAATCAGAGCTTTTACGAGGAAACGTGAAAGGAAATGAATTAATAAATGAATTTCCGCTATTTATAGCGAAGACGATAATTATCCTTTAGCAAAGTCGATAATTATCCGTTTATCGATCCGAAGGCGGTTTGAGCCCCTTCTCCAAACTTCTCGAAATTGGAATAATAAATCTGACATTTTGTGTGGATAATTATTCCGCAACTTTCTCGGAAAACGCGTATTCCTAAGCCGTCTTTCTTAGCCGCTAAGAAACGAAATAGCGACTCTTTTGGCCATTTTGCCTTTCCATGTTATTTCATATCTAGAACATATACAATGTCCTGATCATTTCTCTCAACTGCAATTTTATTAATTGAAGCTCCCAATTGCTCCAAATAATACCAGAGGGTAAAAATTATTCCCCGGAGGAAAAAGTGAAAATTTCCCCAAAGTCCAAATTTACACCAAAATCATAATGGTGAAATTCATACTCGTCATCTACACACAATTCGCAAGTTATGAGTCAATTGTTATCGATGATTAACTTAATCACTCTTAATCATCCTTTATTAGGATTCGAAAATCCTAGCTTTTACATCACACACCCCTTAAGAAAAAGTTTCGTCCCGAAACTTTAGTACACAGCTCATCAGAAGACTGAATCCGTCAATCACATAATTAACCTATCTTTGCGTTTCGTGCAAGCATAGATTATTGTCACGTTAGCGGGGTCATCACGCTCATACTAGGAAAGTCTATCACTTCCTATGTTAGCAAACACAAATCAATTCACACACACATAAATCACATAAACATAGAACCATATAAGCACATTAGTTAGTGGAAAAGTTAGGTACTAATTCTTGCCTCTATCCCAATCACCGCTCAAAGAACTAAACACCTCTGGATAATTTCTTTCCATATGTTCAATTGTTTCCCATGTAGCCTCTTCCATTCTCCTTCGGGACCACTAGATCTTCACTAATGGAATTTCTTTATTCCTTAACTTCATCTTCTTTCTGTCTAACACGGCCATAGGGAACTCGACATAGGTTTGATCAAGCTTTATCTCAATAGCATCATAGCTGAGTACATGGCTCGGATCTGGTTGATATTGTCTCAGTTGTGATACATGAAACACTGGGTGTACTCCATCCATTGTTGGCGGTAATGCTAAACGATAAGCTACTTTACCAACTTTTTCCAAAATCTCAAACGGGCCAATATACTGAGGACTTAACTTCCCCTTGATACCAAACCGTTTGACTCCACGAGTCGGTGAAACTTTCAGCCAAACGTGTGTCCCTGTTTCAAACTCTAGCGGACGTCGGCACTTATCAGCATACGATTTTTGTCTACTCTGTGCAGCCAACATCCTTTCTCGAATCAAAGCAACTTTTTCAATATCACTTTTAACTTTGTCTGGAGCCGTATCAAAGACATCGGCAGGCTCATCCCAACATAATGGGGTTCGACATTTCCTTCCGTACAATGCTTCATAGGGTGCCATCCCAATGGACGCATGCCAACTGTTGTTGTAGGTGAACTCGACCAACGGTAATTGATCTGGCCATATCGGTACCCAATCAAGCACACATGACCTCAACAAGTCTTCTAAAGTCTGAATAGTCCGTTCGGACTGACCATCTGACTGTGGATGAAACGCTGTTGTAAAATTCAGCTTGGTTCCCATTACTGTCTGTACCTGGATCCAGAATCGGGAAGTAAATCGTCCATCTCTATCTGAAACTATGGTCTTAGGAACTCCATGTAATCTGACTATCTGATTCACAAATTCCTCTGCTAACTTGTTCACAGTCCAAGTTTCCTTGATAGGAATAAATCTTGCAGTCTTTGTTAATCGATCAACCACCACCCATATGGAGTCATAACCTTTGCTACTACGTAGACTGGTTACAAAATCCATGGTGATGTGTTCCCATTTCCACTCTGGTATCTCCAATGATTGAAGTTCTCCTCTTGGCCTTTGGTGTTCAATTTTAACTTGCTGACATGTTTGACACCGTAACACAAACTCAGCAATATCTTTCTTCATACCTTGCCACCAAAAGTAAGGTTTAATATCCCGATACATCTTGTTTGATCCTGGATGTATGGAATATGGTGTTGCATGGGCTTCCACAAGAATCCTTTTTCTAATCTCTTCATCTTGAGGAACACATACTCTTCCCTGATATCTCATTATATTGTCAGTATCGATATGAAAATCTGAAGATTCACCCTTTCCGATCACTGACCTTATTTTGATTAAACTAGGACAACTTAGTTGTTTTTGTTGAATTTCTTTCAACCAATTGGGCACTATCTCCAAGGTACACAGATACCCTTGTTCTTTCTGAACCCATATTTCAATGCTACTACAAATCATATCTTTTTGTATTTCAACTTGTACAGTTAATCGAGCAATCGCTTTTTCTTGAGCTGACTTCCTACTCAAAGCATCAGCTACCACATTAGCTTTACCAGGATGATATAGTATCTCTAAGTCATAATCCTTTATCAACTCCAACCACCTTCTTTGTCTCATATTCAACTCTTTTTGAGTGAAAATGTACTTCAGGCTCTTATGATCTGTCATGATTTTACACGTCGTCCCAAATAGGTAATGCCGCCAAATCTTAAGTGCATGAACTACTGCTGCTAACTCCAAGTCATGTGTAGGGTAGTTCTGCTCATATTGTCGCAGTTGTCTTGATGCATAGGCGATGACTCTTTCATTTTGCATCAAGACGCATCCCAAGCCCATTTTAGATGCATCACTGTAAACAATGAACCCTAGCGTTCCATTCGGCTGAGCTAACACAGGTGCAGTAGTCAACCTCTTCTTTATCTCTTCAAAGCTTTCTTGACACTTGTCAGTCCATATAAACTTTGCCTTCTTCTGATGTAAGTTGGTCATAGGTCTTGCTATGATGGAAAACCCTTTTACAAAACGTCTATAGTATCCTGCTAATCCTAGGAAACTACGTATCTCTTTGACGTTCTTGGGTGGTTCCCATGCTAGCACGGTTTTGATCTTGGATGGGTCAACTTTGACTCCATCTGCAGTAATCATGTGTCCCAAGAATGTTACTTCTTTCATCCAGAAGTCACACTTGGACAACTTAGCATAAAGCTTTTCTTTCCTCAATACTTGAAGAACTGCTTTCAAATGCTCTGCATGCTCTTCACTACTTCGTGAATAAACCAATATATCATCTATAAAGACCACAACAAACCTATCCAAGTATCCAATAAAGATCCGATTCATCAATTCCATAAACGCAGCAGGTGCGTTGGTTAATCCAAATGGCATAACCACGAACTCGTAGTGTCCATACCGAGTCCTGAATGCTGTCTTATGGATGTCATTTTCTCGAATCTTCAACTGGTGATAGCCTGACCGTAGGTCTATCTTGGAGAACACCTTTGATCCTTGCAACTGATCTAAGAGATCATCAATTCGTGGCAGTAGATACTTGTTCTTAATCACCATATTTTCAATTCTCTATATATAGTCCATACATAGCCCCAATGTACCATCCTTTTTCCTCACAAACAACACTGGTACTCCTCATGGCGATACACTGGGCTGAATAAATCCTTTATCTGCCAATTTTTCCAACTGCTTATTCAAATCAAGCATTTCCACATGTGCCATTCTGTACGGAGCTTTAGAAATTGGTCTAGTTCCAGGCTCTAGATCAATTCTAAAGTCAACTTGCCTAGTAGGTGACAATCCAGGTAATTCATCTTGAAAAACATCCTTAAACTCGCGTGCAACTGGAATGTATTTCAATTGAATCTTTTCTTCTTTCTCCAAAGCATAACATAAATATACTTCACATCCTGTCCTTACCAGCTTACTTGCTTTCATCGCAGAGATCATCACTAGCGGGTCTTGTAGCTCACCTCCTTTGAACACATGACAAGTATCATCTTTGGCTAAAGTCATTTTTGTTAGCATTTCCGCATCTGTCTTATCCATATACTTGATCATCCAATCGACGCCTAGAATCACGTCATCATTATCCAATCCGGTAATAAGGATATCGGTTGGCTACTTTACTTGCCTAGTTTCCACGTAAACTTTGACTTTCTCCTCCTCTCACATTAGGACAAGATCCTTGAGTTAACATTATCCCCTAGCCTCACAAACTTTATCATATCTCTAGGTTAACTACATTTGAAACATGTAGTTGGACTTTTTTTATCAGTCCTTCTTGTAATAATTTAGGTCTCCACAATTTAAAATGTTCTTCCCTCCAATTTCTCGTATGATCATGGTTGTGGAGAAGGCCTTGTTTCTTGACTCACACGTCTCGTACTCGCATGTTCAAGAAACTTGGAGTAGACTTCTGCCTCTTTCCTCCACTAGTTTAGGAATCCACTTCTTTCCTAAAGCCTTGTCTTGCTTCAAGCTTTATTATCCTCTCCTAATACTCCAATAACGTCATATCTTAGGTGACAACACCAACTAAGAGGTCGTTTCATCCTATCGTAAACAATCTTATCAATTGATTATAAATTGGTGCACTCTCATCCAAAGATGCATACTGCTCGTGAAATTCACCTCCATCATAGGAGAACCTCCAAATGTTGCTTCCAGAAAAGACTTTAACAAGTTAGTCCAAATCCGACTCTTGAAAGTCTCGTAATCCGCAATGATTGCACGATTTCTCATCCACCAACATGCACCAATGTTCTGCATGAAGTTTGCTGCAAGTTTCATCTTATACTTTTCAAGCTCTCCAATGTCCCTAAAAGTCATGTTTATGTGGTTCAACCGCCAATCAACTTTCATTACATAAGCTCCTGCAACCACTAACACATCTCTTCTTTTGATGGCCTTAGTCACTTCTCTAATGAAGTTCACTACCTTCTTATTCCTCCTATTGAACTTCTAGTGTTTGGGGTTCAATAACTCGTGCTTGCCCTTGCGTTTCTATCGTAGCAATAGCCCTTTCTACTGCTATATTCTTGCATCTTCACATCTCATGTAGCTCGATGGGTAGAAGTACTTGACCTTGACCACTTACTTTAAACATTATACTCTCATGAACTTCTAGCTTGTCTTACTTCCACTAACACACTTGCACATTGTGCTCCCATTGACATACTCGTAATGAAGCTGCAACTTCCTTGTCTCTTAATCAAAACGCTTACGGTTGCCTTTATCACGGTTTCGACAAACCGGAACATTCAAGATCGTTCTCTCTTCATATATATCCACTACTTATAACAATAGTGATATCCATCAGAATACTATAATCTTAACAAGTTAGAGAGAGAGAACTACACTTACAAGGAGTCACGCTGAGGAGTGGAAGGCAGTGTCTTTACCCACAATCCCGACTATGCATATGATTTTAAATCCATTAAAACCATATGTCAGTAATTTCCAAAATCTTTTGAAAACTTAAATGCCCTTTTAAAAACCAACCCGGACTGGGTTGTAGTTAGGTTGAACTATCATGTCTCATCTCAAGTCACATGTGCCCTTGTTGTCAACCTAAGCTCTGATACCAATCTGTAACGACCCGAGTTTTAAGTAACTCAAGACGTCACTAGGCTAAGGACCACACAGTGGGTCCCATCAGTTAGCCTGACAACAACTTCACAAATAGGACCTTGCAACAAGAAGCACGAAGAAATAATGAAAACATTCAACCTGTCATTTTGAAAACATTTACATAACAACCATGCATGCAGTTAGTATGTATATCCCAAAACGACACTTCAAAGCATGACACCTGAACAGGTGTCTTAAAACTTCAGCCTGAAATCAACATGTGTACACAGTTGCACACAATCAAAAAAAGACTCGCTTGCAAGCGATTATTTTCAAAAGCAAGTTCAACCAACCCTTGGGTTAACACTGCCCCGGCTGTCCACACCCTGCAGCTGACATCCCTGAAGCGTTCCTATGATCAGCATTACCTAAAAAGATTCGGTTTAAAACCGTTAGCTACTGATCATAATCTATCCACGAGAGATTATATCAACACATCACATCACAACAAATATATTCAAATACCATATACCGTGCTCATGAGATGATATCATGCTTTTATGAATGATGCACGTGAATGCAGTATGAAATTTACAATTTTCGATCCCGGACCCATTAATCCGGAACCATTGCTTATACGGTTCTGGCTTTGGTGTGAGCTCACCATTGCACAGATTAGGTTAATTCAGACATTTGCTCTTAGGTCGTAGCCAGACTGATCAAGTCTACGGGCCAGGCTTTCTCGTGGTGAGTTATGGTCTTAACTCCTAACCACATGCAACATTTTGCCATTCATGTTAATGCAAACATTTACCATTTTCATTAGGTGTGCGACCCGAGCCTGAAGTCCATCAGACTCGATGTCATTCTTATACAACGCAAGTGATCCGGGCTTGGCCGAGCTCCGGTATTCACTGCAAAATACTCACTTTACATACTATTGACCTTTACAGGTCATCATCATATCACATGCCTTAAAAGGCTTATCATCTCATACATTATCATGTTTCAGTAAGCTTATCATGTCATTCAATAGCACGCCTCAATAGGCTAACACATGTTCATTTAACCATTTCTCATAATTATGACATGATAATAATCACAACAACATTAAGCATGCTTTACACATCATAACGTCATTTGCATCATAAACACATCAAGCATGCTTCACACATAACACATCTCAATGCATATCAACATTCACATTTCAGCACAACAAGGCATTTCAAAACAACAACACATATCAATACAGTGAGATATAAATCTCTCAGGCACGGTTTCTGCAGATCGAAGCTAAGTAAGTCCGAAGACTTATCTGGATACGCTCACTGAGCAACTAAGCTATAGTTAGTCTACCGTCTTCAACACCACCTGTCGAGAATATCATATTCCTCGTATTAAACTTCTTGCTTCAACCATCAATTAAATTCATTCCTTTGAATTTAATTAGCTTATAGCGTTTTTTAGATTCCCAATTTAATTAATTAATCTTTAATTAATTAATTAAAATTCATCAGAATAACCTTTTGCCCGCAGGCAGTTTCTCAACTCAACTGTCATCAGATCTCATCAAACAAATAGCCCATAATCACCAGAATATTGTAACGAGCATAATGGAATTTCCAATTATCCATTTTGACAAGCCTAAGGTCAATTTAGGCCAAATCGCAATACTGAAAACGAATAAATTCATAACTTATTCGTTACTAACCCGATTGACGATCCGAAAGAAGATTCGGAATCACAACGACGCAGGCTATGCTCGGACACCATCAGATTCACCGGAATCTTAGCGACGGGACCGACCAAAACACTAATATGCTCGACCAGCCCTATATGTGCTCGGAAAAACACAAACTCGGTACCGAAATGAAGAGGACGAAGAGAGGAATCCGAAAACTCAAACGGAATTGAAATCGGATTACAAACGAAGAGTAGATCTGAATTTGAAGGTTGAGAGAAATCAGAGCTTTTACGAGGAAACGTGAAAGGAAATGAATTAATAAATGAATTTCCGCTATTTATAGCGAAGACGATAATTATCCTTTAGCAAAGTCGATAATTATCCGTTTATCGATCCGAAGGCGGTTTGAGCCCCTTCTCCAAACTTCTCGAAATTGGAATAATAAATCTGACATTTTGTGTGGATAATTATTCCGCAACTTTCTCGGAAAACGCGTATTCCTAAGCCGTCTTTCTTAGCCGCTAAGAAACGAAATAGCGGCTCTTTTGGCCATTTTGCCTTTCCATGTTATTTCATGTCTAGAACATGCCCCATGTCCTGATCATTTCTCTCAACTGCAATTTTATTAATTGAAGCTCCCAAATGCTCCAAATAATACCAGAGGGTAAAAATTATTCCCCGGAGGAAAAAGTGAAAATTTCCCCAAAGTCCAAATTTACACCAAATTCATAATGGTGGAATTCATACTCGTCATCTACACACTATTCGCGATTTATGGGTCAATTAATATCGATGATTAACTTACTCACCCTTAATCATCCTTTATTAGGATTCGAAAATCCTAGCTTTTACATCACACACCCCTTAAGAAAAAGTTTCGTCCCGAAACTTTAGTACACAGCTCATCAGAAGACTGAATCCGTCAATCACATAATTAACCTATCTTTGCATTTCGTGCAAGCATAGATTATTGTCACGTTAGCGGGGTCATCACGCTCATACTAGGAAAGTCTATCACTTCCTATGTTAGCAAACACAAATCAATTCACACACACATAAATCACATAAACATAGAACCATATAAGCACATTAGTTAGTGGAAAAGTTAGGTACTAATTCTTGCCTCTATCCCAATCACCGCTCAAAGAACTAAACACCTCTGGATAATTTCTCTCCATGTGTTCAATTGTTTCCCATGTAGCCTCTTCCATTCCCCTCGGGACCATTGGATCTTCACTAATGGAATTTCTTTATTCCTTAAATTCTTCTTCTTTCTGTCTAACACGGCCATAGGGAACTCGACATAGGTCTGATCAAGCTCTATCTCAATAGCATCATAGCTGAGTACATGGCTCGGATCTGGTTGATATTGTCTCAGTTGTGATACATGAAACACTGGGTGTACTCCATCCATTGTTGGCGGTAATGCTAAACGATAAGCTACTTTACCAACTTTTTCCAAAATCTCAAACGGGCCAATATACTGAGGACTTAACTTCCCCTTGATACCAAACCGTTTGACTCCACGAGTCGGTGAAACTTTCAGCCAAACGTGTGTCCCTGTTTCAAACTCTAGCGGACGTCGGCACTTATCAGCATACGATTTTTGTCTACTCTGTGCAGCCAACATCCTTTCTCGAATCAAAGCAACTTTTTCAATATCACTTTTAACTTTGTCTGGAGCCGTATCAAAGACATCGGCAGGCTCATCCCAACATAATGGGGTTCGACATTTCCTTCCGTACAATGCTTCATAGGGTGCCATCCCAATGGACGCATGCCAACTGTTGTTGTAGGTGAACTCGACCAACGGTAATTGATCTGGCCATATCGGTCTCCAATCAAGCACACATGACCTCAACAAATCTTCTAAAGTCTGAATAGTCCGTTCGGACTGACCATCTGACTGTGGATGGAACGCTGTTGTAAAATTCAGCTTAGTTCCCATTTCCATTGTGGTATTTCAAGTGATTGAAGTTCTCCTCTTGGCCTTTGGTGTTCAATTTTAACTTGCTGACATGTTTGACACCGTACCACAACCCTATAATTATCCTTCTTCATATCTTTTCACCTGAAGTATGGTATAATATCCTGATACATCTTATTCGACTATGGTGTTGTATGAGCATCAACAAGAATATTTCTTCTAATCTCATCATCTTGAGGCATACATATTCTTCCTTGGTATCCAATCATATTGTCGTCGTTGATAAAGAATCTAAACTTTCATCATTCGTGATCATTGACCTCACCTTGGTTAGATCAAGGGACTTAGTTGTTTTTGTTGAATTTCTTTCAACCAATTGGGCACTATCTCCAAGGTACACAGATACCCTTGTTCTTTCTGAACCCATATTTCAATGCTACTACAAATCATATCTTTTTGTATTTCAGATTGTGCAGTCAAACGAGCAATCACCTCCTTTGAACACATGACAAGTATCATCTTTGGCTAAAGTCATTTTTGTTAGCATTTCCGCATCTGTCTTATCCATATACTTGATCATCCAATCGACGCCTAGAATCACGTCATCATTATCCAATCCGGTAATAAGGATATCGGTTGGCTACTTTACTTGCCTAGTTTCCACGTAAACTTTGACTTTCTCCTCCTCTCACATTAGGACAAGATCCTTGAGTTAACATTATCCCCTAGCCTCACAAACTTTATCATATCTCTAGGTTAACTACATTTGAAACATGTAGTTGGACTTTTTTTATCAGTCCTTCTTGTAATAATTTAGGTCTCCACAATTTAAAATGTTCTTCCCTCCAATTTCTCGTATGATCATGGTTGTGGAGAAGGCCTTGTTTCTTGACTCACACGTCTCGTACTCGCATGTTCAAGAAACTTGGAGTAGACTTCTGCCTCTTTCCTCCACTAGTTTAGGAATCCACTTCTTTCCTAAAGCCTTGTCTTGCTTCAAGCTTTATTATCCTCTCCTAATACTCCAATAACGTCATATCTTAGGTGACAACACCAACTAAGAGGTCGTTTCATCCTATCGTAAACAATCTTATCAATTGATTATAAATTGGTGCACTCTCATCCAAAGATGCATACTGCTCGTGAAATTCACCTCCATCATAGGAGAACCTCCAAATGTTGCTTCCAGAAAAGACTTTAACAAGTTAGTCCAAATCCGACTCTTGAAAGTCTCGTAATCCGCAATGATTGCACGATTTCTCATCCACCAACATGCACCAATGTTCTGCATGAAGTTTGCTGCAAGTTTCATCTTATACTTTTCAAGCTCTCCAATGTCCCTAAAAGTCATGTTTATGTGGTTCAACCGCCAATCAACTTTCATTACATAAGCTCCTGCAACCACTAACACATCTCTTCTTTTGATGGCCTTAGTCACTTCTCTAATGAAGTTCACTACCTTCTTATTCCTCCTATTGAACTTCTAGTGTTTGGGGTTCAATAACTCGTGCTTGCCCTTGCGTTTCTATCGTAGCAATAGCCCTTTCTACTGCTATATTCTTGCATCTTCACATCTCATGTAGCTCGATGGGTAGAAGTACTTGACCTTGACCACTTACTTTAAACATTATACTCTCATGAACTTCTAGCTTGTCTTACTTCCACTAACACACTTGCACATTGTGCTCCCATTGACATACTCGTAATGAAGCTGCAACTTCCTTGTCTCTTAATCAAAACGCTTACGGTTGCCTTTATCACGGTTTCGACAAACCGGAACATTCAAGATCGTTCTCTCTTCATATATATCCACTACTTATAACAATAGTGATATCCATCAGAATACTATAATCTTAACAAGTTAGAGAGAGAGAACTACACTTACAAGGAGTCACGCTGAGGAGTGGAAGGCAGTGTCTTTACCCACAATCCCGACTATGCATATGATTTTAAATCCATTAAAACCATATGTCAGTAATTTCCAAAATCTTTTGAAAACTTAAATGCCCTTTTAAAAACCAACCCGGACTGGGTTGTAGTTAGGTTGAACTATCATGTCTCATCTCAAGTCACATGTGCCCTTGTTGTCAACCTAAGCTCTGATACCAATCTGTAACGACCCGAGTTTTAAGTAACTCAAGACGTCACTAGGCTAAGGACCACACAGTGGGTCCCATCAGTTAGCCTGACAACAACTTCACAAATAGGACCTTGCAACAAGAAGCACGAAGAAATAATGAAAACATTCAACCTGTCATTTTGAAAACATTTACATAACAACCATGCATGCAGTTAGTATGTATATCCCAAAACGACACTTCAAAGCATGACACCTGAACAGGTGTCTTAAAACTTCAGCCTGAAATCAACATGTGTACACAGTTGCACACAATCAAAAAAAGACTCGCTTGCAAGCGATTATTTTCAAAAGCAAGTTCAACCAACCCTTGGGTTAACACTGCCCCGGCTGTCCACACCCTGCAGCTGACATCCCTGAAGCGTTCCTATGATCAGCATTACCTAAAAAGATTCGGTTTAAAACCGTTAGCTACTGATCATAATCTATCCACGAGAGATTATATCAACACATCACATCACAACAAATATATTCAAATACCATATACCGTGCTCATGAGATGATATCATGCTTTTATGAATGATGCACGTGAATGCAGTATGAAATTTACAATTTTCGATCCCGGACCCATTAATCCGGAACCATTGCTTATACGGTTCTGGCTTTGGTGTGAGCTCACCATTGCACAGATTAGGTTAATTCAGACATTTGCTCTTAGGTCGTAGCCAGACTGATCAAGTCTACGGGCCAGGCTTTCTCGTGGTGAGTTATGGTCTTAACTCCTAACCACATGCAACATTTTGCCATTCATGTTAATGCAAACATTTACCATTTTCATTAGGTGTGCGACCCGAGCCTGAAGTCCATCAGACTCGATGTCATTCTTATACAACGCAAGTGATCCGGGCTTGGCCGAGCTCCGGTATTCACTGCAAAATACTCACTTTACATACTATTGACCTTTACAGGTCATCATCATATCACATGCCTTAAAAGGCTTATCATCTCATACATTATCATGTTTCAGTAAGCTTATCATGTCATTCAATAGCACGCCTCAATAGGCTAACACATGTTCATTTAACCATTTCTCATAATTATGACATGATAATAATCACAACAACATTAAGCATGCTTTACACATCATAACGTCATTTGCATCATAAACACATCAAGCATGCTTCACACATAACACATCTCAATGCATATCAACATTCACATTTCAGCACAACAAGGCATTTCAAAACAACAACACATATCAATACAGTGAGATATAAATCTCTCAGGCACGGTTTCTGCAGATCGAAGCTAAGTAAGTCCGAAGACTTATCTGGATACGCTCACTGAGCAACTAAGCTATAGTTAGTCTACCGTCTTCAACACCACCTGTCGAGAATATCATATTCCTCGTATTAAACTTCTTGCTTCAACCATCAATTAAATTCATTCCTTTGAATTTAATTAGCTTATAGCGTTTTTTAGATTCCCAATTTAATTAATTAATCTTTAATTAATTAATTAAAATTCATCAGAATAACCTTTTGCCCGCAGGCAGTTTCTCAACTCAACTGTCATCAGATCTCATCAAACAAATAGCCCATAATCACCAGAATATTGTAACGAGCATAATGGAATTTCCAATTATCCATTTTGACAAGCCTAAGGTCAATTTAGGCCAAATCGCAATACTGAAAACGAATAAATTCATAACTTATTCGTTACTAACCCGATTGACGATCCGAAAGAAGATTCGGAATCACAACGACGCAGGCTATGCTCGGACACCATCAGATTCACCGGAATCTTAGCGACGGGACCGACCAAAACACTAATATGCTCGACCAGCCCTATATGTGCTCGGAAAAACACAAACTCGGTACCGAAATGAAGAGGACGAAGAGAGGAATCCGAAAACTCAAACGGAATTGAAATCGGATTACAAACGAAGAGTAGATCTGAATTTGAAGGTTGAGAGAAATCAGAGCTTTTACGAGGAAACGTGAAAGGAAATGAATTAATAAATGAATTTCCGCTATTTATAGCGAAGACGATAATTATCCTTTAGCAAAGTCGATAATTATCCGTTTATCGATCCGAAGGCGGTTTGAGCCCCTTCTCCAAACTTCTCGAAATTGGAATAATAAATCTGACATTTTGTGTGGATAATTATTCCGCAACTTTCTCGGAAAACGCGTATTCCTAAGCCGTCTTTCTTAGCCGCTAAGAAACGAAATAGCGACTCTTTTGGCCATTTTGCCTTTCCATGTTATTTCATATCTAGAACATATACAATGTCCTGATCATTTCTCTCAACTGCAATTTTATTAATTGAAGCTCCCAATTGCTCCAAATAATACCAGAGGGTAAAAATTATTCCCCGGAGGAAAAAGTGAAAATTTCCCCAAAGTCCAAATTTACACCAAAATCATAATGGTGAAATTCATACTCGTCATCTACACACAATTCGCAAGTTATGAGTCAATTGTTATCGATGATTAACTTAATCACTCTTAATCATCCTTTATTAGGATTCGAAAATCCTAGCTTTTACAACTCAATAGGCAAGTGGTCTTCCTTTATGACAAATTTGAATGACTACTCAATAGGCAAGTTGCCTTCTATTATAATGACTTGAATGACCACTCAATAGGCAAGTGGCCTTCCATTATGACGGATTTGAATTTCAATCCAATTCATTTTAACACTTGGTTCTCCCCTATTTAAACTCTATGATTGCATATCAAAAATATCATCTCACTCTTCTAAACTTACACATTCCTTCAATCTCTCAAAAACCGATCATAAATTCACATCGCCCTTCATTGCCCAACAAAAATGGGTTCCAATCCCGCAGAAGATTTTTTTAATATTGGTGGTTTGGCAGATCCTGAGTTTGCTGCAATGGAGGATCGTTTTATTGCAAGAATGCAAGCTCGATCAAGACAACGTCTATCCGAAGGTGAAAGCTCTCAACCACGACAACATCGACAATACATTGATAGAGAGCGTGAGAAGGGTCATGAACGCTTAGTCAAAGACTATTTTAGTGAAGTTCCGCCACCGGTTTATTCTGACGAGCAATTTCGAAGGCGGTTTAGAATGCGTAGACCTTTGTTCTTACGCATTGTGAACCATTTGTCAACCACATTTGAATATTTTCATCATAGGCGAGATGCAACCGGTAGGTTTGGCCTATCCCCTTTGCAAAAGTGCACGGCTGCCATACGCATGTTGGCTTATGGTATGAGTGCAGATGCGGTGGATGAGTATCTTCGAATGGGCGCATCAACTGCACGAGAATGTTTGACCAACTTCGTGGAAGGAATCATTTCTTCATTTGGAGACATATATCTACGAAGACCAAACATAGAAGACATGCAACGACTTCTTCATGTTGGAGAGATACGTGGGTTCCCTGGCATGATAGGTTCAATTGATTGTATGCATTGGGAGTGGAAGAATTGCCCAACTGCTTGGAAAGGTCAATTCACACGCGGTCATGGGAAACCAACAATCATCTTAGAAGCTGTTGCGTCATATGATCTATGGATTTGGCATGCATTCTTTGGAACACCAGGTACGTGCAATGACATCAATGTTCTCGATCGTTCTCCTGTGTTTGATGATGTTTTGCATGGTATATCGCCACCTGTGAATTTTACAGTCAATGGGAATTCATATACCATGAGTTATTATTTAACTGATGGTATCTATCCACGGTGGGCAACATTTATACCGTCAATAAGACTCGCACGAGGTGAGAAAGATACATTATTTGCTAAACTACAAGAGTCGTGTCGAAAGGATGTGGAAAGAGCCTTTGGAGTTCTACAAGCAAGGTTTGCTATTGTGAAGAACCCAGCACTTGCTTGGGACATTGGTTTCATTGGAAAGATTATGAGAGCTTGCATAATTTTCCATAATATGATTGTGGAAGATGAACGAGACACATACACGTTGTATTGGGATCCGTCTCAATTTGAACAATCAAACGATATTGACAATACATACGTGTCTGGGATACCAAATTCTATGGCGGATTACATAACCAACCGTGTCCAACTTCGGAGTAGCACTACACACGAACAATTGAAGCACGATTTGGTTCAACATGTATGGGAAAAGTTTGGCAATACTCATGTTGGAAATTAGTAATTTTATGTATTATTTAATATGTAGTAGTGTATTTGTATTTTCATGTTTTGCATCTTAACTTTGCGATTATTATTTTAATGTTTTTGTGTGTTTTAATTTTTAATGAAGTATTTATTGAAAATCTCATTTTTATTTATTGTTTATACATTTTTATTTTATTTATTTTTACAATAAAATTAATACTATCAACAATCTTAAAATTGTATATAAATATGGTGGATAAATAAATATAGAGTTAAGAGATTGAAAGTTAAGATACCATGAATGTGGAGAAAAAGTAGATTGGATTTTTAAAGCTGACGTGGCGGAGAGAGGATGTTAAGAGATTTTGGTAATATACCAACCATTGTGGGTGGTCTTATTGCTATTTTGAATTATTTTTGTTTATTTATTTTAATGGCATGAACAGGGAGTAGGTTCGTAGGGGCCTATTTGTTAAGTTTGGTTCAACATATTGTGAGTGGATATTGACTACCATTATCTTCTCTTTTGGGTTAGTCAAACCAATCCATGACTTGTCATTTTTATAGCATTGATAGTTGAATTCATGAATTACCACATAAAATTAACTAATTCAAGCACATGTATCATACCTAAAAACATTACATTTTACACCTAATAATGCCCCTAAACCTGCTCTCTTTTAGCAATAATTCTAATGACGACTTAGAATTGACACAAAGTATGTACTGTATTTAATCAAAATAGCAATGTCACAATTGAAGCAATAATTTTAAGATTGGAAAGAAAAGAAGAGCTCTATGATGAATACAAATTTACGAGTACAGTAGTAATGTACAGAATGAAAGAAGCAAACAGGGCAGAAAACAATATTCGGTGAAATCCCACTTTTGTACAGTGTTTACAATTTCCAATTACAATTTTTCTGTAACATTTGAAATTCAAACACCCAAGATAAAGAATGAAATGTACATTTCTGTACCTGCAACTGCAAGTGAACCCGAAACAAATCAAGGCAGCGCCACTGTCAACGAACTCCCGACATCCACGGCAGGAGCCACCGCCGTCGTCCCTTCCACCTCCAACCCTGCCGCCCACCGCTGTATACTCCGCATTAGTGACGCCGCCTTCCGCCTCGTCCTTGAACTTCCTGTCCCCCCCATTAGATCCCAAATGGCCATTTCAATCCCACTTGTCCCCGCCACTTCCGCAACCACCTCTGCACCACCCCTCCTACACATAATCACCAGCGTCGCCGCCGCACCTTCCCTCGTTCTCCCAGTCCCAGTCCTCAACATCGACGTCAACCTCCCTACCAACCCCGCTGCCGCCGCTGCCTGCACAGCCTCAAAACCTCCTCTTTTCACCACCAGCTCCAATGCCGCCACCGCCTCCTCTGGCAAATCATCCACCACCTCGTTTATAGCCTCCACCGCCCCATACTCCAACATCTTCCCCACCGCCTCTCTATCTCCGGCCAACGATAGAATCGCCACCAACGCGTCTTTCTTCGACCCTGTCGGCCCTACTCGTGCTAACTCGAACAATCCCCGTATCACACGTGTCTTTCTTCCTAGCTTCTTCTTGTATTGTTGTAACCCGGAAAGGCTGTAAATCGCCATCGCTGCGTTTCCTTTCGCTTCCCATGTTCCGCCGGATCGAAGCACCTCAATTACCCCGGTAACAGCTCCCTCAGTTTCCATTATTTTTACTTTATTCTCGTCTAGGATTGAGAGATTGAGAAGTGTTGTAACAGAATTGACCTGGAGACTCGAATCTTCTGAATATAGATGTTGTACTAGAAGAGGAATCGCGCCTGATTCAGCGATCAAGCTCCGGCAATCGGAATCTCTTTTGGCGAGGATTCGTAGCTCGTAAACAATCCGGTCAACGTCCTCGGTTTCGGAAGACAAGGAGAGCTTGTTGACTAGAAAGGAAATTGTCATCTTCGTCACCTCTAACGCCGCCTTGTTTGCTGCCATACCGATGGCGGATCCACCGCCATCGTCTCCCTCCCCTGCTGTCGCGTAAGAGATACGTTGTTCTCTGCACCACATCGCAATCAAGTTCTTCAATGCCTTGTTTGAGATGAGATTGGTATGGGCCAGGGTTTGACCTGTTCTTGGACACGTGTTGTGGCCGGATTCAATCCAGACGGTGATGGATGGTCGATCGTACGTCTGTCCAGTAGCCACGATCACCGGATCTTTCATCAGCTCGAGCGTGATCGGGCATTGAAAGTCCGCCGGAATACTCAGATCTGAGGTTGTCCTTTGGTAAAGGACGCCAGATCCGGATCCAGATGCTCCGAACAACACACACTTGGCGTAGCGAACAAGTCCGATCAAGGTTATCACGGTGGATTTGGATTTATCATCGCTTTGACACTGCGCTTCATCTTCTAGGTACTCAATCTCTTCGGTGCAACTCGCTGAGTCACTCAGTCCAAGTTGGTCAAACATCTCAGCTAATCTAGATTGATCTGGAATAATCTCTTTGCCGATGGAATCAAGCATGTTGAGAACGTCAATCCTCAATTGATTATCTCTCGGGTCGACGATCAAAGTTTTGTCCTCGTAGCACTGTTTGATCACGAGAGCCTTCAATTCCTCAACATCCTCGCTCAATTTCAGATCCTTGCTAGGTAAGATCTCGAGAAGCGTCCACAGATCTAGAGTCAGTTCATGGAAGACTTCTGCAAATGATTCAGTATTCATAAGAAGCCACATCCGACTGCCGATAGAGCAGTCTTCGATAAGCGTCATAACCCTCTGTAAAGCGATATACATTTCTTCAAAACATAGGAGGGAAGAAGAATTTTGAGAATCAGATAAAACCTGATCAATCGATTGGATCCGCGAGATTTCTTCAAATACTAGGGAGACGAGCTTACACTTCCGGATGAGAGAAGATGTATTTCGCCGGAGTAGGAAAGGTGATGCCGGAAGGGAGGAGATTTCCACGGCGAGAAAGTGGAGCGCACGAACGAGATCGGAGGGAGAGAGCTTGGGAGAGATAAAGGACATCGCCGGCGGGCGGCGCTTCCTCGGCGGAAACGATTTAGGAGTGACCGCCATCAAAAAGAAAAAGATATGTGATTGGGTTCGGGATGGGAAGACATAGTAAGGGAGACGGGAATTGAATCCGTCGTGTTGTATAAAATTGGCAATCGGAGCGAAGAAAGTCGGCTGAAACCGTCAGCTTTCTTAGGGCGGGTTTGCTTGACTGGTTAACATTTCTAGGGTTACGGGAAAGGTTTAGTCAAATGTTCAATTTGTTTATCAGTTGCCTCGCTTAATCGCCTTCTTATTATTATGGGCTCCAAATTCCATTTTGATTTTACTTGTTTGATTCAATCGATCAAAAGAGTAAACAGCCATGGCCTGTCATTCTTTTAATTTTAAACTCTAGTTTTCACGTTTTGTTCTCCCTTCAATAAATAGAGGTCTATATAGGTTATGGTGGGTAGAGTGAAACCCAAAATGTTTGCTTGAATGACAAAAAAGCAGTGTAGAAATAAATCCCGGTTAATTATGTTCAGGTCCCGTCTTGATTCTAACGAAATTTGGAAGAAAAAAAGTGTATCCCGTCCCGGCTCGTGAAAAATTGACGGAACAAGACGCGGTACAAAAATTTCTCATTTCGGTTAGTCTCGTATGATATATATATAGATCATATGAGAACATGTGTTATCGTGTTATCGTGTAATCATGAGAACAAACCTTATTCTTTAATAGTTATTATTAATTTTGTTACGAAGGTGTCATATCATTTAATGTATTATTCGTAGTTATTATTAATTATGATATCTACCATAAATCTCGACCTTTAATACTCACCATCCGACGGTCTAAAATTGTTCTCATGATACACAATAGGGCTTGTTCTCATTGGAACTGCACCATCTATATATATTATTGATAAATAAAATATAATATATAATTTTATATTGATAAGATTTATAAAATTAATAAAATACTAAAATACTAAAATAGTAGTAAACACTTTGATAACTATAGGTTGTGATTGACATGTAAAAGAATGTTATTATTTGTAAACTATCGTTAATATAGTGTAGTGCTAGGGTATTTTTTAATGTGAATCGATAAGACACATTTTTGTGTAACTTGTATTCGGTTTGAATGTACAAACTACTAGTGTAAGCCTCTTGAACCGGTATTTCGGTATCCAGATTTTTTTTTATCATTTGTGTCTCTTAACATGAGATAAAACAATTACAAATGTTGAATATAATCAGTACATAATTTTTGCGGGATTAGACCCGTTTCGTTCCACGTGGGACGTCAAGGTCCCAGCGGGACGAAGAAAAAAAAATTATAAATCTCGTTCAGTCCTGCTTATAATTTACATGACGGGACGCAGGACGACTTCAATCCCATCTCGTCCCTTGGCCAACCCTAACAAAAAGTGTTCAAAATTTTATGTATCAATGTTTTAGCTGAAATTAACTCTAATAAATATTTTATTATACTAGTATTTAAAGAAAATAGTAAATAAATTCACTTTTAATACTGAAATAAAAGAGATGTAAATATATAAATATATCATCGTATATCTATTAAAGCAGAAGTCTCTATTGTCACGTGTCAATGCCATGTATCCTGAAACCTAAAAAATTATTTTAAAAAGTGACTTCTAGATGTTAATATAGATTAAAATTGATTTATAAATTTTTTAAAAATATTTAAATAAATATTTTTATAAAAATAGTTCTTAAACTTTTACGAATTTTTTTTTACCAACAAGCATATCTTAACAAATCAATTTAAAAATATAATTAATTAGAAGGAATAAATACTTAAAGGAAAATTAAAAATCATAATAATGATTATAATTTTATTTTTCGGATTTTACTTTTACAAAAATATACATATAAATTTCTAAGTATTAAATATTTATTAAAACTAAACCCGCACAAAGTGCGGGTAATACACTAGTTATTATTGAAGGAGAACTTTGCTATACAAAAGTGGTCAAAATTTAAAGGGCGTCAATAATTTGAAGGAAAAATATTCACTTTTAACTTCTTTATATATATATATACTTTTTAACTTTTTCTTTTCACTTTATTATCAAACTTCGTTCTATTATAGAATTTTGTTAATATAATTACGGAGTTATAAATTGTACCTTGATAAAAAAATATCAAATGTTATATAATAAAATGATTTTTCTTTCGGTACCATGCATCAAGATGTTTTTTTTTCTTGATATCTTGTTGGAGATAATAAGTTATTAAATCGAAAGTTAAGGACACTCTAAAACCCTAGTATATGAGGTCGGTGGACTAATCTTATTGTCAGTTGATTTTAGGATGGAACTTATGTGTTGAGCTTGGGTTTATATGCTCCTATGAACACGTCGTCGCTCTACAGTCTGTTTGTATCGGACTTTGATATTGTATCAGAGCGATTAGCCTCTATTCGGCTAGCAGTCCTAACATGTGGGTAAGTGTCAACTCGGTTTATACCCTATCTGTACATGTGGGGACGTGTTGGATATAATAAGTTCTCACATCGAAAGTTGGGTACATTCTGAGCCTAATAATAAGGTCGGTGGGCTACTCCTATTGTCAATTGGTTTTAGGGTGAACTTTCTCGGGTTTATGCGTTGGGCTTGGGCCTATGCGCTCGTATGCACACGACCCCTACTATACGATCCGTCTCTATGAAACTTTGACATATCTACATATTTTCAAAATTTCTCTTGATACCCTTAAACTTTTAAAATGTTTGTGGTACCTATTTTTATTTTTTATAAAATAATTTAAATTCTTAATATATATATATATATATATATAGAGATTTTAGTTCAACTGAGGAGGGAGCTTGTAGATAGGAATTAGGAGGGTTGTAAGCCATTGGATGAATTTGGAATCAAGGGCTCTCACACACTCATCATTAATGACATTTTTGAAAATTGACTTAAAATCTGAAAAAGTATTGTTACGTTCAAAAACAGTCATCAGTGTTCATACTTTTATATGTCATTGTTCATATTTTTATACATCGGTGTTCATTGTATTTTTTTCCATCAAAGTTTCATGTTCATTTATTCTTTTGTGTACATTTTATAATACATAGATGTTCATTTACAATATATAACCACAAAAAATAGAAAAATCATCACAAAACATTAAAAGATGATCATAATATGTTATGTATGTGTAAACGTTATAAATAAGACATCGGTGTTCATACTTTTATACATCATTGTTCATATTTTTATTCATCGGTGTTCATACTTTTTATGTCATTGTTCTCGCAAATATTATAAACTATTTTTGGATGAGACATTTTGTCGAACAGTTGGCGTGCACACTAAAAAGAGTATATAGATTGTTCAATTGGAGCTATTAGACCAACTCAACATATGTATATACATATATATATATTTCAATCAAACCTATCAAACACAAAAATGATTCAAACAAATTTGATTTCAAAAACAAACATCAATCGTAATGAAACCTAAACCATAAGAATGAAAACCTAAACCGTGAGAGTATATTCGGAGAAACAATACATGAATCGTCTTGTATTCTGTTTGATTTCACCATTTTTATGTAATCAATTTTTGATTTGGTTGAAAATTGGGCAAATATGAAGCTTGTGGGGTGAAGAATGTGAGGGAGCTGTGAGTCGTTGGAGTCGACCGGCGATTTTCTTCTCTTTTTTTTTTCCAGATTTATGTTATTATATATATATATATAGATAGTGAGATTACTCTTTAGCAAAGTATATATAAATCTATAGAAAGTTCAAAATAAAAAGATAAGGAGAGAATGTTTTAAAATTTTGAGGGCACAAATTTTTTTTTGAAAATAAGTGGATAATAATAGGAAAAGACATTACCTAAAGTATACCCATAAAAAATTCGTTTACGTTTCTTTTAAAATAAACTGTTAGTGCACAAAACAAGATGATATTTTAACTAAAAAATATTTTTCTGTAAATTGTAGTTGTTACGATTTTAACTCAAAATTTTAAAATGATGACATTCGGCAGCGGCATACGAGACGGCAAGGACGGACTCTGCTCGCACGTAAATTGAGGCGGAGTCCGCACCCGCGCAAACGGACGCACATGCGCAGTCCGCCTGCGCCCCAATTGGCGAACAGTCGGAGTCCGCCCGTCGCGCCAAGACCCTATAACTAGGGCGCGTAGGCGGGCTCCTCTTCTTCCCCTCTCTTTCTTCTTCTCCCTCGCCGCCGCCAACCTGCGATTTCAGCCAAAAAAAACAAAGAAATAACACGGAATCGAGATTCAACAATGATTAGAGATTCAAATGTCGGAGGTTCAAGTAAAAGGCAACTTGTGGATCGATTTCATGTTAGTTTTTATCGTTTATGTTATTCTTGTGTTTTATTTATGATTTTAGACTTGAAATTAGTTAGTTTAGTAAGATTCGGTTAGTATAGGAATAATTGGAATTGGATTGTCTACGAGATTTTTTTTTTTTTTGCGTTTTTGTGAGTTTTATTTTTTAAGCTTTGAAAGGTTTTGTTTCTATATGTTGTGGTGATTTCGGATGTGAACAGTAAAATGATTTGACATGTAATATATAAGCTCGTAAATTTACAATGCTATTTTTCAACGGCTACTTTCCAATGGCTAGTTTCCAACGGCTCTTTGACGGCTCTTTTTCGAAGGTATAACACCAAGCCAGGGGCGCAAGCGGACTGCGCCTACGTCTGGCTTGACGCGGGGTTGACTCCGCATGTGTTAGCGGGATTCCGCCCCAATAGTAACCGTGAAATTTTATATTAAGGCTTCAAATTTTGTTAATTTGGCTCACTTGTATTACACTATCATTTTTTTTTGTTATACTACAAGCAATGTTTATGGAACAAAAATTTTATTAGCATACTTTTATTATACTATTTGTTAGTTCTAAACTTTTATATCATTAGTTCATATAGACTTTCTATTAGTTCGGTAAAGTTTGGAAGTTATAAACGCGCTCTTTTGTTCTAGTGGCGAAAGGAGATGATGTTATGAGTGATTCGAAAACTAGGTTAATTAAAAATACAGATTTGGCTAATGATGGTGTAGCTAATGAGGGGGAAAGGTCCTTAAGGAAGCACTGCGTGAGGTTTTTATGGGGAATAACTTTCCCAATGGCAGTCTACTAGAAAAAATATACTGTTTTGTGGGGCTTGCACTGGAAAGTTTGTGATTGGAACATTTGTTATCATTCCTTCACCAGCAAAAAACTTAACGGTTGATATTTCATAGATGAATTTGTCCAATAGATAAAGGGCTCTTACAAGATCTTGGAGTGAAGTAATTGGAGGTGTAAAGAGTAATTTTTTCAACCGGGATAAGATTACAAGCGAGACACTCAATGGAAGGATTATTGTTTGCTATCCTTTTGGCCATGAAGGTGATCCTGTTGTAGTGGTTAATAAGGAGGTTATTGATGACCTTAAAGCTAAATGAAAGAATTCAATAGTATTCAAAGTTTTGGGATTTCTGGTAGCCTTTTCAGTTACGGAGAGAAAGCTCACAAAACTTTAAAGTGTGGTGAGAACATTCAACTCATTGACGTGGATAATAACTATTTCCTTGCAAGGTTTAGAAGTGAGAATGAACTTATGATGGTCATTACTATAGGCCCACAGGCGGTTTTTGGAAGATGTTTGATCATGAAAAGATGGTCACCGGAGTTTGTCACATCCAATCCTTTACTTCTGCTTCTATATTGGTTAGGATTACGGGGGTCCTAGTTTAGTGGTATCATTGAAGAAGGTCATATTCATTAATGGGAGAAGATGCATGCCCTATTGAATATGAGGGTCTTGACATATTTTGTTTCAAGTGCGAGCGTTACGGACACTACGATTCACATTGTGAGTTCAGTGAGAGTCCAAGCATCAGACAAGTGAGGCAGTTGATACCATTGATAAAAGTCAGGATGACGAGAACACCATTGTAAGTCACAAAGAGCATAACTCATCAGGCCATGTGTCGGTAACAGGATTCGAGACTTCCGACTATGGACCTTAATGATGGTGGCAAGACAAAATACATTTGAAAAAGGAAAGAATTATCTAGAGAATATTTCGGGATTTGTTTCCAACTTTATTAGGGATTCAAATAATTCTATGTAGGGCAGGAATTTACAACTGAAAGGAAAGAGTGATCCCACTCTAGGCAAGGGAATTCACATGTGATTGTGCCTCTTCAAATGGACCAAATAAAGATGGGCCAACGGGCCATGGATGTTACCGCGTCATCTAGTGGAAGTAAAATTATCAAGAGCACGGGAATCACCTTACAACGAAAGAGGTGCTCTCAATCGACAACGCCAAATGACAATGTGATCCTTCAACCATTTCATAGTGGATCTAGCACCGGTAGAGAGTGTGCCGAGACATATTCTCCTACCTAAGGATAGAATCAGTGAAAAGACAGATTTGGCCCAACCTCCTAACTGTGAGATGTTCACCGAGGAGGAGTTTACCAACCAGGATAGCCGAGAGGTTGTTGACATGAGGGACACTAGCAGCCTTGTCCAATCATGGGTGATACTGAGAAGTGTAGATGAAGAAATGGTGGAGATCTGTGAAGCTAAGGAGAACCTAGAGGTTGCATATGTAAGAGCCTTAGTCTTTGAGAGCCTAGGAGTCTTGCTGAGCCTTAGATGAGTCCTTACTGAGCTTATCTTGGACTCTGGCAGCCGCACCTGCGCACCACCTGGCCGCCCTGCGCCTTAGGCTAGCCGCCCCTGCGGCTCTGTGTTTGAGCAGCCGCATTCATTCTCTTTGACTCGTGCTTTGCGGCTGTCTTCTCCTATAAGTTTCCCTATCCTTCAGATGAGAGGTTTCTCCACTACTTTCCAGCTTCTTAATCATCTCTACGTTCTCCATCTTCTCCTCTCTTCTTCCTTGATCTTCTTTGATCTCTTCTTGCTCTTGTGGGTGGGATCTTGTGAGTTTGAGTGTGGCGTTGGCCTTGGATGCTCATGAGGATGTTGTTGAAGGTTGTTGATGTGGTGTTGAGGTGATAGACGTGCTGATGCTCCATAGTTGCAGCTTAGGACTTGTTGTGGTAAGTTTTTCTCCTTCATCTCTCTTCTTTACTTCTTTCTTGCTTCTTCTTCCTTTCTAGCTAGGATCACAAGCTAGGCTTGTGTTGGACCCTTTCCTATATGGTTGTTGATCATATATGTGTATATATGTGTATATATGTGTATATGTTGTTGTGGTGTGTTGAAGAAGTGAAGAGAGTCGAGAAAGGGATCAAAGAGAAGTCGGGACCAACTCTCTACACAGTTGGCCGCCCCTGCGCCTGACTCCAGCCGCCCCCGCACCTGGTGTGTGAGCCGGCCATGCGCCTTTGGTGAGCCGCCCCTGCGCCTCACTGGATCAGCTTGTGTTCTTTGTTCCTGTTGGTGCATACCTGGTTGGTATGTCTTCCTTCCTTCCTTTCCTGTGGCCTTGGCTTAGTTGGTAGCTAGGTTAGGGTGGTTAGGATGAGTTGTATGATAGAGATGTGCCTTAGGCACTTGTGTTGATGTTGAGGTTATGTTGTAGGCATATGTGAGCTTGTTGTGTTCTTGAGGTTTAGATTGAGGTTATAGGTTGGTTTTGGTTATGGAGACGAGTCTCCTAACCCTTGCAGTGTATGATGTTGTATGCCTTGTTATTGCAGGCGTTGGATTCTTCCCCAAGGGGAAGTTGTGACGTGGTATTGGATACGAGTGTATGAGGTAAGTCCATAGGACTTACTTAGCGTTCTGTTATGGATTTGTTTGACTATGATGGTTGTGTGTGTTCATATGATTGTGCATTTATAACCTAAACCGGACTAGGATGACCATTATTACATTTAAATGGCCCAAGTGTATTATAACAGGGAGGTAACCACCGGTCTCCGCCTGCGGGTTAGGAGGAGGTGCTTGGAAGCCAGTAACACAGGGGGGACGAGTGATGATCACCCCCATGCAAACCCCTGTGTTAACGGGGAAAGGGACGAGGTTCTTTAGGCTCCTCGTGTTACAAAAGAAGTTGAATTAGTAATGGAATAACATAATGAAAGATAATAAATGAATGTGTGTGGCATTGCATGTATGAGATGTTGATGTGTGTTTGTGCTATTACCTTCATGCTTATCTATTGTTGTAGCTAATGGTGTATACCGTGTTGTAGATGATCTGCAGGTTTGGAAGACTGCAGAGTGAGCTAGATGGTGTGACCTGCCGAGGACTTCTGTACATTAGGATGCGTGGGTTGGGATCTTTTGTACCAGATATTTATGTTGATGTTTTGCACTCGGCTTTGAGTTTGTAAACTCTTTTGATTTATCATACAGCTTTTATGTATTTGGTTTTACTCTACTTGTGCCTTGTTGTAAGATCCAATGAACTTGTTGTCAGGCTAGGGTTATGATCATTGTGAGATTCTAGCCCAATGTAGCATTCCAAGTCCTGTGAATTTGGGGTGTTACAGCATAGTCTAGTATGTAGCAGTTTTGTCCCCCTCTTTATATTTGTTATTGATGAATTGCTTTCTTTGGAACGTGTTCGGAGCTTGTAAGAACAAATTCCGACGTGATATTGAGTACATGTGTAGACATCGTAGTATCGACATTCTTGCTATATTTGAGCCTCGGACTTTTGGAGCTAGGACACAAGTCATTTGTGAACGCCTGAACTCATCGGGTTGTTTTCAGTTTGAAACTGACGGTTTTGAGGGAGGTGTGTGGTTAATTAGGGAAGAGTGAAAAACTTAATCTTAGCATTGTTTGTAGTAATAAATGCTTCATACATGCTAGAGCTACTAATGGTGCTAACACGTATAGTTTGATTATTATTTATGCAGCTCCAGACCATATTAGGTGTAGAGTTTTTTGGAGTGATATTGATAAAGTATTGGCTACTATTTATGATAAGCTCATTACTGGTGGTGATTTCTACTATATTCGGTTCTTACATGAGCGTCAAGGTGGTTATGGGATGCTACACGAAGACTCGTATGTCTTCAATGATCTTGTCATGGATAATGGGTTGATTGATTTGGGCTACAAAAGCAGCCTTGGGTCATTAACTATAGTTATAAACGTTTGAGACAATTTATGTAATTAAAAATTTGGGTCATATTCTATAATTATTTCAACAGGGGTATACTTGCAAATTTTCGAAATGTGGGACAAAAACGCAAATACAAAATATTGGATACATTCTGTAATTAATCAAAATTATACCCCGTCAGTCAGTCACTTAGTTGACTTGTCCCGCTCATTTGACTCGTTGAGTTAACTCGCGAGTCCTGGAACTAACTTGTCCACTGGTTTCCCGATTAGGGTTTAAAAGGTGCAGTGGTGGAGGCCGTCCTTCTTTTCCGACGGACTCGAGGCGATGGATCTAGCACAGGCGGCTGCAAGATGACGGCGAGGAGGTTTCGATGACAGGGTTGGATTTGTGCCTCTGGTTCCGACTGAGGCTTGCGGTGGTTTTGGTTCAGAGTCGTTGGCCTTGGTTAGAAGCAGAGCAACGGAGGTTCGTTCCTACTGGCGGTAACGACGGCGGATCTGGGCGGTGGACCTCGTTTTCGACGTTGCCAACAACGTCACCAAGCCTTTGTTGTTGTACGTTATTGTTGTTGTTGTTATCAACGTGCCCAAGACTTAGGATTGTCATGCGGGAGTATTTAATTCACGGAGTTACTAGGACTTAGGGTATCACCGAGCTTCAATTTATGTTGTCACCAAGACTTAAAGTTATCACGTTTTATTTAAAGTTGTCATCAATATCATTGAGGCTTAGAGTTGTTACAAGTTTTATTTAACGATATTATCAATGTCACCAAGGCTTCCGGCTATCATTAAGTTTTAGTAATTAACATTGTCACCAACATAACCAAACTCTATTCAACGTTGTTACAAATTTCACTAAAACTTAAGGTGGTTGCCAAATATTAATTTAAGCTGTCATAAAACTTCCCTTAACATTGTTACCAATGATAGTTTTGTACCAATAACCATAAGGAATGATGGAGCCAAAGCTGTATCAAAATCGAAAAAAAAAATAAAAAAATCTACGTACCCTTGTATATATTATTACTAATTAGTGATAAAATCTCAATATATTACAACAAAATTAATAAAAGTAAAATATAATATCAATCATAATGATTTAAAAAAATTCATTAACGGAATGTTTAAATCTATTAAAAAATTTATAAGTAGATGATTCTATAATTTCTATTCACCAAATTAATATAAAGAAAATTGTCTATAATTGTGTTCACCAATTTAATAAAAAAATTATCTATGCGAGTATTTAGATTTTCAAAAGCCTACGGCCTTCTTAACTATTCATTCACCTATACATGTTAACTAATTCATATCCCGCACCTTGTGCGGGTCTATTTAAATATTGATCAGTGTGAAATATAAGTTATTGAAAACAAATAAATGAATGAATAAACAATAATAGAATGAGTGTGATGATTGAAAACGTAGAGGATAACCTAAAAATTTTGACGAAGCAACTTTGAAAAATTCGATCTTCAAATTATCACAACCCTGAAAAAGATGAAGAAATATGATTAATATTGGAGGACAAAAACTGTCCGAAAAAGGATGAGGTATTATCAAATATATAGCATGAGAGATAAAACGTGGAGGAGAAGTAAAACGTACATGAGAAGTTCAGATTTTATGATTAGCCAACGTAAATTGTGGAATTAGTAGATTTTGAAATTTTTTAATTTGATAAAAACGTACCGGAGAAGTCTCAAACGTGATATACTTAATTTTTAGGATTAACTAGTTCATATCTCGCACCTTGTGCGGGTATATTTAAATATTGATGGATCTTCACAAGCGGATATCGGAAGATTTGTCTACGAGTAAGTAAGTGAGAAGAAAGGCGAAAGGGGAGAGACTAAACACGGAATAGTGAAAACCAAAATTGTTGAAATAACAGTTATTGAAAATAAATTAATGAATGAATAAACAATAGCAGAGTGAGTGTGATGATTGGAAACGTAGGGGATAACCTAAAATTTTTGACGAAGTAGCTTTGAAAAATTCGATCTTTAAATTATCACAATCTTGAAAAAGATGAAGAAATATGATCAATATTGGAAGACAAAAACTGTCAGAAAAAGGATGAGGTATTATCCACATATATAGTGTGAGAGATAAAACGTGGAGGAGAAGTAAAACGTACAAGAGAAATTTAGGTTTTATGATCATCCAATGTAAATTATGAAATTAGTAGATTTTGTTGGATTTTGATATTTTTTTAATTTGATAAAACGTACTGGAGAAGTCTAGAACGTGACATACTTAACTTTTTAGATTAATTTTTTAAAAGATTAGTTAAGAAAAGATTTGTTTTAGATTTTTTTTAATAAAAAAAGATTTAATGGTTTAATTTTTGATTTAGTAAAAGATTTAATTCGAGAAAAATTGAGGAGGACCACGTTAACATTTGTTTAGTGTATTATATAGATATAGATTTTTTAAAAGATTAGTTAAGAAAAGATTTGTTTTAGATTTTGTTTTAGTATAAAAAGATTTATTGGTTTAATTCTTGATTTAATAAAAAATTTAATCCGAAAAAATTAATGGGGTGCCACGTCAGCATTAGTGTAGTGCACTTTAGTAGTATATATAGATTTTTTAATAGATTAGTTAAAAAAATAAGATTTGTTTGATTTTTTAGTAAAAAAAAAATTATTTGCTTAATTTTAATTTAATAAAAAATTTAATCTGAAAAAAATTGTGATGGCGCCACGTCAATATAGTGTAATGTACGTTACTAGTATATATATATATTATCAACCAAACTGAATATGAATTTCCACCGCTTTTATTTATTTACTTTTATCTAATTATTCAATATCTAACACAAAGTTACACTGCCGGACTGCCCTCATATATCCATGCCCCTGAACTACGCCACTTACAATAAATGATGTCAAAAAAATTTGACGTTGAGCGTTCAATCAGAGAGGGATTAGAAGTAGGATCGTTATATAAGACGAGTTAACCGGATTTAACTTAAAAAAACTGGTTTACTTTCGAGACGAACCGAGTATAAACTTACTTCAAAGCTCATATAAAATTTAAAATTTATAATTGAATCGAGCTCGAGCATATCGATGCTCGACTCGTTCAAATGTGTATAACAATCCTAAGTTTAGAAGTAGACGTTGGATTCCCTAGTGTGTGCCTAATTGTTACAAATTCTCAAATTTCTATTTTTCTCTACGGTGTGTTATGCTACTATATTTTGTTTATATTTGCATATTTTAGTAATGGAAGTTGTAAACGCACGGTTCAAAATTTAATAAAGGTACGACGGTTACGGATCCCGTAACCGTCATAAGGTCACGGTTACGGGATCCGTAACCGTCATGATTACGGGTTCCAGATCTGTGTAATTTTCTAAATGAATTATAACCCCCCAAAAAAAAAATGACACTATCACTGTTACGGAACCCGTAACCGTGATGTCAGAAAAAAAAAAATATAAAAAAATAATAAAAAAATAAATTACGGTCACGGATTCCGTAACCGTCGTGCGTTTACGAAATCTATCGCGGTGTCCGTAATACCTTTAGTAATCCATAAATAAATTTATCAAAAGTTATGATGCGTTTCTTAGATAGCAGATTTGGCATTTTGGAATTCAATGATTTCACACGACCCTCTTTAAAACACATAAAAATAAAATAATACATCATTATTAGCCACATCCTCATCCATCCAAAACCAATCTCTTATGCTTTTAGTTTAAATAATTTGATTGTTCAAATAATTTATACAGTAAACTTTGGCTATAACCAAATGAAGATGATTTGATTATACGACACTCTACCTTCCCTGAATCATTATTGATATAAATCATTGTATTATTGCCTATTTAAGGGTAATATATTTCCTTTTTTTTAGAATTAAATAATGTATATCAAACAATTGCTATTAGTGCCATACAAAAAAAAGGTAGCATTATTTAAAACACAGACGAATATTGATAATTGTGAGTGTTAAGAAGCTATTAGGGTTTTTCCAAAAGTTGGTGCTCTAAAATGAAGGCATAGGGTGTACTAATCATATTTTCTAAAGTTGTTTGTGTATTTGTTGATCGGTTATGATAAATTTCGATTTGTTTTTAAGGTTGATTAGTTTAATCAAAAAAGTTATATTTTTCAAATAAATCTAATAAAATTTATCTTAAAATAATTACCTATGTAAAGAGTAGATCGCCGACATTATAAACTAAATTTTGCATATGGTTGTGGTTAATGTACGGTTTTGTAATTTGTAAAATCATGCATTTACCAAGCCAAACATTAACATAAAACCAAATTTATTTATACACAAAAAATAATTTTCCAATAATTTAAATTGAAAAAGCTATCCTACTGCATGACATTACTTCGATTTATAGAGTTTAGTCGCAAAATATCTCAACTAGTGATTTAAAATTGTACCTCAGCCGAAGTAGGTAGAATGTGTCAAGGCCAAGGTTTATTTAAGGAGTGCACCTCAGCCAAGCCACTACTCAATACTTGTTTTCTTGATGTCCTATCCAATTTTTGCGTTCTTTCTTGAGAATTAAACTCTAAGTGAAAACTACAAAGGTTTAGCCTTCGAAATACCTTTTCGATGAGTACTTGTGGGTTTTCTTACTCATCCAAGTCCCCTATAATTTTGTTTTACCTAAAGTGTGCAAAAGCGTTGTCGAGGCCTTCTTGTGTTCACAAGTCTTCAATGTTTGCTTCATGGAACTTCTATAAAACTTCCAAACATACATATTTGACATCTATAAGTGTCTCATAGATTTTTATGATCATTATCATCATTTTATGCCTCTCAATGCTTCGGCATTGACCCGATTTTGACTAAATAACTCGTTTTGGACGTTTTTGATCATTTGAGGGTCACGAATGCTTCAAATCACACGTACAAGACAACACAAATAAAGTAAACATTTAATAGACTAATATAGATCATGATGGAATAAAGGGGTGTCTATTTCATGCAATTATAAGCCTAAACTATGGTTAAATGCGTCTAAAAACAAAGCATGAAACATGTTATCACTTCTACAATGATGCGTCCTTGGATGCGTTAAAGGACAAGCTCCGGATCTAAATCGAGCTTGAACTCCAACTACTCCGTTTTGTTATGCGCGGATGGATTTGAACGTTGGAAATGAGTTGACGGAAGCTTTGGAATGGATGCGGAATGTATGGTTGATTTAATCTAGATAGATCGGACTCTGTGAGGTGAAGTGAGCAAGTGATTCTTAAAGAATTCTCGAAGCGGAGACTTGGATCAAAGATCCAAAAGAAGAACTTTAAGAGAGGAGAATTGTGATGTCTAATAACCAAGGACGAGGAAATACTTCTCAAATATAATTGATTAAAATTGAACATGCTTTTACAATGAGGCCAACCATCCTTTATATAAGAGAGAATGATGACATATCCTAAGACTTAAGTGCATAATAAAAAGAAAGTATTCTGGATATTAAATAAGGGATTTAATGGAATATTTCACGATTTATCCCAAACATCCAAGGCCTTCTTAAAGGGAGATAATTTACATGAATATCCCCTTTAATTATTGATATATCTAATAAATGAAAGATATAAATATGACGGAAATAAATATGTTGGAAATGTCTTCTGTTGGCAGTATCATTCCTTCATCAATATGCCTCATATATCCGTCGGCAATCCCAAAGGTGTGTCATGGTAAGTGTCAAGATATGTGGGCATATGAATGACATCGACATCAAGGGACGCATCATTCTCCTCCTTTTGGCTGTGAATTGTCCCCGTTTCACCGTGATCAAGATGGTGCTCGTCATAGGAATCTGGAGGCTTGAACTTGTAGTCCATTACAATGTGTTGAATTTGATGCCTGTAACACCCCGATTCCGCGGGACTCAGGATGTCACATTGGGCTAGGATCTCACAGTGGATCCTGACCCTAACCTGACAACAAGTTCACTGGACCTTACAACATGACACTGACAGATATAAAACAAATACATAAAATTGTATAAATTGTACAACCCAAAGGTAAAGACAACATAGCCGAGTATAAAATAACAACCTCACACAGGAGGTGAAACAAGACATCATCCTCACGCAGGAGGGGAAACATAAACATCTCAAACCAACCACCTAATGTACGAGAGTCCTCGGCCTGTCACCCTACCAGATCACTCAGCAGCGCCTAACCTGCAAACATCTACAACACGGTATGAAACCGTTAGCTAACCATACATATATGAGGTAAATCATAAGCACAAGCACAATCATGAAAGATAAACACATCAACATGCTAACACACATTTACCCATTTATTATCTTTATACAATAACCATTCACTCAAAAACCGTACATATATAGATAGATGAAAGTATGTGACACGAGGACCGATACATCCCCACCTCTGAGTGCAATGTCCAGCTGTACGAGTATTGGTCACACAATCCGTGTACCCTATGGGAGTGGATTGCGCCCTTCCTGTAAACCAGTCTGACCCGACATCAGAGAACCTCCCAGACTCCACGGCGGGATGAAAGGGAAAGGTTATCACTGCCACGCAGTGGGGCAGTCAATAGAACATAGGTCGATAAAACGACAACTCATGTTATCATAGCAAGCATAAAGCACACACCACTCATGCAAACACCCAATATAGGGATGGTAGCTAAGTAAGTCCTACAGACTTACCTCAACCTCGTACAACTCACCACCACGATCAACCTCCACACTGAAGAGGAACACTGCCTAATAATAAGGCAAGAAGATATATCAATCTCCTATCAATCAAATGGGTCACACCTAGACCCAAGGGATCCATAAAAATCATAATCATCCTATAAGCCTCGAGTAATATGCTAAACCTTAAAGCCACATCAGGGCATATATCCAACTCATGATATCATCATCAAACTAAAAATCCCATAATTACCAGAATAATGTAACGAGTATAATGGAAATTCCAATTATCCATTTTAACCAACTTAAGGTCAATTTATACTAACACGCAATACGGAAAACGAATAAATTCATAACTTATTCGTTACTAACCCAATATACGATCCGGAAGAAGATACGGACTCCTGGCAATGCAGGGAGTAAGAGCACGGTAAGAAACTCCGCGTCCAATGACTTGCGGTGGTCGTCGGTGTTCCGATAGCTGTAAATGGAAGCTTTACCAAAAAGCTAACAAACGTGAAATAAGTTGGTACCACTTTGAAGAGAACAAGATAAGGGACGCGTTGGTACAAACGGATTTAAATTTGGATCAAAGATTATCAATTTATGAAAGGTTGAAGATGGATCGGTGTGTATCGCCTTCGCTCTCTTCTTACCTTGTATCGTTAGAATGAAATGAAAGTGGACAAGACGAAGATAACTCTCATCCGCCATTCTCTTTTCAATATATATTCAATTCAACCGCTACTTCACTCTGTACATGCCGACTTTCACATATACTTATATATATATATAATATTATATAATGTGAAATAGAATTAGAGAAATGCAGCAGCCGCTTTCTCATATCTCTTCAACACATTTATATATAAAAAAAATAATATATTATATTATATTATATATATATATATAAAGTTCATCCAAATTATTTAATTGAAACGCGGGTATATTTTCGGTCTCCAAACTTTATCAAATTGGAATATAAAATTCGGAATATTATCGGAATAATTAATTCATAACTATCTCGTAAAATGGGCATTTCTAAGCCACATTTCTTAACCGCTAAGAATCAGGATAGCGACTCTTTTGTCCATTTCGCCTTTTTTACGTTGTTTCACATCTAGGACATATCCGATGTCCTCATCATTTCTATCAACTGCATTTTTATTACTTGAAGCTCCCAAATGCTCCAAATAACACCGGAGGGTAAAAATAATTACCCGTGAGAAAAAGTAAAAATTTCCCCAAATATCAAAAATTACGCCAGGAACATAACGGTGAGACTCATACTCATCACTTGCGAAATCTTCACGAGTTATATGTCAATTACTATCAAAGATTAAGTTAATCAACATTAATTAAAATTTGGAAATCCTAGCTATTACAATGCCCGTACTTGTCGGTGATTTGGTTAAGGGCATGAACAACTTCAAACTTCCTCCAACACTCGTTCGGGCCGTGTCGAGGTAGATTATCAGACATAATAGGGACATACCCTTGATCGGGAGGCTTGAGCTTGTAGTCGCTCAGAATTGTGGCACTGTTTAACATTTTGGCAATGTCGTTGAAGTTGATCTTTGGTTGCATGTTGAATAGATAAAAAGGAATGTCAATAGGTAAATTATTGTGCATAACAAGTACAAACCTTGAGTCGGGAGGTTCGAACTTGTAGTCCATCAACATAGTGGCGCCGTTGTCGAGGTTGACATCTTTTTCACTCTCATTGATGACTTCTTCTTTGTGATCTTCAAAGAGCGCGCCATATATTGGATTGAAAAATTGGATTGTAAGTGTCGGGGCAAAATCTTCATTGATGATATTTCCCTTGTCTTCTAATTTTCCCTCATTATAAACGGGTTGACAACCAACTCGCACTCAGGTGGTACCCCCGCTTAGGGTTCTTGGTGGACTTCGATGGAGTTGGTTTGCACCGGGGAAACATAGACATGATGTGGCCCCCTTTTCAATAGCCGCTCGGTGTTGTGAATTATCTATCACGAAAAGTATTGCCGCTCTTCCAACTTCTATCTCTCACCTTAGATCGGCATTTTCTTTGGCTAAAGCATCACGACATCCGGGGAAATAAGTGTTTTCTTGGCCACAATAGTCATCTTTACTATAGACCTGATTGGGGTCAACATATTCATCTTCGGGAAAGGCTCGATGTTGGGGCGCAACGTAGTCATATTTGGGATAGATTCTACGTCGGGTCACAACATATTCATCTTCGGGTAAGGCTCGATGTCAGGGCTCAACGTAGTCATCTTTGGGATAAATTCTACATCGGGGCACAACATATGTATCTTCATGATAGGCATGCCGTTGGCCTTGTAGATACCGTTGGTGCCCATGTAGGGTTTGTTTGGGCCTTGGTGGATCTGGAGGAGGCAACCATTCCTCGTCCTCATCAAAGGACTCGTCTATGTCATTGAAAAACATTGACGAAAGATGAAGAGCAATGATGAACAAGAGTAAAGAAACTTAACCTCGACCCCGAGCGATGATATCAATTTGATACGTCCTTGGATGCTTTCAAGAACAAACTCCGGATCTAGATCGAGCTTGAACTCCAACTACTTTGTTTCGTAATGTGCGGATGGATTCGAACGTTGGAAATGAGTTGGTGGAAGCTTTGAAATGGATGCGGAAGTGTATGGTTGATTCGATTTAGATAGATCGAATAATCCGTGAGGTGAAGTGAGCAAGTGATTCTTCAAGAATCCTCAAAGTGGAGACTTGGATCAAAGATTCAAAAGATGATTTTAAGAGAGGAGAATTGTGATGCCCAATAACCAAGGAAGAGGAAATGCTTCTCAAATATACTTGATTAAAATTGAACATGCTTTTACAATGAGCTCAATTATCGTTTATATAGGAGAGGATATTGACAAATCATATGACTTATATGCATAATTAAAAAGCAAATATTCTAAACATTAAATAAGAGATTTGATGGAATATTTCAAGATTTATCCCAAACATTCAATGCCTTCTTGAAGGGAGATATTCACAAGAATATTCCCTTTAATTATTAAAATATCTAATAAATAAAAGATATAAAATATGAAGAAAAAAAAAATTTGCGTGAAACGTCTTCGTCGGTAGTATCATTCCTTCGTCGGTATGCCTCATATATCTGTCGGCGATCCCAAAGGTGTGTCATGGTAAGTGTCGGGATATGCGGGCATATGGATGGCATCGGCATCCAAGGACATATCATCCAATCACCAAACACTCGACTTATGGGTATTACATTCTTCTAGGGACATCCCTGATCTCCCGCAAGACTAAGAAACAAGTCACGGTCTCTCGATCATCTCTTGAGACATACTGAATACTATGCAATGACTTACCCTACCTATGAACTTCTTTGGCTTCGATCGGTTTTTCATTCCCTAGGCGTTCATCGCAATCCCTATGTGACTTCATTGTGATAATTAGACAATAACTTATATTTGTAACACCCCAAGTTCTGGGAACTCAAAGCGTTACGGGCTAGGACCTCACAATGGGTCTTGACCTTTAGAGTAGCAACGACACAACAGATCTTACAACAAAGCACAAATAAATGAAAACCAAAACTCATAATAAAACGAAAGGTTTAAACAAAGGGAAGCGTAAAAGACTTGCAATCGAGTTTAAAACAAAGGGAAAGCAACAACATAAACATAAACCCGATCCCGTCCTATAATGTACGGGAACCCCGGCTGACCACACCATCCGGATCACTTAATAGCACTTATATCCAGCAAGGCATCTACAACATTGGTATAAACCGTTAGCTAACATTCTAGATATCCAAAAAACTATAAAGGCACAAACACACATAAGGTAATATAAACATGTAGCATGCTCACACTCAACCGATTATTATCTTTCATTAAGTCAATCATTACTAATTCAACTTCTTTTGTCACACGAGAATCTCCCGAAACTCGTCTCCGTTTCCGTCTACCAGCAGGAATAGATCAGTAATAGCCATTACCCGCGAGCTTAGGTTGCAAGAACACATTCCAGTCTCCTAAAGAACTAGACAAGTGGTCACCGCCCGGTTATCATACACTTGGACCAATTACGGTTATAAAGGTCATCCTATTCCGGCCATACGTTATGTCAATAATAACAACGCAAACAAGCCAATATACTCAAACCAATATACGGAATGAAGCTAAGTAAGTCCAGGGGACTTACCTCACTCGAAGGTAACTCAAAGATCAACAACGACTCAAATTCCCTCAGGAAAGGAGCAACGGAAAGCCTGCTCAACAAGGTATAACGAATCAGAAACGATACGGTTGCTAGAAGTCTATAACTTCTAGTCTCAATGATCACTAAGAGATATCCACAAGCTAAGGTCCCGACCTTAGTTTTATAGCACACTAAGGGTCAACAACAACATCAAAAGCCAAAGAAAGGAACGAGGGAAGCAAGGAAGGAAGCAGCTCACCAAAGATGGGAGCTACTGTAGAGGAAGCACAAAGACGGCTGGACAAGGCGCAGGGGCAGCACTGGGCTGATTCCGCAGGGGCGGCAGCGTGACAAAAACTACTGTCGGGGGTTTCTCTCGACAGAAACTCACAACAAGGAATCCAAAGCTCGATCCTTTGATCCACACACGACAAGACTCAACCAAAAGAGCCTGAGAACAACCACGAATCAACAACGGACCGATCCACAAGAATAAAGACTTAAACTTGATCCTTGGAGAAGAAGAAAAGAGAAGAACGAAGAAGAAAACGAAACAGAAGAGAAACGGCATGCAACAACACATGAACGTGATGAAGAACAAAGAAGGAAGAACTTACACGTTCAACAAGATCACAGGAAGCAAGGTTGCAACTCTCGAGGGTGAAGAAAACGTATGCAAGAAACGGGAAACAGAAGAGAAGACGAGAATATATAGAAAAGGGATGAAAAGATAGAAGGAAGGACGTTCTAGGGTTAGGAATAAGATAGGAAGGACGACCATAAGATAGAAGATTGGATCTTCTACCTATGGAAAGAAGATAAAACGAACAGAAAAACAGATTGGCGCGACTAGGGGCAAAACCGCAGGGGCGGTGACAACCAAGACTTGCCGCTGAGGCGGCCTTCTTCACCGCGGGGGCGGTGAAGGCAAATCTGGGGTCTTATAATATCATCAACAATCCAATCTTTCATTAGAGGCTCAAGCACACAAAGATCGATTGTCGTATTGTTTGTGATCAGATAACCTGAGGTATCATTTGGACCGTTTTACACTAGGCACTGCCCATGTAGCTAACATTGTGACCAAAGCATTAGACGTGCTTAGGGATGTAATATGAGACAAGCTACTCGGGCTCGGCTCGAGCTCGTTCACTTTCTAAACGAGCCAAGCTTGAGCACATTTTAGAGCTCATATAAATTTTAGACTTCCCTCGTTTGGCTAAAATAACACTATAGGAGCATAATGTTAGGCGAGCTACTCGGGCTCGGTTCGGACTCGGCTCGTCAAAAACTCGGCTCGAGCTCATTCACTTTCTAACCGAGCCAAGTTTGAGCACATTTTAAAGCTCGTATAAATTTTAGGTTCGGCTCGGGCTCAACTCATTTATGAACGAGTCAAGCTTGAGAATGCCGATGCTCGGCTCGTTCGGATGTACTACACCCCTAGACGTACTCTCCGCACTTCAAATTTCTACTAGCCAAACTTGAACTTGTCTCTTTCTCACCTCCTGCTTGAAGAAAGTGTTATATATATTATCTTATCTTAGTTAAGTTATTTAGCCGTTTACGTTTTTAAATCCTACAATGAATGCAATGCGAAGAAAATGTCAAAAGTTTGGATTGAATGAATATCTTGTTCGATCTCTTTGTCATGAATCGACAAGAAAACCAATTCCCACATCTCATTAAATTGCAATACAATTCAACATATATGAACAAGGAATTTTGCATTTGCATGTGGGTGCAAGTGTATCCAAGTCATCTACTATACAACAACTCAGGTGTCACATGGTTAAATAAAATTAAAAATAAAATTTAGAATAGAACAATAAAATGAAAATTTTAATTATTATTATTATTATTATTATTATTATTATTATTATTTTTATTATTATTATTATAGAAAGGGATATATAACATCGAAGGAAAACACATTACACGCCGTTGGAGGGGAGCCAACTAACAAGTTGGGCTCCGCAACCCTTTTGAATGGTAAACGCAATCCTCGTTAAAATAAACCAAGTACTCCTACTATATTCGGGTAGCTCTTTGGCAATCGAGTCCAATCTTCTAAGTAGCTCCACCACGTCATCACCCAAATCACCAAACGTGGAAAAGGAAAAGGGAAGAAAATGATATTCCTTGGAGCTACATGCGTCCGCATACTTCTTTATCTTGTTATTAGCAACGACCCTCACAGCTTTACCTGGGATGAAACTAGAGAGGCCAGATGAAGAGAAAGGAGAAGTACCAATGATGTCGGTACATGTGTCTTTACCCTGAAACCAATTATAGAAAAGAATGTCAGTGGGGCGCAGCTCCTCGCCACCATCATCAACCATACCAGTATTGACTTCCTTTCGAACAGAAATCTCAATCTTAAGACACTCATCAAAAATGACATCACGGACCATGTTATACCGGTGCTTATTATTATTATTATTATTATTATTATTATTATTATTATTATTATTATTATTATTATTATTATTATTATTATTATTATTATTATTATCAATAAATGAATAATTTTGGTTGATAAGGAAGAGAAATACAATTGGGCTGAAATCTTGAATAGATGGACCAACCTTTCCTACCTATCATAGCCCATTTGCTTTCTATTTAATTCAGCTTGAACAATCAAACTCATAGAACCAAATCTTTTTCTTTTCTTTTTTAACTCCACTTTCATTCAATCATGCCAAATTAACGCAGTCCTCGAACAAGATTGTGCCCAATCATGGGGAAATATTATTAGCTTAGCGGGTGTGGCGATGTTAAATAAATAAAAGAGTATATATCATCTTTATAGATATTTTATTATTATTATTATTATTATTATTATTATTATTATTATTATTATTATTATTATTATTATTATTATTATTATTATTATTATTATTATTATTTAATTTTATATGAAATTTTGTATTTAATTTTTGTATAATGAATTTCTGGTAAAATAAATAGTCAAATTACTTTGTGTACATATTAATTAATTTTATAATATTTTATATATTTTCGAGTTACTTGCATATGATCAAAAATCATGGACAAGAAAATTAATTATATAAATTTTTGTAAAAAAAAAGTATCCGCCTCATTTATAAGAATAATAAAGTTACAAGAGATTTGCCTAATTTACAAGAAATATCAAAGTAAGTTAAAACTTTTTAGGATAAATAAAATTGTAAAATGATAAATTATATAAGTTCTAATTTGAAAAATAATTTACTATATTAATTTTGATAAAACCAATAAAACTATTCATAAATTATGACATTAATGCAAATTGATCTCATAATCAATTAACGATTTTAAAAATATTCTCTTGTGATCAACCAGGATAAATTAAATTGTAACAATTATAACAAATCGGTCTTTACATTTTTTAATATGATATTTATTAACTAAATTATAAGAGGGGGACATCTACTAACTCATATTAGTGAATTAAGGTAACTTGTCCGATTCTCTAAATATTAAAAGCAAGGTAATAAAATATTGGGTGTACCGGTTTAACCTAGCTAAGCCGGTGAGTTGCTTCATTCCCCTCACTTCTCGTGAAGGACCACCCCAAGTTTGGTCTCTCCTTCAGAAGACATCGAACTTTGCCTAGAATCGAAGCCACAACTCTTGAACCGGGCTTCTCCCTTCCCAACAAACAAATCAAGCCCTTGCAGTCCGACTCAATAATGAATTTGCTGAAATCCTTCTCCATCATAAGTGTTGATACATGTTGAATTGGACATGTCATCTACTTGGACCTTTACTGTTTGACCCAATCTTATACTTTGCGTCCAAGTATAACCTAAAATTTTGTTACTCTATATATTATAGCATCCTCTTTGCCTCCCATCATTTGTTATTTGTATTATGAAACTTCTCAATAAAATCTCTCTAGAAAGTGGACGTAGCCATTATTGGGTGAACCACTATAAATCTGTGTGCCGTCTTCTTGTTTGCTGAATTTTGTTTTTTCTCAGTAATTATCCCCGACAGATTGGTATTTGAGCTTTTGGATTATTTGGTAATCTGTAATATGGGAGAAAGATGTCTTCTTTCAACACGAAGATCGACAAGTTCACAAGAAATAATAGTTTCAGGTTATGGCAGATCAAGATGCGAGCAATGTTGAAACAACGGGGCTTATGGGGGTGTTATCAAGGAAGGAATCCGGTCAAGAAAAGGGCGATGTTGTTGAGATGGTCACTCAGGAGGATAAGACACATTCGACCATCATGTGTGTCTCCCAAATTATGTTTTATGGGAGGTTTTGGACCATGATACCGTAGTCAAAACATGGTGGAAGTTGGAGTGCCTTTACAAGACGAATAATCTCAGCGACAAGTTGCTTCTAAAACAATATATGTTCAACTTGTGAATGCGGGAAGGTACTCAACTTCGTGAGCACTTGGATCACTTGAACACAATTCTTCTAGATTTGCGTAATAGTGATGTTGAGATTGAGGACGAGGATGTTGCGTTGATTTTGTTGGTATCTTTGCCGTCATCATATGAAAACGTTGTCACTTATTTATTGTTGAAAAAGATATTTGTAATATCCGGAATTTTTACTCCGTTTAATCCCGTAGCGAACCAGATTTTGATCTGTTGATCGTTTCTCGTTCTACCTAGTAGTACACACTATCTCAAATTTTATCATTTTATGTGAAGTGAAGCTATATAAAATGATAAAATTTCTACATCAAACCCTAGATTTATTCCACTTCTAACTCAAGCCTTTTGACAAGCACATGACGAGACCATGACAACGTCACCGACAAGTTTTGACAAGAACATGATGAGACCATGACAAGAATTGACGAGATCGTGACAAATGTTTGATAAGGTCATGCATGGGCTTGACAAAGCCATGACAAGTTATGACAAACTCAACCCACTTCTCTTGACCAATTCAGCAGCCTCTTTTTGCCTTGCTTTAGCCCGACTGGTGTTGCTATACTTCAGCCCATCTGTCTATTGCTTCAGCCCACTCCTCTCCCTTGCCTAGGTGATGGCTCAACTATTTTTTTTTCAGCCCATGACGTTAGTAACATCCGGCCCTCCCTCTCCCTTTTCTTCACACGTAACAGCTAGTGAATTGAAGGAAACTTTCTGAACGACTCTTGAATCCACGCAGCAAGATCCCTTCCTTCCTTCTGGCCACGTTTCTGCACATGTCCCCTCTACCTCGCTGCGTACAGAAGACCGTCTGAAGGCTACCTTCTCAATCAAACTCCTCTATCTACAGAGGCACGCCCAAGTCTACGCATCAGCAGTGATCAACTTCCTCCCTTCTGTACAAGACGTTCCACTTCATCCTTCCCTGCACTTGGATCCCGTCTGCTGCAGCACTCCCAGACGCCACCAGCACCAGGAACTCTCTTCTCTGCACACTTACAGTTCGCTTGGGAGTCCGAGTTTTGAGAGCCCTTCGGCCTAGGTGAGTTTCATTGCCTCTCCTCTTACCTTTTCCCTTGCTGATTGCCTCCCTAACGGACTACATGGTTGCACATGTGCCTTCCTAGACCCTTGTCATGAGAGATCAACAACTTCAGAAGCAAGCCAGACTACCCTCAGCATCCGCCAATCTGTAGGGCTCTACCCTATTCCGATCCTAGGTAAACAACTCTTGTGTTGCCTTTTGTTTCATCAAGTGTAGGTAGATAGTATCTGCTGAGTTGTGCTAACAAAAATGGTAGAAACAAGGACTGCTGTAAATAAATTTTTGTTTTCTTCAGTTTTGGACGTTGGAAATTGTCAATCTTGTAGATCAATGTTAAGGAGTTATATTAAAGATCCACCGTTGAAATTTTGATAGGTCATAGATGGATATATGTAGGTTACTGTGTTAAAGTTAGAGAATAAATGAACGGTTGGATTAGAAGTTATAAGGTCCCAAAGTAGGGTATTTGAGCTGTTTTTCCAGCAATGAAAATTTGGCTAAGTATAGGAATTCTGGGTGTTATAACCGACTTTAGAAAATTTTGTAGAAGTGATGGTTGGACAGTTTTAAGAAATTATTGCTTCTATGAGTAGATTACACATCATAGATGATCTAGAGAATTATTTCGGAATTTTTATAAATTTATTCGAGTTTCATATTTGGAGCCAAAGTTGGATCCTGGTCACTTTTTGGAAAATAGAAAATTGTGTAGTTTTCTAGTTTATACCCAAACTCAACCTTAAGCATTAGAATATGGCCTTTTAGTCTCAAATAAGAGTTCAAGCATAAATTATGAGATTTTTGGGAGTTTCGGGACCAAGGGTAAAATAGTCATTTTACCTTAAATGAGTACTGTAATAGTTTCCGTTCAAATAGGATCTTACATCGTAGGAGTTTAGACATATAAGTACCTAGGAAATGTTGATACACTTGCCTCCTTTGACAGGCCACTGAGTTTCTACTGTTACAGATCGAGTTGTGATTAACAGAGTCGAGATCAGATTCAGGTAAGTCCTTTAGGCTTACTTAGCTAGCCGTCAGATATGAGTGTGAACGATGATAGCGGTGCTTGAATGATGTGTGTATTAGTGTATTTCCTAGTAATCATCGACCGGCTTACATATCTGGCCTAAGAGTAACGGGCGGTGGCATTCTGCTCAGTTAGCCGAGGGCGCTGGGGGTTTCTTTCGGGACTAGTCCATACTTGGTTTGCGGGGACGCCACCGGCGGAGGTCTGTCAAACCATCACCAGTTGGATAAGGAACGGAGGCGAGAATCTTAAGATTTCTCGTGCCACAACTTTTAAAACGGGATGAAGTGAATCACCTAAGTTATCAAATAATAACCGGATTGTGTGCCAGCATGTTGAGTGTTTGTATTTTCCTTCTGTGTGTTTGTGCTATTTATCATTCTGCTTATATATGATTAGTTAGCTAACTGTTTTATCGTTGTTTAGACTTGCCACAGGTTAGAGCAGATGCCGAGTGATCCAGATGGTAGTGGTCAGCCGGGGTGTCATACTCCTTAGGACGGGTTGCAGTTTCCTTTTATTGTTGGTCTTTTAGTTATGACTTTTCCTTTCTCAGATTGTGAGACTTTGTTATTTCCGGATGTTAGTATTTTGGTCACATTCATGACTTTGTTAAAACATACTTTATGATTTCTGATTTTTCCTTATTTGTGTCTTGTTGTAAGATTTAGTTAAGTTGTTGTCAAACTAAGGTTGGGACCCACTGTGAGGTCCTAACCAGTAGCTTCCCGAGTTCTGAAACTTGGGGTGTTACAATATTATTACTTTGGAAGACATCATGTATGCCCTTGATACAAGGGAACTACGCCACAAGGTGAATGAAAGCGGTGCAGGTAAGGATAGTCAGCCATCTAGTCTGTTTACAAGCGTAGGCAAGGGACAAGAAAAATCATGGAAGAATAAAGACAAGAAGTTGTCTTCTTCAAAAGGTTATAAGCCTTATGACGTTTGTAACTCTTGTAAGGAGAAAGGTCATTGGAAGGCCGAATGTCCTAAGAAAAAGAAACCCCATGATTCTTGATATGCATCTATTATAGAAGATGATCTTAAATCAGATGAGGTTGGTGGACACACTTATCAGGATGATGTGCGGCTTCTTGATTTTGGAGCTTCCTATCACATATTTCCTAACAAAGAGTGGTCCGAAACTTATAAGCATGTAGATGATGTCAATATTTCCATGACCAATAGTTATGTCAGCAAAGCGGTGGGAATTGGCTCGATTAAAATTTGGACACATGAAGGTAAATTTTTACATTGAACGAGGCCATATATGTTTCACTTATTACTAAGAATCTAATATCCTTGAGTATGCTGGATAGTAAGGGGTTTTGTTTCAAAGGTGAATGTGGAGTTTTTAAATCGTTAGGGGTTCTAACGTTATTCTGAAAGGTGTCAAGAGGGACACTTTATAATTCTTGTAGGGTTCTACTGTTTTTGGGTTTATTTTTGTTACATCTTTAGAGGTTCACAAGGATTATATGACTAAATTATGGCATATGAGACTTGATCATATAGGTACAAGGGGGATGCAAATTCTAACAAAGGAAGATCTTCTTGATGATCACCAGATCACGAGCCTTGACTTCTGAGCATTGTGTCCTTAGGAAGCTACACCGTAACAAGTTTCCACAAGGTATTCATTGAACAAAAGGCGCACTTGATTACATCCATTTGGATTGTTGGGGTTCGGCTAGTGTTGGGTCTCTAGGAGGTCAGCAGTTATTCTTGAATGTCATTGATGATTATTCAAAAATGACTTGACTGTTTGTCATGAAACATCAAGGAGTGAAAAACTTAGTGGAGAATCAAACGGTGGAGAATCAAACAGGGAAGAAGATCAAAAGGATGAGAACTGATAATGGTTTGAAGTTTTGTTCGTTTGATTTTGATTAGTTCTACAAGGATGCTAGAAATACTTGTCATTAAACAGTCAAACATACACCACAATATGACGATGTAGCTAATATAATGAATTAGACTCTACTAGAAAGAGCAATTTGCATGTTTTCTATTGTAAAATTAGATAGAAGGTTTTGGAGGACAACGATGACTACATGTATGTTACTTGATAAATTGTGGACCTCACACTGACATAAACTATAAAATAGCTTATGAAGTATAGTCTGATAAGTCAGCTAACTATTTTGATCTTAGGAATTTTGATTGTGCCATTTAGTATCACGCCAGTGTGGTGATTATAAATTTTAAACTTTTTTCTACTTGAAATTTTGGTCGACCCCAATAAGAATGACTCGATAAGGTTCTTACAGGCCGTCAGTAAATGATAAAACCCACATTTATATATTCAAGTTGTTACACTTTGAACAATTTTAGTTCTACGGTTCTACCCTACAATTTCTCACACCAAATAAATGTCGGTAACATTATATAAATAAAAAAAACAAAAATAAAGGACTGGATATCAAATGGGGAAGAAGACATTTGCTTCAAATGTGATCCTACCAAATTGCACGACGCAACTGCTCTTAATTGCTTTACTCTCAATCTTGAATGTTTTCGTCTACTTAAATGCTACACATCAACCTTTATTCTATTTACAATAAATATCACTCTTTAATGTCTTAAGACTATGGATATAAAATCTTCATTGAATTTTTTTTTTTTTTTTGAGGGCATAAATACTCATATTATCATAATTCTCAATAAGCAAGAGGTTCAATTGTTCAAGAAGAGCATCTGTCTGAACAAAAACAAAGGCACAGCAGGAAGAATAGAGGCCATCCACTGTGCAGGCTTATTGCAAAGTCTAGACGTATACTGCCAGCAACAACTAACCAAAGCTTGTGCCCTCACACCAGCGCATCGCTCGAAATAATAGATACGACATTCTGAGCGTCCGTTTCACATATAATGTTGCTCCATCCGTACTCCGAAAAATATCTTTAAGTAACTAATAAAATTGAAATTTTCTTAATTGCTAAATCTTGAACATAAATCTTGAACATGTTAGGTTAATTTATATTTTTACTCTTTATGGGCTTAAGGTTAAGTGGACTGAGAAATACCAAAATTTGGGCTGCCCAATTGGATATGAAGTATCGTAGAGATTTCTAGAAAGGCATGCAAAGAGGGGATAAGATTAACATATCAGCACAAAGTTTAATAATGTAAAAAAGGTTTCGATCAAAACACTTATACACAATCTTAGGTTATACGAGTGTGTGTGAAACAAAATACTCATTTATATATATACTTGACGTGAGTCTGGAGAGTGCAGATTTTTTCCAACAGCACATATAGGCTATATATCTGTATCATTATCCTCTTGGATAGACTATGTAAATACTATATATTCTAAGGCTGTTCAAATGGTTCGGATCGGACCGTAAATTTACGGACCGAACCGGATCGAACCGTTTCATTACTTATGTGAAACGGTCAATGGAATGGGCCAGACCGTTACGGTTTGGTCACCACGGTCCGATCCGGACCGTTTTATTTTTTAAATTTCTTTTTGTATGGATTAAATCCGGTTTTAAAAAAATACTTTAAAGTGTAAAAGATCTAGTCCGATCCGGACCAAAATATCATGGTCTAGGACTGGACCGGACCGTAATATCTTGGACCGGACTGAATTTTTACAATTACGGTATAGGACCCGACCGGATCGGAAATTACGTTCCGGTCCGATTTTCCGATCCGGTCTAAATGTGCGCAACCCTAATATATATATATATATATATATATATATATATATATATATATATATATATATATATATATATATATATAGAGAGAGAGAGAGAGAGAGAGAGAGAGAGAGAGAGAGAGAGAGAGAGAGAGAGACCACCCTTGTGGATAGGAATGAGGAGATCTAGATGCCACGTGTCACCATCACAAAATCAACAATTAGTAATAAAAATATGGTGTTCATGGTTGTAAAAATAACGTTGTTCATATTTTTTCAAGTATGTGTTCATTATTCTTACAACTATGGTGTTTATGATTTTTAAAGTAAGTGTTCATGGTTTTTAAAGTTAGTGTTCATGGTTTTTAAAGTTAGTGTTCATGGTTTTTAAAGTAAGTGTTCATTTTAAAGAAGTCATTGTTCATATTTATTAATAACTAGTTTAGCGCCCGTGCCGTGCACGGGTATTTGAAAATATATTTCTTATAGTTTTTTTTGTATGAGTAATTTTTTATAGATTTATTTTTCTTATTATATTTTGTTGATTTGATTACGAATGTTTATGTGAAATAGTATACGCATATAAGAAAAATAATAACAATATAGTTGTTGACCCAGTTCGGGGCATACCAAGCCAGGAGTGTCCACTATCTCTGTATTATAAAAATCACAATATTAATAATGTCAAAAACAGTTAAAATTGTGTACATTTAATATAATAGAAATCACGATGATAACCTTTGACGTGAAACCTCGAGCACATGCGCGACAGTCCGATCCTGAAAAAGAGAAGAAGATAAACTTTTAAGTGTAAGCTCAAGGATGGGTTATGATCGCTTGATATTATTGATTGAAAACGAAATAAAATGAAGAAGAAATTCTAACGTACCTTAAATTATGTTGCGAAAAACTTCGTCGAATACAACATTAGTTGTAGTATCTTGAACCTTGCCCTTAGGGTCACATATCATAATCCTTAATTCATCCCTGCTCGTCACTCTTGAGATAGGGACATATAATTGGCCGTGACTGAAGACCGGTCTAGGCAAATATATTCCAACCTGTGCAAGGGACTGACCTTGACTTTTATTTATAGTCATAGCAAAACATACCATAACTGGGAACTGTCTCCTTCGAAATTTTACAGGAATTTTCAAGTCTGTGGGTGTAAGAATTGTTCGCGGAATGAAGACCTTATGACCTATATTGTTCCTAGATATTATTTCTGCCTCGATGATTTGTTTTCCAAGTCTCCTAACTATCAGTCTGGTTCCGTTACACGACCCTGCAAACTGATCAATGTTTCTCATCAACATAATTGGAATTCCAACTTTCAGTCTCAAGACATGGTTCGGAAATCCATAACACTTGATGCAGTTCAAGAACTCGCTCGAGTAGAAACCATCATCAAGAAAACCTTCGCTTGGACATATACTATCCGAACTCAAGTACTCTGTCACGTTTCAAGGTATCAGTGATAGAATATAGTCATTAACCTTCTCAACAATCTCATTGGTAGGGGCGAGAATAACTCTTTCTTGAAAGTAGGTCGGTGGATCCTGAATATTGTAACTCAAAGGATATACATGGTCAACAATAGTTGCAATCGGGTCACCTGTAGATGTAAGTAGGAGATCTTCGGGGATGGTAATCTGAGCTTCTCCATTAACACTTTCACCTTCCGTGCCATCTCCAATGCCCAATATCCAATCTGAAAACTCCTTAGCCTTTCGACCTTCTAATTCAGTAACTCCACGTATAACCCTCATGTTTTGAGTTAATCTAAGCACCGTGCAGTGATCCCACAAATATGACGCATTGATTGCAACAAAGACAATATCATGTCTACTTCCATGACTTACAGCAGACAATATTTGTCTAAAATCACCACAAAAAACGATAACCTTACCACCAAACGGGAGAAGTGAGCAGTCTGGATTATAAGATCGCATGACGTCCCTTAAACTTCTATCGAGCGCTTCAAAACAACATTTGTTAATCATGGGTGCTTCATCCCATATTATCAGCTTTGTCTTTGACACTAACTCAGCCAGATCCATACCTAAACATATAAGATTAAAACATTAATATATTGTTCAGTGTAATATGAACAATATATTAAAAAAGAAGTTTTAATAATAGAATAAAAAGGTTTATACCTACACGAATGTTGCATGTTGAACTTTCGTCAACAATTATTGGGATGCCAAACCTCGAATGAGCGGTTCTACCGCCTGGAAGCAAGAGAGCTGCATTACCACTCGAAGCAACTGTTAGAACGATCTCACCTTTACTCCTCAAACCAGCCGAAAGGGATCTCCATATAAAAGTCTTTCTTGTTCCACCGTATCCA
>BSUD01000006.1:11739101-11756807 GCA_033239045.1 Fagopyrum esculentum | reverse complement strand
ATCCATAAAGAAACCCCCCCCCCCCCTTATCAGCGGACACAACACACATAATCTGATCATACACTCCCCTCTGCTCGTCGGTGAAACTGGAAACCAATCTGTCATGGTCCAAAGATAACTGGGATCGATCATAGTTTTGTTCATCTTGAATTAGTCTATTATGTTGCTCCATAATCAAGGCTTCGTCACGATAAGGCATAGACTTATTCGTCTTCAAACTGCCGTTGTTCCTCTGTAAAAGTTTCTCTATCTCAATCAAGGCGTAATTTTGCAGCACGGCATCATCTAATTGCAAATCTACGCACAAATAAACCAAGTTAAACATGTTTACTTACCTAGTACAAAATATACTAAACAAATTGAAAAAATAATGCAAAACTCGAATTAAATTCATATACATGAAAGAAAGTATACCATTATTACGCAACACCCTTCTCTGTCGTGCAAGAATATCATCAGATAAGTACTTCCATACTTCGGCCCAAACCAGATGAGGCGACGACATGCTACCTGAGAGATACAACATGACGAATAAATTTCGAAGATAACCAACAGTTCCCCAAAAACTTGCTTCTTTTATACCGTCAATGTATTCCCGGTCGTCATCCAACAACCCCATAGCATAACATGCTTCCCTAAATGTGGCATATAGTGTACCGTTGATTGTCCGAATTTCCTCGTAGCATGTAGAACCCTTAATATGATTCAGCAAAACCCTCAAGTAGTACCTCTCTCCAGACCTAGGTGCAACGTGGTATATCCTCCCTAGTGTATATCCCGCACCTTGTGCGGGTATGTTAATAAAATAGCTTATCATATTACATTTTTTTACTATATTATATGTTGTTAACTTTATTAGTTATATGTTATGAGCTCGTATAAATAACGCGTCAAGTGTTACATAGTAAATGAGACCACGTAACCCATGTGTTGATCATTAATAAGTTTTATACTAATAAATTTTTTTTAAAATCTAATTTATTATTTAATAAATAATAATTTAAAGAAAAAGAATAATCATATAATTTAAAAATACCATAATCTGATACGAATTCAATTAGTAAAAAAAGATTAATTGGCTTAATTTGTGATTTAGTAAAAAAATTTAATCCGAGAAAAAACATAGGAGCGCCACGTCAGCATTAGTTTCGTATGTTTTAGTAAAATATGCAGAATATAGATGTATATTTAGTATATTGATAAAATAAGAATTACGAATTTAATAGTTCAACGGTCCAAGAATCAGTAGGTTACAAGGACCCACAAATTAGTAGATCACAAGGACCCACAAGAGCACAACGACCCACAAATCATTAGGTCACAACGACCCAAAAATCATTAGGTCAAAACGACCAAAAAATTAGTAGGTCACAATGATTACATACAAATACTAATCCGATATGATTAAGTATTATATTTGATTTTCACCAAAAGGTTCAGAAATGTATAAATTTTATAAGCCTCAAACACTCTACATCTATTTATACATGTTTTCGAAGTGTCATCATTTCCTCATAATCGATGTGGATGAACAAAAATCATATTTTACAAAATAACTATGGTTTAATTAAAAAAAGAGTTATTAGCTTAATTCGTGATTTAGTAAAAAGTTTAATCCGAGAAAAAACGTGGGGGCGCCACGTCAGAATTAATGTCTTTTGTTTTAGTAAAGTATATAAAATATATATGTATAATTAGTATATTGATAAAATAAAATTTACGAATTTAATAGTTCAATGGTTCACAAATTAGTAGGTCACAAACGACCCACAAATCAGTAGGTCACAAACGAACCACAAATCAGTAGGTCACAACGAAAATTAGTAGATCACAATGACCCCCACAAATTAGTAGATCACAACTCATAACGACTCACAAATCAGTAGGTCACAACGACCCACAAATAAGTAGGTTACAACGATTCAAAAATCAGTAGCTCAGTAGGTCACAAACGACTCATATATTAATCGGTTACAAACGACACACAAATTAATAGGTTACAACAACCCACAAATTAATAGGTCACAAGGACCCACAAATCATTAGATCACAAGGACCGACAAATTATTAGGTCACAAGGACACAAGCATCAATAGGTCACAACGACCCACAAGGTATTAGATTAAAACGACCCACAAATCATTAGGTTAAAATGACCTACGAAAGTAGGTAACAACAATCCACATTCAAATACTAATCCGGTATGAATAAGTATTATACTTGATTCTGACCAAAAGGTCCAGAAATGTATGCTTTGTATAATCTTCAAACCTTATAGGTCTATTTATAAATGTTGTCAAGCTATCATATTTCTCTAATAACCTATGTGGGATAACAAAATTTATATTTTACAAAATAATTATGGTTTAGTAAAAAAGGATTTATTAGCTTAATTCGTGATTTAGTAAAAATTTTAATCTGAAAAAAAACGTGGGGCGCCACGTCAGAATTATTGTCTTTTGTTTTAATAAATTATATTGATGTATATTTAGTATATTGATAATATAAGAATTACGAATTTAATAGTTCAACGATCCACAAATCAGTAGGTCACAAACGACCACAAATCAGTAGGTTACACTAACCCACGAATCAGTAGGTCACAACGACACACGAATCAGTAGGTCACAACTACACACAAATCAATAGGTCACAACAACCCACGAATCAATAGGTCACAACGACCCACAAATTCATAGGTCATAACTACCCTCAAATTCACAGGTCACTACGACCCACAAATCAGTGCGTCACAACGACCCACAAATTATTAGATCAAATCGACCCACAAATCATTAGGTCAAGACGAACTACAAATCAGTAGGTTACAACGATCCAAAAATCAGTAGGTTACAACGACTCAAAAGGTCTAGAAATGTATGATTTGTATAATCTTCAAACCTTGTAGGTCTATTTATACATGTTGTCAAAGTGTCATTCTTCTTTGATAACCGATGTGGGATAACAAAGTTCATATTATACAAAATAATTAAGGTTTAGTAAAAAAAAATTTATTGGCTTAATTCGTGATTTAGTAAAAGATTTAATCCGATAAAAATGTGGAGCGCCACATCAACATTAGTAAAAAAAGGATTTATTAGCTTAATTCGTGATTTAATAAAAAGTTAATTAGAGAAAAAACGTGGGGTGACACGTCAAGAATTAGTGTTTTTTGTTTTAGTAAAGTATATAGATGTATATTTATTATATTGATAAAATAAGAATTACGAATTTAATAGTTCAACGGTCCACAAATTAGTAGATCACAAACAACCCACAAATCAGTAGATTTTTAGGACGCACAAATTAGTAGGTCACAAGGACCCATAAATTATTAGGTCACAACGACCCACGAATCAGTAGGTTACAACGACCCATGAATCAGTAGGTCACAACAACCCACAAATTAGTAGGTCACAACGACCCACGAATCAATAGGTCACAATGACACACAAATCAGTGGGTCACAATAACACAAAAATCAGTGGGTCATAACGACCCACAACATATTGGGTCACAACGACCCACAAATTAGTAGGTCACAACGACCGACGAATCAATAGGTCACAATGACCCACAAATCAGTGGGTCACAATGACCCACAAATCAGTGGGTCATAACGACCCACAACATATTAGGTCACAACGACCCACAAATTATTGGGTCACAACGACCCACAAATCAGTGGGTCACAACGACCCACAAATCAGTGGGTCACAACGACCCAAAAATCAGTGGGTCACAACGACCCAAAAATCTATAGATCAAAACGACCCAAAAATCATTAGATCAAAACGACCCAAACATCATTAGATCAAAAGGACCTACGAATTAGTAGGTCACAACAATCCACTCCATATACAAATGCTAATCCGGTATAATAAGTATTATACTTGATTCTGACCAAAAGGTCCGAAAATGTATGATTTGTATAATCTTCAAACATTTGAGGTTTATTTATACATGTTGTCAAAGTGTCATCCTTCTCTGATAACCGATGTGGGATAACAAAATTCATATTTTACAAAATAATTAAGGTTTAGTAAAAAAAAAGTTATTGGCTTAATTCGAGATTTAGTAAAAAAGTTTAATCCGATAAAAATATGGAGTCTTAATTTTTATTTTACAAAACAATCAAAGATTCTAATTATGATTTAGTAAAAAAAAGGATTTATTAGCTTAATTCGTGATTTAATAAAAAGTTTAATTAGAGAAAAAATGTGGGGTGGCACGTCAAGAATTAGTGTTTTTTGTTTTAGTAAAGTATATAAATGTATATTTATTATATTGATAAAATAAGAATTACGAATTTAATAGTTCAACTGTCCACAAACTAGTAGGTCAGAAACAACCCACAAATTAGTAGGTCACAAGGACCCATAAATTATTAGGTCACAACGACCCACGAATCAGTAGGTCACAACGACCCACGAATCAGTAGGTCACAACGATCCACAAATCAGTAGGTCACAACGACCCACAAATTAGTAGATCACAACAACACACAAATCAGTGGGTCACAATGACACACAAATCAGTGGGTCATAACGACCCACAACATAGTGGGTCACAATGACACACAAATCAGTGGGTCACAACGACCCACAAATTAGTAGGTCACAACGACCCACAAATCAGTGGGTCACAACGACACACAAATTAGTGGGTCACAATGACACACAACATATTGGGTCATAACGACACACAACATATTGGGTCACAACGACCCACAAATCAGTGGGTTACAACGACCCACAAATCAGTGGGTCACAACGACCCACAAAGCAGTGGGTTACAACGACCCACAAATCAGTGGGTCACAACGACCCAAAAATCTATTAATCAAAACGACCCAAAAATCATTAGATCAAAACGATCCAAAAATCATTAGATCAAAACGACCCAAAAATCATTAGATCAAAAGGACCTACGAATTAGTAGGTCACAATAATTCACTTCACATACAAATGCTAATCCGGTATAATAAGTATTATACTTGATTCTGACCAAAAGGTCCGAAAATGTATGATTTGTATAATCTTCAAACATTTGAGGTCTATTTATACATGTTGTCAAAGTGTCATCCTTCTTTGATAACCGATGTGGGATAACAAAATTCATATTTTACAAAATAATTAAGGTTTAGTAAAAAAAAGTTATTGGCTTAATTCGAGATTTAGTAAAAAAGTTTAATCAGATAAAAATATGGAGTCTTAATTTTTATTTTACAAAATAATCAAAGATTCTAATTATGATTTAGTAAAAAAAGGATTTATTAGCTTAATTCGTGATTTAATAAAAAGTTTAATTATATAAAAAATGTGGGGTGGCACGTCAAGAATTAGTGTTTTTTGTTTTAGTAAAGTATATAAATGTATATTTATTATATTGATAAAAGAAGAATTACGAATTTAATAATTCAACGGTCCACAAATTAGTAGGTCAGAAACAACCCACAAATTAGTAGGTCACAAGGACCCATAAATTATTAGGTCACAACGACTCACGAATCAGTAGGTTATAACGACCCATGAATTAGTAGGTCACAACAACCCACAAATTAGTAGGTCACAACGACCCACGAATCAATAGGTCACAATGACACACAAATCAGTGGGTCACAATGACACACAAATCAGTGGGTCATAACGACCCACAACATAGTGGGTCACAATGACACACAAATCAGTGGGTCACAACGACCCACAACATATTGGGTTACAATGACCCACAAATTATTGGGTTACAATGACCCACAAATCAGTGGGTCACAATGACTCACAAATCAGTGGGTCACAACGACCCAAAAATTTGTAGGTCAAAACGATCCAAAAATTATTAGATCAAAACGATCCAAAAATCATTAGATCAAAACGCCCAAAAAATCATTAGATCAAAAGGACCTACGAATTAGTAGGTCACAACAATCCACTCTACGGGCCCGTTTGGAAGCACCGGGAATCATTCCCGATAACGGAATGATTCCGAATCAATCAAAAAGTGCGTTTGGTTAGAGGTCTTTTAACACATAAAAGTAATCTCATCCATTCCATTTCCTTTCTCTACCCTTATTCAATTCCATTCCGTTTTCATTCCATCGTTCCAACCAATCGGGCACTACATACAAATGCTAATCCGGTATAATAAGTATTATACTTGATTCTGACCAAAAGGTCCGAAAATGTATGATTTGTATAATCTTTAAACATTTGAGGTCTATTTATATATGTTGTCAAAGTGTCATTCTTCTCTGATAATCGATGTGGGATAACAAAATTCATATTTTACAAAATAATTAAGGTTTAGTAAAAAAAAGTTATTGGCTTAATTCGAGATTTAGTAAAAAAATTTAATCCGATAAAAATATGGAGTCTTAATTTTTATTTTACAAAATAATCAAAGATTCTGATTATGATTTAGTAAAAAAAGGATTTATTAGCTTAATTCGTGATTTAATAAAAAGTTTAATTAGAGAAAAAACGTGGGGTGACACGTCAAGAATTAGTGTTTTTTGTTTTAGTAAAGTATATAGATGTATATTTATTATATTGATAAAATAAGAATTACGAATTTAATAGTTCAACGGTCCACAAATTAGTGGGTCAGAAACAACCCACAAATCAGTAGATTTTAAGGACCCACAAATTAGTAGGTTACAAGGACCCATAAATTATTAGGTCACAACGACCCATGAATCAGTAGGTCACAACGACCCACGAATCAGTAGGTCACAACGACCCACAAATTAGTAGGACACAACGACCCACAAATCAGTGGGTCACAACGACCCACAAATCAGTGGGTCACAATGACCCACAAATCAGTGGGTCACAACGACCCACAACATATTGGGTTACAATGACCCACAAATTATTGGGTCACAATGACCCACAAATCAGTGGGTCACAACGACCCAAAAATTTGTAGGTCAAAACGATCCAAAAATTATTAGATCAAAACGATCCAAAAATCATTAGATCAAAACGCCCAAAAAATCATTAGATCAAAAGGACCTACGAATTAGTAGGTCACAACAATCCACTCTACATACAAATGCTAATCCGGTATAATAAGTATTATACTTGATTCTGACCAAAAGGTCCGAAAATGTATGATTTGTATAATCTTTAAACATTTGAGGTCTATTTATATATGTTGTCAAAGTGTCATCCTTCTCTGATAATCGATGTGGGATAACAAAATTCATATTTTACAAAATAATTAAGGTTTAGTAAAAAAAAGTTATTGGCTTATAAATAATAAAAATAAAAAGGAGCTTTGACTATAACCTATAAAATCTTGGAAAATCTCAAAAAAAAAAAAAAAGTTACGTACAATTTTGAATAGAAGTTTGTTAGGTTAGTAAAAAAAGCTTTCCTCCTACAAAAAATAAAGATTTATTGACCTATAAAATCTTGGAGAATCTTCAACAAAAAAAAAGTTACGTATAATTTTGAATAGCAGTGTGTTAGTTTAGAAAAAAAAGATTTTATGACTTAAAAAATAAAGATTTAATGGCCAAAAAATTGTTTAGGAAAAAAAGATTTTATGGCTTAAAAAATAAAGATTTATTGGCCAAAAAATTGTGGGAGCTCCATTTGATTGCTGCTTCCACAGTGCGCCACGTCATCAAATCATGTACTTTGTTTTAGTATGTATATAATAGATAATAGATTTGGTTTCTATAAAATTATTATTTTAATAATAAAAGATTTTATGGCTTAAAAAAAGTGTAAAAAATAAAGATTTATTGGCTTTAATTGTGGGAGCTCAATTTCAAAAATCCTGCATCCACAACGCGCCATGTCATCAACCCGTGCTCTGTTTTAGTAAGTATAATAGATTGTTCATTTTTTACCAACACTAATTGTTCATGTTTTAACACTAAATGTTCATTTTTGTATTTTTGTAAAAATTTTCTTTTTGTTAATTTCAAATCGTGTAAACAAATATGATGTTCATTATTTTACAAGTGTGTTTTCATTTTTTTACAATTACAGTGTTCATATTTTTCAGAGTAAGTGTTCATATTTTTATCACTAACTGTTCATTTTTCTGGTGGTGCCACGTGATATGTCACGTCACCAGTTTTTTTTTCGAAAAAAAAGAAAACGGTGACGTGGCATGCCACTTGACATCACCACAACTCTCCTAATTCCTATCAACAAGGGTCCTCCTCACTTGAACTATAATATATATATATATATATATATAGGGTGTGGTTCCAATGAGAACACCCCTAACGTGTATACATGAGAACAATCGTACACCGTTGGATGGTGAGTATTAAGGGTTGAGATTTAGAGTAAATATCATAATTAATAATAACTACGAATAATAATAATTAAGAATCCAACAATAACTACGAATAATACATTAAGGGCTTGTTCATTTCCCATATACTGATATCAGTATATCAGATATGGATAGCGATATCGATATCAATGATATCGATATGAGATCGATATCTGATATCTGTGTTTGGGAATATGGTGAAGTATATCACATATCAACAAACTCGGTATCCAAGTTGTAAACCATATCCTCCACATCCTCATATATTCAACAGAGAAGATGTTTGTAAAAAAAAATAAAAATTGAACCTTGCAAAAAGTCAGCAGAGAAAGGTAAAAGGCAAGTGAAAGATGCGGAGGTACAACTCACAATCACAGAGAAGCAGAAGATGTCGGAAATGGCGATGAGATTGTGAAGAGAAAAAGGGTAGAGATGGCAGGGAACTTGTTCAGAAACATAGAGAGCATTAACGAGAATTAGGAGAAGAATGGATATCGGTGAATTTGTAGGGATATCAGAATCCATAAATAAGTAAAGTATGTAGATATGAGTATATCACTTTGATATCGATATATTAATTACTAAACACGGGTATCAGATACGTGATATCCATATCCATATCTGATATCAGGATATGGGAAATGAACATGCCCTAAACGATATGACATCTTCATAACAAAACTAATAATAATTACGAATCTGTTCTCACGTATACACGTTAGGGGTGTTCTCATAGGATCTATACTATATATATATATATATATATATATATATATATATATATATATATATAAACTGCTATATTGCTATGCAATCTGAAAATTCTAGTTTGAACTCTTCCCTTGTGATCTTCAAGTCTTCAACTATCCAAAAACTAAGAAACAAATAAAAAAAATTGATCTTAGGAAACAAGAAAGGAAAGCACCTACCTGTGTTTAAACTGAAACATGAACTGGCGTTATAACCGAATTTGTAATCGGTGAAAAAGGTTAAGCTCACACTATCTTTTATTTTCGATGTGAAAACATATTTATCTCCGACAATAAAATTCACGAGTAAGTTGAATAGCTATAGAGTATTTTGAGGATCAAACGTTTCATCTGAACATGCTAATTAAGATAAGCATGAATATTAGTACGTATACATCAGTTTGAGATGAAGGCTGGCTTCATTTTTCAAATTGCATGTCAATTCTTAATGAACTTTTACAAAAGCGTCGTTTTCGTTATCAAGGTTATGATGAGTTATAGTAAGACATGCCACCTAGCTACTTACGAACTTAGCCTTTGTCATTTTATGGTAATGCACTTTTTTTAATTCCTAGACAAATTGAAAGTGAGGACGGTCCTTGCTACAATCAAACAAAGCAACGTGTCACATTTGCACCGAATGATAGGCTTTACAAAGTGTAGAGCCATAATGCATGGCTTACCACAAGTTCAAACCTACCTAGCTAACCACCGGTCAACCCTTGGTGTTAACGTTCGGAGATTCCACAACAACGTTATCGTCATACCTAGTATCAAATGCTCCCCACACCCAAATATATATATATATATATATATATATATATATATATATATATATATATATATATATATATATATATATATATATATATATATATATATATTTGAAGAATTAGGATCCAGTAAATGCGAATTACATTGAAATAGTTATGCTTGTTGGTGAGTGTTGATTCTTAATTTGGTAAAATAGAAATATTGACAAGGACATAAAGTGTATAAATGATTGTAGAGTTAAATAATGATCCGGAGGTTAGGGGAAAGCGAAAGGCTATCTCATATATATATATGGATGGATATCATTCATCACTAATAGATAGGGGAAGTGATTTTCAAGTTTTTTAGTTTTGAAGACTAGTGTTGTCACGTTTTAAAAGACTTAATAAGATCACTTGTTTAAAATGTTACTTCTTCCTTTACAAAACTTTTTAAAAGGCTATCTATATATAACATAATTTTTAATTTTTAAAATGTTCTGTGTAGTTAATCGTCTATTTTTGTAAATAATGAAATATTGTCTAAGTAATTACATAAATATTTATAAAATATGTTAAAAAGAGGATTATGTAACTTACATGGATAGAAACTTACTTAAACTAATACGACAATAAAAAAAAGTTCACGCAAATTAACACAATTAATGAATCTGGATAAATTATTGTGTTTTATTTTGAAAAGTTGGTTAAAAAATTAAAAAGGTAGAATTAAATATTTTGTAAACATATTTAAACCTAAAAATCCTTTGACTAAATGAGGGAAATAGGGCTCCTAAAAATTTCACTTTTGCAAAGTGGACTCCTACTATAATTTAGGCCTGCAAAAAAATTAATAGCTGTATTTGTGGGCCTCCCAAGAAAAGATGGATGGATGGGCTGTCAAAAAAATTGAATATTAAATGACTTTGGTATTATTTGTAGAGAAGAAAGAGAAAACATTCATTCTCTTTGTAAAGAGAGAGAAAACAGATCTAGAAAGGAACGAAAGAGAAGAAGGAGAAATAGAGGATGAAACGGAGATCCGTCGGAGTTTCAACAACAGGGAGCACTGTTTCGCCGCCAGGACATTTGGCCACCAAGCCGACACCGAAGGGTGAGCGAGAGATCTAGGGTTTCCTTCGAGCGGGAGAAGAGCAAGCGAGAGATCTAGGGTTTCGCCGTCAAGGTTGACACGAGGAGGGGCTACGCCACTGGTACCACAAAGCCGGCGCCCACTTCTCCTTTATTTACCCTCTCCCTCCGGTGAAGCCGACGCACTTCTTCTGAAGCCGGCGCACTTCTTCTTCGTCCGCTAAAGGCGGCGCCCACTTCCCCTTCATTTGCGCCCTATTCTTCAACCTTACCCAAACCGCGCCCACTTCTCATTTCTTTGCCCTCTTCTTCCTCCCCTGAAACCGCTTGGGAACGTTGTTTTAATGGCGGATCTCCCTTCCTTTTCTGCTCACATTTCGGCGCCCTCTTACAGTCTAGGGTTTACGCAGGCTGTTATTGAAGCAGAGGAGCGTAGGATGACCGACGAGACTTCGATGGCGGATGAAGCTAGGGTTTCCGCTGATACTAGGGTTACCCAATTGTATGCATACGTAGTTACTTTTTGGGTATGATAATGTTCACTTATTTAGATTATATGAATATCTGTTGGAGTATATGATACGTGCTTACCCAAAAATTGCTTACCCAATTCCAATTATTTAGATTATATGGATATGGATATGTGTATATTAGTGTTGGAGTATATGGATATGTGCTTACCCAATTGTATGCTTACCCAATTGTATGTTTATCCAAGTTCAGTTATTTAGATTATATAGATATGTGTATATTAGTGTTGGAGTATATGTGCTTACCCAATTGTATGCTTACCCAAGAAGTTTGACATTACCCAGGAAGTTTGACTGGTTTAGATTACCCCGAAATACATTACCTAGGAAGATGAGAAGTTTCAGGCTTTCAGCTTACCCCGAAATACATTACCCAGGAAGATGACAAGTTGGAGATTATCCATGGATACAAACAAACACTGCTTATCCACAAATAGAAAATGTAAACAAGCACTGCTTACCCACAAATAGAACAGGAAGTTTCAGTGTTTTAGATTCACAAAAACAAAAGATGAGAAGTTTCAGATTACCCACAAATACATTACCCAGAAAGTTTGAGATTACCCAGAAATAGGAACAAACACTGCTTACCCAGAAATAGAAGCTCAACAAGCAGTCCACATTCCTGCGTTTCAATGGGAAGAAGAAAAGAGCTACCTATGGATACCCAGATATAAATTTACGTTTGAAAGGAGGGAAGAAGAAGGGACAATGGAGGGAAGAAGATGGGCTGGCTGAATTGATTGGTCTATTTTCTGATTTTTTCTACATGTCACCATCAAATCAGTCTAGATACCTATGTCTCTTACTTTTCTGATTTTTTCTACAATAGGAGCCCATTTTCTAAATGAAATTTTGAGAGACCCAAAATCCAAACTCTACATTGTAAAAGGCCTACATTGCAAATTCAGCCAAATCCTTTTAGGGACAGACTGTAATTATTGTAGTGGTTGAATAGTTTGTGATGGGTATGTCTTTGTATATTCAGGCGGTTGAGATTTTAGTACGGACTGGAAAGTTTTTTTTTTTTGATACAAAGGTAAGCAGGATAGGAGGATCAGGTTCTAGAAACCGATCGACCTAGCGCATCCTTGCGGATGAGGTCTTTCACATCTTCCGGCAACGTGTCGATGTCTAGCGATTGGTTGAAACCATGTAGCGCAATCTTATCTGCAACTGTGTTGATCTCCCTGAAAATGTGTTGTACAGAAGAATGTGTGAAACCTGAAATCATTTTGGAAATATCCGAGATGATCATGTCTGTATCCCACGGAGGTTGCCATATTCTGTTGATTGCATTTATAAGGGTCAAGTTATCTCCTTCAATTTCAATGGATGTGGCACCTATCAAAGTTGTCTTTATGAGACCCTCTCTCAAAGCGATAACTTCAGCCTCAAGGACAGATTCGGCGTGACACCTTCCATTGCCTACAGCAATGGGAATGGCAAGATGATTTCTAATAATGAAACCAAAAGAGCATTGGTTCATGGAGTTTTTGGACGCATCGAAATTTAGTTTAAGATGCCCCACCATTGGTCTCTTCCATTTCAAGTTTTTAGTTTTCCTTCTCGGAGTTGTGTTTGTCTTATTGTTGAACTTTGATCTTTCCTTCGCCTTATTCCACTCAGCAATTTGGTTGAGGGCGAGGAGTTTTAGATTATGTGGGATCTTCAATTTGTTGAAAATGATTTGATTTCTAGCCATCCAAATGTTCCACCATATTACAAACAGTTTTCTGAATTCCGAAGAACTGATTTTTTCGCTAAGGTCGGTCAAGATATCGATAATCCTCCAATTTTCTAAGTCGTAGTTTTGTAGTATTGAAGAAATATTCGGGTTGTCAATTGTTTGTATCATGTATGGGCATTTGAAGAAGAGATGTTTAGAACTTTCTGTATGGTGTTGACAAAATTCACAATTCATTACTACCGGAATTTTTTGTTTATCAAGATTCTGCTTGGTTGTTCTTCCGTCAAGTGATACTTTCCATAGAAAGTTTTTGATTTTGGGTATCATATCAAGTTTCCATATCCATGTTTTGTCCGTAGTTACTCCGGTCCTTCGTTTTTGTATCATTTCTATTGCCGATTTAGTCGAGAACCATCCTTCATCTTTCATTGCCCAGTATAATCTGTCTCTGATATCATTTTCCGGAAGGTTATAACCCTTGATTTTCTCAACAATATTGATTGGTAGAATATTGTTTAGTTTATTTAATTGTTGTTGATTCCATTTTTTGTTTGTGATATACGAATCCGCGCATTCGTTTGGATTTATAGAGGCTTTGTTGTTCACTAGATTTTGTAATGGGGTTTCGGTAATCCATCTATCTGTCCAGAATCTAACTGTCTTTCCATCACCCACGCGCCATCTCAGCCCTTTGTCAAAATCTTCTCGCAAGTTCACTAATTTCTTCCATTGCCATGATGTGTTTTTTCCACTTTTATAATTCCAAAGGGATGTGCCTTTTAGGTATTTTTCCTCGATTATTTTGACCCATATATTTTCTGGGTCAACCATAATTTTCCACAGAAGCTTCATCTGTAGAGCTTTATTCATGTCTTCTGCTTTCCTAATTCCCGTTCCACCAAGCGTGGTGGGTTTACAAATTTTGTCCCAGCTAATGAGTGGGTGAAAATTAGGTCCCTTATTCCAAAAGAAGTTTCTGTTAATCCGATCTAGTTCTTGATGAATGCTTGTAGGTAACATAAATGCCTGCATAATATAACTTGGTTTGGCATTGAGATTTGCTTTAATAAGTGTTACTCTCCCTTCTTGAGACAATGATGAAGCTTTCCATTTTGTCAATTGTTGTTTGGACTTCTGTATTACGGAGTTAAAAATATCTTTATTTACTCTACCGTTTATGATAGGACACCCGAGGTATTGTTCAAGGTTATTGACCACCTTAATGCCTATATATTCTTGGATTCTTCTTTTTTTGTTTTGATCCACGTTCGCGGTTGTTTGGAATGAAGATTTGTGGTAGTTTATGACCTGACCAGAGATATCACAATAATCATTCAACGTTGATCGTATTTTATTATTTGCTTCTACAGTTGTCTTGGTGAAGATTATGATGTCATCTGCGAATGCTAGGAAAGGAATGTTTTTTCCATTTTTTGTAATAGGAAAACCTATGCATTTCGGGTTGTCGATTGAATTTTTTTGGATATTTCTAGCTAATACTTCGACACAAAGGTTGAAAAGGAGGGGAGATAGGGGGTCTCCCTGCCGGAGTCCTCTTTGGGGGTTGAAGATTATTGTAGGGGAGTCATTTATTAGTATGGAGTATGAAACTGTTGATATACATTCAAAGATCCAGGTTTGAAATTTTTCTCCAAATCCAAATTTTCTTAATACTGCTTTTAGAAAGTCCCATTCAACTTTATCGTACGCCTTTTCCATGTCTAGCTTAATTGCCATATATCCTTCTTTTCCTTTTTTTGTTCTGAACCCATGAAAGATTCCATGAGCAATAAGGATGTTATCATGAATTGCTCTATTTTTTATGAAGGCGCTTTGTAGCGGATGAATCAATTTCGGTAGTACTGAACTTAGTCTTTTAGCCAATATTTTGGAAAGTATGATTAGCCGGACTTAGCTTATTACAGGTAAGTCTTTTGGGCTTACTTAACTACATTTGTATATTGGTTGAATGGCATGAGTGGTGTGTGCATTACTTAATGATAACTCGAATAGGATGACTTGTTGTGTTGGCCAAGTGTAACGGGCAGTGACATCATCTGCCCAACTCCTGAGGGAGACTGGGAGGTTCTCCGTGACTAGCCCAAACATGATAAACGGGGGTGCACTAAGCCACTCCTGATGGTATACGGGGAGGTGCATTGAACCACTCATGTTGGTTCACGGGGATAGAGGCGATAGTCGGTAGACTTCTCGTGCCACAAGCTTAATTGGATTAGAATTGAATGACTTAATGAAGATAATAAATGAATTTTGTGAGGGCATGTTGTGTGTTTCATTTCCGCATTGTGTGTGTTTTGTTATTCTTATAATATGTAGGTTGTTAGCTAACGGTTCATCCGGTGTTGTAGATGCTTTGCAGGATAGGTTAGCTGCCGAGTGATCCGAAGGAAGTGTTCAGCCAAGGTTCTTGAACGATATAGGACGGGTGTTGGTTTATTGATATTTCCTTACGGCAGCTAACAATAGTATTTTATTGTATGACTTTATTGTTATACTCGGCTGAGAGTCTTTCGTTTGATCATGACATTACATGTTATTTATTCAATTTTGATATTTTGATATTTTTGCGATGTTGTAAGATCCGATAAAGTTGTTGCCAGACTACCATTGTGAAACCCTAACCTATAACGCCCGAGTCTGAGGTTTGGGGTGTTACGTGACCACGTCGGAAAATCAATTGCATCATTCATATCACAAATAAGAGAAGAATCTGACCTCCTCTCAAGGATGTTGTCAAAGCGTTGACGATCCTTCGTAGTCACCTATGCACCATGTGTCATCGAATGATCATAAACACGAGTTACACATGAGTAATAAATTTGCTAAAAAGGTTGACTCGTTCGATCGAATAACAACCTTGTAGGTTGTTTAAGACAATTTCCGTCTGCACCAATGTTGCAGCAGTACAAATCTTCTTAACAAGCCATAACTCCTCTTTTGCCGACGAGAATGAGAAGCAAGTTGAGATAATGGTGACACTAAATGAGGCGCCAAATGTTGTAATAGAAGAGGACAAATTTCCAATGTGCAGCAAACAATGTAGTGGGGAACATGTTAAACTACCGCAAATATGATGCTGAAAATGATATGCTCAGACTCGGAGAATCGCTCTACCGTCCAAATACTATATTAGAGAAATACAATAATCTTACCACACTTGAAAAGTTTGACACCAGTTGCATTGTTATATATTCGATCTCCATCTTCACCTACTATTCAACCTTCCTTCACATGCTTCTCGATGGCACCAAACTGCCATAGCTATTCAACTTTTTTTAGTTACTGTTTAATGTACACTTAAATAATATACTAAGTTTTTAATGAATGTAAATAGTGATCATCTCCAAACTATTATGTTCACGGGGAAGATATGTGGAGGAAAAAACAACGTTCGGATGTGTGTGTTTGAATTACTGCCGTGTCGTCTAAACTATTATGTTTTGATTAGTGGTTCGTGTATGGACCGGGTTGATTGTTGAGGAAACAAGATAAATCTATGATCTCATATAATCTTTATTATTTTATGTATAATTTATCTTCGTTCCTAAGTATATTGCTATCTCTTGACCATAGCCTGATATGTAGGATCTCTTGTATATATGTAGATGCATCTCTCAATATATTCATTCAAGCCTTAACACTTGCATTGACATGCATGTAAGAAGTTGTTCTCCTTTTCGACCAACTGAAAGGCCGAGAAGAGAGGCGATTTTCTCAAGAAATTGAATCAGCGTCTCAATGAAGTCAACGGAAGAAAAAGATCCGGAAGATTTTGAACTAAGCCTCCGATTGAGCATCTTCGAGAAATTGGAGTTGTAATCAGTGATGGACAAGTTGGAACCAGGGATTTGGAAGACATTAGGGGCACATTAAGGTAGAAGCGGTTATTAGGGTTTTTGGATTCAAGTTTGAGGTTTGGAAGGATAAAATCCGGGTTGAAGGTTATTGGGAATTTGGAGGTAGTGGTGGGTTCTTCGTTGGTGCTAGTGAATTTGACGAGCTAGTGTCATGAAAATGATTGTAGGGAGGATAACATGAAACTGTCGATATTCAAGGTCTTCTCCAACCGTCTCCGTCAACCTGGACACAACCATCATCCTTTGAATTTGAGGCTTAACTATGAGCTTGAATACTTTGGTAGGAATTTGAGAAATTTATATTACTTACTAAAACTAAGGAAACTAATGTCACGTGTCAAGCAACAAGGGAGGTCACCTCAGCTTTTTTGTAAAATATTTACTAAAATGTCATTCCATGTTTTTTCCGTAAATAAATATACTAAAAAATTGATAAACATTATTTTGTAACCGTATTTTGGTGAATCCAACCAAAATCTTATTTAAAGTTAAATAATTAGAAGATTTACCAAAGATAATTAATGTCAATCCATCCCAAAATTTAAAAAGTAATTTAACTCATTATTTTATAAATCGGATTTAAAAAAAATTTGCTAACACAAGTAATTACTTAACAAACTAATAGATTTTATAGTCCAAAAAAAAAAATATAGCTATTTATGTTAACATTTAATATTATAATCAGAAAAAAAAAAGTTGTTAAAACAATTGTTTAACAAT
>BSUD01000006.1:11594946-11738718 GCA_033239045.1 Fagopyrum esculentum | reverse complement strand
GAGGTGATATTTTGTATCAAGAAGTCTACCTATATGTTTTATCATAAAAAAAAAAAACTATTTTGTTACTTATATCTTTACATTATCATTTTTTTTTTGACAATTTCAACAATTCAATTCAATTTTTTAAAATGGTAAATAATAAATTAGAGGAGTTATCTGAGATTTGAACGTCTAGATTTGTATCGGTATTTACAAAAAGCAAATTAAAATAAACCAATAAATCTAAGAGAGAATCTGGCAAAGAGTGCATCAGAAGTTTCTCTCAACGGAATGTAAATAGATAATATTGAATCTTATGATATATAATATTAAAGTTTTTTTTAATCAAATCTTCTGACACACACTTTGTCTCTTTAAATACCATACTTCTATCTAGCCACATATCATTTAATGAAACTTTCTTGAGTGTTTTTATTGTACGTAGTTTTCTCTTAACAAAGTTTTCCTTATTGTGTTTTTATTGTATACAATTATCTCTTAATGTTTCCTCAATATGTTGATATTTCTAGGTTTAGGATAGATTTTGATATTAGTTCATAGCTTGAGGACGTCGGTATCGGACTGTAAATCGGATTCTTGGAGATGAAAACCGGTTACGCAACCGGGGCTAGGACGTCGATATCTTCATTAAACCATGTGCATGCACCTCTATCCGGATCACCCGAATTCGCATCTGGATCGAAGTGTCTTCAACGTTGTATACTAAAATGGGTAAAAAAAACCTGGATCTTCAACGAAGTAGTGGGGATTCATTGACCGGGAGATAAAGAGAAAGAAGAGGATCGCCAAGTAAAAAGAATATGCTGTAGAAGGTAAAGTCAAGGCTTTTGTTAAAAACGGGTTTCATTGGGTCAAGAAATTCGCTAAGCTACGAGATGCACATGCGTATTTCACCCCAAATGTATGTAGAAGAATATGAGATTGTGAGGGAGATTGATAGTGTATGCTAAGAATACGCTTGAGGAAGATCGGGGAGGAAGACAAAGGTGAAGTTGAGAAAGCATTGAAAGATGCAGTGACGTGATTATATGACAGCACGAGTGAAGACAAGAAGAAATTGATGAGAATATGAAAGAACTTGAAGTTGATTGTAACCATGTGATTAAGAAAGTTGTTTTTTTATTAGTGATTAAGAAAGTTGCTAATAGTGAGGAGGAAAAAGATGAATATCATATATATATATATATATATATATATATATATATATATATATATATATATATATATATATAACGAATATAATATATTATATATTTTTCTGTATGAATTTTTATAAATAAATATTTTATTAATACTTGTTATCTCAACGTATTTTCTTTTAAAAAAACTATTTAAAGAGAAATATATTTGAAAGAGAATTAAAATATTTAATAATAACTGTAATTTTATTTCTCGCCTCCTCATGTTTCAAAATATTTATAATAATATATAAATATTTATAGTTTATTAAACCATTTTAAGAAATTGAAAGAAATCTGATTTAGATTTAAAAACTGCCAAATTTTTAGCAGAATTTAAAAAATGTTAAGATTTGTTAAGTAGAATTGAATTGAAAGAATAATATCTTATTTTAAAAAAAAAGATAAATTGTTAAAATACGTGAAGTAAATTGAGATATTAGTCTCATAAGCAACTCGAAGAGTATTACCGTACATTCCAGCAGGTTAGAGATCATAGCTGAATGAATTTGGAGGATTCTCTAGCACGTTTGTGGTGCTATTATTTTCAACCTGACCCCAATATATTTAATTAATGTTAAATATTAATATTGTTATAATTTAATATAAATTTATATAAAAATGATTTTAAAAAATCGCGTGTAGGGCACGGATAATACACTAGTTAATCAAATATAACTAAGGGTTTGTTCGGCAAGCCCAACAGATTATTCCGCAGTATTATTATTTTCAAAAACCATCCAATAATATGATAATCCATGTGTATTTGGTTACTTTTTTTGTCAAGATAATCTACCAAAATAATCCGAGTACAATAACTTCTTCAATAACCCCGTAAAAAATGTATGTCGAACGGACCCTAACGATGAAACCAATTTTACTTTCGGGCTTCAAGTGCGAAATTAATTAAAAACTATTTTCGCACTTCGGGTACAAAATTAGAAATATTTTTTAAAAAAGTATACGGGTTGTAATTATCACATTTAAAAGATAAGAAGGCAAAAACCACAATTTTGTTTCAATATTCTTCATTCAACACCACCCATATAGGGGTTTTTAGGAGTGATAAAAAAAAATCTGATCCGTTCATCTGATACGAATATACGACAAATTTGATCCGAGGAAATCCGAGTCCGATGGAATTTTTCCGAATCCGGTACGATCCAAAAAAGTATGTCGGATTGTCGGATCGGATTCGAAATGAGTATTTTATAATGACGAAGGGAGTCGACTGGCTGTTAATGCTTGATTGACGAGACTAAAGGTGGATCTCATTGTTGAAATTGAAAGAAGAGGGTGAAGGAATGGTGAAGAGAAGAAGGGAGAAGAGGAGGGACTTAACTTACGTGAAAGAAAGACTGAGGTTGTTAGGGTTTCCAAAGAGGCATAAAAGGGAGGTTGATAGGTGTTTAACAAAAGGAGGAAAAGATAGTGTTTCCAAAGAAATAAAAGATGAGACAACGGTTACAAAGGGCGAGATCTGGTGTTTTTCCACGACCGCGGTAAACAATGGCGCGACTACGGCAGCGCGACCAGGAGATGCTGTAACACCCCAAATTTTACAACTTAGGGAGTTACTGGTTAGGACCGCACAGTGGGTCCCGACCTTAGTTTGACAACAACTTAACATGATCTTACAACAAGGCACCGATAAGGAAAAGCTAAAAATCATAAAATAGTTTTTATCAATGCATGAATGTGACCAAATCGACTACAGCCGGAAAAACAATATATCAAGGTACGGAAGGAACAAAGTTCAACAGAAGAACCCACAAATGCAAAAACTGCAAAAAGTCCTAAAGTACGACACCCCGACTGACCACTACCATCTGGATCACTCGGCATCTGCTCTAACCTGTGTCAAATCTAAACAATATATCAACCGTTAGCTAACTAACCAAATATAAGCAAATGACAACAGCACAAACACAAACAGAAACAAAAATAAACAAACAACATGCTGGCACTCAACAAATTATTATCTGTTCTTTAAGTGATTCACATTATTCAATTTAAGTTGTGGCACGAGAACTATTTTTAGTTCTCGCCTCCGTTCCTTATCCAACTGGTGTAGGTATAGCTGACTTCCTTTGGTAGCGTCACTACAAACCATGTGTGGACTAGTCCCGAAAGAAACCCCCAGCGCCCGGCGAGCTACTGAGCGGAATGCCACCGCCCGTTACTCTTAGGCCAAAATACAGGTCGGTATTTATATATCACAACCTATCTCTCTAACATGTCAATCACACACCACCATCATCATTGTACTCATATTTAGCAGTCAGCTAAGTAAGCCCAAAGGACTTACCTGTTATAATGCTCGACTCCTTAGTAATCACTTGCTCTGTAACTGTACTCACTCAGTTGCCTGTTAAAGGCGATAAGTGTATTAGCACACTTTTACGTAGATAGAAGTCTAAGACTTCTGAGATTAAATAATTATGAAGACGTACTAGCTACATTGTTAGTTGTAGGGTACAATGACCATTTTACCCTTCATTCCGATTTTCTCGAAGACCCTAAAATTCATGTCCAAACTCCTATTTGGAGTTCTAAAATATATCCTAACTCTTAGAATTTTATTAGGTGCGAAACGGACATTTTTCTTATGTTTAAATTTTCCGGAAGAACCGAAAAAGGTCTAACTTCGGCTCTAAATATAAAATTCTTAATGGCTTATAAAATTCCCGAATTTATTATCTAGATAATCTATGAGGTTCTATCTAGCCTTAGAAGAAAGAATTTCACTAAACTGTTCAGCCAATATTTTTATAATAATTCCCAAAGTCGGTTCCTCACTCTACTTCTTATACTTAGCCAATTTTCCTAAGTTCAAAAAAAACTGCTCAACTACCTAACTTCGGGAGCTCGTAACTTTCAATCCGACCGTTCATTTCTCACCAAATTTTAATATGATAAACTACATATATCCATCTACAACATATCCGAAATTCAACGGTGGATCTTTATCCAAACATTTTATAATTGTTCGACAAGGTGGGCTGTTCGAAACCTAAACGCTGAAGGAATAAAATTAATTTACAGCAGCCATTTCCACTCATTTATGCACATACTCAGCAGCTCGTTTTACGTTATTTATGCTAGGCTTAACAACAGCAGTTCACAACACATGGGTGACAGCGAAAACGAAGAGGGACGGAGCAAGCTTACGAATTCTGCAAATCCGGCGTTAAGAGTTGGCGGGTTTCGGCGTCTCCTTCGGCTGTAGAGAATTGACTCGTATCCTCTCTTGCCTTTACCGTTCTGCTGGCCGGCTATCACTGCAGGATCCGTGAGGGACCGATCTATTCGATTAGTCATACGGAATAGGAGATAAAGAAGGGTATGCGCTGCACTTTACTTACGATCGAAGGCTGCGGAGTCGGCTGCAATGATCACGACAGGAGGCGCTGGAGGGAGGCTGCAGACTCGGTGGATGGCTGGCGGCGTGCTGGGTGGACGCCGGAAGTAGTGGCTGAGGACGGCGGCGACTGCGGTGCAATCTCCTGGGAGCGAACAGCCTTGCGGTGAGTTCCGGACAGGTTCGCGTATCAAAGGAAATCTAGCGGTGGAAGGGTTAGGTTCGACTTACCGATGGCCGGCGGCGCGGTGGGGTGCCAGGCGTGGCAGCGGCGGCGGCCCTTCCTTCCTCAGGCGTCGGCGAGCCTTGGCGGCGGCGGTGGTTGCGGTTTCTCCCTCTCAGCGGCAAGGCGCAGCGGTATTGCAGAGGCGTTCGATTGGAGCGTTCAATTTACGCAGGATTAGAATTAGGTTTTATTAATTAGGTTAATTAATTAGGTTAATTAGATTAGTATTAGGAATGGGCTGGCTGGGTTGGACCGGAGCTTTGGGCCTAGTAGCGGGTTAATTCCAATCCAACTCCTTTTAGGACGGATCCGGAACTCATTAAAGTGCGGGAATTTATATAATACGGAATTATTTTCCGTATTTATAAATTATAATTGATTTTATTTTAAAAGCGTAAATTATTCCCGGGGATTTAATTTATCATTTTATGTGAATCTAGGTCACATAAAATGATAAAACTAAACTCGTTTAATTTAACAGATTTATTTATTTGCCATGATCTCCTCGAGCTTGTATGATTTCCCTTAACCGGAACTTAAAATTTTCGGTTATTACAGATGCCACCGCGGGAAGGCATTTTGGTGCGACCACGGTGCATGACCGCAGTGACTCGGTAGAACTTAGGATTTGAAATTCCGGATGTCACATGGAATGTTTTAGAGTTACCTCATATTCATATATTTTAATGTGAATACGTCAACCTGTTAAAATTAAAAAAAAATCCTTATTATTCTATTAAGTATTACCCAAAGCATGCACAACCGGATATCCTGCAGAATTTTCCGATAAGGGACTTTTGGATTGGATATCCGACGCCTACCGAGTCGGAACCGGAATTCAACGTAGTATAAAAAATTCGGATATCCGATCGAATAAAGCGGATTGAATAGGATATCCGATTGTGCACACCCCTAGGGGTTATGCTCTGTACCATAGGATTTAAAATATAGATATGAAAATAAGAATAATGGCAAATGTTGATTTTGTTAATTTATTCCCTTCATGTGGATAATAATTTAAAGCTTGTTGGAATCTATATGTGAGATGACGCCATGCATTTTTTAGTAGAACTAGTTTATATCCCGCACCTTGTGCGGATAATCTTTAAGTGATATATAAATAGTATGCACATGCGAACTAATGATTTTATTAATTAAAATGTTTGAGACAATCATTAATATGTTTCAATTTAGATTATTTATTCTCACAAATTGATAGGTGATGGAATCACTATCATTTAGGTTAGTTTTTAGAGTCTTTTTATTATATTAGAGTCGGTTTATGCTACTAAAATCTTAATCCAGAAGAAGAAGTCTAAAAGAAGCTAAACAAGAAGTTAGAAGCACTTGGGAGTTCAAATTCACGAAGACAAGCTTCTGATGCCTTACCACCCCCGCGGAGCAGTGTCACCGCCCCTACGGGTGACACTGCACCCCGGAACGCAGCATGTGCCTTCGCCAGCGCCCGGAACGAAGATTGTCACCGCCCTTGCGCCTCTCCTTGGCGCCCCTGCGGTGACTTCACCTGAAGAAGCGAAGCCGGCGCCCCTGCGCCTCTGCCTGCGGACCAACCTGCGGAGCTGTGAAGCCAAAGAGTCAGTGTCACCGCCCCTGCGGTGACATTGGGCCGCCCCTGCGGCTCAACATCAAAAGAGATAGAAAGATGAAGAGTCAGACGTTTGAAGAGCATTAAAGATCCGCCCCTGCGGAATTGCCAGGCCGCCCCTACGGCCATGAAGAACATCAAGCGTTTTCGCCTAAACCGCCCTTGCGGTCCAGAAGGCCGCCCCTGCGGTTGAACGACAAAGACTTTACTCCGGCTATTTGCACCACCTTTATGACATTAAAGGTGGTTGTTTAGGCCGGCCATTTACTCCCATTTAGTGTCATTTGTAGTATAAATAGACACATGGCTGATTGCTAGGATCATCCATCATTTCCCCATGTTATTCTCTCTTTTCTCTTGCTTCCTTTGTGTAATGAGCTTCTAAGTGCCTTGCTACATTGGGTTGTTTTGAAGTTGTATTGTTGCTTTGGTTGTAAGTCCTTTTTAAAATAAGTATTATTCAGTTTATGTTTTGTATTCCTTGAGCTTTACTTATCTAATTGCATGTTTCTTATCACTTAAGATTGATCACCTTAGTGTCTAAATTGCATGCAAAGAACTAGGATTAATAGATTCCGGGTTCGGGTCTTTAATCTAGTAGAAACCTCTAAGTAAAAACTGGTTGTGATTATCTAACGGAAAAGGAATACAAATATAAAGAAAAGTTTAATGGTTTTATTCTTCTCTTTATATCTCATTGTCTTTGTTTAAAAGCTAACTTGTGTTTTGTTCGTGTAGGTTTACTGAGCATTAACTTGTTAAGTTGTATTGATGGCGGTTGGCTCAACACATACATATGATCAAGACGAGAACATAATAATAAACTTATAAAAGGAACCAACCAAAGTAGCATCGAATGCTAAGATTCAACCTAGTGTAGTTCATTTCTCATCATCTTATTCATCTCTTTATTTGCTTTCTTATTCTTGTGTTTTATTACATTTCAGTCCACCCCCCATTACTTGGTTACAATATCAATAATTGAATTTAATATAAACATCCACCAAACTCTCTTGGATTCGACCCTTAACTACTATACTTGCTTTAGTGTTAAGTTAGGAAATTATTTTGATAAGATAAAAATGACCTAAGGAAATATTATTGTCACAAATACAATATTTAACTCATATTCTAGTTAAATTAGTTATTTATTTTCTTAATTAGAAGATCAACTAAAAAATATTTTTTAATATTTTTTTTTATTATCAATTACTACTTATCTATTATTATCAAATATTATGTCCAAAGAGTTGATAAAATCTTTATAAATTCAATGATTATAATTACGCAAACTTAAACTTTATATCAATTAAAAATTTCATGAAAGAATTAACAAAATCTTCATAAAGAGATTAAGATTAATATTAAATTATGATTTTTTTATTATTAAATAATAGTCCTTCTAATCTACACTATACTTAGAAAATAGATAAACCTTAAAAATAAATCTTATAGAAATAAATTTATTAAATGTGAAAAATTCTAAATCAAATACAAGAATAATTTTTCAATTTATTGGAGAATACTCAAATGAGCAAAAACTTCATCAACTAATCGTATCACTTGTGGATGGTAACCCATTGCACATTAGCATTCAACACAATTCCAAACGACATCAATATCTCCTTGCGCCGATGCCTTGTTCATTGTTCATCTTAAACCTATGAATCATGCTTAGAGAAACAAAGTCATTCTCACACGGTTGGGATTGGGAGCATATTGGTTTCTCCATTTCGGCGAAAGCTCTTCTGAACATGTCTAATATACTGATTTCTGGACACTCTGCTGAACATGACCGTCTATCCTGGAACCTTACTAGCATATGGCTGGTACACCGCCCCATCTGCTTACACAACGTCTATCTCAAACGTTGCCCGACTCGATAACATTAGACATATCTTCAAGCTTACTTGGGCTTTGGATGTTCCTGAACGTGTCAGGACGTTCCTTTGGATGGTGAGTCATGACCGACTATTTACGAATGACGAACGGGTCCGTCATCACATGGCCATCGATAGTAGTTGCTCATTGTGTTCTAGCATCCCTGAAACTATTTTACATATTGTCAGGGATTGTCCATCTACTGCTGCTATCTGGAATTATTTGCTCCCAAATGATTTTGCCGGGGACTCTTTACTCTGGACATTCACACATGGCTCGACTTGAATCTCTCATGCACTGTTGTCATCCTGGGAGATTTACTATGGAATTTTTGTTTTGTTGTCTCCACTTTGTGGTGTTGGAAATAGCGGAACGAAGCTGTTTTTCGTGGTGCTACCACTCCTACTAATCGAATTCATTTGATTATCTCTTACGCCAAAAGCATTATTCAATCAAGGGTTAACTGCAGATTTTATAGAGTCTCGAGGAACATCACTAACTCACTTTTCAGCTGGAACGCTCCTAGTGAAGGGTGAATTAAACTTAATTTGGATGGGTCGGTCCGGAGAGACGTCGGGACTGCTTCTGCTGGTGGGCTTTTTAGGGACACGCACGGCCAATGGTTATGTGGTTTTTTGATGAATATTGGGCCTTGCTCGGTCCCATGGCGGAGTTGTGGGGTCTTACTATGGGTCTCTATCAAGCATGGGAAAAGGGCTTCCGCAAGATCATCGTTGAGGTTGCTCTAAGTTGGTCGTCAAACTTGTCCAACGGTCTATTCCGAGCTATCATCCTCTTCATAATCTGGTATCCAGGTGCCAAGGCTTCATTCGTAGGAATTGGCTAGTCCAAATCCGTCATATTTACCGCGAAGCTAATGTTGCTACCGACCATATGGCCTTCATCGCCTCATCATATCCTATAGGTTATTTTCATATTCAGAAGCCTCCTACATCTTTAATTTCATGTTTGAAAAACGATGCCCGCGGAATGGCGACCCGTAGGTCTGTCCCTTGTTATCCCTTTTTTATCTTCCAATAATATTACGGTTAGGCCTTAGGCCTCCGTAGTCATTACCAAAAATAAAAACCAAATCCCTTTTTTCAATTATGCTATTGAACCCATAATTTGTCCATTCAGGGTTGAAAGTTGTTTGATCCATGACTTATCCCCAATTAGCACACTCGAGTCTATAAACGCATCACAAGTAGATGAACAAGCAATTATGAACACAAACAAACAAAATCAAAAGAAGACGAAATATACCTATCAGCCATATGCGCTTTTCTTGCTTTGATATATGGAGAGGAACACCGAAACTGATCGTTGGAACTTTTGGTGTTTGATATATATAGTGAAATTTAAAGATATTAATTAACTTGTTAGAGAAGATTTATCTAAGAAGATTGTGTGAGAAATTTTACATTAAAGATATGACCGAATGAGTTAGGAACTGATTTGGTTACTTTTGGGAGAAAATTGATATGAGATCTTGTTTATATATATATTTTTTAACGTAAGTTATACGATTTACTTATTAGGTTGTTTTCTAAATATTGTTTCCACGTTTCTATAAAAAAAAGCTTTTCTGGAAAAATAGAACTAATCATGAAAGATTATTTGATACCGTCAGCAAGACATATAAATCAGGTTAAGATGTTTTTAATTAAGCTTTAATAAAAAAAATTATGGCTTAATACGGAATTAAAGAAATTGTGAGAAAAAACATCAGGCCGCCACGTCAGCTTTTGTGTTATTTGAAACGATTAGGTAGTTTGCATATTGGGTGAAATGGGTGAGTATGTATGTTTTATAACCATGAACATGCAAAGGGCCCCAAGTTAAAATTTGTACAACATAGGCCCCTCCATATTATATAAAAATATTTATTAAAATAAAAAGAAGATATTAAGGAAATCAGAATATATTTCTCTCTCCATTTATTAAATAAAATGTTCAATATCTTAACATATTTCGTATGTGTACATAACATGTGTAATGGATGACGTATATAAGTTAATTTATTACATAACTCGATCATGATTCAGTAACATAGTGTACATAAACAAAATGTTCAATATCGAGTATCAACCAACTCAATCAATGCGTATGTGTACATAGTATGTATATATCTTGTGTATACATAAAGTACATGTATTTGTTGAAATGTCACACGTAATTGGTATACAAACTTAAATTTATTTCATGATAACATTATGTATATATAGTGCATACATAATAGTTTAAAATAACGCAATATGTTACGCCCATAAACCATGATAACTAGTTAAGTTTGTTTCTAATGACAACAAAACATAAAGAAATTGTCTGACATATTGAATTTGTAACATAAGCAGTAAAGTACATTGTTTCGTGTTCAAATCTCATCAACCCAATCGGGCCATGCCCCGGAGAATATGACATGGGAAAGCTTCTCTCTCATTGCTTGCAAATCATGATCATTGATGTCGAATAAATCCGTCCGCCCCGATGCTAGGTATTGAATGTACTTAATAGCGAATATCCCACAGCTACCCCTATAGTATCCCAAAGTATGTACATATAAGTAACTGTGTCTATCTCACAATATTATGAATATTGTAAATTATTGTTATTGAACTTACCCGTCATCATTGGAGTTCATATCAATTTTTCTTATAACTTTAAATGGCATCTTCATTTTGTCCCCCAGGTTGGTGTGCTTGCCATGTAGTCGAATTATCTGAGGAAACATAACAGTCAGTGATTCAAGTAACAGTTGCATTTTGTCTTCCTTTATGTACATAACTTGTGGGTCATATACATAGATGGCTCAATCAAGTAGGTTGACTTTCAGCGTGACCCAATGTGATTCAAGAAGATTGAAGGGTGAATAGATCACGTCAACATCGTATAGTGGCTTCCTGAATGTATTTGGGACGTCTCTAGTTAACACCTCAAACGTTTTTTTCCCATTGTAGTTGGGCTTCTCATTCTTCATATCTACATACTTAGCAAAGGTAGTCTTATTGTACGCCTTTGTCCATTCAGTTGAAAGCACATCTATACTTCTATATCGTTTTGAATCCTAAGCAATACTTTTGCGAATATGCACCAAAATTTCATCAACTGTCTTAAATGTGTAATGAACAAATTTTAGTGTACACAATGTTATGTACAACATCGATTAACGTTGCTTTACATGTGCTTTATATGTCCTTTAGGCATCCCTATTGGTCGCCCACCACTACCTCCAGGTTCACGCAACTATCGTCCAGCCTTCTAGCCTCTTTCCTAGCCCTTTCTTTTCCCGTCTCTACGTTCAGTCCCTCCAGCACAGTGGTGTGGCTTTCCCTCGTTACAGACACAAGGAATCCGCCCACAACAAGCCTAGATTAACAGTGCAGCGTCGCTTGGACCCCTCTACATCAAGTTGGAACACACCTTCAGGGAGTCCTTTCTTCCCTTCTCCTCTTCTGTCATCTCTTCCGATCTGAATAGATCTATCTGCAGCAGCGACGAGATCTCCTCAGTGACAAGTGCAAGTACACATAGGCGGATTGTCTCAGTGCTACATCGTAAGTATTTAATCCCTCTCTTGCTCATACCTGTTTCCCTCGTACAACCACTCCTTACTCCGGTTTTGGCTACAGCAGTGTCGAGTGAAAACCTTGCAGCACAGAACCGTCTTCTCCCTTACACGTAGGCCTAGATCGACCCTATGTCGAGGTTGTGAGCCCAGGAGCTCGAAGGGAAGCCTCTCAGAACAGCGAAGGTTCACCAGAGAAACCACCTGTTGAGGTTAGGAATCGAGAACCTTGGTTGTAGTCTTTTTTTTTATTTCATGAAAACTGTGTGTAACAGTCATGTTTGAGGCATCCTTTCGATAGCTTAAACCTAAGATTCACCGTTCAGTTTTTAATACGTGGTTTAGTGTTATGCATAGCAAGAGATACTAAATTTTGGGACTTTTTCAACGGTAGGATTTAGAGTTACAAAGGCTCAAAGTCGACTAGTTGTGTAGTAGGAAATATACTCGGTTTTGACTAAGTAAGGAATGTGAGAGGACATCAACCGTAGGGGTTTTGTAGAGATGGTGGTTGAGAATTTTTTGGAGGAGATCCTAGCCTTATGTTGAGTAAGTATAACATAGAAGACCTAGATGTTGTTTCAGAAATTCTTTCAAGTTTTGTTGTGTTTCATAGTTGAATCCAAAGTCGGACCTTAGCAAACCTTCTTGTGAGAACTAGTTATGACATTTGGTTCCAAAGGAGGATTTGGAACTAGGTTATAATTTATTTTAGAAATTCCGGGACCAGGGGTAAAATAGTCTTTTTACCTTAAGAGAGCCTTTTTCCGTAATCTCTCTTCATGATATTGTACATTTTAGAAGTTTATAACTTCTAAGAGTTTAGGGATGTATTTTGATCCACATGCCCTGTTTGACAGGCGTTTGAGCCACCACGAGTACGGACCGAGTTGAGATTGGATAGAACGTGATTTGAGTCAGGTAAGTCCTTGCGACTTACTTAGTTGGTTCTGGATATTAGTTGACTGATAATAGTGGTGTGTGTACCATGTGTGTTATAATAACAACTTGTTAGGATGATCGTTGTTATTATGTGTTAAGGCCCAAGTGTATGTATAACGGGCCGTGACATCACTGCCCAGCTCTGCCAGGAGACTGGGAGGTTCTCTATACCCAGACCATACAGGTACACGGTGAGATGCATCGGATCCACTCCTGATGGGTACACGGGGGCGGAGGCGAGGTTTGGGAATCCCTCGTGTCACAAAATAAGTATCATTAGTAAGAGTGAATGACTTAAATGAAGATAATAAATGGATTGTTTGAAAGCATGATGAGTGTTTATTATTTTATGTGTGTGTGCTATTATTATTCCCCTAATGTTTATATAACTAGCTAATGGTTGTTTTGTTGTGTTTTTAGATTTACCGCAGGTTAGAGCAGCAGCTGAGTGATCCGGAAGTAGTGGTCAGCCGGATCTCCGTACTCCTTAGAGTGGGGGGTTTGGGTTGTTGCTTTGTCGTTCTTTCCTTTTGTTAAGACAGTTAGTCTTTTTCCTTTGTTTAAGTACTATAGGTTGTTAGACCTTGTTGCATTCATCCTCTTAAAAATACATCTTTATAAATTTTGGTTTTTCTTATTTGTGTCTTGTTGCAAGATCCTAGTAATATTGTTGTCCAACTGAGGTCGGGACCCATTGTGAGGTCCTAACCAGTAATGTCCCGAGTTTTGAGAATTCGGGGTGTTACAAACCTCTTCTTCAACTCCTCGAAGCTCCGCAGGCACGACTCGGACCATACGAACCTCGTAGACTTCCGCAGCAAGGAAGTGAGCGGTCGGGCGATAACTGAAAAGCCCTCAAAAAACGCCTGTAGTAGCCTGCCAATCCTAAGAAGCTGTGAACCTCCTTAACGTTTTTAGGCGGCGGCCAAGAAGCTACTGACTCAATCTTTGCCGGATCTACCTTGATCCCTTCAGCTGAAACTATGTGACCAAGGAATGCTACCTCGGACATCCAAAACTCGCACTTAGAAAGCTTGGCGTAGAGCTCTCTATCCTGTAGGACCCGAAGAACAATCCTCAAGTGTCCTGCATGCTCCTCTCTACTACGGGAGTAAACCAGAATATCATCGACGAAGACAACTACAAACTGATCTAGAAAGTCGATGAAGACGTTGTTCATCATCTCCATGAAGACTGCGGGCGCATTCGTAAGCCCAAATGGCATCACTACAAACTCGTAGTGTCCATATCTGGTCCGAAATGCCGTCTTGGCTATGTCCTGCTCTCTCACCCTCAGCTGGTGATATCCAGATATCAGATCAATCCTCAAAAATACTGAAGCTCCATGCAGCTGATCCAAAAGATCATCGATGCGGGGAAACGGGTACTTATTCTTGATCGTCACCTTGTTCAGCTCTCGGTAGTCGATACATAACCTCGTTGACCCATTTTTCTTCCTGACGAAGAGAACTGGTGCACCCCAAGGAGATACACTTGGGCGGATGAAGCCCTTCTCTGCTAATTCCTCGAGGTGCTTCTTCAACTCAAGCATCTCGATAGGCGCCATACGCTAGGGAGTCTTAGAGATCGGTCTCGTACCGGGCTCTGGATCAATGCCGAAATCTACACTCCTTTGTGGAGGTAAATCTGATTGCTCTCCAAAGACGTCAGCAAACTCGCAAGCTACTAGAATCTCCTCCAAAGCTGGACTAGTACTATCCTTCACGGCATAGCACCAAAAAGCCTCACATCCTTGACTGATAAGTCTCGCAGCTCGAATTGCACTGATGACTGTACCAGTCTTTTCGAGATCCCATCCTCGGAAAATCTCAACATGACCTGCATCTGTAGTTACTGTCACTGTCCTCTTGCCGATTTCCAAAACTGCTCGATGTCGATCCATCCAATCCATGCCCAGAATAACTTCTTCATGTACTAAGTACATGACGAAGAAGTTAGCTGGTCAATCACGACCTCTCAATCTAATAGGGCAATCTCGAACCTCTCGCGTACCTCGTTTCTTACCCCCATCGGGTAATCCTATAAAGAAGGGTCTACCCTCTACAGTAACTAAGGTCAATCTATCTACACATGCATCAGATATAAAAGAATGCGTAGCACCAATATCGAAAAGAACTCTGACTGGAAAACCATTAATGTGAATGGTACTTGTAGCTGTTGGCGTTGTCAGCTCTACAGCACTCCTCAACTCATAAACTCTGGCTGGTGCATCTCTGGTGTCTACAGATCCACCAACACGTCATCTACCTCTCCCCTGTCCCGGAGTGGAACCCTGAGGAGCGGCAGAACCTGAAACTTTCTTCTGCTGCTACTGGTACTGAGATCTCTGTCCTCATCCAGCAACATTGGCAGGTGAAGAACCCTGCTGAGATAGCGCCTTGCCCTGACGGCAAAACGCAGCTCTGTGTCCGGGCTTGCCACAAGAAAAGCAAGTCATTGTTGGCTTCTTATAGTCAGCTCGGATGTGTTCAGCTACTCCGCAGTTATGACACTACCGTCCACTATCAGAACTCTGCTGGAAACTAGAACGTCCAGACATCTGACTACGCCCAAAACCAGCTGCTCCAGCTCCAGCACTGGTTGATCCAGTCTTTTGTCTCTTCTCAGGACCTCCTGTCTGAGAAGCTCTCCTCTAACCCGGTCGGTCTCTCTCATAGGCAGAAGCTCTATCCTGATAGTCCGTCAAAGAATCACAACGGAATCCAGTAAGACAAGAGCGTGTCGATTCTCTCAACCTCCGAGAGAAAAGGTAAACATGTTGATCCTCCGGTGGTGCGGACGGACCTAGCAACGCTAACTCATCCTGAAACTTGAGGATTATCTCAGCAATAGGAAAGTCCTCGAATCTAGCCTCAAGGAAATCCTGAAGACGGTTTCTCCTCATAGTTGCAGGACAATAGCGATCCTTGATCACTGTCTTCATCTACTCATAACTAGTGACCTTACTGCGAACGGTCCTCCACCAAGAATGAGCATGATCCTTCAGCAGCGTTTGTGCTATGTTGACTCGACGTCCCTCAGGGAAACCGATAGCCTCCAAAGCAGAATCCACCTGTCCTAGCCACTGCTCCACCTCCAAGCCTGTCCTTCCCACGAAGACGGGAACCTTCAGTTGGTCGAAAGCCTTCAACCAGCTTGTGTAACTCTCTGCGAAACCTCAATTGATCTTGTAGGAACTGGCGGCACTGGTGCTGGTCCTCTAGTCCTGATAGCCTCCTCAACCCTCTGCACATAGTCACGAAATGCAGAAGCTCCGATGGATACTCGTGCGGACTTTGTTGATGGCGTTCTTTGTGCTCCAGACCTAGCAGCGGTCCCATTTCCAGCCTCAGGAACAATGCTCTCAGCAACCTCTTCAGCAAACGCCTCAGCAATAAGTGGATCAGCGACTGGGGCTTGGCCCCGACCTCTAGCTAGTGGAGGTCTTCTTGCACGTCCTCGTTCACGGACGGCAGGTGGAAGTGGTGGTCGACCCCTTCCTCGCCCCATAGCAGATGTAGCTCTAGTACGCGTCATCTGTTATAAGGATAAATATATAAGACTACATATATAGATATAAGGCCACACTACAGCTAAAGAAAAAGTCCAGAAAAAGCACACATAAAGGCCAACACAAAAGAAACTACACTGCTGAGATCCGCGGAGGTAGTGGTGGTCGCCCGTACATCTATCCCAGACCGAAAGGTTAAAAACAAAACCCCTTTTGAAAACGTTAGACCCCTTGCGGGTTCTATTTATTTATCCATCCGACCATTAGAATATTTCGAGTGCCATTGTTGCCAACCTAGAGCTCTCATACCATATTATAACACCCCAAGTTCTGGGAACTTGAAGCGCTACGGGATAGGACCGCACAATGGGTCCCGACCCTCAGAGTAGCAACATCAAACGGATCTTACAACAAGGCACAGACGAATGAAAACCAAAACTTAATATAAAACCAAAGGTTCAAACAGAAGAAAACACAAAAGAACTACAGCCGGGTCAAAACAAAAGGGAAACAACAAACGAAACAAAAACTCAATCCCGTCCTATAATGTACGGGAATCCCGGATGACCACACCATCCGGATCACTCAGCAGCATCCTGAACCTGCGGAACATCTACAACAACGGTATAAACCATTAGCTAACATTCTAGGTATAAGCAAGAGTGTAAAGGCACAAACACACATAAGGTAAAGAAAACACATAGCATGCTCACACATCAACCGGTTATTATCTTTCATTGAGCTTATCCATTACTAATTCAACTTCTTTTGTCACACGAGAATCTCCCGAAACTCGCCTCCGCTTCCGTCTACCAATAGGAATAAATCTGTACTACCCGTTACCTACGGGTCTGGGTTGCAAGAGCACATTCTAGTCTCCTGTAGAACTAGACAAGTGGTCACTGCCCGGTTATAATACACTTGGGCCAGTTAAGGTTATCAAAGGGTGAATCCTATTTCTAATTATCCGTTATAAACATGATAGCAACACAAACAAGCTAAAACAATCCAACTAATACGCGGAATGAAGCTAAGTAAGTCCAAGAGACTTACCTCACACGAAGGTAACACAAGAGATCAATGAACAACTCAGAAACACACAAGGAAGCTCAGTTTCCCTCAGGAAAGGAGCAAGGAAAGCCTGCACGAACAAGCAACACGAATCAAGAACGGAACAGTTGCTAGAAGTCTATGACTTCTAGTCTCAAAGATCTCTAAGAGATCAACACATGCTAAGGGCTCAACCTTAGTCTTACAACAACTCAGGGGAACAAGGAACAACCCTAAGAAACCAAGGAAGGAACGAGGAAAGGAAAGAAGGAAGCAACTCACCAAAGACGGGAGTTACTACACAGAAACCGCAAGGGCGGTTAGATAGATGCGCAGGGGCGGCTGAACAGAGGCGCAAGGGCGTCTCTGTGCAGACGCAAGGACGGTTGTGACAGAGGCGCAGGGGCGGCTCTGTGCAGGGGCAGGGGCGGATCTTCGTCAAAAGCTACTGTCGGGCTTCTCTTCGACATATCTCACAGTAGGGGCAACCAAAGTTCGAACATTTGGTTCCAACACGTCGAGACTCCACTCTAGAGAGCCTTAGAACAACGAAGGGTCAACAACGGAACACTCCACAAGAATCAAGGCTCATGCTTGATCCTTGGAGAAGAAGGGAAGAAAAGAGCGAAAGAAAGAAACCAAAACAGAAGGGAAGGCATGCAGCGCTAAAGGAACGTGAGGAAGAACCAGACAAGATGCACTTACACGTTCAGCGGAATTGCAGGAAGCAAGGACGGCTGCAGCTCTTTAGGGTTAGAAGACGATAACAAGGAACGTGAAAAAGGAGAGAAGGAATAGAATATATAGGGAGGTGTTCGCCCAAAAACGTGTGTGCAAATAAGCTTTATATTTATAGAACTAGAATAAGAGCAAGCGAACCTGCAATGTACGGATCGGCGTAGATTATCAAGTATTCCAGAGTATCGAACACAGGGATTTGGTGAAACAAAATCCAATTTCAGATTGTCAAGCAAATAAGATGTAAAGCTTTGCAAATATTGGGAAAACAGCAACCCTAAAGATCCGGATTCAAATTGTGGCAATCGATTCAAGATATACTTAAAGAATTAAGGACAGAGTCAAGAATTGCGAAGGTATACTAAGGTAAGGTAATGTACGGTGAAGTTCCAAAACCTTATATGGCTTACCCAAAGACACTCTCTATAAAAGTTGTTGAGGCTTCAATATAAAAAAGATCTAAGGACAAGAATTAATCTCAAATACCCTTACTTGTAACCCAAGGATCAAGATAAACTCAAACGGTTAAGGTTGTGACACTCGAAACCGAAATAGAGGATGTTGACTCTCACTACTAACTAAGAAAGGCAAGCCAAGACTAGGTTAAAGCAAATCTTTAACTTTGGATTAAAGTAAAAGCAAAGTTCATAAACTGAGGTAAATCACGGGTAGATCTTGAGAACCACGGCCGTGGAAACCTAAGAACAAGTCACAACTATCAACCTTTCACCTTAGAATTGCTAAAGGGTTTTAGCCAATAACCATTGTCATGATATCAATACTCAATTTAAGAAGAATGAAAGATGAAAACCCTCGAATACTCAATAAAACTTCAAAACCAAATCTCAAATCCGAAACACATGAAGTAATGTTAATGGATTCATAATATATTACACAAAACCTCACAATGATCTAAGGCAAGTACGAAGAACGGGATGTCAATCTGTCTTCAATATCAAAACCTAAGAAAAAGGTTAAACCTTCGCTGTAAGCAATCTCCAATCTCCAACAATCCGGCATTTCTGCAACTCTCGGCGACTTCCAATCGACCCTAAGCAAGAGTGCTCAAAACAAGGGTAAGCGGCCGTCCTTGAAACTCTCTTTTCCGGCCTTTTTATAAGACGGGAAAGAATTGCCGTCAAGTCCCAATACGTAAATGACATGGCAAATAATGACACGTCAAAAGATCGCCTAAATCACGGTCTCATAGCTTTCCACGACCGTGGTTTAGAGCGTGGAAACAGATTACGGTGCCTTGTGACTTCTATGACCGTAATTTAGGCCGTGTAACTTACTGGAGTGCTCGAAACTCTCTTCCACGTTCATGATGCCAAGTCCACGGCCATGGTTTAGAGCGTGGATGATAGCATGAATTATAGTCTATATTTGGGGGTTTGTTTGGACGTTTTATCTTTCATAATCTGCATGTTTGTATGTACATTATGTGATTTTACTACCATTTCATCTACCTTTGCGAGAATCGAGGTCTACACCTAGTTTCGTTGTAATTGCAGGTAATATGGTACGTATTGCATCAAAAAGGAGCAAAAGGAGTCAAGAGTCATTTGGAGCTACATTCAGGAAGCACAACCATGGATTAAAGATTTACTTTGGAGCAAATTCGAGAGATTTCACATTCTGATCACCTCGGTTGACCAGAGGTTCACCTCGACCGAGGCGATCCAGAGACGCCGACTCGACCGAGGCGAACACCTAGGACGCGGCGAGAATATTTTATTCTTGGAAGAGATCTTTTAATTTTGGAAAGTGATCTTATATTTTTGGGCTGAGCTTCTGGAAGGAAGGAGATATGCAGAATCATATATTTTACCTATTTTTATGGGAATATATCTTCTTAAGATTTATTATCTTTGGAGGTTTATTTTTCCTATAAAAAGGGTTGATTTTCTACAATTTGAGGAGGCTGCATACATCGATACAATCCGCTTACAGCTGGGAACCTCGCATACACGCGCAGCAGCCGCATCCTACTCCAATTTGGGAGAGATTTGAAGAACCTTTTTGAAGGTTGAAGGAAGATTGAAGACTATAGCTTTATAGCTTTTTGGAGGGTTTTGTAAGATTGTCTTCAATTCCTTTCCTTGTTGTCTTGTCTTGTTGGATTATTATCCAAGGAACGATTTTGTGTGATATTTGATTCAGTTATTGAAGTGTTTTCATTAAATTCTTCTTTGTTCAAATATTCACCTTCTTCCCATATATTTAATACTTTCATTATGATGATGAGTGGCTAATTTCCTTGTGTGATTCTAGGGTGATTGGCTGAAGGTTGTGGGAAAAACAATGATAGAATAATCTTAGATTCCAGTAGGATCCTGAAAGCTCGAGTCTTTAACCTTAACCCTAAGCATCTCGTTCGGTTGATGAACATCTCGGCCGGGGTGGAATTCTTCTGACCGAGGTGACTTATCCGATCCTAAACTGAGAGTTAAGTGTTAGAGTTTGCCAAATCCTATTCTTATTACACCTTTCTGGTTCAAAGCAAGCTTAGGATGAGACTTACCCGGTAATTCCTTAGTTTGTGTACCAACGATCATAAGTATAGGTAATAAAGGCTTGTCCTTTATTGGGGTTTGAGTGTGCTTCCATCCCATCTTTGTGAGTTAGCCTGAGACTTACCCGGTAAAGGTTGATTCTATTCCCTTAGATGGTGTGTTAGTTTGAGGTTATAATTCTTTATCTTAATTCCTTGAAACTTACCCGGTAATAGGAGTTACGGTTTAGGATTAGTGTGTAGTGAGACTTACCCGGTGATCTACTCCACTTTAGCAACGCCTTCCCCACACAAAAATCTCAGCTTTGTCCGCTTATCTATAGATCTTGAGTTGGAACCACAACTAGATGCCTTAATCCCTAGAATTACATGTTTGCTTTATTTGACATCTTATTCATCTTTGATTGTATTACTTGCTCTTGTGGTTAGCATTGACATTAGCACACCGTATTGGACTTTGTTTCACCAAGTCCCTGTGATCGACCCCTGGAATTTTCTTGCTTTTACTACGATTGACCCGTACACTGCGGGTTCGCATCCTTGTTTTAAGCTTAAGTCTAGGGTTATAAATTTAAAGCTTGCACACACCGTTTGGAGCGAACAAGTTTTTGGCGCCGTTGCCGGGGACTTGGTCTAGACCGAGCCGGTACGGTTAGCTCTTGGGGCATTTGCCCCTATTGCTACTAACTACTCTTTCTATGAGTTTTGTAGTTTTCAGGATTTCTGATGGCTATGTTTGATCCAGCCTGGATAGCAAGACAAAGTGCTAGGGCAGATTATTATGAATACTTGGAGGAAAAGTACTCCTTCTATTGGTTCAACAATGAATGGGAAAGAGAAGAAGCCATTCAGCGTGAACTTGCGATATGGGATGAGAAGAATGTCCCTAGAAAGACTTATGAGCAACCTCTTGAAGACTCTCTCGAATCTAGGTTGGAGAAGTTGATGAAGAAGGTGACGGAGCTCAAGGAAAGCACCCTATCCTATGCTAAGCCAGAAGAGGAGCATAAGGAAGTGTTGCACGTTTCGAGCATACCTCCAGTCAAACCAGAAGTTTCTCCTGAAGCTTTTGAGGTAGAAGATGTGGAAGATCTCGATCTGACTGTTGAGACCTCGGTCAAGGTGGAAGTGACCTCGGTCGAGATGAAAGAAGAACTTGCCGAACCGGAAAAGGCAGATGCAAAAGACTTTGGCCAAATTACTGAGATTGTGGTCAAGGTGGAAGAAAGACCATCTGAACTGAGAGAGATTTCGTGTGTGGATTATCAACCCAGCATGAAACTTGTCTCAAACCTTGGAGAACTTTGCAAGGTACATTCTCCTACTTCATTTGAATTCCCTATTAATATTTCTGAATTTTTCAGGAAAGCACCGGAGAGTTGGAGGTCTCTTCCGAAAGAACCTCCTAAGATCAAGATGAAATCTCTCTTGAAATTGTTGGAGGAAGATGCTCCTTGGATTATAAGGAGTGAAGTTAACAAGCGCTTCACCGCTAAGGCAACGAAGTGTTATTTGTTCAAGTATGGGGTCCCTCGCATGCTCAGGACCCTGTACCATCCCCAAGCTATAGATGGGGAAGCTGCTATGATTCTCGAGAAACTATTTTCTCGATCCAGGAAAGGATGGGACGCAAGGCTAGATTATGTCCCATTGAAGTGCAGGAAAGCTAGAAGGATTCCGGTGAGAATCAAACCGTACAAGCTTGTACGTGGGAGATCTTACCATTTGCCGGTGAAGTTAGGAACCGGAACCTTCTTGGAAGATTTTTACGGATGTGATGAGCACTCCACGACATTCGAAGTGCATTGAGTAATCCCATGCCGTATGGTCCAGCTAGCGACCTTAAACCAAGCGCTTCTTGGGAGGCAACCCAAGGTATTGCTTTCTTCTCCCTTTTCTAGTTTAGTTTAAATAGTTGCTTTGTTTTTGTTTTCCTCTAGACAACAACCAGGTATTCCAAAAGGATCACAGTTCAGGAGCTACATTGGAAGAACAAAATTTCGAGAAGTTGAGGAAACGAGCTTTACTGAGATACATCTCGGGTACTATTAGAACACCTCGACCGAGATGTGCTTCGCCAACCGAGATGGTCATTTCTGAGAGCTGTTTCTTACTCCTTCATGCAGTTTAGCTATATTCGGTGAGTATCCTGTCCTTAGACTTATATCGACCCACTGGGACAGTGTGTCCTAAGTATGGGGTATTTATTTATGTGATGACTTTGATGTACTTATTTGATGATTTCGATGTACGCACATTTGATCGGATATTTCATATTGATGCTTCATTTGCCTTTATATGTTTATCTGATATTACATGCATACCTACAGGTTATTTGATTGAGAAAAACGTCGAAACTGAAAAAAAATGGTTTTAAAAAAAAATTTTCGATCTCGACCGAGTTAGTCTTGGCCAAACGAGGCATTTCACCTCGGTTGAACCAAGAACACCTCGACCGAGGTGTGTTAACTGAGAGTTTTCGAAAACGAATTTTTGTTACTTATCTGGATATGACCTCAGTGAAGATCTTGTTTACTGACTGGTTTTAAGTTCTTTATGTGTTTGAAAGGTTTTATAATATGTTTAAGTTGCTAAATGCTTTGTTTGAAATTATTAGCATGTTTAATACTTTGTTTTTATCCAAATTATGTTGAATTTGAAGGTTGACACCGCAGGTTAAGTTCTCTCACTTTCTTCTTGGAAAGACCAAGGCAATTCATTCTCTTCTCTCTTCTTCTTCTTGATCATGCTTAGCCCCTCATATACATTTTGCCTCCCTTTACCTATCCGGGAATTTGGAAGCAAGCGAAGTGGTGAAAGCAAGTGGAGTTAAAGTTGAGAAGTGGCTGGAAGTGAAAGTGTTAGAAAGCAATTTTAGGTTTGGGGAAGTCAATCATGAAGATGAGTAACTCGGCACCATTCACATAGCCGGGTGTTTGTGTCTTGCCAAAGTCGGATTGAGCGATATTCCTAACGGGTCATGGTATGTGCATCAAGGGTTTGATGCATCTCGAGAAATTGATGATTGCAGATTTCCTAGGCTTCGGTTATTGTGCACCTCTGTCCATGCATCCCAAAAAGTAAAGTAAAAAAGAAAAAGTGTGAAATAAGCAAAGCTTATCGGTGGAAGATGTTGCAAGTTGAAGTGAAGTAAAGTTCATCCTTTTCCCGGATTCTAGCACCACATTACCTTACATACATCCCTACCCTACACGTTTCTTGACCTTTTCTCTTGGGAAGCCCTTGAGACCTTGAGCTTGTTGATTGACTTAGCGGTTTAAACTGGATTATACATGATTAATTTTGATAATTATGATTTATTATGCATTCTATGATTTTATGCAAAGATGAACAACTTTCTTATATTTATAAAATGTTTTGAGCATATTGAGTTTTTAAATTCCAGGAAGTACTCTCTTAGAGTGATCTATGATAGTTGCACACCATAAAATGTTTTTGAAAGACTTTTTCATTGATTTTCTTGACTTATAATCCATTCTATCTTGTCTTCTATATGAGGAACTTGCTTGGGGACAAGCAAGGGCTAAGTATGGGGTATTTTGATAGCATGAATTATAGTCTATATTTGGGGGTTTGTTTGGACGTTTTATCTTTCATAATCTGCATGTTTGTATGTACATTATGTGATTTTACTACCATTTCATCTACCTTTGCGAGAATCGAGGTCTACACCTAGTTTCGTTGTAATTGCAGGTAATATGGTACGTATTGCATCAAAAAGGAGCAAAAGGAGTCAAGAGTCATTTGGAGCTACATTCAGGAAGCACAACCATGGATTAAAGATTTACTTTGGACCAGTTTTGAGAGATTCTACATTCAGTTATGAGTCACCTCGGTTGACCAGAGATTCATCTCGACCGAGGCGATCTAGAGACACCGACTCGACCGAGGCGAACACCTAGGACGCGGCGAGAATATTTTATTCTTGGCTGAGATCTTTTAAAATTGGAAAGTGATCTTATATTTTTGGGCTGAGCTTCTGGAAGGAAGGAGATATGCAGAATCATATATTTTACCTATTTTTATGGGAATATATCTTCTTAAGATTTATTATCTTTGGAGGTTTATTTTTCCTATAAAAAGGATTGGATTTTCCACAAATCCGATCATGCTTAGAGGCTGCATACACCGCATACAATCTCGATTACAGCAAAGAATACGCAGCAGCCGCATCATACTCCAATTTGGGAGATTCGAAGAACCTTTTTGAAGGTTGAAGGAAGATTGAAGACTATAGCTTTATAGCTTTTTGGAGGGTTTTGTAAGATTGTCTTCAATTCCTTTCCTTGTTGTCTTGTCTTGTTGGATTATTATCCAAGGAACGATTTTGTGTGATATTTGATTCAGTTATTGAAGTGTTTTCATTAAATTCTTCTTTGTTCAAATATTCACCTTCTTCCCATATATTTAATACTTTCATTATGATGATGAGTGGCTAATTTCCTTGTGTGATTCTAGGGTGATTGGCTGAAGGTTGTGGGAAAAACAATGATAGAATAATCTTAGATTCCAGTAGGATCCTGAAAGCTCGAGTCTTTAACCTTAACCCTAAGCATCTCGTTCGGTTGATGAACATCTCGGCCGGGGTGGAATTCTTCTGACCGAGGTGACTTATCCGATCCTAAACTGAGAGTTAAGTGTTAGAGTTTGCCAAATCCTATTCTTATTACACCTTTCTGGTTCAAAGCAAGCTTAGGATGAGACTTACCCGGTAATTCCTTAGTTTGTGTACCAACGATCATAAGTATAGGTAATAAAGGCTTGTCCTTTATTGGGGTTTGAGTGTGCTTCCATCCCATCTTTGTGAGTTAGCCTGAGACTTACCCGGTAAAGGTTGATTCTATTCCCTTAGATGGTGTGTTAGTTTGAGGTTATAATTCTTTATCTTAATTCCTTGAAACTTACCCGGTAATAGGAGTTACGGTTTAGGATTAGTGTGTAGTGAGACTTACCCGGTGATCTACTCCACTTTAGCAACGCCTTCCCCACACAAAAATCTCAGCTTTGTCCGCTTATCTATAGATCTTGAGTTGGAACCACAACTAGATGCCTTAATCCCTAGAATTACATGTTTGCTTTATTTGACATCTTATTCATCTTTGATTGTATTACTTGCTCTTGTGGTTAGCATTGACATTAGCACACCGTATTGGACTTTGTTTCACCAAGTCCCTGTGATCGACCCCTGGAATTTTCTTGCTTTTACTACGATTGACCCGTACACTGCGGGTTCGCATCCTTGTTTTAAGCTTAAGTCTAGGGTTATAAATTTAAAGCTTGCACACACCGTTTGGAGCGAACAAGTTTTTGGCGCCGTTGCCGGGGACTTGGTCTAGACCGAGCCGGTACGGTTAGCTCTTGGGGCATTTGCCCCCTTTTTGTCTAACCACTCTACTTGAGTGACTTTCGCAGGTTCTTTCTTAGGTATATGCGAAGAACCCGCACTGGGAAGGAAATCGTTCCTTACGATCCCGAACCAGAAAAGACATACAAGAGACGCTTGAGAGAAGCGAAGATGGCCCAACAAGACGATCACGATCTTGCGGCCCAATTGCGAGAGACGCAGGAGCTGCTACGTCTCAGTAAAGAAGAGCTAAGGCAAGAGAAAGAGGAAAATCAGGCCAGGACTGCAGCAATCGAAGATGAGATTGCAGCAATTCGGAACCAGATTCAACCTCGACCGATGCAGGATCCAGTAGTTGATCCTCGACCGAGGCAGAATCCAGTACCTGACGCCCCGGCCGATGTGCATCCGCTTCGGATGCCAGTCCGAGATGTTCTTCTTGCAGGAATTCCACAAACTCTAGGTCAAAGGATGGACCCTAATCAACAGCTGAGGCGTCCAGGAGTGAACCTAGGAGATCCAGCGGATCATGACTACGAACTTCGACCGCAAGTTCTAGCCATGATTCGCCAATGTCAATTCGGAGGGCTGGAGAAGGAGTCACCGCATCAACATCTTCAAAACTACGAGATCTTGATGGAGACTTTGCGACCTCCCAGAATCGAAAATAACAACTACAAGCTAAGACCTTTCTACTTTTCTCTTAAAGATAGAGCTCTTACTTGGTATCAATCTCTTCTTGCAGGAAAGATCAGCACATGGGAAGAGATGACTACGGAATTCTTGACCAAATTCTTTCCCCCCTCAAAGACTGCTGAAATGAGAGGGAAGATCAACGCTTTCATCATGAAGGACAAGGAGAGCTTGTCCAAATCATGGGAGCGGTTCAAGGATATCCTTTTGGATTGCCCACATCATGGGATTCCAAAGATCGAGTTGTTGGAGATCTACTTCAAGGGGCTGGACGGAAACACCCAGTTCAATCTCCAACTACTCTCCGCCGGTACATTCATGGATATGGCGGTTGATGAGGCTTGGGACTTCATTGAGAAGCAAGCCTTGCACATGGAGAAGTACACCCACCAAGGAGCTGAAGGTGGAGTTAAAAGAGTCAACTTTCAAGAGACTCAAACCAACAACAACCAACTCACGTCCTTGAAGAACGACGTGAAGCAGTTGAAGGAGCTATTGATGGCTCAAACTAAGAAGGAAGAGCAAGGGCAAAGGAACAACAACAACAACAATAACGGGTACCGTAACAACAACAACGGACCCCGAAACAACAACTACAACAACAATAGAGGATCCAATAGCAACAATTGGAGGGCGAATAACCAAAACAACGGTAACAATCATTCAAACTCCAACTCTAATGATTCCTCTAACCCTTTCCTCTCTTCTCCTTCTTCTTCTACTCCATTAAAGAGCCAAGGGCAAGGATCAAGTTCGTCTCAGCCGGAAAAGAAGGACGCAGTCCTGGAGGCAATCTTGATCAAGCTTAATGCTATGGAGAATTCTATGACTTCATTTTCGAGGGCTCAAAAGTCCTTCGAACAACAACTTGCTAATAGGGCGAATGAAGCGCCAAGAGATCCAGGGAAGCTTCCAGCAAAGACGGAAACTAACCCTAAGGGCCAGTGCATGGCCATCACGACGAGGAGTGGACTCAAAACTGCAGATCCAGTACCTCGCTCGACGCAGACCACCTCGGTCCAGACCCAGTCGAAGAACACCTCGACCGAGATGCCAACCGAGGCGGCGCAACAGAAAGCAGGAGGAACGACAGAAGCTTATGTTCCACCTCCTGCATATAAACCACCACTTCCATTCCCCCAGTCCAGAGCCAGAGCACATCTTGACAAGCACTTTGGTAAGTTCCTTGACTTGATGAATAAGCTCCATATTAATATTCCTTTCCTTGATGCTATTCTAGGTATGCCCGCCTATGGGAAGTTCTTAAAGGAGATTCTATCAAGGAAGAGAAAACTGGAGGATGTTGGTGAAGTTAGGATGACATCTAAGTCTTCGGAACTCATAAAGATCATGAAGGAGAAGATGCCACCTAAATTGAGAGATCCCGGCTCATTTTGCATTCCCATTCAAGTTGGGGATGTCACTTGTGAAGCCCTTTGCGATCTAGGAGCCAGCGTGAGCATCATCCCGCTGGAGCTATGCATTAAGATCGGTCTTGGAGAGCCCAAACCGGTTAAGTTCCGACTCTACATGGCGGATCGCTCCATCACCCATCCTGTGGGCATTTTGGAGGACGTTCCGGTCAAGTTAGGTAACTTCTATCTACCTATAGATTTTGTCGTACTTGACATTCCCGCAGATTATCCTGTTCCTATCATTCTCGGGAGGCCATTTCTAGCAACTTCGGGTTGCAATGTGGATTGCAAGAACGCCAAGTTGAAATTCAACGTTGGCGGCGATGAGGTGGAGTTCGCGCTACTTGCAGCCATGAAAGGGGAGCAACTAACTGATGATATCTTCAACATCTACGATGAAGAAGAATCAAGAGAATTGGTGAGCTCTATCCTTATTAATGATCCACTCGAAAGAGTTATAAGCTTCAGTTTAATGGAGGAAGGTATAGATGCTTCTTGTGATGCAGATATACGGAGCTTAAAAGCACTGGAAGAGGATCCAGGAGTTAAAACTGAGAAGCTGATCCAGGAAACGAAGATTTCCAGCCTCGGATCCAGTAGCAGTACCTCGACCGAGGCACTTTCTGGACAGAGCGAGGCGTCTGAAGAACACCTCGGTCAACACCTTTGCGCCTCGACCGAGGTCGACAGCGAAACGATTCAAACTGAGGCTGCACCTAGTCCAGTTTCTGACACCACTCCACTGGAAAGAGGAAGCACAGATCCCTCCCAGAAAGCACCCCCAGTTGTGGAGCTTAAACAACTCCCTAGTCACTTGAGGTATATCTTTCTTGGGCCGGATTCTACTTATCCCGTTATTGTTAGCGCTTCCCTTTCCAATTCTGAATTAACTAAGCTAATGCATGTCCTGAGAAAGCATCGAAAAGCCATAGGGTACACCACAGATGATCTCATTGGCATTAAACCTTCTTTCTGCATGCATAGAATTCTAATGGAGGATAATCATAAGACTTCACGGGAACCTCAAAGACGGTTAAATCCGATCATGAAAGAGGTTGTGAAGAAGGAAGTTCTTAAGTTGTTGGATGCAGGTATTATTTATCCTATCTCGGACAGCAAGTGGGTTAGCCCGGTGCATGTCGTTCCGAAGAAAGGAGGGATGACCGTTGTGACGAATAAGAACAACGAGTTGATCCCAACGAGAACCGTTACGGGCTGGAGAGTTTGCATCGACTATAGGAAGCTGAACACGACTACGAGGAAGGATCATTTTCCGCTTCCCTTCATTGATCAAATGCTCGAACGGTTGGCCCAGCATTCACACTTTTGCTACTTGGACGGCTATAGTGGATTCTTCCAGATTCCTATCCATCCGGATGATCAGGAGAAGACCACTTTCACATGTCCTTGGGGGACGTTTGCCTATCGGAGGATGCCATTTGGATTGTGCAATGCACCAGCTACCTTCCAGCGATGCATGATGGCTATCTTTTCCGAGTACATAGAGGAAATCATGGAGGTATTTATGGATGATTTTTCTGTATATGGTTCCTCTTTTGATGATTGCCTATCTAACCTATCTCTAGTGCTTAAAAGATGTGAAGACACTAACCTTGTTTTGAATTGGGAGAAGTGTCATTTTATGGTTAATGAAGGCATTGTGCTAGGACACCTCGTTTCTAATCGAGGTATTGAGGTCGATCGAGCTAAGATCGAGACTATTGAGAAACTCCCTCCTCCTTGTTCTGTTAAGGGTGTGAGGAGTTTTCTCGGGCATGCAGGTTTCTATAGGAGATTCATCAAGGACTTCTCCAAGATTTCTAACCCTCTAACTAACCTCTTGAATAAAGATGTTGTTTTTGAGTTTTCGCAGGAGTGTCTTGATGCTTTTTACAGGATTAAGGAAGCGTTGATCTCCGCTCCCATTATCCAGCCTCCTGATTGGACCTTGCCCTTTGAGGTCATGTGTGACGCTAGCGATGTAGCCGTAGGAGCGGTGCTTGGGCAAAAGAAGGATGGACGGACCACCGCCATTTACTATGCTAGCAAGACGCTAGATGAAGCACAACGCCACTACGCTACCACAGAAAAGGAGTTATTGGCGGTTGTATATGCTTTCGAGAAGTTTCGTTCCTATCTAGTAGGGGCGAAAGTCATTGTCTACACCGACCATGCAGCCATTCGTTACTTGATGGCTAAGAAAGATGCTAAGCCGAGTCTTATTCGATGGATTCTCTTGCTTCAAGAGTTTGACCTTGAGATCCGCGATAAGAAGGGATCCGAGAATTCAGTTGCGGATCACCTCAGCCGGCTACCGGAATCCTCCCGCGAGACGGATCACCCGCCCATAGACGATTCATTCCCCGATGAGCACTTGCATGTCTTGGAGCGTTTGATGGATCTACTTACTTCACCCCACGATGGAGGTGAAGTATGGGATGAGGGAACCTCCTACCTCCTTTGAGACGCATCATGGTCCAGCTAGCGACCTTAAATCAAGCGCTTCTTGGGAGGCAACCCAAGGTATTGCTTTCTTTCCCGTTTTCTAGTCTAGTTTAGATAGTTTTTTTTGTTTTTGCTTTGCTTTGCTTTGTTTTTGGCTTTCTGGACAGACTACAGGAAGGAACACTCCTGGAAAGAGAGAAGTTCGAGATTCTGAGAAGAAAGAGGCACCTCGGTCACTGTCAGAACACCTCAACCGAGTTGATTCTTGAAGCAACCGAGGCGACTAGGGTTTCTGCAGAACCGCCTCGGTCCGTACCACCTCGGTCCAGTCGAGACCATCTCGACCGAGGTGACAGCAGATCTCGCGACGGTATAAAAAGGGAAAATTACTTTTCACTTTTTTATTTTTCACCCACTTCGACCGCGGCGACAGAGGCATCTCGTTCTCCTCCGTTTCTCGCTCGTTTTCGACAATTTCTCCTTCCAAAACGCGATTAAAGGGTAGAAGAGTCGATTGCAACTACAGATCTGCAAAGAATCTGAGTATTTTCGACCGAAACGAGGTAACCACCGTTCGAAAACCCTAACTCCTCGTTTGCTGCTTATTGGGCTTTGGTTGCCCTTGTTTCTGCTGAGGAAACCCATAAGTACCCCTTAGGAAGCAATTGTAGTGATTTTAGGGGGAAAAGAACTGAAATTCTGAGAATTGGAATTCGAACTGTTACGCCTCGGTCCAGTCGGCCTGCACCTCGACCGAGGTGATTTCTGAGGGTTGTCAGTCAACCGAGGTAATCTGACAGAGTGTTTTGCGAAGATGAGTTCAGACAGATTACTGGCCCTTAGAGATAGATCCTCACCTTCCCCTTCCCCTTCTTCTTCCCGTCCCTACCGCCCGGTCATCCACGAGAGATGCCGGGTAGACTATGAGAGGATAACGGGCCGTCCAGTTATCGCACCACGATTTCTGGAGGTATCCGCTTTTGACTGCCTAGGGTTAGAGGCTGACCTTAGGAGGATGATCGCCACAGTCGGGCTGGATCAGTTTTCTGAGATCCGAGCCCCAGCCTACATAGAGCCGACACTCGAGTTTGTCAGCTCCTTCTCCTACCTACCCACAGAGGGATCTGTGAAGTACCGGCTGATGAGCCGGAACTTCATAGTTCCATTAGAGATATGGAGAGAGATCTTTAGCTTTCCTGCCCCACCGCTGTAGACTTTCCCTCCCGTTCAGTAGCTAGGGAGTTTTGGGGACAGATAGCCCACATCACCACTCACGCAGACAGATGGCGCCCTGGAGATTCCAGGGAGAAAGTCATCTTTCACCCAGCCTTCAGACTCGCCCACCGGATATTCAGTGAGATGCTTCTGGCGCGTACTGAGACGCCCCAGAAGATCAGACAGGGGGAGCTCTTCTCTTTATACTGCATGGTCACAGGAGGTTTCCCCGACTTTGGCTTGCTCCTGGCAGAGGATCTGCACAGGATCAAGGCCAAGGCGAAGGGGGATATTTGCTGTGGAGGTCTAGTCACCCACATCGCCACATACCACGGGATGGACCTCAGTGTTTGCACATTGGTGGCGGCTCCGAAGCCGCTGGGACTGCAGGAGATGATTACGCGGCGGATTCTGGTTCCCCGTGGATTGACCACTCCGTACGTTGCCATGCCTTGGGAGCGGACATCGCCTCAGGGCATCAGATGGTCTGCACAGTTCTCTGTCTACGACCCACATTTTTGGCAGACAGCATGGGCTCCACTTATGGAGGATTACAGAGAGGGAGCAGCTGCTGCTGCAGAGGAGGCTGAGGAGGCTGAGGATGAGGATGATGATGACGAGACAGTTGACGAGAGAGGAGGCGGCGTCCCGATGGACACAGGGACAGATACTGCTGGGACGAGCGCGCCTCCCATTATTGATCTTGATGAGGATGAGGAGGATACTGAGCCGGCGCCAGCTGAGACTTCTCCAGTCAGGCCCGCTAGGCGCAGGAGGCAGAGAGTCAGGGACAGAGCAGCACACCGACGGATCGACGACCTGACGGATCAGGTTATCGACACTTATGCTGCACTTTCATTAGATATCCGGGAGATGCAGGAGCGGCAGCATCATCAGCACATGATGGCTCAGCTACAGTTCCAGCATGTCATGGGCTATCCCTATGATCCTGCTCAGTTCCCCTACATTCCACCACCACCACCGGATCAGGACTTCTGAGGAGCTGCAGGCTTTATTTATTTATTTTTATGCAGTTCGGCTCTTTATCCGGTGAGTCCTCTTTTATTCAGACTTTTATTATACCCACTGGGACAGTGTGTCTCAAGTATGGGGTAGTTGATGTATTACTTGACTTATTTGACTTCGATGTATTATTTGACTTATGATGTATTTTATTTCGGATATTTTCATATTTATGCTTCATTCCGCATTTATATGTTTATCTGAGATTGCATGCATACTTACAGGTTATTTGATTGAGAAAAACGTCGAAACCGAAAAAAAAAATGGTTTTAAAAAAAAATTTTCGACCTCGACCGGGACAGTTCTGGCAAAACGAGGTGTTTCACCTCGGTTGAACCAAGAACATCTCGACCGAGGTGGGTTAACTGAGAGTTTTCGAAAACGATTTTTGTGTTACTTATCTGGATATGATCTCAGTGAAGATCTTGTTTACTGACTGGTTTTAAATTCTTTATATGTTTGAAATGTTTTATAATATGTTTAAGTTGCTAAATGCTTTGTTTGAAATTATTGGCATGTTTAATATTTTGTTTTTATCCAAATTATGTTGAATTTGAAGGTTGACACCGCAGCATAAGTTCTCTCACATTCATCTTGGAAAGACCAAGGCATTTCATTCTTCTTCTTCTTCTTCTTGATCATGCTTAGCCCCTCATATACATTTTGCCTCCTTTACCTATCTGGGAATTTGGAAGCAAGCGAAGTGGTGAAAGCAAATTAAAGTTGAAGATGGCTGAAAGTGAAAGTGTTAGAATGCAATTCTAGGTTTGGGGAAGTCAATCATGAAGATGAGTAACTCGGCACCATTCACATAGCCGGGTGTTTGTGTCTTGCCAAAGTCGGATTGAGCGATATTCCTAACGGGTCATGGTATGTGCATCAAGGGTTTGATGCATCTCGAGAAATTGATGATTGCAGATTTCCTAGGCTTCGGTTATTGTGCACCTCTGTCCATGCATCCCAAAAAGTAAAGTAAAAAGAAAAAAGGTGTGAGATAAGCAAAGCTTATTGGTGGAAGATGTTGCAAGTCAAAGTGGAAGTGAAGTTCATCCTTTTCCCGGATTCTAGCACCACATTACCTTACACACATCCCTACCCTACACGTTTCTTGACCTTTTCTTTTGGGAAGCCCTTGAGACCTTGAGCTTTGTTGATTGACTTAGCGGTTTAAACTGGATTATACATGATTAATTTTGATAATTATGATTTATTATGCATTCTATGATTTTATGCAAAGATGAACAACTTTCTTATATTTATAAAATGTTTTGATCATATTGAGTTTTTAATTTCCAGGAAGTATTCTCTTAGAGTGATCTATGATAGTTTCACACCATAAAATGTTTTTGAAAAAAAACTTTTAACTGATTTTCTTGACTTATAATCCATTCTATCTTGATTTCTATATGAGGAACTTGCTTAGGGACAAGCAAGGGCTAAGTATGGGGTATTTTGATAGCATGAATTATAGTCTATATTTGGGGGTTTGTTTGGACGTTTTATCTTTCATAATCTGCATGTTTGTATGTACATTATGTGATTTTACTACCATTTCATCTACCTTTGCGAGAATCGAGGTCTACACCTAGTTTCGTTGTAATTGCAGGTAATATGGTACGTATTGCATCAAAAAGGAGCAAAAGGAGTCAAGAGTCATTTGGAGCTACATTCAGGAAGCACAACCATGGATTAAAGATTTACTTTGGAGCAAATTCGAGAGATTTCACATTCTGATCACCTCGGTTGACCAGAGGTTCACCTCGACCGAGGCGATCCAGAGACGCCGACTCGACCGAGGCGAACACCTAGGACGCGGCGAGAATATTTTATTCTTGGAAGAGATCTTTTAATTTTGGAAAGTGATCTTATATTTTTGGGCTGAGCTTCTGGAAGGAAGGAGATATGCAGAATCATATATTTTACCTATTTTTATGGGAATATATCTTCTTAAGATTTATTATCTTTGGAGGTTTATTTTTCCTATAAAAAGGGTTGATTTTCTACAATTTGAGGAGGCTGCATACATCGATACAATCCGCTTACAGCTGGGAACCTCGCATACACGCGCAGCAGCCGCATCCTACTCCAATTTGGGAGAGATTTGAAGAACCTTTTTGAAGGTTGAAGGAAGATTGAAGACTATAGCTTTATAGCTTTTTGGAGGGTTTTGTAAGATTGTCTTCAATTCCTTTCCTTGTTGTCTTGTCTTGTTGGATTATTATCCAAGGAACGATTTTGTGTGATATTTGATTCAGTTATTGAAGTGTTTTCATTAAATTCTTCTTTGTTCAAATATTCACCTTCTTCCCATATATTTAATACTTTCATTATGATGATGAGTGGCTAATTTCCTTGTGTGATTCTAGGGTGATTGGCTGAAGGTTGTGGGAAAAACAATGATAGAATGATCTTAATCACAGTAGGATCCTGAAAGTTCGAGTCTTTAACCTTAACCCTAAGCATCTCGTTCAGTCGATGAACATCTCGGCCGGGGTGGAATTCTTCTGACCGAGGTGACTTATCCGACCTTAAACTGAGAGTTAAGTGTTAGAGTTTGCCAAATCCTATTCTTATTACACCTTTCTGGTTCAAAGCAAGCTTAGGATGAAACTTACCCGGTAATTCCTTAGTTTGTGTACCAACGATCATAAGTGTAGGTAATAAAGGTTTGTCCTTTATTGGGGTTTGAGTGTGCTTCCATCCCATCTTTGTGAGTTAGCCTGAGACTTACCCGGTAAAGGTTGATTCTATTCCCTTAGATGGTGTGTTAGTTTGAGGTTATAGTTCTTTATCTTAATTCCTTGAGACTTACCCGGTAATAGGAGTTACGGTTTAGGATTAGTGCGTAGTAAGACTTACCCGGTGATCTACTCCACTTTAGTAACACCTTCCCCAAGCAAAAATCTCAGCTTTGTCCTCTTATCTATAGATCTTGAGTTGGAACCACAACTAGATGCTTTAATCCCTAGAATTGCATGTTTGCTTTATTTGACATCTTATTCATCTTTGATTGTATACTTGCTCTTGTGGTTAGCATCAACACTAGCATACCGTATTGGACTTTGTTTCACTAAGTCCCTGTGATCGACCCCTGGAATTTTCTTGCTTTTACTACAATTGACCCGTACACTGCGGGTTCGCATCCTTGTTTTAAGCTTAAGTCTAAGGGAATAGAATCAACCTTTACCGGGTAAGTCTCAGGCTAACTCACAAAGATGGGATGGAAGCACACTCAAACCCCAATAAAGGACAAACCTTTATTACCTACACTTATGATCGTTGGTACACAAACTAAGGAATTACCGGTGGTCCGAGCTTGATAGCATGAATTATAGTCTATATTTTAGGGTTTGTTTGGACGTTTTATCTTTCATAATCTGCATGTTTGTATGTACATTATGTGATTTTACTACCATTTCATCTACCTTTGCGAGAATCGAGGTCTACACCTAGTTTCGTTGTAATTGCAGGTAATATGGTACGTTTTGCATCGAAAAGGAGCAAAAGGAGTCAAGAGTCATTGGGAGCTACATTGAGGAGCAAAAAGGAATCCTTCAGGAAGCATAGCCATGGATTAAAGATTTACTTTGGACCAGTTTTGAGAGATTCTACACTCAGTTATGATCACCTCGGTTGCCCAGAGATTCATCTCGACCGAGGCGATCCAGAGACACCGACTCGACCGAGGCGAACACCTAGGACGCGGCGAGAATATTTTATTCTTGGAAGAGATCTTTTAATTTTGGAAAGTGATCTTATATTTTTGGGCTGAGCTTCTGGAAGGAAGGAGATATGCAGAATCATATATTTTACCTATTTTTATGGGAATATATCTTCTTAAGATTTATTATCTTTGGAAGGGTAATTTTCCTATATAAAGGGTTGGATTTTCCACAATTCAACCATCTTCGGATCATCGATATCCGCTTACAGCTGGGACGCCGCATACGTCGACGGCCGCTTACAGTTAGAAGATCCCGCATACGACGCAGCACATCCGCTATCAGCGCAGCAGCCGCATCCTACTCCAATTTGGGAGATTCGAAGAACCTTTTTGAAGGTCGAAGGAAGATTGAAGACTATAGCTTTATAGCTTTTTGGAGGGTTTTGTAAGATTGTCTTCAATTCTTTTCCTTGTTGTCTTGTCTTATTGGATCATTATCCAAGGAACGATTTTTGTGTGATATTTGATTCAGTTATTGAAGTGTTTTCATTAAATTCTTCTTTGTTCAAATATTCACCTTCTTCCCATATATTTAATACTTTCATTATGATGATGAGTGGCTAATTTCCTTGTGTGATTCTAGGGTGATTGGCTGAAGGTTGTGGGAAAAACAATGATAGAATGATCTTAATCACAGTAGGATCCTGAAAGTTCGAGTCTTTAACCTTAACCCTAAGCATCTCGTTCAGTCGATGAACATCTCGGCCGGGGTGGAATTCTTCTGACCGAGGTGACTTACCCTATCCTAAACTGAGAGTTAAGTGTTAGAGTTTGCCAAATCCTATTCTTATTATACCTTTCTGGCTCAAAGCAAGCTTAGGATGAGACTTACCCGAGATTGCATGCATACTTACAGGTTATTTGATTGAGAAAAACGTCGAAACCGAAAAAAAAAAAAAAAATGGTTTTAAAAAATTTTTTGACCTCGACCGGGACAGTTCTGGCAAAACGAGGTGTTTCACCTCGGTTGAACCAAGAACATCTCGACCGAGGTGGGTTAACTGAGAGTTTTCGAAAACGATTTTTGTGTTACTTATCTGGATATGATCTCAGTGAAGATCTTGTTTACTGACTGGTTTTAAATTCTTTATATGTTTGAAATGTTTTATAATATGTTTAAGTTGCTAAATGCTTTGTTTGAAATTATTGGCATGTTTAATATTTTGTTTTTATCCAAATTATGTTGAATTTGAAGGTTGACACCGCAGCATAAGTTCTCTCACATTCATCTTGGAAAGACCAAGGCATTTCATTCTTCTTCTTCTTCTTCTTGATCATGCTTAGCCCCTCATATACATTTTGCCTCCTTTACCTATCCGGGAATTTGGAAGCAAGCGAAGTGGTGAAAGCAAATTAAAGTTGAAGATGGCTGAAAGTGAAAGTGTTAGAATGCAATTCTAGGTTTGGGGAAGTCAATCATGAAGATGAGTAACTCGGCACCATTCACATAGTCGGGTGTTTGTGTCTTGCCAAAGTCGGATTGAGCGATATTCCTAACGGGTCATGGTATGTGCATCAAGGGTTTGATGCATCTCGAGAAATTGATGATTGCAGATTTCCTAGGCTTCGGTTATTGTGCACCTCTGTCCATGCATCCCAAAAAGTAAAGTAAAAAGAAAAAAAAGGTGTGAGATAAGCAAAGCTTATTGGTGGAAGATGTTGCAAGTCAAAGTGGAAGTGAAGTTCATCCTTTTCCCGGATTCTAGCACCACATTACCTTACACACATCCCTACCCTACACGTTTCTTGACCTTTTCTTTTGGGAAGCCCTTGAGACCTTGAGCTTTGTTGATTGACTTAGCGGTTTAAACTGGATTATACATGATTAATTTTGATAATTATGATTTATTATGCATTCTATGATTTTATGCAAAGATGAACAACTTTCTTATATTTATAAAATGTTTTGATCATATTGAGTTTTTAATTTCCAGGAAGTATTCTCTTAGAGTGATCTATGATAGTTTCACACCATAAAATGTTTTTGAAAAACTTTTCACTGATTTTCTTGACTTATAATCCATTCTATCTTGATTTCTATATGAGGAACTTGCTTGGGGACAAGCAAGGGCTAAGTATGGGGTATTTTGATAGCATGAATTATAGTCTATATTTGGGGGTTTGTTTGGACGTTTTATCTTTCATAATCTGCATGTTTGTATGTACATTATGTGATTTTACTACCATTTCATCTACCTTTGCGAGAATCGAGGTCTACACCTAGTTTCGTTGTAATTGCAGGTAATATGGTACGTATTGCATCAAAAAGGAGCAAAAGGAGTCAAGAGTCATTTGGAGCTACATTCAGGAAGCACAACCATGGATTAAAGATTTACTTTGGAGCAAATTCGAGAGATTTCACATTCTGATCACCTCGGTTGACCAGAGGTTCACCTCGACCGAGGCGATCCAGAGACGCCGACTCGACCGAGGCGAACACCTAGGACGCGGCGAGAATATTTTATTCTTGGAAGAGATCTTTTAATTTTGGAAAGTGATCTTATATTTTTGGGCTGAGCTTCTGGAAGGAAGGAGATATGCAGAATCATATATTTTACCTATTTTTATGGGAATATATCTTCTTAAGATTTATTATCTTTGGAGGTTTATTTTTCCTATAAAAAGGGTTGATTTTCTACAATTTGAGGAGGCTGCATACATCGATACAATCCGCTTACAGCTGGGAACCTCGCATACACGCGCAGCAGCCGCATCCTACTCCAATTTGGGAGAGATTTGAAGAACCTTTTTGAAGGTTGAAGGAAGATTGAAGACTATAGCTTTATAGCTTTTTGGAGGGTTTTGTAAGATTGTCTTCAATTCCTTTCCTTGTTGTCTTGTCTTGTTGGATTATTATCCAAGGAACGATTTTGTGTGATATTTGATTCAGTTATTGAAGTGTTTTCATTAAATTCTTCTTTGTTCAAATATTCACCTTCTTCCCATATATTTAATACTTTCATTATGATGATGAGTGGCTAATTTCCTCGTGTGATTCTAGGGTGATTGGCTGAAGGTTGTGGGAAAAACAATGATAGAATAATCTTAGATTCCAGTAGGATCCTGAAAGTTCGAGTCTTTACCTTAACCCTAAGCATCTCGTTCAGTCGATGAACATCTCGGCCGGGGTGGAAACTGGCTGACCGAGGTGACTTATCCGATCCTTAACTGAGAGTTAAGTGTTAGAGTTTGCCAAATCCTATTCTTATTACACCTTTCTGGTTCAAAGCAAGCCTAGGATGAGACTTACCCGGTAATTCCTTAGTTTGTATACTAACGATCATAAGTGTAGGTAATAAAGGCTTGTCCTTTATTGGGGTTTGAGTGTGCTTCCATCCCATCTTTGTGAGTTAGCCTGAGACTTACCCGGTAAAGGTTGATTCTATTCCCTTAGATGGTGTGTTAGTTTGAGGTTATAGTTCTTTATCTTGATTCCTTGAGACTTACCCGGTAATAGGAGTTACGGTGATCTACTCCACTTTAGTAACACCTTCCCCACGCAAAAATCTCAGCTTTGTCCGCTTATCTATAGATCTTGAGTTGGAACCACAACTAGACGCTTCAATCCCTAGAATTGCATGTTTGCTTTATTGACTTCTTATTCATCTTTGATTGTGTTAATTGCTCTTGTGGTTAGTATTGACATTAGCATACCGTATTGACTCTGTTTCACCGAGTCCCTGTGATCGACCCCTGGAATTTTCTTGCTTTTACTACGATTGACCCGTACACTGCGGGTTCGCATCCTTGTTTTAAGCTTAAGTCTAGGGTTATAAATTTAAAGCTTGCACACACCGTTTGGAGCGAACAAGTTTTTGGCGCCGTTGCCGGGGACAGTTCTGATATGTTTAAGTTGCTAAATGCTTTGTTTAAGTTGCTAAATACTTACAGGTTATTTGATTGAGAAAAACGTCGAAACCGAAAAAAAAAATGGTTTTAAAAAAAAATTTTCGACCTCGACCGGGACAGTTCTGGCAAAACGAGGTGTTTCACCTCGGTTGAACCAAGAACATCTCGACCGAGGTGGGTTAACTGAGAGTTTTCGAAAACGATTTTTGTGTTACTTATCTGGATATGATCTCAGTGAAGATCTTGTTTACTGACTGGTTTTAAATTCTTTATATGTTTGAAATGTTTTATAATATGTTTAAGTTGCTAAATGCTTTGTTTGAAATTATTGGCATGTTTAATATTTTGTTTTTATCCAAATTATGTTGAATTTGAAGGTTGACACCGCAGCATAAGTTCTCTCACATTCATCTTGGAAAGACCAAGGCATTTCATTCTTCTTCTTCTTCTTCTTGATCATGCTTAGCCCCTCATATACATTTTGCCTCCTTTACCTATCTGGGAATTTGGAAGCAAGCGAAGTGGTGAAAGCAAATTAAAGTTGAAGATGGCTGAAAGTGAAAGTGTTAGAATGCAATTCTAGGTTTGGGGAAGTCAATCATGAAGATGAGTAACTCGGCACCATTCACATAGCCGGGTGTTTGTGTCTTGCCAAAGTCGGATTGAGCGATATTCCTAACGGGTCATGGTATGTGCATCAAGGGTTTGATGCATCTCGAGAAATTGATGATTGCAGATTTCCTAGGCTTCGGTTATTGTGCACCTCTGTCCATGCATCCCAAAAAGTAAAGTAAAAAGAAAAAAGGTGTGAGATAAGCAAAGCTTATTGGTGGAAGATGTTGCAAGTCAAAGTGGAAGTGAAGTTCATCCTTTTCCCGGATTCTAGCACCACATTACCTTACACACATCCCTACCCTACACGTTTCTTGACCTTTTCTTTTGGGAAGCCCTTGAGACCTTGAGCTTTGTTGATTGACTTAGCGGTTTAAACTGGATTATACATGATTAATTTTGATAATTATGATTTATTATGCATTCTATGATTTTATGCAAAGATGAACAACTTTCTTATATTTATAAAATGTTTTGATCATATTGAGTTTTTAATTTCCAGGAAGTATTCTCTTAGAGTGATCTATGATAGTTTCACACCATAAAATGTTTTTGAAAAACTTTTCACTGATTTTCTTGACTTATAATCCATTCTATCTTGATTTCTATATGAGGAACTTGCTTGGGGACAAGCAAGGGCTAAGTATGGGGTATTTTGATAGCATGAATTATAGTCTATATTTGGGGGTTTGTTTGGACGTTTTATCTTTCATAATCTGCATGTTTGTATGTACATTATGTGATTTTACTACCATTTCATCTACCTTTGCGAGAATCGAGGTCTACACCTAGTTTCGTTGTAATTGCAGGTAATATGGTACGTATTGCATCAAAAAGGAGCAAAAGGAGTCAAGAGTCATTTGGAGCTACATTCAGGAGCAAAAAGGAATCCTTCAGGAAGCACAACCATGGATTAAAGATTTACTTTGGAGCAAATTCGAGAGATTTCACATTCTGATCACCTCGGTTGACCAGAGGTTCACCTCGACCGAGGCGATCCAGAGACGCCGACTCGACCGAGGCGAACACCTAGGACGCGGCGAGAATATTTTATTCTTGGAAGAGATCTTTTAATTTTGGAAAGTGATCTTATATTTTTGGGCTGAGCTTCTGGAAGGAAGGAGATATGCAGAATCATATATTTTACCTATTTTTATGGGAATATATCTTCTTAAGATTTATTATCTTTGGAGGTTTATTTTTCCTATAAAAAGGGTTGATTTTCTACAAATCCGATCATGCTTAGAGGCTGCATATCACGCATACTCCGGAGATCACGCTATACCACCGATCAGGGTTTACACGCGCAGCAGCCGCATCCTACTCCAATTTGGGAGAGATTTGAAGAACCTTTTTGAAGGTTGAAGGAAGATTGAAGACTATAGCTTTATAGCTTTTTGGAGGGTTTTGTAAGATTGTCTTCAATTCCTTTCCTTGTTGTCTTGTCTTGTTGGATTATTATCCAAGGAACGATTTTGTGTGATATTTGATTCAGTTATTGAAGTGTTTTCATTAAATTCTTCTTTGTTCAAATATTCACCTTCTTCCCATATATTTAATACTTTCATTATGATGATGAGTGGCTAATTTCCTTGTGTGATTCTAGGGTGATTGGCTGAAGGTTGTGGGAAAAACAATGATAGAATAATCTTAGATTCCAGTAGGATCCTGAAAGCTCGAGTCTTTAACCTTAACCCTAAGCATCTCGTTCGGTTGATGAACATCTCGGCCGGGGTGGAATTCTTCTGACCGAGGTGACTTATCCGATCCTAAACTGAGAGTTAAGTGTTAGAGTTTGCCAAATCCTATTCTTATTACACCTTTCTGGTTCAAAGCAAGCTTAGGATGAGACTTACCCGGTAATTCCTTAGTTTGTGTACCAACGATCATAAGTATAGGTAATAAAGGCTTGTCCTTTATTGGGGTTTGAGTGTGCTTCCATCCCATCTTTGTGAGTTAGCCTGAGACTTACCCGGTAAAGGTTGATTCTATTCCCTTAGATGGTGTGTTAGTTTGAGGTTATAATTCTTTATCTTAATTCCTTGAAACTTACCCGGTAATAGGAGTTACGGTTTAGGATTAGTGTGTAGTGAGACTTACCCGGTGATCTACTCCACTTTAGCAACGCCTTCCCCACACAAAAATCTCAGCTTTGTCCGCTTATCTATAGATCTTGAGTTGGAACCACAACTAGATGCCTTAATCCCTAGAATTACATGTTTGCTTTATTTGACATCTTATTCATCTTTGATTGTATTACTTGCTCTTGTGGTTAGCATTGACATTAGCACACCGTATTGGACTTTGTTTCACCAAGTCCCTGTGATCGACCCCTGGAATTTTCTTGCTTTTACTACGATTGACCCGTACACTGCGGGTTCGCATCCTTGTTTTAAGCTTAAGTCTAGGGTTATAAATTTAAAGCTTGCACACACCGTTTGGAGCGAACAGTGGACTTCAAATCATCTTCTCCACGGCCGTAATTCAGGGTGTGAAAGTGTATATTGCTTGTTGTTGCCTTTGTTTCGTGTCATTCTTCATCCTAGCTCCTTCCTTAGCTTCTTTGATGTATCTCCTAATCCTCGAACATGATCGATTACTCCCTTTCCTCTCTCAAATGCTCCAATTTCAGCTCCTAATCACCTATTATCAACACAAAGCTAGTGTAGACTTCCATATCGACAAAATAGATGAACAAGCTAACATTTGCTTCAAAACCTTATCTATGTACACAATAATAAGGGAAAAACAACCAAAATAAGTGCCTAGAATATCGCCATATTTCATGCTAACAGGAGGGCTGGAACGCTAGACGGAAAGGGCGTCTAGGGTTAGAAAGAAAACAAGGAAACCGGCCCATAAGATAGAATATCGGGTATTCTATCTATGGAAAAAAGATAAAACGACGAAAACAGATCGGCGCGATCTGTCGCAAAATCCGCAAGGGAGGATCTCACAGCCGCAGGGGCGGCTGGCCGGGGGGCGGCCCTCTTCACCGCAGGGGCGGTGAAGGCAAAAACCTAGGATCCCATATTGTAACACCCCAAGTTCTGGGAACTTGAAGCGCTACGGGCTAGGACCGCACAATGGGTCCCGACCCTCAGAGTAGCAACGACAAACGGATCTTACAACAAGGCACAGACGAATGAAAACCAAAACTTAATATAAAACCAAAGGTTCAAACAGAAGAAAACACAAAAGCTCCACAGCCGGGTCAAAACAAAAGGGAAACAACAAACGAAACAAAAACCCAATCCCGTCCTATAATGTACGGGAACCGCGGCTGACCACACCATCCGGATCACTCAGCAGCATCCTGAACCTGCGGAACATCTACAACGACGGTATAAACCGTTAGCTAACATTCTAGGTATAAGCAAGAGTGTAAAGGCACAAACACACATAAGGTAAAGAAAACACATAGCATGCTCACACATCAACCGGTTACTATCTTTCATTAAGGTTATCCATTACTAATTCAACTTCTTTTGTCACACGAGAATCTCCCGAAACTCGCCTCCGCTTCCGTCGACCAATAGGAATAGATCAGTATTATCCGTTACCTACGGGTCTGGGTTGCAACAGCACATTCTAGTCTCCTGTAGAACTAGACAAGTGGTCACCGCCCGGTTATAATACACTTGGGCCAGTTAAGGTTATCAAAGGGTGAATCCTATTTCCAATTATCCGTTATAAGCATGATAGCAACACAAACAAGCCAAAACAATCCAACTAATACGTGGAATGAAGCTAAGTAAGTCCAAGGAACTTACCTCACACGAAGGTAACACAAGAGATCAGCGAACAACTCAAAAACACACAAGGAAGCTCAGTTTCCCTCAGGAAAGGAGCAAGGAAAGCCTGCACGAACTAGCAACACGAATCAAGAACGGAACAGTTGCTAGAAGTCTATGACTTCTAGTCTCAAAGATCTCTAAGAGATCAACACATGCTAAGGGCTCAACCTTAGTCTTACAACAACTCAGGGGAACAAGGAACAACCCTAAGAAACCAAGGAAGGAACGAGGAAAGGAAAGAAGGAAGCAACTCACCAAAGACGGGAGTTACTACACAAAAACCGCAAGGGCGGTTAGATAGATGCGCAGGGGCGGCTGAACAGAGGCGCAAGGGCGTCTCTGTGCAGACGCAAGGACGGTTGTGACAGAGGCGCAGGGGCGGCTCTGTGCAGGGGCAGGGGCGGATCTTCGTCAAAAGCTATTGTCGGGCTTCTCTTCGACATATCTCACAGTAGGGGCAACCAAAGTTCGAACATTTGGTTCCAACACGTCGAGACTCCACTCTAGAGAGCCTCAGAACAACGAAGGGTCAACAACGGAACACTCCACAAGAATCAAGGCTCATGCTTGATCCTTGGAGAAGAAGGGAAGAAAAGAGCGAAAGGAAGAAACCAAAACAGAAGGGAAGGCATGCAGCGCTAAAGGAACGTGAGGAAGAACCAGACAAGATGCACTTACACGTTCAGTGGAATTGCAGGAAGCAAGGACGGCTACAACTCTTTAGGGTTTGAAGACGATAGCAAGGAACGGGAAAAAGGAGAGAAGGAAGAGAATATATAGGGAGGGTTGGAACGCTAGACGGAAAGGGCGTCTATGGTTAGAAAGAAAACAAGGAAACCGGCCCATAAGATAGAATATCGGGTATTCTATCTATGGAAGAAAGATAAAACGACGAAAACAGATCGGCGCGATCTGTCGCAAAATCCGCAGCGGCGGATCTCACAGCCGCGGGACGGCTGGCCGCGGGGGCGGCCCTCTTCACCGCAGGGGCGGTGAAGGCAAAAACCTAGGATCTTACAATGTACACAATAAGAGTATCACCTGGGAAGTGTAATACATACAGACGATGTACATATATGTTAGAAGTGTACATAATTAAACATAACAGCAGATACATTAAACAAGTCATATACAAATGCACATTACACATACATATGCAGTAATTTAATGGTTGAATGTTATTTTTGCCAAATGTTCTATCATATTATGTCCATAAAGTCAATCATGAAGATTGCCTACATATGCTTTCCTGAACCAATCATTATAAATACCTATGAGGAAGACCCTGCACCGGAATTATCTGGTTGCTTCTTCATGTGAGGCTTAATACCCATCATTTTTTTCTTGCCGTTGTTTTTTTTGTAATCAGTCAATTACAATATATTAGATAAAGTTTTCAAATTCAATTGAATGATATAGATAATATGTGGTAAATTAAAACATATTTTGTTCTACTATACATATTTTTCATGATATATCTAAACACAAAATATGTTTGTTTATTATCAAACCCTTGTCTAAATGTACCCAACTTGCATATTTGATACATACGAGCACAATTGAAGTTTGTATTTCAACACATCTCAAATATCAAATGTACACAAACTACATATTTGATACACATAGAGTTAGTCAGTAACATTCTCCCAACAACATATGTACATAATCACTAGAGACTGGAAACATATGTACTTGCAAATCCATATAAACAAGATTCTTCAAATTTAATGCTTTAGGTGCGATTCATGACTTCCAAATCCATAAAATAAAGAAAACTTTACCAAAATAGCCCAAACAGTCGAAGACGGGTTTTTTAGGTTATGGATCTACATAACTATCGCAAAATCCAATCTAACAGTCTTTAACAAGCATTCAAATCGATTGATGGGTTACAATGGAATTTCGAATATGTATGGGTAAGAAAGAGTCGTCTTCTTCAAAAACCTGTGTACAATCTAAGAAGATAACATACCTCGAAATGACTATTGACGATAGCCGAATCGAAATTTCGAGAATCCTTTGAAGCAATTGATATTATACTTGTTGAAGACGACCGTTGAATACTCGATTGAAGGTGGATGTTGACGATGAAGAATGAGTTAAAGAAGAGACCTCAAGATGAATGGAGATGGTGAAACTGCTTCCGACTACAAAGAGTGTTTTTTTGCTTTGATTTTGGTTACCGCTTGAATGGTAAAAATGGAAAATATTTGAGATTTTGAAATCTCAAGCACGGTTACCTTTTTTACGTAACCAGTTTTTTTTATTTTTAGCTTATTTAATATATTTTACTAATTAATTATATTCCATTAAGGGAGTGTATTCAATCCAGACTTTTAAAGATTTTGACTAATTCTTAAATTTGCTAACTCTGTGGGATATTTTAATTCTAGATAGAGTCAATACACATTTTGTGAAAATCTTTATGTGTTGGGGGAAGAATTATATGGAGTTTAGGTATGTATATAAACAATAAAGAATCCTACAAAATCAATTAAATAATAGATTCTTTTAAAATCAACAAACTTTTAAATATCATAGGAATTTTATGAAAAATTTTAAATCCTAATTGAATACCTAAAGATTTATATGAACTTTTAAAAATCTATATTAAATACCCATAGACTTTTAAACTTCAAAAAATTTATGTAAAGTTTTAATTGAATACATCCCCAAGTTTGTACTTGCCTAATAAAAATCCTCTTAATTACTAATTTATCTTTTTTAAAAAAATGTTAAATGATTAAGGCCTAGTTTGTTTTCTAAAAAAAGTTATCTTAGTAGTTTAATCTTCTTTTAAATATTCAACTATAATTTAAATCCGTTGAAGATTTGATTTAGGGGGGTGTATTCAATTAAGAGTTTATAGGAATTTTTTGGAGTTTAAAAGTCTATGGGTATTGAATATAGATTTTTAAAAGTTCATATAAATCTTTAGGTATTCAATTAAGATTTAAAATTTTCCATAAAATTCCTATGGTATTTAAAAGTTTGTGGATTTTAAAATAATCTATTATTTCATTGATTTTGTAGGATTCTTCATTACTTTTATACCTACCTAAAATCCATAGAAATCTTCCCCCAACACATAATATTTCCACAAAATCTGTATTGACTCTATATAGAATTAAAATTTCCCACAGAATTTGCAAATCCTATGATTATTAAGAATCCGTCAAAATCTTTAAAAGTCTTGATTGAATACACCCCCCTTAGTAGTTTACCCGAAAAAAAAAATCAATTATGATTTAGATATATTTTAATAAAAAATATTTTAAATAATTTATAATTTAACAAAAGATAGGCACGTTAGTTTTATATCGTCTGTTTTAGTAAATTATATATAATATATAATATAGAAGATTATGAAATTCTACTGTTAAATATTCGCTAAATTATTTATTTTGAAACGGAATATTCGAAAGCAATTTCGACTTTATTTTAATAGTGATTCCAGATCACAATCTCTGATCGGAGGATAAAGCAATAATCAAACCCTCCCTTTAAATAACAGCACCAAGAATCCCTAAAAGTCTAAAACCAATTCATAATCCGTACTCCACTCCAACACAAATTCCTCTTCAAATCCACAATTTTCACATCCATCATCTTCCTCTGCAAAGAGCAAAATCAATTTACCATCTCCGTCCGATTTGGATGCACCCACGGCCAATTCCTCTATCTGGTTCATCTCACAATGCCGGAGCCATCATCGTCACATGATACCGGCGATGGGGACGCCGACAATCTCCCCCTCCTCCACAAAGTCTCCGCCAAAGCCGGCGATACCCGTCTTCTGTTCGAAAGGTACGAGCTTGGGAGGCTCCTCGGATATGGCGCTTTCGCCAAAGTCTACCACGCGCGAGATCTCAAAACCGGCGAAAGCGTTGCGATCAAATCGATTTCGAAGCGTCAGATCGCGAAAGGTGGTCAGGCTGCGAACGTGAAGCGCGAGATCGAGATCCTCCACCGCGTCCGCCACCGGCACATCATCCGCCTCCTGGAGGTGCTTGCTACTCGCACTCGAATCTTCTTCGTAATGGAGTACGCTCGTGGCGGCGAGCTATTCACCAAAGTAAAGAGGGGCCGTTTTAGCGAAGATCTGAGCCGTCGTTACTTTCAGCAATTGATCTCCGCTGTACGTTACTGTCATGCGATTGGAATCTTCCACCGAGATCTGAAGCCGGAGAATCTCCTCCTCGACGAGAATTGGAACCTGAAAGTCTCTGACTTTGGTTTAAGCGCTGTCAAAGAACAGATCAGGCCCGACGGGAGACTTCATACTCTTTGTGGGACCCCTGCCTACGTGGCGCCGGAGATTCTCGCGAAGAAAGGTTACGACGGAGCGAAAACTGATATCTGGTCTTGTGGGATTGTTTTGTTCGTCTTAAACGCTGGTTATCTGCCGTTTAACGACTCGAATTTAATGGCGATGTACCGGAAAATCCACCGCGGAGAGTTTCGGTGCCCGAAGTGGACTTCCCCAGAACTGAAACTCCTCCTATCTCGCCTCCTGGACACTAATCCAGAGACGAGAATTACAATCGACGAGATCATGAATAATCCGTGGTTCAAAAAAGATCTGAAGGAGGACGAATTTCGTGGAAACGAACTCGCCGGACTGAAATTGGAGGATGACAGAGAGGAGAGTGCTTCGTATATGAATGCGTTTGATATAATTTGGCACTCGTCGGGATTCAATCCGGCTGGTTTATTCACCGGAGGAGTGAAGCCGGTGAAGGATTATGAGGAGCTTTTCGTGTCCGCAGAGTCGCCTGAGAAGATTATAGAGAAAGTGGAGATGGCGGCGAAGGAGGTAGAAGGCGTGACGACGACGAAGAAGGATTGGCGACTAACAGTAGAAGGAGAAGATGGTAATTTCGCGATGGTTGTAGGTGTATCACGCTTGACGGAGGAGTTGGTGTGTATACAGTTGAAGATGAGAGAAGGAGTGGTTGGGCCCACCGGTTCAGAGTTTTGGAAGAATAAGCTGAAGCCTTTGATTGACGGGCTCGTTTATCAGACCACCGGTCCCCGGCTAACGGCAGGCGTTTAGACTTTAGATTATGGCTTTTTTACGGTTGCGAGTCACGTGACTTGTCCGTGCAGGGTTGGCTGATACAGAACTAAAAAAAAGAGAGAATATGGCTTACAAAACTTTTTATGTAATTATGAAATATATTTTTTTTTGCCAAAATTAATTATTTTAGGTTTTTGCTTCGACTATGTGTGTTAGTTTGCTAGATGTAAATATATTTACGTGTAGCAAATTTTTGGGGAAATGGAGAAGAAGTGAAGAGCGTTTTTTTCATTTAGGAGTACAGCCTGTACAGATTAGGATAAGATCGATAGGTACATAAATCAAAATATGCTTTAGGATCCAATTATGATTGAAATTTTTTTTAAAAAAACGTAAATTATAATTAAAATATTTATATCTCTGAATAGGGTAAATATTTTTGGCAATATTAAAATTGTGATAGTTACAATACTTAATAAAAAATGTTAATATAATGGTGGAGATTGTTGATTTGAGATTCTCTTTATACTTGAATGTTAATATAAAAATACAGATAGCCCATTGATATTCAATCACTTATATATGTTAGTATGTCCCATCAAGTATTTACTTATAGAAAAAACCGCGTAAGAAAAAAGGAAAATGTGTGTGATAATGAAAATGCCGAATAACGTGTTGATAATCGCCAGGGTAGTTATTGTGCCGTGACGTGTCGATAATCGGTGCAGGTACAACAGTTTGAAGGTTCGTTGTTGAATCTCTTACTCCGGATTGATTTAAGTTTAAAAAAAAAAACAATAAAGGGTTTTACATTATGAATTATTGGAGTTGGAGTAAAGCCCTCGTTTTCAGCTTCATTCATACATGTAGATGAATTGACGGTTGTCTAACTTTATAGATGACGGAGCTCTTATTTTCAAAAAAAAAAAGAAAAGGTGACCACGCTTTTTTTTTAGTGACAGTCATGAAACGAGTCCAATCGAAATCGAGTCTAATCCTTAAAATAAGCCTACAACCATGCTCGAATTTGGCTCATAAGTCTCATACCATCCAAGTATAACTAAAAAAAACACGTAAACAAAACTTGAGATTAAAAGAATAAGAATTTGAAAGATTGTTACAAATTGGAGCGTGCAAGTTACGTCGGGAGATCATCTTAGCTTCACCTCCAAATTGATAACATCTACATATACTTTATAACGATACATTTTAATTACTTTTCTTATATATTAACACATCCTTAAATGCTCTTGCTATATTACGTATATATTACAAAATCAATTATGTATATAGTTGGCGCATAACATTAAAAGGTGAGACAACCTAGTTCAAAAAAAAGAAAAAGAAAAAGGTGAGACTACCCAAACTTTTTAATATGAAATATCAACCATATTTTGGAGTTGGGTGTAACGCTTACGTGCGCTCGTATACACATAATTTTTATTCTACAGTCCGTCTATGTCAGATTTTGACAATATCGACATTCATAGAAATCTTTCGCAAATAATTGTTCTTTTATATATATATATATATATATATATATATATATATATATATATATATATATATATATATATATATATATATATATATATATATATATATATATATATATATAAAGGGAAAAACGTTTTTTTATCACGTGTCCTCTCGTCAATCCATTTTTTTTTAAATTCAACACTTTTAAATTAAGTATTTAAAAAATTTTTTGGTAAAATCCAAAATAATTCATATCTTCTCTTATTCTTTTAATTTTAGATCGAAGTTGTTACAAACATATGTCAAACAAACAAGATATTTTGTTACCTATATATATTATACAAACAGGCACCTATACACACCACCAAAATTATTCATATTTTTTGTTATTCTTTTAATTCGGTCGGAAAAAAATTAAGGCTAATAGACTCTTTTCTATTTTTTATTTTTTTTGTGTACCCCTCTATTTTCTACTACTCTACTTGACTTAAACTATAACTCTATTATAGGTATATTTATTAAATGAGGTTATGCTATAGACCTACTTAATAAAACGATACTGCTAAAAGGCCTAGTTAATGTATTGACAAAAAATTAATTGTCCTCTACTGATGTTGATTCCTTTCTCTCTTTTTCGCAGTTGTTATTTACAATGATTTAAACATTCCTTTATACGCTTTGAAGCCAACAAGAATTGAATCCTTGATATCAATCGATCAAACAACTTAATCAAGTACATTGTACCTTTTAAATTTTAAATTCTCAATTTGATGCGTACATACTACATTTTTGTATTCCATATATGTTCCCTCTATTTATCAATCTACACCATCTATGGTTCTATGTAGCGTAACCATGAGTTTGGGAATATGATCTCAAATATGTCACTCAACTGGAGGTGGTACCGGTCAAGTGATGGAAATCCTAATGACATTAAAGATAAGAGAGGAGTATCCTAATAGAATGTTGATGATATTCTCTTTTCCCACTCTCAAATTGTTTGTTGAGCCCTATTACATCACCTTCTAAATGGTGAGAATGTTGATGAATGCATGCTTTTTGACAATAAAGCTTTTAGGACATCTTCATCCCATATATTTTGAGTTTCTTTACTTATATAAAAAACAATTTTATTATTGAGATGTCAGATTTGGGAAGAGAATCAAGGTGATGAATAGAGAGAAGTTTCTCTGCAGAGAAACTAAATCTGACATATATTTTGGGTTCTAACAATAAAGCAAAAAAAATCAGTAAAGAAATCAAAATTGGATTTATGGGATGAAGATGGCCTTAATGACATTAGCTTTAGAACCTTGAAAGCTCACCTAATTATAACTGACTTTTTCGTTAATTTTTCCCCTAATATTTTCGCTAATGTGTTTGGTTAGTCTGTGATGTGAATCACCACATTTCTACGACATTGGCGTTGTTACATATTGTCTCAGGTTCCCTGATTAAACTCCGACTTAAGAAAGATAACAATCAATATAATCCATTCCCGTGTCTCCACTTCTTCATGGTTGGATTTGCACCACTCACGATTCGTAGACCCAAACAATACATCTCACTTATAGTTCCTGAATTGACCCAATATACGTTGTATTCAAGAACATGATGTTGATTCCCGACATGGTTATTAACTGCAACATCTGCCATATTAAGAGAAATTTTAAACCACAACTCCACACAAAATATGGGTAATACAGTGGTGTATAAATTAAATGATTGAGGGCACAAACAGTAATCCCTACAATAAACAACGCCACACCGGATCAAAATCGATGGACATAGAAGGAGGGGAATCTTTGATTGGTAATATGAGATGTGAAGTGACAATATAATTGAAGGGAAAAGGTTCAAGTTTGTGGTGCAAAGGAAAAGAAGAATAGTTTGAGATAGGAATAACTTTTTCCCATAAATTAAAAAAAATGAATGGATATATATTATATAAGTCAACTAAAATCATATTTAGAATCAAGTTGATTATTCCAAAAGTAAGAAAAAATGGCCTACCAAAAAAATAAAAGAAGAAAAAATGGCCTACCACTCTTTTGTCATCTAATTACGAATGGATCCAGTCCTTACAATTGTTAAGGTTATTATAAACTTATACAAACATATGTCATGTTCATTGTCTTTTCATCATAGACTCATGAATGGTTATTAAGCCCATCCAAAAGCATTAATTATGCACATCAAATAATTATAATATATGGTCGCACATCACACGGCATTATGTCATCTAAGAATCCATTAAAAAATTGCCATTTAGATTCTAAAAATACTAGTACTCTTTCTAATTTATATTATTAGAATATAATTTGATATAACTTAATAAATGATTCTATTAATTCCCGACCCTCTTGCTAATTATGAATCGGTTGATGGTCTATTATGCTTACGTGATATGCATCATCATAGCATGTGTTGTGCTGGTTGGACACGTACATTCCAGCTCCAGTTTTTTATTATAGGTTTTTAAGCTGGTTAGATTAATAATTGATTAAGAAAACTATCAAAACGTGTAGATTAGGATAATAGGTCCTAAATAACAATGCCATGATCCTCAGCGCTATGGGCTCAACCGGCCCAGATCTGCTTTAATGGACCAGCTAGAATCCATATTGAGCCGCTTGGCAGGCCCAAACGGGCGAAATCAGGAGAGGATGGAGTGTTGAGTCAATTTTGCGGTGAAGGGCAAAGATCTTTGAATGCACAACAGCTCACCAATGCGGGTTTGTGGCAACCTTCCGGAAAGAAGATGGTTCATGTTCTTGCTAGATAGAGTTAATTTCAACAATATATGCAGGAGACAATTTATCATTTGATAAATAATTAACTAGAGAATAAGGTGTACTTGTAGACGTTGAAGGAGAGATTTCGTTCAAAATGGGAACATACGAGCTCGGGTTTTTGCTTGGTTATACAGGTATGTGCCGGAGTTGGGTTGGAAGAAGTGGTTGATGTAATATGGGCAGCAAGATAGGAATGTGCTAAGGACAAAAACGTCATCTAACGAAGTCAATAGGCCCCATTATGAGCTTCATCGGCTCTAACCACCATCCTCAAAGCATGGTCTTGTGTAGACTTGGGTCGCAAACCTAAACCGCCGGTTTAGGTTTGCGAATCAGCGGTTTAGGTTTGGCCAAACCTAAACCTAAACCAGCATTCACCAAACCGCCAGTTTTGCGGTTTGGCACATGATTTAAAAGAAAATAATAATAATAATAATAATAATAATAATAATAATAATAATAATAATAATAATAATAATAATAATAATAATAAGTAATATATATAAGTTATTTTAGTTATAAAAAAATAATATATACATTAGTAATTTTTTGTAAATAAATAAAATTACTTATTAAGTAAATTAATAAAAATTTTGTACATTTAAAATTTATATTACATTAGTAAAGTTTTGTAGATTGAAACTTTACATTAGTAAATTAATAACAAAATTACACATTTGTAAATTTTTGTACATTCTAAATTTTTAGTAAAGTTTTGTAGATTGGAATTTTACATAACTATCTTTTTATACATTCAAATTTTTTTTATTACATTAGCATTTGAATAGAAATTATAGAATTAGTGAATTACTAAGTAAATAAAAGTACTAACTAAAATAAACGAGAGCAAACTCGTTTTTTGTAGATGAATAAAATCACCAAGTTAACAAATTACTAAGTATGTTGGTTTGTAGATTGGAATTTTACATAACTATCTTTTTAGACATTGAATTTTTTTTTAAAACATTAGCATTTGAATAGAATTACTAAGTAAATAAAAGAGAGCAAGTAAAATAAAAGAGAGCAAGTAAAATAATTACAAGAAAGCAAATTTATTTTTTTATACATTCAAATTTTTTTTATTACATTAGCATTTGAATAGAAATACTAACTAAAATAAAAGAGAGCAAGTAAAATAAAAATTACTAACTAAAATAAAAGAAAGCGAACTCATTTTTTTAAACATTCAATTTTTTTTATTACATTAGCATTTGAATAGAATAATTACTAAGTAAATAAAATTAATAACTAAAACAAATGAGAGCAACTAAAATAAAATTACTAACTAAAATAAAATTACTAACTCATTTTAATTACATTAGCATTTGAATAGAGGGTGTTGTTCAGGTAAGGCACATTATTCCGGTACGGGCGTGCGGTTGAACGTACAGCCGACACGTGTCCCAAATTTTTTTTTTTTCCAGAAACGGGCGTGAGGCGATGTTGGTTTTGTTAGGGTTCAGTAGTGTTTATACAGGGTGGGTGAGGTTTAGCGATGACTATGTTTAGTGGACTCTAGTTTGGTTTGTGAATGGTTGAGGTTAACCTTAGCTTCGTTCAGTTTACGTAATCTATACGTATATGTATGAGTTTGAGAGTGTTGATGCTGTGAGCTTTCTAGAAGCGTGTTGGTCTGGACTAGCTAGGTCTTGTAGTAGGTTGGTAGGAAGTTGTTAGTGGGAGGAAACCTTTCAAACCTTGCGTGTTACCTCTTAAACTTGGGACACCATCTTTTGGTCATAGTAGTAAATCTCGAGGCTTCTTAGGAATCCTGAAGCTTTTAGACCTAAGGGTAGTGCCATCTGTTGACCCTAATAGGGTTAGTTGTTTTCTTTCTTACATGACCTTGTTTATTTAGAAGTTAAAGAACTTCTAAGGGCCATATGTGATTTTGATCCACATGCCTTGTTTTGACAGGCGTTTGAGTTACCACGAGTACGGACCGAGTTGAGTTTTGATAGAGTGTGAATTGATTCAGGTAAGTCCTTGCGACTTATGTGTGAGATTATAATAATAACAGCTTGTTAAAACGACCGTTGTTATTATGTTTTAAGGCCCAAGTGTATGTATAACGGGCCGTGACATCACTGTCCAGCTTTGACAGGAGACTGGGAGGTTCTCTATACCCAGACCATGCAGGTACAAGGTGAGATGCATCGGATCCATTCCTGATGGTTACACGGGGGCGGAGGCGAGGTTTGGGAATCCCTCGTGTCACAAAACAAGTATTATTAGTAAGAGTGTATAACTTAAATGAAGATAATAAATGGACTTGTTTGAAAGCATGATGGGTGTTTATTCTTTTATGTGTGTGTGTGTGCTATCATTATTCTCCTAATGTTTGGATAACTAGCTAATGGTTATTCTTTTGTTGTGTTTTTAGATTTATCGCACGTTAGAACAACAGCTGAGTGATCCGGAAGTAGTGGTCAGCCGGGTCTCCGTACTCCTTAGAGTGGGGGTTGAGTTGTTGTTTGTCGTTCTTTCTTTTGTTAAGACAGTTGATCCTTTTCCCTTTGTTTAAGTGCTTTAGGCTGCTAGACCTTGTTGCATTCATTCCTTTAACAATACTATTTCATGAATTTCGGTTTTTCTTATTTGTGTCTTGTTGTAAGATCCTAGTAATATTGTTGTCAAACTGAGGTCGGGACCCATTGTGAGGTCCTAACCAGTAATGTCCCAAGTTCTGAGAATTCGGGGTGTTACAACATGGTATCAGAGCTCTAGGTTGGCAACAATGGCACTTGAAATCTTCTGAAAGACTGAATAAGTGTTTGAGCAGAACCCGAAAGGGATCTGAGGTTTAAAAAGGAAATTTTGGTTTTCAAATGCATGCATAGTCTGGTTGGGAATAGAAAAGTACGGCTGACCACCACTACTACCGCGGATCTCAGTATGCGTAGTATGGACTTTAGGTTTTACTTTAGTTGGACTTATTAGCTAGTTTATAATTATAGTTGTTATTCCTCGCGCAGATGGCACGTACTAGAGCTACGCTAGCTACTGGTCGAGGTAGAGGTCGTCCACCTCTCCCTCTAGCTGGACCAGGTAGGGGAGATAGGACCCCTATAGTTAGAGGACGCGGCCGTGGAGGTAGACCTCCACTAGCACGAGGTCGAGGTCGAGCTCCTCGAGAGGATCCACCAACAATGATCATGGCAGTGTATCTGATACCAAAGGAGCTCAGGCACGGGTGTTTGAGCTGAGGAGTGCTGATCAGCCAGAGGCACCGACTGCCACAAGTACGATCCAGATCTATGACTTACCCGTACGAGTTTTATTTGATACGGGTGCTACACACTCCTTCATATCTGATACATGCGTAGATAGGTTGTCCTTAGCTACTATAGAGGGGATACCTTTTATGATAGGGTTACCTGATGGGAGTAAGGTAAGAGGGACTAGAGAGATCTATGGATGTCCCGTTCGTATGGGAGATCGAGACTGACTAGTAAATTTCTAGTCATGCCCTTAGCTCATGAGGATGTGATTTTAGGGATAGATTGGATGAAGAGACATGGAGCAGTCTTAGACATTGGTAGGAGGACAGTGATTGTTGCCACCGAGGAGGGTCACAGAGTGATATTTCGAGGTTGGTACCTCGGAAAGTCCGGCATAGTTATCAGTGCAATGAGAGCAGCGATACTGATAGCACAAGGTTGCGAGGCCTTCTGGTGTTATGCCATGAAGGAAAGCAAGAGCCTGACCATAGAGGAGATACCCGTTGCATGCGAGTTTGCAGAGGTATTCAATGACGACCTGCAAGGACTACCCCCACAGAGGAGCGTTGACTTCAGCATTGAGTTAGAGCCGGGCACGAGACCGATCTCGAAGGCCCCGTACCATATGACACCAATAGAGTTGCTTCAGTTGAAGAAGAATTAGAGGAGTTAGCAGAGAAGGGCTTCATACGCCCTAGTGTGTCTCCTTGGGGCGCGCCAGTATTATTTGTGAAGAAGAAGGACGAATCGATGAGGTTGTGCATAGACTACAGAGAGTTGAACAAAGTCACCATCAAGAATAAATACCCACTGCCGCGCATAGATGATCTGTTGGACCAGTTGCATGGAGCGTCCGTGTTCTCGAGGATAGACTTGAGGTCAGGTTACCACCAGCTGAGGGTGAGAGATCAGGACATACCTAAGACGGCATTCCGGACTAGGTATGGTCATTATGAGTTTGTAGTGATGCCATTTGGGCTCACTAATGCACCAGCAATGTTCATGGAGTTGATGAATGGGATATTCATCGACTTTTTAGACTAGTTTGTAGTGGTCTTCATTGACGACATCCTAGTTTACTCTAGGAGTCGAGAGGAGCATGCCGGACACTTGAGGACAGTATTGCAGATTCTGCAAGATAGCCAGCTGTATGCTAAGCTATCCAAGTGTAAGTTTTGGATGTCGGAGGTGGCTTTCTTAGGCCACGTAGTGACTGCTGAGGATATTAAAGTCGATCCGGCGAAGATCGAGTCAGTGTCTTCTTGACAACCTCCTAAGAATGTTAAGGAGGTTCGCAGCTTCTTAGGTTTGGCAGGTTATTACCGCCGGTTTGTGGAAGGGTTCTCCCTGATTGCCCGACCACTTACTTGCCTTCTGAGAAAGACTACTCGGTTTGTCTAGTCTGAGCCGTGTCAGCAGAGTTTTGAGGATTTGAAGAGGAGATTGACGGCTGCTCCGATTTTAGCACAGCCTGAGGGTACATATGACTTTGTGGTATATAGTGACACATCTAAGTTAGGCTTGGGGTGTGTTTTGATGCAAAGGGGTAAGGTCATAGCCTATGCGTCTCGGCAGTTGAAGACGTATGAGGAGAACTACCCCACACATGATCTAGAGTTGGCTGCAGTAGTCCATGCTCTTAAGATCTGGCGTCACTATCTCTATGGGGCGACATGTCAGATCTTCACAGACCATAAGAGCCTGAAGTATATATTCACTCAGCGGGAGTTGAATAACCGCCAGAGGCGGTGGTTTGAGTTGATCAAGGACTTCGACCTTGAGATTCTCTACCACCCCGGAAAGGCGAATGTAGTAGCTGATTAAGTGATTCTAAGAGCATGGACTTGGTTGGAGATAGAGATTCAGTTTCCCGATTTAGATCGCCAGTTGGCTACCTTGGAGTTACTTCCTGATCTGTTGGATGAGATCCGACAGAAGCAGGAGACTTGCCCGACTTTGACCAAGATCCGAGACAGGATGTCTCGAGATGAGGCCCCACAGTTCACTATTGGTGCGGATGGAGTGATGAGACGTCAGGACCGCGTTTGTGTGCCGTCAGACAGTGAGTTGAGACAGAGGTTACTAGGTGAGGCTCATGCTACCCCATACTCAGTACATCTTGGAGCGAGTAAGATGTACAAGGATGTGAGACGGTCTTTTTGGTGGGGTGGTTTGAAGCCCGACGTGGCTCGGTATGTAGCTCAGTGTGCGACCTGCCAGCAGGTCAAGATTGAGCATCGTAGGTCCGGAGGAGAGCTCCACCCACTTCTAGTACCATAGTGGAAGTAGGAGGATATATCGATGGATTTTGTCACAGGATTGAGGCTCAGCAGAGGTTTTGATGCTATTTGGGTAGTGGTAGACCGTATGACGAAGACCGCCCGTTTCATTCCGATTAAGGAAACGTGGCCGGTAAGTCGTCTAGCTGAGGAGTTCACCAGACACATTGTGAGATTTCATGGAGTACCGAGGACTATCATCTCCGACAGTGATGGACGTTTCACCTCGAGATTTTGGCAGCAGGTGCATATTGCTTTGGGGACGAGTCTCCACTTTACCACCGCCTATCACCCACAGACAGACGGTCGGTCTGAGAGGACCATCCAGACATTAGAGGACATGTTGCGGGCTTGTGTACTAGATTGGGGACATGTATGGTCAGACCATCTTCCACTGGTAGAGTTTTCGTACAATAACAGCTGACACACATCTATTGGGATGGCCCCTTATGAGGCTTTGTACGGGCGGAGATGTCGCATGCCGTTATGCTGGGATGATCCTAGCCGAGCGGATGGAGTAGCTCTAGAACAGATACAGGATGACATCGCTCGGATTGCCCTGGTCCGGGAGCGGATGTTAGCAGCCCAGAGTTGTCAGAAGTCATACGCCGAAAAAAGGCGTCGACCTTTGGAGTTTAGGGTGGGTGCTCAGGTGTGGTTGAGAGTGTCACCTACGAGAGGAGTCAGGAATTTCGGCATTAAGGGGAAGCTGAGTCCCCGATATGTCGGACCTTTTGAGATCTTGGAGAGAGTTGGAGAGGTGGCCTACAGATTAGCATTACCGCCGAGACTAGAGGGTGTTCATCCGGTCTTCCATGTATCTCAGTTGAGAGAGTACATCCCGGATCCGAGACACGTCATCAGCCATGAGGATCTGATAGTTGAGCCCGATCATACTTTTGTAGAGTACCCAGTAGTTGTCTTGGAGCGCAGTACTAGACGTCTGCGGTCCAAGGAGATACCGATGTTGAGGATCCAGTGGTCTAGACGAGGAGCTGATGAGGCCACTTGGGAGACAGAGGAGAGTATTAGACGTAGTTACCCCGAGTTCCTTGCGGAGTTAGCCGCTACTTCTGTATCGACGGGTTAGTACTTGAGTGTTGATTGCGTGACTTGTGTGTTTATGCATTTGATTGAATGATTATATTTTGTGTGTTGCCTGATTGTGATGATTGAGTAGTAGAAATTTATGACACCAAAATATACCAAGAAAGTCGTTTGATTAGATATATTATTCTAAGTTTCGGGACAAAACTTCTTTTAAGGGGGCATTGATGTAATACCCAAAATATTTTTTTTATTTCCGGTTTCCAAACCGAAATATTCTAATTCGGATTTTCGAGAATCCGAACTATAATCTTGGACTTACTCGCACTAGTTTGGACCTCCACCTCTTTTGTTTTCTTCCTTGGGCGGCCTGATAGGCCAGGAGACTTCGTTACCCGTTTTTTTTGGGGCCCAATAGTTGATATCTTTCGGACCGGCCGAACAGGCCCATTTCTATCCAAATTTAAACCGATAACCATCCCGCGCGTCCTTTCTCGTCAAATGAGCAAATCACGGAAGAGCAGCTATAACCGTAACCCAGCTGTTTCGGCGAGATCTACGCGGTGCACCTCCACCTCCCCGGGTACTTTTCAACGGACCTCAGCAAGGATTCGTGACCATCTAACCATCTCGATCCCTTTTCTAAAGCTCCTCAATCTCGCTCCTGAAATTGATCGACATCGGCGCTTCTCACACTTTAGACGCGGGGAAGGAACATACGCCTACTAGCACGCAGACCCGGCGAACCCTAATATCCGGGTGGTACACCAACGACTCTAGCCTCTCCCCTTCTCAAACCGGAGTAGGTATCGCCGCTGCCCGTCGTCCGATTTGTCGCCGCCTAGAGTAAGCGTATACCCCTCTCACTCCTCTTCTTCCAGCTCACTTTACGTGCGTTTTGTTTAACCGGAGTGCTCACCGGTCTTCCCCTATCTGGTACGCTGCAAAATCGACCGGGCTCCTCGCAACGGTGGTCTCGACATCGGACCAAGCCGCTTCATCTTCTTCAAGTTTGGTTGCCATTAGACTGCAGTTAGGCATAACAGTAGGTGAGTCCTTTTGGCTTTGTTGACGTGTGTACGAGAGTAGTATAGCAGACTAAGACAAAAGAAAAAGAGAAGGTGGACATGAGCTTTTGTCTGGATAGTTGGGTAGTACCAGGGGGTGACGTTGTGTATGGACCAAGAGTATCAGTTTAGAGTTAATGCATACGTAGATGCTTGAAGTCCTAACGAGTTAGACTAGATCGGTTTACGAGTTTAAGTATAGTGAGGCGATGTTGGTTTTGTTAGGGTTCAGTAGTGTTTATACAGGGTGGGTGAGGTTTAGCGATGACTATGTTTAGTGGACTCTAGTTTGGTTTGTGAGTGGTTGAGGTTAACCTTAGCTTCGTTCAGTTTACGTAATCTATACTTATATGTATGAGTTTGAGAGTGTTGATGCTATGAGCTTTCTAGAAGCGTGTTGGTCTGGACTAGCTAGGTCTTGTAGTAGGCTAGTAGGAAGTTGTTAGTGGGAGGAAACCTTTCAACCCTTGCGTGTTACCTCTTAAACTTGGGACACCGTCTTTTGGTCATAGTAGTAAATCTCGAGGCTTCTTAGGAATCCTGAAGCTTTTAGACCTAAGGGTAGTGCCCTCTGTAGACCCTAATAGGGTTAGTTGTTTTCTTTCTTACATGACCCTGTTTATTTAGAAGTTAAAGAACTTCTAAGGGCCATATGTGATTTTGATCCACATGCCTTGTTTTGACAGGCGTTTGAGTTACCACGAGTACGGACCGAGTTGAGTTTTGATAGAGTGTGAATTGATTCAGGTAAGTCCTTGCGACTTACTTAGCGAGTTTTTGAATATTAGTTGGGTGATAATGGTTGTGTGTGTGTGCAATGTGTGAGATTATAATAATAACAACTTGTTAGAACGACCGTTGTTATTATGTTTTAAGGCCCAAGTGGATGTATAACGGGCCGTGACATCACTGCCCAACTCTGACAGGAGACTGGGAGGTTCTCTATACCCAGACCAGGCAGGTACAAGGTGAGATGCATCGGATCCATTCCTGATGGATACACGGGGGCGGAGGCGAGGTTTGGGAATCCCTCGTGTCACAAAATAAGTATCATTAGTTAGAGTGAATAACTTAAATGAAGATAATAAATGGACTTGTTTGAAAGCATGATGGGTGTTTATTCTTTTATGTGTGTGTATGCTATTATTATTCTCCTAATGTTTGGATAACTAGCTAATGGTTATTCTTTTGTTGTGTTTTTAGATTTACCGCAGGTTAGAACAGCAGCTGAGTGATCCTGAAGTAGTGGTCAGCCGGGTCTCCGTACTCCTTAGAGTGGGGGTTGGGTTGTTGTTTGTCGTTCTTTCGTTTGTTAAGACAGTTGATCTTTTTCCCTTTGTTTAAGTGCTTTAGGCTGCTAGACCTTGTTGCATTCATTCCTTTAAAAATACTATTTCATGAATTTCGGTTTTTCTTATTTGTGTCTTGTTGCAAGATCCTAGTAATATTGTTGTCAAACTGAGGTTGGGACCCATTGTGAGGTCCTAACGAGTAACGTCCCAAGTTCTGAGAATTCGGGGTGTTACATGGGAATAGTTCAAAGTTTATAGGAGAACAGTGCATAAATTATAACATGATAGTTCAAACAAATTTTCATTCGTTTCTAGATTTTTTTTTTCTTTTTCCGGGACAAGTGTTGGCCGTACGTTCGGCCGCACGGTCGTACTGTATTAATTGAACCGTACCTGAGCAAATAGAACTAATTGAAAAAAAAGGAGAGGGTCAAACCGGTTTCCCGGTTGCCTACGCATCCTCTTGGGGTTTAAGAGGAATCAAGTCCTACGTAGTTCTCTTACCTTTGCTTAACTTTTTTCGGAATTCCGAGTTGTTTTCGTTACCCCCTTACCTTTGCGCCTCGGACTCGGAAGTAGTGGCCAGATCATCGGAGTTGGAATCCGATTTTGAGTCATAAACGGGTGCATTCCGTTATTTCCTCTTCTCCACCCTTATCCAATCTTGAACACATACTTGAGCCTCCAATTTGTCGGGCTTCAATTGACTCCTCTTGTAGCTTAGCATGTTTCCTCCTTGACTAAAAGCTTGCTCCACGGCCACCGTTGATGCGGGGACGACCATAATTTGTTGACAGTCTTGGCCAATGTTGGATACTTTGAGGCCATCTTCTTCCAATAATCTAAAACTTGAAAACTATCACTTTCACCATCAAAACTAAAAGGAGTTGTTAGATAATCTTCAGTTTCCGCACTTGCGGATGAATGTCTAGGTGTTTTTGTTCTTTTAGCTAAAATTTGTTTTGCTTTAGAAAGAATAAAAGATGAAGAAGAAGAAGAAGAGGGTGGGGGTTGATTGGGTGGAAGCACTAGCACTTGTTTCAAATAAATGAAGTAATTTACCAATTTCAACACGAAGATTAAGAGTAATAGAATTAACGTTCATAATAGAAGATAAATCTAAACATTCATAATAGACATTTAAAAATTCGGTAACACCATCAATTTTAAGTCTAGAATCGAAAACGGCGGCAATAAGATAAACTAGGGGAATTTCATTATAATATTTTAGCCATTTTGTTTTCATTTCGGTTGTAGCGTAATTAAGTGATTCTAAACCTAAACCGGTTTGTAAAGCCTCGACAACATTTACGGCTATTTCTAAAAAGCTACAAGAAGTTGGAATGTAAACATAACTCAACATATTAGTAGAATCACTAAAAACTTTTAAAACACTACAAATATCATAACAAGTTTGCCAAATATTTTCATCATCTAAAATAGACCAAGAAATAAATTGTGAGGAAAATTCTTGTAAAATATCTTTATAACGAAGAGCTTGACTAAGTAGTTTATAGGTTCAGTTCCAACGAGTTCCAATATCTTTTGAAAAAGCAATCGGAGGAACATTTTTTTTCTATACAAGTTGATCTCCATTTTTTTCTTAAGTCGGTTGAATGCCAAATATGTTGATCAGGGTGATCCGATGGATGAAGATAGTGGAAAAATTCAGACGTAAGGGAGCTATCAATCACGCAGGTGTAAGAGATGGCAGCAACCAAAAAACATGATTAGGGCTAGGGTTTGAGGCAAAAGAATAGGATTTGAATCGTTGTTTTGATGTCATGTAAAGTTTAATAAACTCGTAAAGTCAAGTATATACATAAGGGGAACCCTTAGGTTAACCCAATAAAGAGTAAATGACAAATATAACCCTGACTCTAACAAATAGTAAGGCCATATGCCTAAGTTTGGGTTCACATAAGAAAGGAGAAGAGGAGACTCACTATTGACTGGTGATGGGAATTGACGTCAGGCTTGGAGTGTGTGTTCCTTCTCTTGGAAGAAGCTGATGAAAGTACTTATGACTTTGCTCGATGGTCACTCTAGTTTCAGGTCATAATTGTTGTCAGGCTTGGAGTAGAGTCTCATGACGATCACCGTGAATTGGTGAATAAACGAAGGGAATGAGAAGAGCGGCGACGGAGAAGGAGTTGAAAGACAACTAGGGATTTGAAGACGGAGAAGAAAGGGTCTACGAACCGAATAAATGAGGGAAGACATGAATCCTAAACCTCTTACATACATAGATCATTATAAAATGAAAGGAGATATTGACATTCACATACCTATGTGTGGGATAAGTTTCTCGTTATCGCATATGTATAAATGAACTTGTGAGAGAAAGCATTGAGAAACTAGTATGAGATGCGAACCGAGCAAGTGAAGAAAATAACGTTTTAGTGATTTAATTTATAAGCGCTTATAACTTAAATCACTAAAACGTTATTTTCAAAAATAAAGATTTTTAATAGCATATAGCGACATTCATATTACAAAATTTGTTACAAACGGATAAGAATAGGATCAAGAATAAAGATTTCAAAAATCAACATTATATATAGATAGATACATACATACATACATACATACATTACTAGAAAAGTGGGTATGTAGTGGCACTTTTAATAGCATATAGCGACACCTTAAGGTGTCGCAAATATGATCAGCGACGCGTTGAAATCGTGTCACAATTTTCGGCGTCCCAATTGGCAAATGTGTCAAGTGTGACACTTTAACATGTCATAGTAAATTGAGACACATTAATATGTCACTTTAGTGAATAATTTTACGACAAATATTCTTGTCATGTTTTGAGACATTTATGACACTTTATCGCGACTCTCTTTGACACTTGCTTTGCTTTTTTAACACAACTATTTCCGGCACCTTAAGGGGATAACAATTTACAATTAATTTATAATAAAAATAGAATAATATAAGCATCTCATATGATTACGTACGTGTATATAGAGAGATATACCAAGGGAGTAGGAAAAATATAGAATAATAGATTTGAAGGAGTGGGTGTCATTTGCAGGAGTTGAATTTGCAAGGAGTGTGTGTCATTCGCTGATTCCAGCTCAAATTTCAAACCATTTAGTTGCTCCCGCTAAGTAAAACGCTCTTTCTCCATCTCATCTAACTTGTGTGTGAGCTGTGAAACTTCAGCTCTCAAGGTGGAGAATTCCTCACCTAATGTCTTTACCTTTGTTGCTTTACTTTCAAAATGATGTTCAACCTCTCTTTTCTGGTTATTCCTTGTGTCGAGCTCAAATTCTCCATCCATTCAGCCACTACTCCAGTGATGTTATCTGAACTAAGGCTTTGCTTCGGTGCGCATCGTGCATTTTCCGCACATTAGAGTTCTCTTTCTGCATCTCGTCTAATTTTTCTGTCAGTTGTAAAATTTGAGATTTCAAGCTTGAGGCCTCCTCACTCAGTGCCTTAGTTTTTGTTGCTTTACTATCTTGCTGCTCTACAATCTCCCTTTTCTGGTTGTTCACAAAGACGAGATCAAGTATAAGACCATTCACCTGCTCCTCTAGTGAATTTGTTTGAAATGAGGCATTGCTTGTGTGTGCATCATGTATTTCCCGCAGAGTGGAGTGCTTTTTTCCCCTCTCATCTAACTTCTCGAATAGCTGCGAAACTTGAGCTCCCAAGCTCAAGGCCACCTCACCAAATCCTTGTGCCTCCGTGGCTTTACTCTCCAGCTGTTCTTCCAATTCTCTTTTCTGGTTGTTTAGTGTCGTTAAAATACAATGAAAAAGCGACGCTCAAAGGTATCGCTATTTGTGTCATTTGGGACACATAAAGGTGTCTCTATTTGTGTCATCTGCGACACCCTAAGGTGTCATTTTTTGTTACATTTGCGACATCTACATGTGTCCGAAATTTGCGACTCATTAACATGTCTCTGATATTGCCATTTGCGATACCTATATGTGCCAGAAAATTGCGACACCTTAAGGTGTCGCAATTTAGCGAGAGTTTTGCGGATGCAAATTTTTTGCGACACATTGATATAGTGTCGGAAGAAAAGCGTCGCATATAGCCATCCTTTCTAATAGTGATACACGATTTCTATATAAAAGTAAAAAAAATCGTTTACCTAAAGAAATTTAACATCAATCTATTAATTAGATCGATATTAAAAAGAGATCTTCTGTTAAAAAAATAAGAAAAAATTTGGCCTACTAGGCTCTTTTCGGTTTTTGTTAAAGAAACTATACCCCAAATTTTTTTTACCACTTTTATTTAATGGTAGGTAAAACTAATAACCCTTCTATTTTAAAAAAAATGTTTGTTATTTGTTATTTAAGTGTAAGTTTAAATTTTTAAAAACTGAATTTGTTTTTTATTTTCTTTTATTAATTTTTTTGTCTTTTTCATTTTCTTTATTTTTTTTATTTTTTGGAATGAAGAATTTTTCACATACCGGAATTTTCACATACCGGAATTTTCACATACTGGAACTTCACATACCATTTCACATAAACTTCACATACCGGAATTTCACATACCGGAATTTCACATACCGGAATTTTCACATACCGGAATTTTTACATACCGGAATTTCACGTAAATTTCACCTACCGGAATTTTCACATACCTGAATTTTCACATACTGGAATTTCACATACCGGAATTTCACATACCGAAATTTCACATACCGAATTTTTTTTCATACCAGAATTTTTCATACCAAAAGTTCATACTAGAATTTTTCATACCAGAATTTCTCATACCATAAGTTCATTACCAGAATTTTTTCATACTAGAAGTTTTTTTTGTTTTTTTTGTCCTTTTTTTATTTTTTATAATTTTCTAGTAGGAGTTTCTGGTATGTAATTCATACCAGAAACTCATGTAATATCTGGAAATTTTTTTTCCTTTTATTACCAAGTCAACCCGGTTTTTGATTCGATGACCGGTTACATGATACCTAAAATTTTTACCCACACAAATGATATCATTTTATGTAGGCTTAACTCACATAAAATGATGAATCCCAAACCCTAAATTAAGTCATGACATGTTGGACAAGATCGTGACAACCTTTTGACGAAGCCATGACGAGGCCATGACGAGATCATGACTAAGCAATGACAAGGTTTCCGGGCTGTTTTGACAACCCCCTCCGCACACCATCCAGCTAGCCCGTCAGCTCCAATTGCAGCAGAAACTATCCAGCCCGTCAGCTCAACTCTACAGCCCAGGAAGCCCATCCCACTCTCCTTGTAAGTTGGCCAGCAATGAGGCAAGAGTGAGGAAGCCCAACAACACCACCAGCCCACACGGAAGTGTCACTTGAGCAGCAGTCCGAGAGGTCAGACGGATCCACAGAGAGCTGAGTTGGAGGAAAGATACGCTTACCATAACAACTCCCGGATTATCGCTGCACTCCCCTATAATCCCGCAAGCACGTCCAGATTCAGCCTTTGCTCCCGTTCAGATTCGCGGATAAACCTCCACTCCTTTCCTTTATTCAGTAGATACGCCTGCCTTCTTCAGCCCTTGATGATTTTAACATCCGCGATCCCTTGCCTTTCCTGGGCTCTCAATATCGGCAAGCAGATGTCCAGCCTCACTATGATGCTTGCCTTTTGTAGTGAGACGTTGTTGACATCTTATCAACCTGCATCTACCTATCTACATGTCCACGTGCATCTCACCGTACCAGCCAAGCCTTACCTCTCTCTCTTCCCTATCTCCAATACTAGGCTTCGATCAACCTCTTCTGCAGCCCTACCTTAGCCGCCTTAGTGCAGGCATCTTCCTTCCGTCACAGAAGCAACAACGCTGGGTGAGTCTTCTAGTCTTCTTCCCTCCTCCCTTCTCTCGCTTTGACCTCTGATCTGAGACTCCAAAGACAGCAACCAAAGACCTCGGGTTGATAGCTTGCATCGGGTCCAGTCTTCTGTGTCACGAAGACCCGAAACCAGCAAACACCACCCTTCACCAGACTCCATCGTGACGCCAGTCTTGGGGTGAGTCTATCTCGACTTTCCTCTTTCGTTTGGATATGTATCTGAGCATAATTGTGACATCCATTCCTAGGATCTGTTACAACTGGGGCGACTGAGCACTCCTATTCACAATTCCGTCCTCAAAAGGCTCAAGTAACCTCGACCTAGTGAAGACCCGAACCTGATGCCCCCTCTTGTCTGCAGTCGGGGTAGAACTGTGAACCTTGTGCACAACAGTGGAAGCACCACAAGAACAGCTGGGAGTCTCGAAGTCTAGACCCCTTGCAATCATGTTTTTCTTTTCCAGAAACTGTGTGAGCATTTGACTTTGAGCCTGTTTTTCTATGCTTTAGATTTATTATCCACCGTTGAATTTTTGATATGTCGTAGACCGATATACATAGTTTATGGTGTTAAAATTTGGGAACGAGTTAACGGTCGGATTAGAACCTATGAGGTTACAAAGTAGGGCTATTAGGTTGTTTTTCCACAGGAATTATATAGCTAAGTGTATAGATCGTACCTTAACAACCCTTTGAAATTCTAAACCTGGTTAACGTTAGAATATGTAGTATATTATCCTTGAGAAACTAGAGTATGAAAATAAGTTCTAAAAGAAAATATGAGAATTAATGATAGACGTTGGAGAGTTCCGGGATCAAGGGCAAAATAGTCTTTTAACCTAAGAGAGTTGGTTTTCGTGAACCTTCCTCTTGAGATTTGTACCTCTTAGAAGTTGATAACTTCTAAGAGTATGGGATGAAATGTTGATACACATGCCTTGTTTAACAGGCGTTGGAGTTACCACGGGTACGGACCGAGTTGAGTTTTGTAAGAGTGGTCGTTGATTCAGGTAAGTCCTTGCGAATTACTTAGCTGGTTTCTGGATATTAGTTGGGTGATAATGGTTGTGTGTGTTCAATGTGTGTTATTATAAAAATAATAACTTGTTAGGACGACCGTGGTTAATATGTTGTAAGGCCCAAGTGCATGTATAACGGGCCGTGACATCACTGCCCAGCTCTGCCAGGAGACTGGGAGGTTCTCTATACCCAGACCATATAGGTACACGGTGAGATGCATCGGATCCATTCCTTATGGGTACACGGGGGCGGAGACGAGGTTTGGGAATCCCTCGTGTCACAAAATAAGTATCATTAGTAAGAGTGAATGACTTAAATGAAGATAATAAATGGATTGTTTGAAAGCATGATGAGTGTTTATTATTTTATGTGTATGTGTGCTATTATTATTCTCCTACTATTTAAATAACTAGCTAATGGTTGTTTTGTTGTGTTTTTTTTTTAGATTTACTGCAGGTTAGAACAGCAGCTGAGTGATCCGGAAGTAGTGGTCAGCCGGGTCTCCGTACTCCTTAGAATGGGGGGTTTGGGTTTTTGCTTTGTTGTCCTTCACTCTTGTTAAGACAGATAGTCTTTGCCGTTGTTTAAGTATTATAGGTTGTTAGACTTTGTTGGATTCATCCTTATAAAAATACATTTTTATGAAATTTCGGTTTTCTTATTTGTGTCTTGTTGCAAGATCCTAGTAATATTGTTGTCAAACTGAGGTCGGGACCCATTGTGAGGTCCTAACCAGTAATATCCCGGGTTCCGAGAATCCGGGGTGTTACAACATGGTATCAGAGCTCTAGGTTGGCAACAATGGCACTTGAAATCTTTTGAAAGACCGAATAAGTGCTTGAGTAGAACCCGAAAAGGGATCTGAGTTTTAAAAAGGACTTTTTGATTTCAAATGCATGCATAGTCTAGGTGGGGGATAGAAAAGTACGGCTGACCACCACTACTACCGCGGATCTCTCTATGCTTAGTATGGACTTTAGGTTTTACTTTAGTTGGACTTATTAGGTTGATTATATATATATGTAGTATAAATAAATATATGTCGAAGATTAGTAGAAATTGTAGTTATGTTATGTTCATAAGGGAGATAACATAATGAGTTTCTCACCCCTTTGACACACCTAAGTAGATTTTGAAGGGTGTCAACGTGAGGATTAGTATGCACATCTTATGTGCATTAGGTTAGACGAACGGCGTACAACTCCTTCGAGCTTGTTGAGGAACGTCGAGACGGAAAAGTGAAGACTAAAAGACAACACTGACTACAATGACAAGAAGGGAATTCCGAGTCAACTCCATAGGATCAAATGAAGAATATACATGAGTGTAGTTCGGGCAACGAGTTGGATGACCGACAAGTATAAAAAAAAATTTGGAAGAGACAACCCATATGTTCTTTCAAGATGGTGTAAAGCAACGTTACAACAATGGGGATGCCTTCAGAAACACAAATAGGCATGAAGGTCAATGTGAAATATAGTAGCGATCCAGACAAGAGGCATTGAATCTAAGCTTACTGACGAACCTGAAGGTAAAAGTTTGAGGCTAGAAGCAGAGCGGAATATGATCACTCTTGACAAGCTACTTGCCACCACAATCAAGATGGGAAACCGAGACAATCATACGCGTAAGAGTCAGGATGAGACACATCGTCCATCCCAATACGAAGAATCAAAGAGCCACACAATGAAAGCTTACAGGTTGCTAGAAATTGGAAGGTAGATTTCATAAACATGGAGGTGAAGTGACTTTCTAGAAGACACGAGAGTCCAAAGAATAAGGTTTTGACCCAGATATGAAGGACTAAAGGAGTACAAAGATGGAAATTTACAGTGAAGCTTAAGGACGAAAGATAGATATCATAACTAGAGAAACATATTGACTTCTTCAAAGATACGAGAATTTTGAAAGAAGTCCCGACACATGTATTAAAGGGGGCATAAGCCTTTAACGGATATAACGGATTTTCATAAACGCAAGGTTACAAAACAACGCTAACGAAGGGAGAAAATTAAGTGAGAATGATCTGGGTAGACTTAAGAGTCCAACATGACCTCTCACACAACACGGGACTCGGTTACCGACACCAACGGGTCATACAAGAGAAACTGCAAGTGGATGGAAATTTAGATCCAAGGATTTACAAAGACGCGTCTGCAAGCTATCGGGAATATTTGATAAACCGCTATGGCATATGAGTAACACAATTGCACTCGGGCAAAGTGATCTAATAGAGAGAAAGAAAGGAATAGATCGTGGAAGGAGCTAAATGTGTATACACGGATAAACTCGAATGAATAACTTTTCACCCAACATACCCACATCGAAGTAAATAGAAGAAAAGTAAGTCTATGATCTTGTAGAAGATCAACTACAGACTATCTAGTAACAACTGAGGATTTACATATACGGGAGACTATGGAGGACTAGTCGGCAGATAATAACAGTGGATTTATAAGAGAAACCGTTTGGTATATAGAGGATCTCTGCAAGAGATCAACGGTGACAATGGTGAAGTTTATCGATAAAAATACTAATGCCCTTAATAGTAACATAGAACGAGTTCAAGTCAGTAACTTTAGGTTAAGAAGTTAAGGAGAAGATTTGGACGGTCGGAAATGACCCCCTTAGATCATTAAAGAGATAAAGGAAATGGTTGTGAGCCGTTGCCCGCCTACGGGCTAAGAAAAGGGTGATCGCAGTACGGATGGATGTGTAAAAAGGACTAGAAGAGTAATAAGAAACTAATGAATTTGATCATATCCTACGCCAATCAAGACAGAGGGTTCTTAACATTTCACACAAATAGGAATGATGGTTCTCGATCCCCCGAGAGTTTCAAAGGGAGCCTTTGTGACTAAAGATGTAACACGGAATAACTAGATTTAGAGAGGTGGCACAAACATAGAGATTTTAACTTAGTGCTGTAGTGGATTGTTTTGTCGAATTGGGAGGTCGTTGTAGGTAGAGTATACATTTTGGGTTGACTAGACATGAGAAAGAGTAATATTGAATGACTGAAGGTTATTATACAGATCCGATATCACGCCAGTAAGATAGGTACCGAGAAGTGTTTATATAAGAGTTTAAGGAGAAATGGTGGTATTCCAATGCAAATTCAATTTATCGTGATAACTCGGTAATATGTAGATGGGTGAGTAGTTGTGAAAATGCATACTCATAGGGTGTAACTATCATACGGGGTATGAAGACTTAGAGAAGATAAAGCGGCAGGAGCATAGGACTACCTAATAAGATGTGAGTCAGGAGATCGGATTTTTGGAAGAAGTCACACACAAGTGATGTTCCTATACAAATGATATCAAGAGAGGTCCAACAAAAGTCATGTACCAAAGAAGGAGTCTTGTTAAATTTAAATAAAGTGTGTCGATGATGATGCCTTTGTAGAATCTATGCAAGAGTACAACGTAACTAAGGTTCCAAAATGAAATGAGCAGTAATGATCAACTGAAAGTTGAGACCGATTCAGGGGAGGAAATTGTTATAAGACGAGTCACCTAGTAGAATAGGTGACAAGACAAGCAGCAGAGACCATCCTGTAGTTAGTATTATTGTTGTGATGTGTTTTGAAGTAAGCGCGTGATCGCACCTCAAGAATTGGAACTAAACTGAAAACTACATGACAAGATGGTAAATAGGTTAGAGTAATGGCTTGTAAGTCAACGTGATGTACTCCTCAGTTGGAAGTCAAAAGGATTGTTGAAGGATCGTCACATTGAGTAGTCCTAACGAGTAATAAGTTGAGTTTTGATAAGACAAGTGAATTCCGGGAGGTTCCACAGACACACGTTCCAATCCTTCCAAGGAGAAGTGACCGGGGAGTTAAGTTATTAAGGGGTTATCTAGACTATTTGTGAAGCTGTATGGGGGTCAGAGACCATAGTTTGATATATATGGACAGTTTATCTCGAGGTTTTGGACAACTAGTACTCACGGGTAGAGTACAAGTCTTCCCTTACTATAGTAAAACATCTATAGACAGAAGGTCTGTTTGAAGAGGATCTTGCCGTTATTAGAAGAGAAATTACAGGCGAAGAGTTTGGCAAAATATCATGACTAACGGAACACATCATTATGATTAATGAGTGACAATAGATTGATCAAAGTAGCGCAGTGGAAGCATGGTGGGCCCATAACCCATAGAACACGAAACTCAATGTTATGTCCACCGTGCCCTCAAGTTAAGGATTCGTAGATCGATATGCAAATGTCCGCATGGAGTGTGCTTTGGGTTATATCAAGTTGAAAGCCTGACCAAAGGCATATAATAATTCATTAACGGAGAGACGATCCGACTGAGTCATATTAAAAAGACAAGACCAAACGAATGGTCTTACATAGAACATTAGGCACTTAGTAAAGTGTCGGGATATGTGTAAGATCTTTATTATAGGAATTATAGTCGGGACTTTCCGAAAGATTAAAATCAAGGGGATTCCGCGGAAGGGATCAAGTTCTTATTATTTAGCTAGAGTCATCAAAAGTGTTCAGAAGTAAGTTGAGAAATGTATTCTTCTAAGATCCTAAAGTAGAATGAGAGGTTATTTATCGACCAACACTTCTACCCAGAGTTCACAAATAATAGTTAAGGGGCTACACATTAGACCCGGGACATGTCATCAAATATGAGGATCTGATAGTTGAGCCCGACCACACTTTTGTAGATTACCCAATAGCTATCCTGGAACACAGTACTAGACGTCTGCGGTCCAAGGAGATACCGATGTGGAGGATCCAGTGGTCTAGATGAGGAGCCGATTAGGTCACTTGGGAGACAGAGGAGAGCATTAGGCGTAGTTATCTCAAGTTCCTTGCGGATTTAACCGCAACTATTGTATCGACGAGTTAGTGCTCGGATGTTGTTTACGTGTTTTCTTTTGTGATTTTTACATGGATTGGGTGATGATGTTTGTTTTTCTTTTTATGTGTTGCCGGGCTATGAGGATTGAGTATGTAACGACCCGAGTTTTAAGTAACCCAAGACGTCACTAGGCTAAGGACCACACAGTGGGTCCCATCAGTTAGCCTGACAACAACTTCACAAATAGGACCTTGCAACAAGAAGCACGAAGAAATAATGAAAACATTCAACCTGTCATTTTGCAAACATTTACATAACAACCATGCATGTAGTTAGTATGTATATCCCAAAACGACACTTCAAAGTATGACACCTGAACAGGTGTCTTAAAACTTCAGCCTGAAATCAACATGTGTACACAGTTGCACACAATCAACAAAAGACTCGCTTGCAAGCGATTATTTTCAAAAGCAAGTTCAACCAACCCTTGGGTTAACACTGCCCCGGCTGTCCACATCCTGCAGCTGACATCCCTGAAGCGTTCCTATGATCAGCATTACCTAAAAAGATTCGGTTTAAAACCGTTAGCTACTGATCATAATCTATCCACGAGAGATTATATCATCACATCACAACACAACAAATATATTCAAATACCATATACCGTGCTCATGAGATGATATCATGCTTTTATGAATGATGCACGTGAATGCAGTATGAAATTTACAATTTTCGATCCCGAACCCATTAATCCGGAACCATTGCTTATACGGTTCTGGCTTTGGTGTGAGCTCACCATTGCACAGATTAGGTTAATTCAGACATTTGCTCTTAGGTCGTAGCCAGACTGATCAAGTCTACGGGCCAGGCTTTCTCGTGGTGAGTTATGGTCTTAACTCCTAACCACATGCAACATTTTGCCATTCATGTTAATGCAAACATTTACCATTTTCATTAGGTGTGCGACCCGAGCCTGAAGTCCATCAGACTCGATGTCATTCTTATACAAACGCAAGTGATCCGGGCTTGGCCGAGCTCCGGTATTCACTGCAAAATACTCGCTTCACATACTCTTGACCTTTACAAGTCATCATCATATCACATGCCTCAAAAGGCTTATCATCTCATACATTATCATGTTTCAGCAAGCTTATCATGTCATTCAATAGCACGCCTCAATAGGCTAACACATGTTCATTTAATCATTTCTCATAATTATGACATGATAATAATCACAACAACATTAAGCATGCTTTACACATCATAACGTCATTTTCATCATAAACACATCAAGCATGATTCACACATAACACATCTCAATGCACAGCAACATTCACATTTCAACACAACAAGGCATTTCAAAACAACAACACATATCAACACAGTGAGATATAAATCTCTCAGGCACGGGTTTCTGCAGATCGAAGCTAAGTAAGTCCGAAGACTTACCTGGATACGCTCACTGAGCAACTAAGCTATAGTTAGTCTACCGTCTTCAACAACACCTGTCGAGAATATCATATTCCTCGTATTAAACTTCTTGCTTCAAACATCAATTAAATTCATTCCTTTGAATTTAATTAGCTTATAGCGTTTTCTAGATTCCCAATTTAATTAATTAATCTTTAATTAATTAATTAAAATTCATCAGAATAACCTTTTGCCCGCAGGCAGTTTCTCAACCCAACTGTCATCAGATCTCATCAAACAAATAGCCCATAATCACCAGAATATTGTAACGAGCATAATGGAATTTCCAATTATCCATTTTGACAAGCCTAAGGTCAATTTAGGCCAAATCGCAATACTGAAAACGAATAAATTCATAACTTATTCGTTACTAACCCGATTGACGATCCGAAAGAAGATTCGGAATCACAACGACGCAGGCTACGCTCTGACACCATCAGATTCACCGGAATCTGAGCGACGGGACCGGACATATAAGGGGGATGCTCGACCTGGCCATAACTTCAACGGAAACGCAGAAACTCGGTACCAAAATGAAGAGGACGAAGAGAGGAATCCGAAAACTCAAACGGAATTGAAATCGGATTACAAACGAAGAGTAGATCTGAATTTGAAGGTTGAGAGAAATCAGAGCTTTTACGAGGAAACGTGAAAGGAAATGAATTAATAAATGAATTTCCGCTATTTATAGCGAAAACGATAATTATCCTTTAGCAAAGTCGATAGTTATCCTTTAACCGATCCGAAGGCGGTTTGAGCCCCTTCTCCAAACTTCTCGAAATTGGAATAATAAATCCGACATATTGTTTGGATAATTATTCCGCAACTTTCTCGGAAAACGCGTATTCCTAAGCCGACTTTCTTAGCCGCTAAGAAACGAAATAGCGACTCTTTTGACCATTTTGCCTTTCCATGTTATTTCATATCTAGAACATATCCGATGTCCTGATCATTTCTTTCAACTACAATTTTATTAATTGAAGCTCCCAAATGCTCCAAATAATACCAGAGGGTAAAAATTATACCCCGGAGGAGAAAGTGAAAATTTCCCCATAAGTCCAAATTTACACCAAAATCATAATGGTGGAATTTATACTCGTCATCTACACACTATTCGCGATTTATGGGTCAATTAATATCGATGATTAACTTACTCACCCTTAAACATCCTTTATTAGGATTCGAAAATCCTAGCTTTTACATCACACACCCCTTAAGAAAAAGTTTCGTCCCGAAACTTTAGTACACAACTCATCAGAAGATTGAATCTATCAGTCACATAATTAACCTATCTTTGCATTTCATGCAAGCATAAGTTATTACCAAGTTAGACGGGGTTATCAAGCTCACACTAGTGAAGTCTATCACTTCCTCTGTTAGCAAACACAAATCAATTCACACACACATAAATCACATAAACATAGAACCATATAAGCACATTAGTTAGTGGAAAAGTTAGGTACTAATTCTTGCCTCTATCTCAATCACCGATCAAAGAACTAAACACCTCTGGATAATTTCTCTCCATGTGCTCAATTGTTTCCCATGTAGCCTCTTCCATTCCCCTTCGGGACAACTGGATCTTCACTAATGGAATTTCTTTATTCCTTAACTTCTTCTTCTTTCTGTTTAGCACGGCCATAGGGAACTCGACATAGGTCTGATCAGGCTCTATCTCGATAGCATCATAGCTGAGTACATGGCTCGGATCTGGTTGATACTGTCTTAGTTGTGATACATGAAACACTGGATGTACTCCATCCATTGTTGGCGGTAATGCTAAACGATAAGCTACTTTACCAACTTTTTCCAAAATCTCAAACGGTCCAATATACCGAGGACTTAACTTCCCCTTGATACCAAACCGTTTGACTCCACGAGTCGGTGAAACTTTCAGCCAAACATGTGTCCCTGTTTCAAACTCTAGCGGGCGTCGGCGCTTATCCGCATACGATTTTTTTGTCTACTCTATGCAGCCAACATCCTTTCTCGAATCAAAGCAACTTTTTCAATATCACTTTTAACTTTGTCTGGAGCCGTGTCAATGACATCGGCAGGCTCATCCCAACATAATGGGGTTCGACATTTCCTTCCGTACAGTGCTTCATATGGTGCCATCCCAATGGATACATGCCAACTATTGTTGTAGGTGAACTCGACCAACGGTAATTGATCTGGCCATATCGGTCCCCAATCAAGCACACATGACCTCAACAAGTCTTCTAAAGTCTGAATAGTCCGTTCGGACTGACCATCTGACTGTGGATGAAACGCTGTTGTAAAATTCAGCTTGGTTCCCATTACTGTCTGTACCTGGCTCCAGAATCGGGAAGTAAATCGTCCATCTCTATCTGAAACTATGGTCTTAGGAACTCCATGTAATCTGACTATCTGATTCACAAATTCCTCTGCTAACTTGTTCACAGTCTAAGTTTCCTTGATAGGAATAAATCTTGCAGTCTTTGTTAATCGATCAACCACCACCCATATGGAGTCATAACCTTTGCTACTACGTAGACTGGTTACAAAATCCATGGTGATGTGTTCCCATTTCCACTCTGGTATCTCCAATGATTGAAGTTCTCCTCCTGGCCTTTGGTGTTCAATTTTAACTTGCTGACATGTTTGACACCGTGACACAAACTCAGCAATATCTTTCTTCATACCTTGCCACCAAAAGTAAGGTTTAATATCCCGATACATCTTGTTTGATCCTGGATGTATGGAATATGGTGTTGCATGGGCTTCCACAAGAATCCTTTTTCTAATCTCTTCATCTTAAGGAACACATACTCTTCCCTGATATCTCATTATATTGTCGTCGTTGATAAAGAATCTAAACTTTCATCATTCGTGATCATTGACCTCACCTTGGTTAGATCAAGGAACTTAGTTGTTTTTGTTGAATTTCTTTCAACCAATTGGGCACTATCTCCAAGGTACACAAATACCCTTGTTCTTTCTGAACCCATATTTCAATGCCACTACAAATCATATCTTTTTGTATTTCAACTTGTACAGTTAATCGAGCAATCGCTTTTTCTTGAGCTGACTTCCTACTCAAAGCATCAGCTACCACATTAGCCTTTACCAGAATGATATAGTATCTCTAAGTCATAATCCTTTATCAACTCCAACCACCTTCTTTGTCTCATATTCAACTCTTTTTGAGTGAAAATGTACTTCAGGCTCTTATGATCTGTCATAATCATGCATGTTGTTCCAAGCAACCAGTGCCACCAAATCTTAAGTGCATGAACTACTGCTGCTAACTCCAAGTCATGTGTAGGGTAGTTCTGCTCATATTGTCGCAGTTGTCTTGATGCATAGGCGATGACTCTTTCATTTTGCATCAAGACGCATCCCAAGCCCATTTTAGATGCATCACTGTAAACAATGAACCCAAGCGTTCCATTCGGCTGAGCTAACACAGGTGCAGTAGTCAACCTCTTCTTTATCTCTTCAAAGCTTTCTTGACACTTGTCAGTCCATATAAACTTTGCCTTCTTCTGAAGTAAGTTGGTCATAGGTCTTGCTATGATGGAAAACCCTTTTACAAAACGTCTATAGTATCCTGCTAATCCTAGGAAACTACGTATCTCTTTGACGTTCTTGGGTGGTTCCCATGCTAGCACGGTTTCGATCTTGGATGGGTCAACTTTGACTCCATCTGCAGTAATCATGTGTCCCAAGAATGTTACTTCTTTCATCCAGAAGTCACACTTGGACAACTTAGCATAAAGCTTTTCTTTCCTCAATACTTGAAGAACTGCTTTCAAATGCTCTGCATGCTCTTCACTACTTCGTGAATAAACCAATATATCATCTATAAAGACCACAACAAACCTATCCAAGTATCCAATAAAGATCCGATTCATCAATTCCATAAACGCAGCAGGTGCGTTGGTTAATCCAAATGGCATAACCACGAACTCGTAGTGTCCATACCGAGTCCTGAATGCTGTCTTATGGATGTCATTTTCTCGAATCTTCAACTTGTGATAGCCTGACCGTAGGTTTATCTTGGAGAACACCTTTGATCCTTGCAACTGATCTAACTAATCATCAATTCGTGGCAGTGGATACTTGTTCTTAATCGTCATCTTATTCAGTTCTCTATAGTCGATACATAACCTCATTGTACCATCCATTTTTCTTCACGAACAATACTGGCGCTCCCCATGGTGATACACTTGGCCGAATAAATCTTTTATTTGCCAATTTTTCCAATTGCTTCTTCAACTCAAGCATTTCCACATGTGCCATTTTGTACGGAGCTTTAGAAATTGGTCTAGTTCCAGGCTCTAGATCGATTCTAAAGTCAACTTGCCTAGTAGGTGACAATCCAGGTAATTCATCTTGAAAAACATCCTTAAACTCGCGTGCAACTGGAATGTATTTCAATTAAATCTTTCCTTCTTTCTCCAAAGTATAACATAAATATGCTTCACATCCTTTCCTTACCAGCTTACGTGCTTTCATCGTAGAGATCATCACTAGCGGGTCTTGTAGCTCATGGCCTTTGAACACATGACAAGTATCATCTTTGGCTAACATCATTATTGTTAGCATTTCCGCATCTATTTTATCCATATACTTGATCATCCAATCGATGTCTAGAATCACGTCATCATTATCCAATCCGGTAATAAGGATATCGGTTGGCTACTTTACTTGCCTAGTTTCCACGTAAACTTTGACTTTCTCCACCTCTCACATTAGGACAAGATCCTTGAGTTAACATTATCCCCTAGCCTCACAAACTTTATCATATCTCTAGGTTAACTACATTTGAAACATGTAGTTGAACTTTTTTATCAGTCCTTCTTGTAATGATTTAGGTCTCCACAATTGAAACATGTTCTTCCTTCCAATTTCTCTTATGATCATGGTTGTGGAGAAGGCCTTGTTTCTTGACTCACACGTCTCGTACTCGCATGTTCAAGAAACTTGGAGTAGACTTCTGCCTCTTTCCTCCACCAGTTTCGGAATCCACCTCTTTCCTAAAGCCTTGTCTTGCTTCAAGCTTTTTTTTTTTATCCTCTCCTAATACTTCAATAACGTCATATCTTAAGGTGACAACACCAACTAAGAGGTCATTTCATCCTATCATAAACAATCTTATCAATTGATCATAAAGTGGTGCACTCTCATCAAACGATGTATACTCCTCGTGAAATTCATCTCCCTCATAGGAGAACCTCCAAATGTTGCTTCCAGGAAAGACTTTAACGTACAAGTTAGTCCAAATCCGACTCTTGAAAGTCTCGTAATCCACAATGATTGCATGATTTCTCATCCGCCAACATGCACCAATGTTCTGCATGAAGGTTGCTGCAAGTTTCATCTTATACTTTTCTAGCCCTTCAATGTCCCCAAAAGTCGTGTTTATGTGGTTCAACAACCAATCAACTTGCATTACATAAGCTCCTGCAAACAGTAACACATCTCTTCTTTTGATGGCCTTAGCCACTTCTCTAATGAAGTTCACTACCTTCTTGTTCCTCATATGGAACTTCTAGTGTTTCGGGTTCAACAACTCGTGCTTGCCCTTGCGTTTCTATCGTAGCAGTAGCCCTTTCTACCGCTATATTCTTGCATCTTCTCATCTCATGTAGCTCGATGGGTAGAGGTACTTGACCTTGACCACTTACTTTAAACATTATACTCCCATGTACTTCTAGCTTATCGTACTTCTACTGGCACACTTGCACATTGTGCTCCCATTGACATACTCGTAATGAAGCTGCAACTTCCTTGTCTCTTAATCAAAACGCTTACGGTTGCCTTTATCACGGTTTCGACAAACCGGAACATTCACGATCGTTCTCTCTTCATATATATCCACTACTTATAGCAATAGTGATATCTATAAGAATACTATAATCTTAACAAGTTAGAGAGAGAGAACTACACTTACAAGGAGTCACGCTGAGGAGTGGAAGGCAGTGTCTTTACCCACAATCCCGACTATGCATATGATTTTAAATTCATTAAAACCATATGTCAGTAATTTTCAAAATTTTTTGAAAACTTAAATGTCCTTTCAAAACCAACCCGGACTGGGTTGTATTTAGGTTGAACTATCATGTCTCATCTCAAGTCACATGTGCCCTTGTTGTCAACCTAAGCTCTGATACCAATCTGTAACGACCCGAGTTTTAAGTAACCCAAGACGTCACTAGGCTAAGGACCACACAGTGGGTCCCATCAGTTAGCCTGACAACAACTTCACAAACAGGACCTTGCAACAAGAAGCACGAAGAAATAATGAAAACATTCAACCTGTCATTTTGAAAACATTTACATAACAACCATGCATGTAGTTAGTATGTATATCCCAAAACGACACTTCAAAGCATGACACCTGAACAGGTGTCTTAAAACTTCAGCCTGAAATCAACATGTGTACACAGTTGCACACAATCAACAAAAGACTCGCTTGCAAGCGATTATTTTCAAAAGCAAGTTCAACCAACCCTTGGGTTAACACTGCCCCGGCTGTCCACATCCTGCAGCTGACATCCCTGAAGCGTTCCTATGATCAGCATTACCTAAAAAGATTCGGTTTAAAACCGTTAGCTACTGATCATAATCTATCCACGAGAGATTATATCATCACATCACAACACAACAAATATATTCAAATACCATATACCGTGCTCATGAGATGATATCATGCTTTTATGAATGATGCACGTGAATGCAGTATGAAATTTACAATTTTCGATCCCGGACCCATTAATCCGGAACCATTGCTTATACGGTTCTGGCTTTGGTGTGAGCTCACCATTGCACAGATTAGGTTAATTCAGACATTTGCTCTTAGGTCGTAGCCAGACTGATCAAGTCTACGGGCCAGGCTTTCTCGTGGTGAGTTATGGTCTTAACTCCTAACCACATGCAACATTTTGCCATTCATGTTAATGCAAACATTTACCATTTTCATTAGGTGTGCGACCCGAGCCTGAAGTCCATCAGACTCGATGTCATTCTTATACAAACGCAAGTGATCCGGGCTTGGCCGAGCTCCGGTATTCACTGCAAAATACTCGCTTCACATACTCTTGACCTTTACAAGTCATCATCATATCACATGCCTCAAAAGGCTTATCATCTCATACATTATCATGTTTCAGCAAGCTTATCATGTCATTCAATAGCACGCCTCAATAGGCTAACACATGTTCATTTAATCATTTCTCATAATTATGACATGATAATAATCACAACAACATTAAGCATGCCTTACACATCATAACGTCATTTTCATCATAAACACATCAAGCATGCTTCACACATAACACATCTCAATGCATATCAACATTCACATTTCAGCACAACAAGGCATTTCAAAACAACATCACAAATCAACACAGTGAGATATAAATCTCTCAGGCACGGGTTTCTGCAGATCGAAGCTAAGTAAGTCCGAAGACTTACCTGGATACGCTCACTGAGCAACTAAGCTATAGTTAGTCTACCGTCTTCAACAACACCTGTCGAGAATATCATATTCCTCGTATTAAACTTCTTGCTTCAAACATCAATTAAATTCATTCCTTTGAATTTAATTAGCTTATAGCGTTTTCTAGATTCCCAATTTAATTAATTAATCTTTAATTAATTAATTAAAATTCATCAGAATAACCTTTTGCCCGCAGGCAGTTTCTCAACCCAACTGTCATCAGATCTCATCAAACAAATAGCCCATAATCACCAGAATATTGTAACGAGCATAATGGAATTTCCAATTATCCATTTTGACAAGCCTAAGGTCAATTTAGGCCAAATCGCAATACTGAAAACGAATAAATTCATAACTTATTCGTTACTAACCCGATTGACGATCCGAAAGAAGATTCGGAATCACAACGACGCAGGCTACGCTCTGACACCATCAGATTCACCGGAATCTGAGCGACGGGACCGGACATATAAGGGGGATGCTCGACCTGGCCATAACTTCAACGGAAACGCAGAAACTCGGTACCAAAATGAAGAGGACGAAGAGAGGAATCCGAAAACTCAAACGGAATTGAAATCGGATTACAAACGAAGAGTAGATCTGAATTTGAAGGTTGAGAGAAATCAGAGCTTTTACGAGGAAACGTGAAAGGAAATGAATTAATAAATGAATTTCCGCTATTTATAGCGAAAACGATAATTATCCTTTAGCAAAGTCGATAGTTATCCTTTAACCGATCCGAAGGCGGTTTGAGCCCCTTCTCCAAACTTCTCGAAATTGGAATAATAAATCCGACATATTGTTTGGATAATTATTCCGCAACTTTCTCGGAAAACGCGTATTCCTAAGCCGACTTTCTTAGCCGCTAAGAAACGAAATAGCGACTCTTTTGACCATTTTGCCTTTCCATGTTATTTCATATCTAGAACATATCCGATGTCCTGATCATTTCTTTCAACTACAATTTTATTAATTGAAGCTCCCAAATGCTCCAAATAATACCAGAGGGTAAAAATTATACCCCGGAGGAGAAAGTGAAAATTTCCCCATAAGTCCAAATTTACACCAAAATCATAATGGTGGAATTTATACTCGTCATCTACACACTATTCGCGATTTATGGGTCAATTAATATCGATGATTAACTTACTCACCCTTAAACATCCTTTATTAGGATTCGAAAATCCTAGCTTTTACATCACACACCCCTTAAGAAAAAGTTTCGTCCCGAAACTTTAGTACACAACTCATCAGAAGATTGAATCTATCAGTCACATAATTAACCTATCTTTGCATTTCATGCAAGCATAAGTTATTACCAAGTTAGAAGGGGTTATCAAGCTCACACTAGTGAAGTCTATCACTTCCTCTGTTAGCAAACACAAATCAATTCACACACACATAAATCACATAAACATAGAACCATATAAGCACATTAGTTAGTGGAAAAGTTAGGTACTAATTCTTGCCTCTATCTCAATCACCGATCAAAGAACTAAACACCTCTGGATAATTTCTCTCCATGTGCTCAATTGTTTCCCATGTAGCCTCTTCCATTCCCCTTCGGGACAACTGGATCTTCACTAATGGAATTTCTTTATTCCTTAACTTCTTCTTCTTTCTGTTTAGCACGGCCATAGGGAACTCGACATAGGTCTGATCAGGCTCTATCTCGATAGCATCATAGCTGAGTACATGGCTCGGATCTGGTTGATACTGTCTTAGTTGTGATACATGAAACACTGGATGTACTCCATCCATTGTTGGCGGTAATGCTAAACGATAAGCTACTTTACCAACTTTTTCCAAAATCTCAAACGGTCCAATATACCGAGGACTTAACTTCCCCTTGATACCAAACCGTTTGACTCCACGAGTCGGTGAAACTTTCAGCCAAACATGTGTCCCTGTTTCAAACTCTAGCGGGCGTCGGCGCTTATCCGCATACGATTTTTTTGTCTACTCTATGCAGCCAACATCCTTTCTCGAATCAAAGCAACTTTTTCAATATCACTTTTAACTTTGTCTGGAGCCGTGTCAATGACATCGGCAGGCTCATCCCAACATAATGGGGTTCGACATTTCCTTCCGTACAGTGCTTCATATGGTGCCATCCCAATGGATACATGCCAACTATTGTTGTAGGTGAACTCGACCAACGGTAATTGATCTGGCCATATCGGTCCCCAATCAAGCACACATGACCTCAACAAGTCTTCTAAAGTCTGAATAGTCCGTTCGGACTGACCATCTGACTGTGGATGAAACGCTGTTGTAAAATTCAGCTTGGTTCCCATTACTGTCTGTACCTGGCTCCAGAATCGGGAAGTAAATCGTCCATCTCTATCTGAAACTATGGTCTTAGGAACTCCATGTAATCTGACTATCTGATTCACAAATTCCTCTGCTAACTTGTTCACAGTCTAAGTTTCCTTGATAGGAATAAATCTTGCAGTCTTTGTTAATCGATCAACCACCACCCATATGGAGTCATAACCTTTGCTACTACGTAGACTGGTTACAAAATCCATGGTGATGTGTTCCCATTTCCACTCTGGTATCTCCAATGATTGAAGTTCTCCTCCTGGCCTTTGGTGTTCAATTTTAACTTGCTGACATGTTTGACACCGTGACACAAACTCAGCAATATCTTTCTTCATACCTTGCCACCAAAAGTAAGGTTTAATATCCCGATACATCTTGTTTGATCCTGGATGTATGGAATATGGTGTTGCATGGGCTTCCACAAGAATCCTTTTTCTAATCTCTTCATCTTAAGGAACACATACTCTTCCCTGATATCTCATTATATTGTCAGTATCGATATGGAAGTCTGAAGATTCACCATTTCCGATCACTGACCTTATTTTGATTAAACTAGGACAACTTAGTTGTTTTTGTTGAATTTCTTTCAACCAATTGGGCACTATCTCCAAGGTACACAAATACCCTTGTTCTTTCTGAACCCATATTTCAATGCCACTACAAATCATATCTTTTTGTATTTCAACTTGTACAGTTAATCGAGCAATCGCTTTTTCTTGAGCTGACTTCCTACTCAAAGCATCAGCTACCACATTAGCTTTACCAGGATGATATAGTATCTCTAAGTCATAATCCTTTATCAACTCCAACCACCTTCTTTGTCTCATATTCAACTCTTTTTGAGTGAAAATGTACTTCAGGCTCTTATGATCTGTCATGATTTTACACGTCGTCCCAAATAGGTAATGCCGCCAAATCTTAAGTGCATGAACTACTGCTGCTAACTCCAAGTCATGTGTAGGGTAGTTCTGCTCATATTGTCGCAGTTGTCTTGATGCATAGGCGATGACTCTTTCATTTTGCATCAAGACGCATCCCAAGCCCATTTTAGATGCATCACTGTAAACAATGAACCCAAGCGTTCCATTCGGCTGAGCTAACACAGGTGCAGTAGTCAACCTCTTCTTTATCTCTTCAAAGCTTTCTTGACACTTGTCAGTCCATATAAACTTTGCCTTCTTCTGAAGTAAGTTGGTCATAGGTCTTGCTATGATGGAAAACCCTTTTACAAAACGTCTATAGTATCCTGCTAATCCTAGGAAACTACGTATCTCTTTGACGTTCTTGGGTGGTTCCCATGCTAGCACGGTTTCGATCTTGGATGGGTCAACTTTGACTCCATCTGCAGTAATCATGTGTCCCAAGAATGTTACTTCTTTCATCCAGAAGTCACACTTGGACAACTTAGCATAAAGCTTTTCTTTCCTCAATACTTGAAGAACTGCTTTCAAATGCTCTGCATGCTCTTCACTACTTCGTGAATAAACCAATATATCATCTATAAAGACCACAACAAACCTATCCAAGTATCCAATAAAGATCCGATTCATCAATTCCATAAACGCAGCAGGTGCGTTGGTTAATCCAAATGGCATAACCACGAACTCGTAGTGTCCATACCGAGTCCTGAATGCTGTCTTATGGATGTCATTTTCTCGAATCTTCAACTTGTGATAGCCTGACCGTAGGTTTATCTTGGAGAACACCTTTGATCCTTGCAACTGATCTAACAAATCATCAATTCGTGGCAGTGGATACTTGTTCTTAATCGTCATCTTATTCAGTTCTCTATAGTCGATACATAACCTCATTGTACCATCCATTTTTCTTCACGAACAATACTGGCGCTCCCCATGGTGATACACTTGGCCGAATAAATCTTTTATTTGCCAATTTTTCCAATTGCTTCTTCAACTCAAGCATTTCCACATGTGCCATTTTGTACGGAGCTTTAGAAATTGGTCTAGTTCCAGGCTCTAGATCGATTCTAAAGTCAACTTGCCTAGTAGGTGACAATCCAGGTAATTCATCTTGAAAAACATCCTTAAACTCGCGTGCAACTGGAATGTATTTCAATTAAATCTTTCCTTCTTTCTCCAAAGTATAACATAAATATGCTTCACATCCTTTCCTTACCAGCTTACGTGCTTTCATCGTAGAGATCATCACTAGCGGGTCTTGTAGCTCATGGCCTTTGAACACATGACAAGTATCATCTTTGGCTAACATCATTATTGTTAGCATTTCCGCATCTATTTTATCCATATACTTGATCATCCAATCGATGTCTAGAATCACGTCATCATTATCCAATCCGGTAATAAGGATATCGGTTGGCTACTTTACTTGCCTAGTTTCCACGTAAACTTTGACTTTCTCCACCTCTCACATTAGGACAAGATCCTTGAGTTAACATTATCCCCTAGCCTCACAAACTTTATCATATCTCTAGGTTAACTACATTTGAAACATGTAGTTGAACTTTTTTATCAGTCCTTCTTGTAATGATTTAGGTCTCCACAATTGAAACATGTTCTTCCTTCCAATTTCTCTTATGATCATGGTTGTGGAGAAGGCCTTGTTTCTTGACTCACACGTCTCGTACTCGCATGTTCAAGAAACTTGGAGTAGACTTCTGCCTCTTTCCTCCACCAGTTTCGGAATCCACCTCTTTCCTAAAGCCTTGTCTTGCTTCAAGCTTTTTTTTTTTATCCTCTCCTAATACTTCAATAACGTCATATCTTAGGTGACAACACCAACTAAGAGGTCATTTCATCCTATCATAAACAATCTTATCAATTGATCATAAAGTGGTGCACTCTCATCAAACGATGTATACTCCTCGTGAAATTCATCTCCCTCATAGGAGAACCTCCAAATGTTGCTTCCAGGAAAGACTTTAACGTACAAGTTAGTCCAAATCCGACTCTTGAAAGTCTCGTAATCCACAATGATTGCATGATTTCTCATCCGCCAACATGCACCAATGTTCTGCATGAAGGTTGCTGCAAGTTTCATCTTATACTTTTCTAGCCCTTCAATGTCCCCAAAAGTCGTGTTTATGTGGTTCAACAACCAATCAACTTGCATTACATAAGCTCCTGCAAACAGTAACACATCTCTTCTTTTGATGGCCTTAGCCACTTCTCTAATGAAGTTCACTACCTTCTTGTTCCTCATATGGAACTTCTAGTGTTTCGGGTTCAACAACTCGTGCTTGCCCTTGCGTTTCTATCGTAGCAGTAGCCCTTTCTACCGCTATATTCTTGCATCTTCTCATCTCATGTAGCTCGATGGGTAGAGGTACTTGACCTTGACCACTTACTTTAAACATTATACTCCCATGTACTTCTAGCTTATCGTACTTCTACTGGCACACTTGCACATTGTGCTCCCATTGACATACTCGTAATGAAGCTGCAACTTCCTTGTCTCTTAATCAAAACGCTTACGGTTGCCTTTATCACGGTTTCGACAAACCGGAACATTCACGATCGTTCTCTCTTCATATATATCCACTACTTATAGCAATAGTGATATCTATAAGAATACTATAATCTTAACAAGTTAGAGAGAGAGAACTACACTTACAAGGAGTCACGCTGAGGAGTGGAAGGCAGTGTCTTTACCCACAATCCCGACTATGCATATGATTTTAAATTCATTAAAACCATATGTCAGTAATTTTCAAAATTTTTTGAAAACTTAAATGTCCTTTCAAAACCAACCCGGACTGGGTTGTATTTAGGTTGAACTATCATGTCTCATCTCAAGTCACATGTGCCCTTGTTGTCAACCTAAGCTCTGATACCAATCTGTAACGACCCGAGTTTTAAGTAACCCAAGACGTCACTAGGCTAAGGACCACACAGTGGGTCCCATCAGTTAGCCTGACAACAACTTCACAAACAGGACCTTGCAACAAGAAGCACGAAGAAATAATGAAAACATTCAACCTGTCATTTTGAAAACATTTACATAACAACCATGCATGTAGTTAGTATGTATATCCCAAAACGACACTTCAAAGCATGACACCTGAACAGGTGTCTTAAAACTTCAGCCTGAAATCAACATGTGTACACAGTTGCACACAATCAACAAAAGACTCGCTTGCAAGCGATTATTTTCAAAAGCAAGTTCAACCAACCCTTGGGTTAACACTGCCCCGGCTGTCCACATCCTGCAGCTGACATCCCTGAAGCGTTCCTATGATCAGCATTACCTAAAAAGATTCGGTTTAAAACCGTTAGCTACTGATCATAATCTATCCACGAGAGATTATATCATCACATCACAACACAACAAATATATTCAAATACCATATACCGTGCTCATGAGATGATATCATGCTTTTATGAATGATGCACGTGAATGCAGTATGAAATTTACAATTTTCGATCCCGGACCCATTAATCCGGAACCATTGCTTATACGGTTCTGGCTTTGGTGTGAGCTCACCATTGCACAGATTAGGTTAATTCAGACATTTGCTCTTAGGTCGTAGCCAGACTGATCAAGTCTACGGGCCAGGCTTTCTCGTGGTGAGTTATGGTCTTAACTCCTAACCACATGCAACATTTTGCCATTCATGTTAATGCAAACATTTACCATTTTCATTAGGTGTGCGACCCGAGCCTGAAGTCCATCAGACTCGATGTCATTCTTATACAAACGCAAGTGATCCGGGCTTGGCCGAGCTCCGGTATTCACTGCAAAATACTCGCTTCACATACTCTTGACCTTTACAAGTCATCATCATATCACATGCCTCAAAAGGCTGATCATCTCATACATTATCATGTTTCAACAAGCTTATCATGTCATTCAATAGCACGCCTCAATAGGCTAACACATGTTCATTTAATCATTTCTCATAATTATGACATGATAATAATCACAACAACATTAAGCATGCTTTACACATCATAACGTCATTTTCATCATAAACACATCAAGCATGCTTCACACATAACACATCTCAATGCACAGCAACATTCACATTTCAACACAACAAGGCATTTCAAAACAACAACACATATCAACACAATGAGATATAAATCTCTCAGGCACGGGTTTCTGCAGATCGAAGCTAAGTAAGTCCGAAGACTTACCTGGATACGCTCACTGAGCAACTAAGCTATAGTTAGTCTACCGTCTTCAACAACACCTGTCGAGAATATCATATTCCTCGTATTAAACTTCTTGCTTCAAACATCAATTAAATTCATTCCTTTGAATTTAATTAGCTTATAGCGTTTTCTAGATTCCCAATTTAATTAATTAATCTTTAATTAATTAATTAAAATTCATCAGAATAACCTTTTGCCCGCAGGCAGTTTCTCAACCCAACTGTCATCAGATCTCATCAAACAAATAGCCCATAATCACCAGAATATTGTAACGAGCATAATGGAATTTCCAATTATCCATTTTGACAAGCCTAAGGTCAATTTAGGCCAAATCGCAATACTGAAAACGAATAAATTCATAACTTATTCGTTACTAACCCGATTGACGATCCGAAAGAAGATTCGGAATCACAACGACGCAGGCTACGCTCTGACACCATCAGATTCACCGGAATCTGAGCGACGGGACCGGACATATAAGGGGGATGCTCGACCTGGCCATAACTTCAACGGAAACGCGGAAACTCGGTACCAAAATGAAGAGGACGAAGAGAGGAATCCGAAAACTCAAACGGAATTGAAATCGGATTACAAACGAAGAGTAGATCTGAATTTGAAGGTTGAGAGAAATCAGAGCTTTTACGAGGAAACGTGAAAGGAAATGAATTAATAAATGAATTTCCGCTATTTATAGCGAAAACGATAATTATCCTTTAGCAAAGTCGATAGTTATCCTTTAACCGATCCGAAGGCGGTTTGAGCCCCTTCTCCAAACTTCTCGAAATTGGAATAATAAATCCGACATATTGTTTGGATAATTATTCCGCAACTTTCTCGGAAAACGCGTATTCCTAAGCCGACTTTCTTAGCCGCTAAGAAACGAAATAGCGACTCTTTTGGCCATTTTGCCTTTCCATGTTATTTCATATCTAGAACATATCCGATGTCCTGATCATTTCTTTCAACTACAATTTTATTAATTGAAGCTCCCAAATGCTCCAAATAATACCAGAGGGTAAAAATTATACCCCGGAGGAAAAAGTGAAAATTTCCCCATAAGTCCAAATTTACACCAAAATCATAATGGTGGAATTTATACTCGTCATCTACACACTATTCGCGATTTATGGGTCAATTAATATCGATGATTAACTTACTCACCCTTAAACATCCTTTATTAGGATTCGAAAATCCTAGCTTTTACAGAGTAGTTGCATGTTAAGAAACGAGATTAAAAAGTTAGCGAGACCAAGTCATACAAATCTTTTTACGGAAGTCGTTTAGTTAGATACCTTATTATAAGTTTCGGGACGAAACTTATTTTAAGGGGGTACTGATGTAATATCCGGAAATTTTTTTTTTTCCGTTTATTACCAAGTCAACCCATTTTTGATTCGATGACCGGTTACATGATACCTAAAATTTTTACCCACACAAATGATATCATTTTATGTAGGCTTAACTCACATAAAATGATGAATCCCAAACCCTAACTTAAGTCATGACATGTTGGACAAGATCGTGACAACCTTTTGACGAAGCCATGACGAGATCATGACTAAGCAATGACAAGGTTTCCGGGCTGTTTTGACAACCCCCTCCGCACACCATCCAGCTAGCCCGTTAGCTCCAATTGCAGCAGAAACTATCCAGCCCGTCAGCTCAACTCTACAGCCCAGGAAGCCAATCCCACTCTCCTTGTATGTTGGCCAGCAATGAGGCAAGAGTGAGGAAGCCGAACAACACCACCAACCCACACGGAAGTGTCACTTGAGCAGCAGTCCGAGAGGCCAGACGGATCCATAGAGAGATGAGTTGGAGGAAAGATACGCTTACCATAACAACTCCCGGATTATCGCTGCACTCCCCTATAATCCCGCAAGCACGTCCAGATTCAGCCTTTGCTCCCGTTCAGATTCGCGGATAAACCTCCACTCCTTTCCTTTATTCGGTAGATACGCCTGCCTTCTTCAGCCCTTGATGATTTTAACATCCGCGATCCCTTGCCTTTCCTGGGCTCTCAATATCGGCAAGCAGATGTCCACCCTCACTGTGATGCTTGCCTTTTGTAGTGAGACGTTGTTGACATCTTATCAACCTGCATCTACCTATCTACGTGTCCACGTGCATCTCACCATACCAGCCAAGCATTACTTCTCTCTCTTCCCTATCTCCAATACTAGGCTTTGATCAACCTCTTCTGCAGCCCTACCTTAGCCGCCTTAGTGCAGGCATCTTCCTTCCGTCACAGAAGCAACAACGCTGGGTGAGTCTTCTAGTCTTCTTCCCTCCTCCCTTCTCTCGCTTTGACCTCTGATCTGAGACTCCAAAGACAGCAACCAAAGACCTCGGGTTGATAGCTTGCATCGGATCCAGTCTTCTGTGTCACGAAGACCCGAAACCAGCAAACACCACCCTTCACCAGACTCCATCGTGACGCCAGTCTTGGGGTGAGTCTATCTCGACTTTCCTCTTTCGTTTGGATATGTATCTGAGCATAATTGTGACATCCATTCCTAGGATCTGTTACAACTGGGGCGACTGAGCACTCCTATTCACAATTCCGTCCTCAAAAGGCTCAAGTAACCTCGACCTAGTGAAGACCCGAACCTGATGCCCCCTCTTGTCTGCAGTCGGGGTAGAACTGTGAACCTTGTGCACAACAGTGGAAGCACCACAAGAACAGCTGGGAGTCTCGAAGTCTAGACCCCTTGCAATCATGTTTTTCTTTTCCATAAACTGTGTGAGCATTTGACTTTGAACCTATTTTTCTATGCTTTAGATTTATTATCCACCGTGGAATTTTTGATATGTCGTAGACCGATATACATAGTTTATGGTGTTAAAATTTGGGAATGAGTTAACGGTCGGATTAGAACCTATGAGGTTACAAAGTAGGCCTATTGGGCTGTTTTTCCGCAGGAATTATATAGCTAAGTGTATAGGTCGTACCTTAACAACCCTTTGAAATTCTAAACCTGGTTAACGTTAGAATCTCTAGTAGTTTATCCTTGAGAAACTAGAGTATGAAAATAAGTTCTAAAAGAAAATATGAGAATTAATGATAGATGTTGGAGAGTTCCGGGATTAAGGGCAAAATAGTCTTTTAACCTAAGAGAGTTGGTTTCCGTGAACCTTCCTCTTGAGATTTGTACCTCTTAGAAGTTGATAACTTCTAAGAGTACGGGATGAAATGTTGATACACATGCCTTGTTTAACAGGCGTTGGAGTTACCACGGGTACGGACCGAGTTGAGATTTGTAAGAGTGGTCGTTGATTCAGGTAAGTCCTTGCGACTTACTTAGCTGGTTTCTGGATATTAGTTGGGTGATAATGGTTGTGTGTGTTCAATGTGTGTTATTATAAAAATAACAACTTGTTAGGACGACCGTGGTTAATATGTTGTAAGGCCCAAGTGCATGTATAACGGGCCGTGACATCACTGCCCAGCTCTGCCAGGAAGGTTCTCTATACCCAGACCATATAGGTACACGGTGAGATGCATCGGATCCATTCCTTATGGGTACACGGGGGCGGAGACGAGGTTTGGGAATCCCTCGTGTCACAAAATAAGTATCATTAGTAAGAGTGAATGACTTAAATGAAGATAATAAATGGATTGTTTGAAAGCATGATGAGTGTTTATAATTTTATGTGTGTGTGTGCTATTATTATTCTCCTACTATTTAGATAACTAGCTAATGGTTGTTTTGTTGTGTTTTTTTTTAGATTTACTGCAGGTTAGAACAGCAGCTGAGTAATCCGGAAGTAGTGGTCAGCCGGGTCTCCGTACTCCTTAGAATGGGGGGTTTGGGTTTTTGCTTTGTTGTCCTTCACTCTTGTTAAGACAGATAGTCTTTGCCGTTGTTTAAGTATTATAGGCTGTTAGACTTTGTTGCATTCATCCTTATAAAAATACATTTTTATGAAATTTCGGTTTTCTTATTTGTGTCTTGTTGTAAGATCCTAGTAATATTGTTGTCAAACTGAGGTCGAGACCCATTGTGAGGTCCTAACCAGTAATATCCCGGGTTCTGAGAATCCAGGGTGTTACAACTCATACCTGATGCAATTTTTTATAACTACCAAAGTAAAAGGAAACAAAAATTTTATAATCTCTTGATCTCCTACCAAAGTAAAAAGAGCTAATTCACATTTTCAGAGCCAACATATAATTACTGCTTGTTAGTTTCTTCCTCTTAAATACACATACAAATCTAATTCACATTTTTGGAGCCAACATATAACTACTGTTAACAAACAATTCTTCGAGAATATTTTCTCACATCCATAGAATGCTGAAAACTGAGAGGAAAGGACCAAAATGTTATAATCTCTCCTTCTCTAAATGAAAATTCAGCCATTACAAGACCACAATGAGAACCACTCAGTTCCATTCTGTGTAACAATACAAGCCATGACAGAAAATGGAAACAGACATGCGCAGAGGAAAATAGAGAGAACCTTCGGCACTGTGTCGGTGGGCTACGACTGTGAGAGCTAAGGTTGCGAGAAGGGGAAGAAGAGGTGGATACGGAGCAAGAGTGGGAGCTGCGACCGCGAGAATTAGAACCGGAGAAAGAGCGGGAGCAAGACCTTGAATGGGAAGAGGATCCGACGACTTCGCCGTTGCTCGTTCACGGGTGGGCTTCTTCGCCATTGGTGGATGGCTTGGAACCTGAGATGAAGCTATATATATCTGGATCTAGATCCAAATCTAGATTTGGATCTAGAGAGATCGAAAGGGGAAGCAATTATGAGACAGCAGAAACACGTCATGTGTTGAGTTGTTACACCTCCAGCAACTCCAGCAATCAAACCATCACAAAGCAATTTTTTACAGCAATTTTCTTCCCTCTCTGCTTGTAAACGGATGTGGAGAAGAAGGCCGATTAGGGTTGAAAGTAAAAATTATAAGGGGCATATTTACTAAATTAAAAAACTAAAAAGCCTACTTAATAAATCATATTCTCAAAAAGGCTTAGTTACCAAATTAACCCACAAAATAAATATGCCATTGATAATATTATCTAAAATTTAAAATCTAATTGAATTAATTATTTTAGGCCAAGGTTAGACGTTATGAAACACGTGCAATAAGTGTGCCTCATTTAATATAAATAATACTACCTCCGATTAAAAATAACTGTCATTTTAGCCTTTGACACAATTTTTAAGAAAAATATTAAATAACATAGATTTTGTAAAGTTTTTCTAAATCTTATCACATATTTAATATTCAACCTTCTTTTAAACCAATAAGAAAGATTTTAGAACTAAAATTAATCATTTACACCAATTTTCAAGAACATTTCTTATAGTTATTGTTCATTTATTGGCCTAGAAAACTTAAAACGACAGATAATTTTGATCAAATTTCTAATGCTAAAACGACACTTATTTTTTATCGGAGGGAGTATTGTGATAATCATGGTGGATGTGTAATGAGCTTGCTTTACATTTTATAACGAACATTATTAACTTCTACTTTAACTATAGCGATCGTGCTAAAGTAATTTTTTTAAAAAATTTTACCCGTTTGAGCTAACGGTTGTTTGCACAATTTTTAGCCTAATAAAATTTTTTACCGATCGTTAGCTATTTGCACCTATCGTTAGCCTATAAGAAAAGAAAAACGTTAGATGTAGCTAACAAGTGTTATTACTGTTTCTTTGAACGTAACTAACAATCATTAATTATGTATCTAAAGATCGTCCATTAACTAACGATCATTCAATTTTGGAGCGTTCGTTCATTATTTTGACGATTCGTAAACGTTCATACTTTCTACTGAAAGAGATTATTACTTGTTCCTAAAAAAAACACATACAGTGTGTACTATCATTTTTTTTAATTGACTTGATACCTAATGGACAAATACTTTAATGTTCACATTACAATAAAATCTTGGGAAGGAAATAGGGTCTACGGTGACTTGGAGAGAATTAATTTAAAAACCGTAAAATAACAAGACCCTTTCACCGCCATTTTAAGGTGTATATAAGTTATGCTCAACATATTTCCGGGAAATCAATGTCATAAGATATAGACTCATATCTTTGGATATATAAATGAGAGAAATCACCGCGTGACGGTGAAGGATTCTTTTACAAGAATCATTTTTTTGCATAATGAGACCCTAAGTATGCGAGACCCGGTTCATGAGAACATGTTGCACGGCTTCGAGCCGGATCTGACAAGAATACTCTAGAACGATTAACTTTAATATATAAAAATACTCTAGAACGGTAAACTTTAATGTGAACCCTCTTTAAAAAAAAAATAATTGCGAGGGCATTATCTTCTCCTTGAACCAACCAGGAAAAAAGGAGAAGAAAAAGGCTCTTACCTTCCGGCTTCCTGCTGTCTCCCATTCTTCTTTCCTCTGCTTCGATGTTGCTTCGTATCCCTTCATGTTTAGAATCACACTTGAGCTTTCCTAACACCAAAATTACCCTTTAAAATTATCTGCCTATATATATATATATATATATATATATATATATATATATATATATATATATATATATATATATATATATATATATATATATATATATATATATATATATATATATATATATATATATATATATATATTATTTGGAATAAAAGTATACTTAGGAGTTGAGTTAGTGAAATTATAAAGTATGTGAATTTATATATATATCTATCTAAATACCTAAGAGTTTCGGATGTTATATAATTGGAAGGAAGGTTAGTATGCACGGAAGTATATATATATATATATATATATATATATATATATATATATATATATATATATATATATATATATATATATATATATATATATATATATATATATATATATATATATATATATATATATATATATATATATATATATATATATATATATATATATATATATACTTCCGTGCATACTAACCTTCCTTCCAATTATATAACATCCGAAACTCTTAGGTATTTAGATAGATATATATATAAATTCACATACTTTATAATTTCACTAACTCAACTCCTAAGTATACTTTTATTCCAAATAATATATATATATATATATATATATATATATATATATATATATATATATATATATATATATATATATATATATATATATATATATATATATATATATATATATATATATATATATATATATATATATAGAGTATAGATCCTATGAGAACACCCTCTAACGTGAGAACATGAGAACAGATTCGTAATTATTATCAGTTTTGTTACGAATGTGCCATATCGTTTAATATATTTTTCGTAGTTATTGTTGGTTGAGTGGATTATTCGTAGTTATTGTTGGATTCCTAATTATTATTATTCGTAATTATTATTATTCGTAGTTATTATTATTTTTGATATCTACTCTAAATCTCAACCCTTAATACTCACATCCAACGGTGTACGATTGTTCTCATGTCCTCACGTTAGGGGTGTTCTCATGGGAACCACACCCTATATATATATATATATATATATATATATATATATATATATATATATATATATATATATATATATATATATATATATATATATATATATATATATATATATATATATATATATATATATATATAGGGTGTGGTTCCCATGAGAACACACCTAACGTGAGAACATGAGAACAATCGTACACCGTTGGATGTGAGTTTTAAGGGTTGAGATTTAGAGTAGATATCAAAAATAATAATAACTACGAATAATAATAATTAGGAATCCAACAATAACTACGAATAATCCACTCAACCAACAATAACTACGAATAATACATTAAACGATATGGCACATTCGTAACAAAATTAATAATAATTACGAATCTGTTCTCATGTTCTCACGTTAGGGGGTGTTCTCATAGGATCTATACTCTATATATATATATATATATATATATATATATATATATATATATATATATATATATATATATATATATATATATATATATATATATATATATAGCCATATAGATCAAATTGGTCCGACTCACCACATTCAACTGCCATTGATTGTGGGTTTTTTGCATTAGTTGAGTTTTCTACTTAACCCGGTATGTGTTTTCTTTGCTTAGTGCTATATCATCTAACAGTATGCCATTCTCATAAGAATCATAACCTGCATCAGATTATAATTTTTAATTTTCTCATCTGGTTATATAGAAAATGAATGTTTGTCATGCACAGAAATGCTTCGCCGGCTCTTTATTCGCCAAAAGACAAGTGACGAAACCTCCACCCACAGATGCATAAGATTATTCTCCCTTGCAACCCTTCGAGACGCAACTTGTAACTTCACCACCTTCATCGGACAAGGCGGTTTCGGAAGCGTTTACAAGGGCGTTCTCCGCGACGGAACCCAAGTCGCCGTCAAGAAGCTTCACACCCGGAGTCGAATTTACGACAAAGACGAATTCCTGCGCGTTGTAGACAAATTGTCACACATCCAACACCGAAACGTCAACCGTGTACTCGGTTGTTGTGTCGAGGGTGGTTGTCGAATACTCGTGTCGGAATTCGAACAGCTCGGCGATCTCTCCGACTTTCTCAGCGGTTCAGATGACAAACCGCTAACCAAGAAGCTACTGAGTTACAGAAAGGAGTGGGAACGCAGGGCGGGTCTGTGCATTGGTATCGCCCGAGGTCTTTCGTATCTCCAAGAGGATGTTCATCCGCATGTTATTCACGGAGATATCAAGTCTACAAATATACTTCTTGATGGGAACTTTGACCCTAAAATTGCCGACTTTGATCTCGTCGAGTTTCTCGACTATCTTGATCATAAAGTCTCTCATAAGCCGCGTTCTCAGGTAATCTTGAGTTTCTCGACTATCCGAGCCTAGTATATAAATATTGAGTTTATTTAGGGAAGAATAATAAAGATTAATAATATAAAATGGAAACTAATCTAAACTAATAAAGATTATAAGTTTTCTTTAAAAGTTAGTATATAAGAAGATCGGTGGCTACTTCTTACGATTGATTTTAGGATGGAACTTAATTGGTTTCATGTGTTGGGTTTGGGTCTAATGCACGCGTTCATGTGCTTATGACCCCGCTCTATCGATCCGTCTGTATCGGACTTTGACATGGTGTTTAGTAATCACGTACACTTGCTTGTAGGTAAGCGGGTCGGTAGGGTATTTGGATCCTGAATATACGACAACTCGTGTCCATACGGGGATGGCGGATGTCTATTCGTTCGGCATCATAATGTTGGAGATCATAAGCGGGAGGAACCCCTTAAGTTTCCCCGAAGAGTTTCCGGGTGATGCAGGGAGCAGATCCATGTTCAGTTGGGCTTTAAGACTAAGGAACATGAACCGGATATCCGAGATAGCGGATCCTTTGTTAATTTCTGCTCCTTTGGATGAGGTGAAGCACTTCATTGACGTGGCCATTCTTTGTTGCCAAGAGCGTTCCAATCTAAGGCCTAGGATGTCTCAAGTCGTGCATATGCTTTATGGAGGTTCTAAACTTGGCAATCAAGCAATGCGGATGCTTAAGGACACTAGATGGATGGTTGGTAAGAGATTGACTATCTATTTTTCCTCTTTGTGTGTTCATACCTATGATTTACCATATGTTGACGATGACAGATTCGTGGGTACCAAAACCACCGCTGCATTTGAATTCGAGAAGCAAAGGCTTTGCAAGTTTTACAGAAGGCGAGCCTGTCGAGATAGATGTTGATCGAAAGGAGATGATTTGTAGAGGAACGTCTTCGAATGGATCTCCTATGACAAAGTCCCCAGCTCAAAGTTTCAATGCAGAAAAGCAAGTGAAAATGGTGAGTGATAAGAAAGTGCAGACTCATGCACGTTTCAAGAAAGTCGACAACCTCAAATACTCCCTAAACAGACAGACAAGAAACAGTGAGACAACGTTGTTGAAGACATACTCTCATCAAAATATTTCAATTGAAGCCGTCTACCCGCCATTGCTCACCGGGGTAACAATAACACGACGATCAGGGTTTACATTTTAATAGATTTGCTTAACCTTGCTCCTTATCTTACCGATTTTCCCCTTTGAGCTCCTAGCATTGTCTAATCTCTCTTCAAAACCCCTTTTGGATCTTGATGAACGGAAGGTCCATCCATGGTGTTTGCAATATTGTCTCCTCGGAAGCTAGTTTTTCCACCATGGACCATAAATTCAATAGCTCCACGTACTCTTTCCTCTAGGGAATATTGTATTTGTGTGAAATATCGGTGGGTCAAATACAACGGGAAGGGTTTCGTCATATATCCAAACTTAATGGGGTTATCATATGAAATTCTGACGGGTCAATCATAAGAATTTTATCGCAAAGATAAGAACAATTAATATAATACACAAAAGCAACATCATAAAGTGTAGGTAATGAAAATATAAGAAAGATTTTTGCAAAAAAGAATAAGAGAAAAGAGAAAAGAGATTATCAAGTGAATGTATGACACTTTTCTTCAAATAGTTTCCTCAAAACACAAAAAGTAACCCCTTATAACATGGAGGGTTTTGTTACACTATGATCACAAGTGCACAAGAAACGTAATTGTAGTATATGATAAAAAAAAAAAAAAGGTCGTATCCACATAAACTTTGATTATTTGATTAGCAATTGAGTTTTCAAAAGTTTAAGTAAAGAAGAAAATAAAAAAAATATAAACATGAGAAGTGAATAAAAAGGGTAGTAAAGTGAAAGGTAATAACAGAGTATAGGTAAGGTTTTGGGATTGAGAAATAAGCCCTCTAATCTAGATTGAATATTTGTTTTAATGAAAGCAATCAATCATGCAATATGGTATATAAGTATATTATGTGATAGAATTTCACACACCTTTTGAGTGTGAGGAATGACTCAAATCAATAAACATATACACATGATTAATGTAATTTACATGAACATAAGCACTAAATGAATAATCATATGAATGTAATATTGCTTGCTCTCACATTGAGCATCTCACAAACAATAAATAATGAAAAGATGCCTAGAAATTCTTAACAATGCATCTCAAGATTCTCAACTAAACTCTTACCTCTCGATTGAGCGAGGCTTAGAAGAGATGCCTAGAAGTTCCAACGACTAAATCAAGATTCAATCCTAATATGCCTTATGGGGTCTCTTCCTTGAGGAGATAGGGAGGTTGTCCATAGGTTTTGAGTATTTCAGTTTAAAGTTTATTTCCAGGCTTGCAAATAAGGTGGCGGGTGCACTTGCAAGGTTGTATCTTCTCGTAGGTTCCGAGCAAGCTTTGATGGAAACTATCCCCATATTGTACTTGAAATTGTATCCCTTGTACAAGTTTAATATATTGTTCATTTCAAAAATAAAATTAAGATGTTGGTGCTTGTTACTCAACACAATCAGAAAAAAAATCCAAACACAACCTAATGTTCAAACTCTAAGTTCACCATCTCTAAAGAATTAGCAAAATTCAAACGTATAATCATTAAACATTCACTAACATAATCAAATCATCACAGTTCAACTATAGATTGAACTCTTCTCCATAATCCTCTAAAATTATATTTAACTACACATAAGAGAGAAAGTGCATGACGGCATTTCGTGTTTTTTAAAGGGTCTCCCACCTTGTTTCCCACCTTCATCCATGATTCGTACACGATCTTAAAAAAATGTAATAAGAGAGTGCGATATTCGCAATGGAAGGTTTGAGAGAAAGTGTATGACGGCCTCAAGTGATTGAAGTGATTTATAGGGTTTACTACGTCACAAGGATAATTCTAACGCGCCGCGCAGTGGGAACGAGGGTTACCTTGTAAACGAATGCGCCGTGTCCCTACCAATTCTGAATAAAATATGATTACCTTGGTGCTGCTCATCTGTAGGTAGGAGGATCCATATTTGTTGGAGAGATGGAAGATGCCTTTTACCTGCAAATTAATAAGAGTGAGGAGTGAAAGAAGTAAATTTGACGACACATTTACATAATTTCACAAGTCACTCATATATCCTATGGGTGGATAGATGTTGATGCACACATTTTAAGAGCATCTGCATCCCAGAACTTCTCAAAAAATTTCTTATGTAATTTTTCTTTTTCTTTTATTCACAAAATGATTGAAGAACCTCTCTCTTCCATCTTAGAATTCATCAAAATTTCTTTAACGTATAATTATAACTAACAACCTGTTACATCCCTACACTTGGGCAAAATAAAAAAAATAAATTAAAATTTCCTTGATTTGTGTGAAGTGGGCAGGAACCTGTTAGGATGAGTATCTCTCTATAAAACTTCTCTCCACTAGTTGCATTGATTCTTTCTCCTAATCTGACATTATTTTTTTTTTTAATTTTTTAATTGCTAAAGAAACCCAGAAGTTTTGGGATGTAGATGCTCTAAGCACATCATTGAAAACTGTGACCTTCTTGAAGCAAGAATCCCATTACTTTAGCATAGATGGATCAGAGTTATGGCCTGCTGCTCAAGAATTTAAAGAAACTATCTCCCCATCAAATTAGCATTTCTTTAATGGGTTAGAATTAGATAAGGAAAAAGGAACTATTGAAACCCTAAAGTGGACCTCTTTCTTATAGATAATCGAATAAGCTGCAACCAAGAGTCCAAAGACATTCAACTCTCAACAAAAAGAAGAGGCAGTTGCACCACCTTAAAATAAACTCAAGATCCCACCCTCCCTTTGCGAATGGATTGTGTTTTCTTGAATATCTCGACTCTAAGTTTAGACAACTTTCTTCAATTATTTCATGTTTTATGAAAGATACAAATTCTAGACTTTGAATACTTCTTTATATAGGATGGACTCAACTTTAATGGTTCAAATTTTACTATGTTAAAATATATTTTAGTTTAGAGTTGGAATTAGAAAGATCCAGCAAGTTGAGGGTATTTTTGAAAAGTGTGAGAAAATGGGTCCGACAGTAAAGTTCAAAAATAACTTCACAGGTAAAGTTGAATAAATCTACACCATAACTAAGATTTATGGTCGGAATCTTTTTATTAATTAAGGAGTGAATAAAAAAATATTTTATATAAACTGTGTTATGAAAAGTTAATATTATAAATGAAGGACAAGAAATTACAAAAAATATAGGTGAATATTTTCCAATTAAATTAATTGGTATTTCATTCAACAAAATAATCATTCAATTATCTTCTCTTCTATAATAGACAAAATGTGAAAAGGAGGTTTGGAAACGCTCTCTTTTACCCTAAAAGCAAAAAGTTTAGGACGGTCGTTCTTCGAGCGGTTCTGGCTTAGGAATGTCGGAGGAAAGGCTGCCGGTGGTTGGTGTTGCTGTTGTGGATGCTGAACTTTCAACTAAGAATGACGTTATCATGGGAGATGCTAACGTTTAACAAAGTGAACAAGTTGCTCTAGTCAACACTATTGAGTCGGAAGAGAAGATGGAAGCTCCCAACGAAGAACAAACTGTTGAAGTTACAAAGGTCACCATGACTTCTGAGGTGGCTCCTAGTGATACTGAGGGCTTTCGCATGGATGTCGCAAGCAAGTTTGTTATGGGTTCTTCTTTTACAAGTTCATCACCAAGGGAGACGTCTATGGTGGATTCCTCAACGAACAAAGTGACTAATAGTGGAAAGGCTGGTATTAGAACTTGGAGTGAAGTTATTGGTGGAGGTAAGATTAATCCTACCAGGAAGGATAAGATTACTAGGGAGACTCTCATTGGCCAGATAAATATCAATTATTCCTATGGTCATGAAGGAGACCCGGTCATAATAATTGGCAAAGAAGTTGCGGATTATTTAGAGGGTAGATGGCTAAACTTTATAGTGTTTAAAATTCTGGGATTCCCTAATGCCTTCCCAGTAATGGAGAGGAAGATCAAAGAACTCTGAAAATGTGGTGAGAACCTGTAGATTATTGATTTGGACAACAACTACTTCATTGCTGTATTCAAGAGTGAGAATGAACTTATGATGGTTCTCACATGGGGGGCTTGGGCAGTTTTTGGGAGATGTCATATAATGAAACGTTGGTCGCCAGAGTTTGTTACCTCTAGTCCCATCACGTCGACACCTACTTGGATTAGGATCACTGGTGTTCTAGCCAGTGACACCATGCAACTATTATTTGGAGTATGGCTAAAGAGATAGGGTTTACAATCACCATAGATCCAAAAATGTTCCATTTCAATAGAGGAAGGTTTACACGCATCTGTGTTGAAGTTGATCTTAGTAAACCTTTACAGAAGGTCATTTTCATCAATGGGAGGAGGTATCCTATTGAGTATGAATGTCTCGATATAATCTTCTTTAAATGTGGTAGGTACGGCCACTATGCGTCTCATTGCGAATCTGAAGAGGCCCCAAAGCATCAGGAGAATGAGGATGCAATTAACACTAGGAGGGAAGGGGAAGGTGAGTGCGTGGAAGCTATCCATAAGGCCGATAGTACGTCAACTCCTTCTTCCGCTATGGCGGATGAAAATCCTAGCTATGGCCCTTGGATGCAAGTGGCAAGACGAAGCAAAGCTCAGAAAGGAAAGAATATTCAAAGGTCTATTTCGAGACCAAATGTTAACCATGTAAGGAAGAATTATAACTCTAATCAAAGGAGGGAATTACTAGAAAAAGGAAAGGTGTCATCGATAGACAACAAAGGCACATTGGAAGTTTCTAGGGTTCATGCAGTAAGCCAATCTTCTCTGGGCCAGAGGGGACTTGGAAAAGGGAACCCGTCAAGTGGGTCTATTAATGTGACGAGCCCACCTATCAACAGTCCTGATCAAACCGTTTGCAAGGGTACAATGCCTAAAAAAAGTCAGTCCAGTAGTGTTAAGTGCCCAGGTAATACGACTAAGTCTCCCATTCTTGTAGCTAGAGAATAAAACATAGAATGACGGTAAGGAAAGCAAGCAAAAGGCACACAATAAAATTAAAAAACGACGCTAGAAGAGCTGCATGGAGAGCAAAGAAGAACGAGGAAACGGGACTTGAACTAGGATCCCTAAAGAGACAATGTCACGTCACCTAGGGTGTTACGTAGTGCTACTGAGCCTGACATAGGAAGTAAAAATCGAGTCAAGGTCACTCACATAAAGACGTATCTAATGAGCACGCCGTTTCGGGCAAGCTCCTCAGCACGTCTTCGGTTGCTGAGAAGGTTGGCGTTAGTCAAACCATAGGACGAACGTCAAATCCGGCTGTTGGGAGTATTACTGGCATCGTAAGTAATACCCTATTCTCTATGGATGAAGAGATAGTGGAGATCCAGGGTGACAAGGTTGTTGTGGATGAGGGAAATCCAGGTAAGTAACTAACATGCTCGCTATTTTACTTCCCCTTTATATCGTTGTTATGAATTGCCTATCATGGAACGTTTTTGGAGCCGGCAAGAGCAGGTGTCGGTGAGCTATTAAATATATGTGCAAACATCATAATATAGATATTGTTGCCATCTTCGAACCACGACTTTCTTGAGCTAGGGTGCAGACCATTTGTGACCGTATGAGTTACTCGGGCTGTTTTTGTTTTGAAACTGAAGGTTTCAAAGGAGGCGTATGGCTTTTATGAAAAAGTGAGAAGACACATCTCAGCATTGTGGGTAGTAGTAAGTATTACATACATGTTAAAGTTTATAATGGTGATAGTGCGTACAATTTGTTAGTTGTTTATGCCCCTCCCGATGCTAGAAGGCGTAGGGATTTCTGGAGTGCCTTAAATAGTGAGTTGGCTTCTGTTTCTGATCCCCTGATCATTGGAGCTGACTTCAACTGTATTTGCTTTCTTCACAAGCAACAAGGTGGCTCCGGAAAGTTACATGTTGACTCGGAGGTTTTTAATGATCTTGTCTTGGTTCATGGGTTGATTGACCTTGGGTACACTGATGCGGATTTCATGAGACGATGACAAGTCGTCCAAAAGGAATGTGCTCAAGAGACTTGACAAAGTGTTTATGAATCAGGAAGGTTGTATGAAATGGCCTAATGCTCATGTTAGACACCTCGCCCGGTTCTCTTCAGATCATTCTCCTCTTCTCTTGTCCCTAGACACAACCACCACATACAGAAGAGAGAGGAGACCCTTCAGGTTCGAGGCTGTATGGATGACCCACTATGACTTTCAACCCATAGTGGAGATGTGCTGGTTCAAAAATCCGAAGGTTAGTAAGGCCCTTCTCATTCTTAAACCAGCACATCTCCACTATGGGTTGAAAGTCATAGTGGGTCACAACTCTCTCGTCATTTGAAATAGATTTGTGTTTGGTAATGTCTTTCACAAGAAACACGAAGCTTTGACTAAACTAGCAAAGGTTCAAGCTAGGATTTGTTGTGGTAGTACTCCTTGGTTGATCAAGGAGGAGATCAGCTTCAAGGAAGATGTTGAAAGTATCTTAGAACAAGAGAAAACTATCTGGTTCCCGATAGCAGTGGCTTGAACAGGGCGATAGGAATGCCACCTTCTTCCACACGTCAACCATTATCCGCATGAGTCGGAATATAGTGATGGGTCTTCAGTTGGAGAATGAAGAGTGGGTGGAAGACTAGATTAGGTTAGAGAAACATGCAGTGGATTATTTCAGAGATCTTTACAACCTAGATGATAGGCAATCTAGCTCTACCATCGAGTAAGTTGGTTATGATGGAGTTTCCTCAACTAGGGGTTACCGAGTGGGCTAATATCCAAAAGCCGGACAACATGGAAGAAGTGTGGCAGGCTACAAGAGTATGGGGGCCTACAAAGCTCCTGGAGTTGATGGTTTTCAACCGGTGTTTTGTCAAAAATATTGGAATGTTGTGGGACACTTGATGAGATCGAGAAGAAGTGGAACACTTTTTTTGGTAGTCAAGAGTTGTACCCGGGAAGCAATGATACCCTCATATGCCTCATCGCTAAGGTTTGTAAACCGGAACTTATAAGTCAGTTTACACCTATAGCATTGTGCAATGTCAACTATAAGATTATCACGAAGGTGCTTGTCATACGCATGCAATCCATCATTGGGAAGTTGGTAGGACCCACCCAAGGCAACTTTATCCCGGGTCGCCTGATCCAAGATAATATTGTTCTTTTGTAGGAAGTTGTTCACTCATGAGGAAAAAGAAATCTGGCAAACAATGGATACTCTTGAAATTAAACCTAGAGAAGGCGTGTGATAGAATTAGATAATACTTCATTGATGATACGATTTAGGAAATTGGTTTTCCCTAGAGTGGGGGAAGATGATTTAGGAGTGTGGAGTACCGCTAAGATGCAAGTTATCTAGAATGGTGAAGTGACATACCAGTTTACTCCGGCTAGAGGCATCAGATAGGGAGACCTGACTTCACCTTACCATTTTTGTTCTCGGTGTTGAAAGACTTAGCCATTTAATCCTCGAGTTTTTTGATAAAGGTGATTGGAAGCCTATCACCCTATCCCGGGGAGGTCCACCCCTATCGCATCTCTTTTTTGTAGATGGCATCACTCTTTTTGCCGAAGCTTCGATTTCCCAAATCTAGGTCATCATGAGATGCATCGATATCTTCTGTAAGGCTTCGGGTCAAAAGGCCAGTATTCAGAAATTGAAAATAATTGTGTCTCCTAATGTCTCAAAAGAGCTTTGCAATAGCATAGAGAGACTGAGCGGGGTTGAGGTCACCATCAATCTTGGTAACAATATTGGAGTCTCTATCCTTCAAGGAAGAGTGTCGAGAGCCGTCTTCTCAACGCTCTTGGATAAGATTAATCTCAAACTTAATGAGTGGAGGAGCAAGACTTTGAGCTTTGCGGGTTGCGTCACTTTTACCAAAGCCGTCCTTACCTGTATCCCCACCTATAATATGGCCACCCTAACCCTTCCGGTGAGTGTGTATGATGAGATTAATAAGATGTGTTGTAACTTTGTTTGGGGTCAATCGTATGGCCACAGGAGGATGCACATTGTGAAATAGGGTGAGACTTGCTTACCGAAAGAGAAGGGGGGGTTTGGGCATTCGTAGTATGCATGAGACCAACATGGATTTGTTAGGCAAGATGATGTGGAGATTTCTAAAGGAGAAAGAAGGTCTCTAGATTAAAGTGCTTGAAAGTAAATATTGTAGAGAGGGGTCTAGTAGGCGTGCAGGGAACTCGCACATCTAGCGTGACATTTATGTGGGTGTTACCTAGGTTATTTCTAGAGGAGCGAAATGGATGCTTAGAGATGGGTGTTCCATTGGCTTATGGAGAGACAAGTTGTTAGGTGATACTCCCCTAGTAAGCCAAGCTCTCGTCTCATTGGACTAATGCGACTTATCGAGACCAGTCAGAGCTACTGGGTTGAAGAACAGTGTTGGGACTGGAAGCATCTCGAGCAAATTCTCCCAGCGACGATTTTGTTAAAACTCGCAGGTGTTAATCCTTTTTATCTTGAGCCCTGCGATATGGATAGTGGTGAAGGCCACTATTTTAGCGACGAGATAGGTTGGAGCCTCATGCAAGACGGAAATTTTTCTACTGCTTCTGCCTACAAGCTTATCACTAGCGCCGGCAAGCTACATCTGAGTGAAGGTGGTATTTTCAAGATTGTAAGGAGACTTAGAGTGCAAGAAAGAGTGAAAATGTTCATTTGGAAGCTTTTGAAGGGATGAGTCTTGAGTAATGAGGAGATGTCGAGAAGGCATATAAGTCAGTCTGATGAATGTGGGTGTTGCAGGCTATGTCTGGAGTCCTTCATACATCTATTCAGGGACTGTTCGAGAAGAAACTCTATGTGGCGCTCTTTGTAGGCTGGACACTATGTCGACGACTTCTTCACTACCCGATTCTCATCTTGGTTAAAAGGTAATGTGCTTTTGTTAGCATGAAATATTGTGATATTTTAGGCACGTTTCTAGATGTTTTTCATCTATTATAGTGTTCATTGATAAGGCATTGAAGCAATTGTTAGCTAGTTTGTTTATATTGTCGATATAGAGGTCTACATAAGCCTTGTGTTGATTGTAGGCGAATAAGGGCTAAAACCGAACATATTAAGAGAGGATGGAGGTGAATTGAGCACATCCAAGGATTGAGGACACACCAAAAAAGCCAAGGGAGATGCTAGGAGGAGGAATGGCACAACACAAAGGAAACTACGAGCAATCTACGCTTCCACGCTCTAAAATACGGCCGTAGAGAAGTCCACGCCCAAAACCACGGCCGTGGAACTTGGCAACATGAACGTGGAGCATTCCAGAGAGTTACACGTTATAAAGTACGGTCGTGGAAGTTGTGAAGAACCATAATCCACTTCCACGCTCTAAACCACGGCCGTGGAACTCCATGAAACCGTGATTTAGGCAATCTTTTGACGAATAAAATATGGTCACATTGTTTACGCATATGGGCCGGACGGTTATTCTATCCTTCCTTATAAAAGGACTGAAGGAGGGAGAATTCGGACTTTCACTTACGCTCGCTTACACGTGCCTAGGGTTTCATTGGACGTGCGGAGGATTGCAATTTTGCAACGGAGATTTGCGAAGGCTTGAAGATTTAGAAGTTGCGCTTTTATTCCTAGGTTTGATTAGAAGACGGATTGACATCCCGCTCTTCGTTCTTATCAAGGATTGTTATTGGTTTGTGTTATTCCAAATCTGTTACATTATTACCCTTGTTTGTGGATTTGAGATTGATTTGAAGTTATTGAAGGTTTTCGAAGGTTTTCATCTTTCATTCTTCTTAATCTTGAATTTGATATCATAATGACTGTTGTTGGCTAAAACCCTTTAGCAATTCTAAGGTGAAGGGTTGATAGTTGTGGCTTAGATGATGATAGATTGATCGTAAACAGATTGGACCCTGAGAGTTAGAGAGATTTCGCCGACGCCCCAAACCACGGTCTGTTCTTAAGGTTCCACGGCCGTAGAACTCAAGATCTGCCCATAATTTGTGTCAGTTTACGAACCTTGCTTTTACTTTGATCCAAGTTAAAGATTTGCTTTAACTTAGTTTTGGCTTGCCTTTTCTAGGTAGTAGTGAAGCCTCAACAACCTCTACTTCGATTTCGAGTGTCACAACCTTAATCGATTTAGTTAGTCTTGATCCTTGGGTTACAAGTTTGGGTATTTGATATTAATTCTTGTCTTTAGATCCTTTCTATACTGAAGCCTCAACAACCTTTATAGAGAATACCTCTAGATAAGTCATATAAAGCCTTGGAACTTCACCGTACATTGCTTTACCTTAGTATACTTTTGCAACTCTGAACTCTGTCCTTATATCTATAGTATATCTTGAATCGATTGCCACAATTACACACCTAGATCTTTAGGGTTGCTTTTTTCCCAATATTTGCAAAGCTCATACATTTACTTGCTTGACAATCTTATAATTGAATTTGTTCCCCCAAATCCCTGTGTTCGATACTCTGGAATTCTTGCTTTACTACGCCGATCCGTACACTGCGGGTTCGCTTGCTTGATTATAGTTTTATAAATTTAAAGCTTATTTGCACGCACGCTAAGTGGCGAACAAGTTTTTGGCGCCGTTGCTGGGGATTTGGTCTAGGCCGAATTCGGTTACCGGTTGTCAAGCTTGGGAGCTTAGCTCTTGTTATTTGATATCCTTTTATGAGTGATATTTGCGGGTTACTTCAGGTTTATGCGCATGTCTAGGAACAACAAGGACCTCTTACCTCTTGATCAAGAACTTGAGAAGACTTTGAGGAAGAAGCTCAAGGAAAGAAAGATGGCTGAAGAAAGAGAACGAGATTACCAAACGGAGTTAGCGGAATCCGAAGCTCAACTTAGATGGAGCGAGAAGACTCGCAAGGAGGAATCGGAGCGTCATCAATCGAAAGTTGATGATCTAACGGATATGATATTTCAAATAAGGATGGAATTGAGCGACCTTAAGAAGAAGAAGAGCAGGAAATCGTCAAGATCGGTTAGAACCAATTCATCCGACAAGGATAGCGATTCTTCCATGCCACCACTAGAGGACATTGATCCGACGATCAATGTGAACCCATTTGTTCCAAGACCGGCTGCCAATCGTCGTGTTCCAGCTGGAGATGCGAGAACTGCTCGTGTAGATAGAGAGCCAAGAACTCTTGGCCAAAGGATGGATCCAATTCAGCAACCACGCCGTTTAGGTGTGAACTTTGATGCTGATGATATGCAAGGGTTTAGCTTCAACCCACAAGTTATTACCATCGTTCGCCAAAATCAGTTTGGAGGAACGAGTGCTGAATCTCCACATCAACATTACAAAATTTCGAGATCGTGATGGAGACAATGAAGCCAAAGAATGCAACCACTAACAACTACAAGATCAAGCCATTCTTCTTTTCTTTGAAAGGGAAAGCTTTATCTTGGTATCAAGCTCTTCCAAATGGAAGACTTAACACATGGGAGGATCTTTGTACGGAATTCCTCACCAAATTCTTTCCGCCATCCAAGACGGTGGAGTTGAGAGGTAAGATTAATGCATTTTCTATGAAATCTAACGAAAGTTTGTTTCAATCTTGGGAAATATTTCAGGACTTACTATTGGATTGCCCACATCATGGCATTTCCAAACTGGGTTTATTGGAGATATACTATAAGGGGCTGGATGTGGAAACACAATTCAAGCTCCAATCCCTTTCATGTGGCACATTCATGGACATGAGGGAATATGACGCTTGGGACTTCATTGAGAAGCAAGCCCGAGTCATTGAAAAGTATTCTCACCGGAAAGTAGAAGCAAATCAAGTGGAGCAAGGAGCAAAGTTATCACAAGCTGCTCAAACTCAAATCTTTTCTCTCAATACCGAGATTAAAGAGTTGAAGGAAGCCATTAAAACCAACTTTCCAAAGCAAAAGGGGCAAGATGTGGGTTATTTGGGAAACAACAATAACCACAATGGGCATGAGAATACAAACCGCAACAACCGGAACAACAACCGGAACAATTGGAACAACAACAACAACCGGAATAACAATTGGAACAACAATAGGGGTTCAAACAACAACAATTGGCGGTCCAACCAACTACACAATTCCGGTAATTCTTATCCCAATTCAGGAAATTCACTAACTCCACCTTCTTCTTCTTCCATTCCCTTGAAAAGTCAGGAACAAGCATCTAATAGCGGAAGCACTTCGGGGAAAGAGAAGCCCGATCCCATGTTGGAAACAATTTCGGGAAAACTTCAAGGATTGGATAGTCACATCATTAAGGTCGATGATCACATCACTAAGGTTGATAAAGCCCAAAAGGTTTTAGAAAACCAAATGCTTAGTCAAGCTGAGGAAGTTCCTAGGAATCAAGGAAAACTTCCAGGAAAGACGGAGGATAACCCAAAAGGAAAGGTGATGGTTATCATAACTAGGAGCGGAGCAACAACCACCGACCCGCAGCCTAAGTTTGTAGAAGTTCCCGTCGAGAAGGAGAAAGAGAAGGGGAAGGAGAAGGAAGACATCTACGTTCCTCCTCCAGATTTCAAACCTCCCCTACCATTCCCGCAATCTAGAGCAAGAGCGCGTCTAGACAAACAATTCGGTAAGTTTATTGAACTCATGAGCAAACTGCATATTAATATACCTTTCATTGATGCAATTGTAGGTATGCCAGCTTATGGAAAGTTCCTAAAGGAGATCCTCTCTAACAAAAGAAAATTAGAGGATTTTGGAGAGGTTAAGATGAGTTCGGATTCATCGGATCTCATCAAGACAATGAAGGAAAAGATGCCCACAAAGTTGAAGGATCCGGGGTCATTTTGTATTCCCATAGGAGTGGGAGATGTCACATATGATGCATTATGTGATTTAGGAGCAAGCGTGAGTATCATTCCGCTTGCCTTATGCAGGAAGATCGGTTTAGGCGAACCTAAACTGGTGAAGATGACGTTGTACATGACGGATCGATCCATAACTCGTCCCGTCGGTATAGTTGAAGACTTCCCGGTCAAGCTTGGTAAGTTCTATGTTCCTATAGATTTTGTTGTGCTTGACATTCCTGCAAAAAGTCCGGTCCCGATCATACTCGGAAGACCGTTTCTTGCAACATCCGGTTGTATAGTTGATTGCAAGAATGCTAGACTCGCCTTCGATATAGGAGAAGAAAAGGTAGAGTTCGTCCTCTCCACTTTGGTGAAGGAACCAGCTTTCGATGAGGACATATTCAACATCCATGACGAAGAGCTATCTAGAGAGGAGGTAAGTTCGATTCTCTTCAAAGATCCCTTGCAAAAGGTTATCTCTATGAGCATTATGGATATAGGGGAAGAAGAGGAATGCAGAATTGAAGCTTTAGAGAAGCAAAAAGAAGTGTATGAAGAAGAATTTGGGAAACTCTACGATGGGTCAGAAAACGTAAGAAACCACGGCCAGTCGTGCTATTCCACGGCCGTGGAATCTACCAACATGACCGTGATCAGCTATTCAGAGGACTCCAGTAAGTTACACGGCCAAAACCACGGCCGTGGAACGAACAGAGGCACCGTAATTGATTTCCACGCCCAAAACCACGGCCGTGGAGGAAACAGGGGAGCCGTAATTTTGGGTGAATCTGAAGGAGATTGTATCTTCTCCGCCACTTCTTTTGATTCTTCTCCAACATCTTCTACATTCATAGACACTTCTAATTAAGGAAGCATTGGATACTTCTCAAGAGCCATTAGAGACTCCTATAGTGATAGAATTGAAGCCACTTCTTACACATCTAAGGTACGCATTTCTAGGACCTAATTCTACCTTTCCGGTAATTGTTAGTTCCGATTTGAGTATAGATGAACATAGTAAGCTTATAGTTGTTCTTAAGAAACATAGGAAAGCCTTAGGGTATACTATAGATGATCTAGTAGGAATCAAACCTTCACTATGCATGCATAAGATCCTAATGGAAGAAGACTTTAGAACTTCGCGACAACCTCAAAGGCGGTTAAATCCGACCATGAAGGAGGTTGTCAAGAAGGAAATTCTTTAACTACTTGATGTAGGTATTATCTTCCCTATCTCCGATAGCAAGTGGGTGAGTCCCGTACAAGTGGTTCCAAAGAAGGGAGGAATGACGGTCATCATCAATAAAAACAATGAACTCATTCCCACACGAACCGTTACAGGATGGAGGATGTGCATAGACTACCGCAAGCTAAACAACGCAACGAGGAAGGATCACTTCCCACTACCCTTCATCGACCAAATGCTTGAGAGGTTAGCACAACACTCACACTTTTGCTATCTTGACGGTTATAGTGGTTTCTTTCAGATCCCGATACATCCGGACGATCAAGAGAAGACCACATTCACGTGCCCGTGGGGAACGTTTGCTTATAGGAGAATGCCGTTTAGGCTTTGCAACGCCCCAGCCACCTTTCAAAGGTGCATGATGGCTATCTTCTCGGAGTACATAGAGGAGATCATGGAGGTCTTTATGGATGATTTCTCCATTTATGGTTCCTCTTTTGATAATTGTCTTTCTAACCTTGCTCTTGTGCTACAAAGGTGTGAAGACACTAACCTAGTTCTTAATTGGGAGAAGTGTCAATTTATGGTGAAAGAAGGCATTGTATTAGGACACTTAATCTCTAGTAGAGGGATTGAAGTGGATAAGGCTAAGATAGAGACTATAGAAAAGCTTCCTCCCCCAACTTCGGTGAAAGGGATAAGAAGTTTTCTAGGACATGCTGGATTTTATAGACGTTTTATAAAGGATTTCTCTAAGATATCAAAACCGCTTACTAATTTATTGATGAAGGATGCAGTTTTTGATTTCTCGCAGGAATGCTTAGATGCGTTTAATATGATTCGGGAAGCTCTAATCTTAGCCCCGATTATCCAACCTCCGGATTGGAATCTTCCATTTGAGGTTATGTGTGACGCAAGTGACGTAGCTATAGGGGCTGTGCTTGGGCAAAGAAAGGAAGGACGAACCCACGCTATCTACTACGCTAGCAAAACGCTAAATGAAGCGCAGCTCAACTACGCCACTACCGAAAAGGAATTTTTAGCAATTGTATATGCATTTGAAAAGTTTCGCTCTTACCTTGTAGGTGCTAAGGTGATTGTGTACACGGATCATGCTGCGATCCGGTATTTGCTTGCAAAGAAAGATGCGAAACCAAGGCTAATTAGATGGATTCTTCTCCTACAAGAATTCGATCTAGAGATCCGTGACAAGAAGGGTTCGGAAAATTCTGTCGCGGATCATTTGAGTCGTCTACCACATCTAGAGGACGACAATCTACCTATAGATGACACCTTTCCGGACGAGCATTTACATATCATAGAGGAGTGCATCGACGTGATCACCAAAGGTAACGAACCATGGTTTGCTGCTTTTGTTAACTATTTGGTTTGTCAGGAATTACCACCCGGACTATCCTATGCACAAAGAAAGAAGTTCTTTAAGGATGTTCGGGAATACTTTTGGAATGGACCTCTCCTCTTTAAGAGAGGTCCGGACGGCATCATTCGGCGATGTGTGCCGGAAGATGAGATGCAAAGTGTCATCCGTCATTGTCATTCACTACCTTGTGGAGGACACGCTAGTTCGAACAAGACTAGCGCTAAGGTATTGCAATCTGGATTCTTTTGGCCTACTTTATTTAAAGATGTGCAAACCTTTGTTTCCTGCTGCGATGGTTGCCAAAGAACAGGGAATATATCCAAGAGAAACGAGATGCCTCTTAACAACATTCAAGAGGTGGAGATCTTTGACGTTTGGGGAGTAGACTTCATGGGACCTTTCCCATCATCTTGTGGAAACCAATACATAATTTTAGCCGTAGATTATGTTTCGAGATGGGTTGAAGCAATTGCCTCTCCCACTAATGATGTCATGGTTGTGGTTAAGTTCTTTAACAAGACCATTTTCCCACGATATGAGACACCACGGACTATCATTAGTGATGGAGGCTCTCACTTCATTGCCCGATGATTCGAAGCTCTATTGGCTAAGTATGGGGTGACTCACAAGATCGTCACCCCTTATCATCCACAAACTAGTGGACAAGTGGAGATCTCGAACCGAGAGATTAAAGGGATCCTAGAGAAGACAGTTTCAAGGACAAGGAAGGATTGGTCTTTGAAGCTAGATGACGCATTATGGGCATACCGGACTGCATATAAGACTCCCATCGGAACAACACCATACAACCTTGTGTATGGGAAGTCTTGTCACTTGCCAGTAGAATTGGAGCATAAGGCGTATTGGGCAATAAAGTGGTTGAACTTCAGCATGAAGGAAGCGGGAGAGAAGCATCTCTTAGACCTCAACGAGCTTGAAGAACTTCGCTTGAACGCCTACGAAAACGCCAAGATCTATAAAGAAAGAGCGAAGCGTTGGCATGATAAGCATATCATCCCAAAGGACCTCAAAGAAGGAGATCAAGTTCTCCTCTTCAGTTCAAGGCTGCGTCTCTTTCCAAGTAAGCTTAAATCTCGTTGGACTGAACCTTATCTAATCAAACGTGTTTTTCCCCATGGTGCAGTTGAAGTATGGGGTGAAAAGGGCGAAAGCTTTAAGGTGAACGGTCAACGACTCAAGAAGTATTCACCGGAACTCCAAGCTGAAGAGTTCGCGCCCACCGCACTCGAATAAGTGCGAATATGGTCTAGCTGCGGACCTTAAACAAGCGCTTCTTGGGAGGCAACCCAAGGTATTGCACTTACGTTTTTGTTTTTGATTCGTAGATTAGAATAGTTTAGACGTTTTTGTTTTGTTTTGTTTTGCCTTCGATACCTTCCGGTATGTTCGTGTTTTTGGATGTAGGATCAGTGGAAGAGGGAAGAAAGAAGAGAAACTTAGAAGAAATTGACGAAACTTGGACTTTGGCACATTACAGAGAGTTCCACGGCCAAAACCACGGCCGTGACAGCTACAGTGACCGTAATTTGCAAAAGCCTGAGAAAAATCACCAAAACCACGGTTCCATACATTTCCACGGCCGTGGAAACCCCCGAGTGACCGTAATTTTCGAAAAAATTTACGGCCACTATAAAAACCACGTTTCTTCATAAAACACACCAAAACACCATTTTCCACGACCAAAAACGCCAAATTGATCCCTCTCTCTCAAACTGGAGCAAATTCGATCGTCTACAAGATCCAAGCAACGATTCAAGTGAACAATCACCGGAGAAGACGGAATTTGGATTTTAAAATCCAAAAACCTAGGCTTTTCTTCTCTTCTTTCACTTTGTCGATTCGATTCAGTTTTTGCAAGATATATTAGGAGAATTGATTGGAATTGGATTGAAGTTAGTCTAGGGCTGATATCTGCTGATTGTGGTGTTGATTGAGTGATTTTTGAGGATTTACGAACTGAACCACGGTTCTTGGGCATTCCACGGCCGTGGAAATTGAAGAACAGACCGTGGTTTTGAACAGAATATGGATTTTGTTAGGAGAATGTCTAATAGGACCAAGAAGAGGAAAGGTAATGCTTCCTCCTCCTCTTAGGTACCCCCTAGTGAACCACCATCACCCCCACCCCCTAGAATTCCTAAGATCCATGAGGATTACCTCGATGCCTTAGAGAGGATCAAGAAGAGACCGGTCATAGGACCACGATATTTGTTGCTTGAGGATTTAGAGCCACTGAATATGGTAGGTGACCTTACTTGGTTACTTGATAGAGCCGGTTTGATCATCTTCTCCGCTATTCGGGAAGATGCGTATGAGGAGATCACTAGAGAGTTCATGATCTCATTTGAGCATAACTATGTGGATAGGACAGTTTCTTTCCGACTGATGGAGAGGAACTATGAGTTTTCGATCCGAGAGTTTGGAGCCTTCTTTGGGTTCCATGAGACCTTCAATGGTCGATTTCCTAGTAGCGTGTACGACAAATATTTTTGGAAGGATATTGCCATGGTATACGCCAGCGAGGACCACTGGCAACCTGCTGATACCAAGGCTAAGTTGATCTATCACTTAGCCTTGAAGATTGCCCACCGAGTGCTTTCTGAGTGTCTCTTCCCTAGGACGGAGACTCCTCAGAAGATCAAGACTAATGAGCTATTTCTGCTGTACTGTACGCTGCATGGGAGACCGGCTGATTGTGCCACCCTCTTAGCTTCTACCATTAGTAAGCTAAAGAACAAGAGGGCCGGCAACATTGGATATGGTGGGATAGTCACCCACCTTGCTAGACAGTTAGGAGTAGACTTCTCCGCCTGCACTAGGATAGCGGCGAGGCCGTTAGGACTTCAGAGTCTCATGACTAGAGGATTGATTTTCCCTAGACATAGAGGTCCACCCACAGCCGCCATGCCTTGGGAGGATAGAGGAGGTAGAGGTGTGGCATGGTTTCCCGAGTACTCCATTATGGCCGGACGCCATAACTGGAAGGAGACATTCACTGCCATGCATGCGAATAGATTGGTAGCACCTCCTTACGTTCCCCCTGAGGCACCTGTTGTAGATGAGGAGGAGATGAGAGGAGATGATGAGTTTGAGGGAGGAGGTGAGGAGCACGACTTTGGTACTTTTCCGGATCAGCCGGATACATTTCCCGACCTCCCTAGACACTCTCCCCGACCTGCTAGAGCTTCCGGTTCTTCCTCTCGCCGTGCCAACATGAGTGAGAGGCCGACATGGATGGCGACCCCTCCCGATTGGTATAGCACGCAGCCGGATTGGATGGGAGCTCCACCGACTTGGCATGCACAGCCACCACCAGCACCAGCACCATCAGATGCACCAGCTTGGTATAGCCAGGCGCCGGAGTGGTACGAGCAGCTGCCGGAGTGGGCCACCTACCTTTCCAGGAGAGTCGGAGCTTTGGAGATCCGGGCGGATGTTAGAGATGCACGAGCCGATACACATGACCGGATAATGAGAGACATCTACCGCCAGCAGTTTGGGCGGAACTACGACCCCGGCTTCTTCCCGTTTCCACCACCACCGGCACCCCAGTGAGGATGATGATGATCTACCGCATTAGCCACTCCATTACCGTCTTGTGAGTTCATTTTCTTTCTTTCTTTTCTTTATTTCTTTTTGAACATTAGGGACAATGTTTGTCTCAAGTATGGGGTGGGGTGTGACTATTCGTTTGTAATAACTCTACTCACTTTTGCTTGCTTTGATCGAGAATACTTTGCATATTTCATTCCATTGTTACACGTTTCATTATCGCATTGCATGAAAAAGCTTTTGAAAAACCCATAAAAATCGAAAAATTTTGAAAATTTTGTGCTTCTAAGAATTGAGATGATTTCTATGATAATCACTACTTGTGAATTGAGTTTTTGATGACAATTGTGTGCTTAAACAAATAGTGAATTGAAAAGAAATTGAATGAGTTAATTATTCCTCTTTTGCAAGTTTCATAATGTGAAGAGTTTTATCTAAATTATATTGAGAAATCAAGGTTGAAATCACATGATAAGTTCTTATACTTCTTGTTGAAATGATTAAGGCAATTTGATTTTCTTTCATCTTTCTTTGATCATTTGGCCCCTCAATGAAATAATGGCCTCTCTTACCTATCCGGGAATTTGGAGGAGTTGATATTTGGCATGTTTGATGTGGGAGGGCCATGAAAGCAAAATTTTGCATTCAAAGAATAGAAATAACTTATAGGTTTGGGGAAGTCAATCATGACGATGAGTAACTCGGCACCATTCACATAGCCGGGTGTTTGTGTCTTGTCAAAGTCGGATTGAGCGATATTCCTAACGGATTATGATATGTGCATCCAGGGTTTGAGGCATCTCGAAAAATTGAGAACTGCCAATCTCCTAGGCTTCGGTTTTTGTGCACCTCTATCCATAACTCCAAAAGTAAAGTCGAAAAATAATGTGAAAAGAAGAGAGCAAAGCTCTAAGTTGAAAGTGTTGCAAAACCGCAAGAGAAAAAGAAAAGAGATAGTTATCCACTTTCCCTGATTCTTGCACCACATTCCTTATAGTGTCCTTTCCCTTTCCGCATTCTAGACCTTATTTGAAAGTCCTTAAGATCAAGAGAATGTTATATGACTTGGTGATCTAAATTGAAGTTTCTTATGATTGATTTTGATAATGTTTGAAGGTTATGATGCTTACATTGAAGTTTGATCAATTCACAATGTTTCCTTTCTCCTTATTCTTTGCTTATGTATATAAGAGTCTCGTGAACGAATGAAGCAAGGTTTGAGAATGATCTATTGAATAGAAGCACATTCACCTAAAGGATGTTTTGTTTTTGAGATTGCATACATATTTCATCCTAACTTGAGTTCTAAAGCTTTTGAAAGACCTTGCTTGGGGACAAGCAAGTGGCAAGTATGGGGTATTTTGTTAGCATGAAATATTGTGATATTTTAGGCACGTTTTCTAGATGTTTTTCATCCATTATAGTGTTCATTGATAAGGCATTGAAGTAATTGTTAGCTAGTTTGTCTATATTGTCGATATAGAGGTCTACATAAGCTTTGTGTTGATTGTAGGCGAATAAGAACTAAAACCGAACAATTAAGAGAGGATGGAGATGAATTGAGCACATCCAAGGATTGAGGACATACCAAAGAAGCCAAGGGAGATGCTAGGAGGAGGAATGACACAACACAAAGGAAACTACGAGCAATCTACATTTCCACGTTCTAAAATACGGCCATAGAGAAGTCCACGCCCAAAACCACGGCCGTGGAACTTGGCAACATGAACGTGGAGCATTCTAGAGAGTTACACGGTATAAAGTACGGTCGTGGAAGTTGTGAAGAACCGTAATCCACTTCCACGCTCTAAACCACGGCCGTGGAACTCCATGAAACCGTGATTTAGGCAATCTTTTGACGAATAAAATATGGACACATTGTTTACGCATATGGGCCGGACGGTTATTCTATCCTTCCTTATAAAAGGACTGAAGGAGGGAGAATTCAGACTTTCGCTTACGCTCGCTTACACTCGCTTACACGTGCCTAGGGTTTCATTGGACGTGCGGAGGATTGCAATTTTGCAACGGAGATTTGCGAAGGCTTGAAGATTTGGAAGTTGCGCTTTTATTCCTAGGTTTGATTAGAAGACGGATTGACATCCCGCTCTTCGTTCTTATCAAGGATTGTTATTGGTTTGTGTTATTCCAAATCTGTTACATTATTACCCTTGTTTGTGGATTTGAGATTGATTTGAAGTTATTGAAGGTTTTCGAAGGTTTTCATCTTTCATTCTTCTTAATCTTGAATTTGATATCATAATAACTGTTGTTGGCTAAAACCCTTTAGCAATTCTAAGGTGAAGGGTTGATAGTTGTGGCTTAGATGATGATAGATTGATCGTAAACAGATTGGACCCTGAGAGCTAGAGAGATTTCGCCGACGCCCCAAACCACGGTCTGTTCTTGAGGTTCCACGGCCGTGGAACTCAAGATCTGCCCGTAATTTGTGTCAGTTTACGAACCTTGCTTTTACTTTGATCCAAAGTTAAAGATTTGTTTTAACTTAGTCTTGGCTTGCCTTTTCTAGGTCGTAGTGAAGCCTCAACAACCTCTATTTCGATTTCGAGTGTCACAACCTTAATCGGTTTAGTTAGTCTTGATCCTTGGGTTACAAGTTTGGGTATTTGATATTAATTCTTGTCTTTAGATCCTTTCTATACTGAAGCCTCAACAACCTTTATAGAGAATACCTCTAGATAAGTCATATAAAGCCTTGGAACTTCACCGTACATTGCTTTACCTTAGTATACTTTTGCAACTCTTAACTCTGTCCTTGTATCTACAGTATATCTTGAATCGATTGCCACAATTGACACCTGGATCTTTAGGGTTGCTGTTTTCTCAATATTGGCAAAGCTCATACATTTACTTGCTTGACAATCTTATAATTGAATTTGTTCCCCCAAATCCCTGTGTTCGATACTCTGGAATTCTTGCTTTACTACGCCGATCCGTACACTGCGGGTTCGCTTGCTTGATTCTAGTTTTATAAATTTAAAGCTTATTTGCACGCACGCTAAGTGGCGAACAACTTTCTAAAGCTTATTTTAGTAATGATTGTTTGTGGAGTGAGTTGTTTGCAATTGGTATCTGGTGGGCTTGGAAATGGAGAAATGAGGCGTCTTTTACCAATAATATCTATGGAGGCAACATAAGTCGGGATATCAAGGAGACTACCAAGGAGTATCTTTAAGCTTGGATTAGGCGGCATGGGATTCATGGAAGACCACGTAGGAGCAAGATCAATGTAACTTGGGTCTCCCCTATGGATGGCTTCGTCAAAGTGAATACGGATGGCTCAAAGAAGGCAGATGGGTTTACAAGTGCGGCAGGTGTTGTTAGGAATAAAGCAGGAGAGTGGGAGGTTTTGGTGTAAACCTTGGAATTTGTTATGTTCCCATAGGTGAGTTATGGGGGTTGGTTCATAGCTTGAGATTTGCTTGGGAGTTAGGTTTTCGGTCCGTAATCTTTGAATCAGATTCCCAACTAGCTATCAAACTAATCAAGAACACTATAGCCCCTCATCACCCTCTTGCTAGTGTAAAGAGGCAGGAATATTCAGTTTCGACGTGTCTACCGTGAGGCGAATAGAGTTGCGAATTTTATTGCTAGTTTGCTTTGAACCTTCCTATTGGATTGAATGTATTGTTTGATCCGCCAGAGGGTGTAGTTGACATGTTACTCGATGATGCACGAGAGACCACCGACCCCTCAATTTTCACATAATTCCGAAATTTGCCCAATCATTAAAAAAATCATTAATATAAACGTTTTTTATTACAAAATTAAGGGAAAGGAAATTGAAAAGAAATAAAAAAAAACAACAAAAGGAAATTGAAAAGAAATTAAAAAAAAATCAAACCTATCAAATATATTTATAACTTCTGAAATTGTAATTTTTTTGATACAAAAAATAAATAAATAAACATTTAAAAACTTATTAACATTAAAGTTTTCTATTAAAAAATAAAGAAAAATAAAATTGAAAAGAAATAATAACAAAAAGAAATTTTGGAATTATAAGAAAACCCTAAATTGTATAAAAAATTTACAATTTCATATATAAGAAATATATTTGATACATTTCATTTTTTATATTTCTTTTTAATTTTCTTTTGTTTTTTTATTTCTTTTCAATTTCCTTTTTCTTTTTAATATCTTTTGAATTTCCTTTCTCTTAAATTTTTAATAGAAAACATTAATTTTAACGAGTTTATTAACGGTTGGGCAAATTCCAGAATTATGTAAAAATTGAGGGTACCAACCGAACTTGAAAAAAGTCATGAGCATAATCTGGAATACTCCATACCACAAGGGTATCAACCGGAATTTCCCTAAAAAAACTTGGTCGAATAAAATTTAACTTTCTCCGTCCTGTGATTGTAAAGTTTATTGTGAACTAATTCAAATAATTAAATTAGATTATTAAAATAAACTATATTTAAAAGTAAATATTAATGTCATTGTAAGTAAAATTAAATATTTCTCTTATATATATTTTCTTCACATAAGATCCTAAGTTAAACAAATTGTTCGAATTGAAATGGCTTTACCAAAAAGCTAAAATTAAAAAATGTTATATCATTGGAATTTCTGTTTGCTTATCTGATAATTATAGAACTATACTTATATTTATACGATTTTCAGTTATCATGGTAACTTCGTAAGCAACTTACTATGACTCATATATGCACATCAGAATCATAATGGATACACATTCAGTTATAGATTTATTTTAAAGAAGATTAAATAAATCCAATTAAGCAAAGACCGTTTTTTGTGAAATAACCGGTTTGTTCCGAACCGGAACCGGTCCACAGAGATTGCTTATGAAATTGGTATTCTTTACATTCCCCCGTTTTTCCTTCGCTTTCTCTATTTTCCCCCCTCTCTCTTCTTATCTCTTTTTTGTTCAATTTCTCTCTCCTGTTTTGGGGTTATTTTATCAATTGAGTTCTTCGTCAAAAATTTCTCTCCTTGTTCATGAGATGGTATCCCTCATCTTCGGGTAAACAACGAGGAACCCAGATGAACGACCAAACGATCGCTGTTAGCCGAACTAAAGCCCTTCTGTTGCTTCATTCAAATCCATCCATGTCCTTTCTATCCGTAAGTCTCTCTCTACGCATTCAATAAACTCCCTTCCCCCCATTTCTCCTATTTTCGATTTCGTCGCTGCTCTTTGTGATAATCGGTAGCTGGGATTATGATTATGTGGAAGCCCTAGGTTCTCCGGCTATTTGACGCGTGAATGCCGGCTTCTGATTAGGTTTTGGGGTATTGTACGGAAATTTCTGCCTTCCGGGTCCGAATTAGGGTTTTTTTATTTTATTTTGTCGGCAGTCGTTGATTCAGATTATAACTTTAGGGTTCGAGTTTGTTTCTTCAGAACAAGGAAAGTTGTGTGGTGAATTTAATTTCCAGGTTTGGAAACAGCTGGGATTTGACTTTGGTTAGGGTTTTATATCCTCGGAGTCGACCTAGGACAAGTTAGGTGCTGGACTACTGGTTCAGAGGATAATGTGTATACTCTGTGTGATTCAGAAGTGGTCTCGCCGGGTTGCTACCATGCTGCCTTGGTTAGTTATTCCACTAATTGGGCTATGGGGTTTGTCTCAGATGCTTCCCCCTCCCTACAGGTTTGAGGTTACATCCCCTAGACTGGCTTGTATTTTCGTCTTGTTGGTAACTCTGTTCTGGTATGAAGTTTTAATGCCCCGGTTATCTGCTTGGAGAGCTCGTAGAAATGCTCGTTTAAGGGAGAGGAAAAGGTTTGAGGCTTTGGAACTGCAGAAATTGAGGAAGACAGCCACTAGGAGGTGCAGGAACTGCTTGACCCCATACCGGGACCAAAACCCAGGTGGGGGGAAATTCATGTGCTCATATTGTGGGCATATATCCAAGAGACCTGTTCTGGACTTGCCTTTACCGCCGGGTTTAGAGATTTCAAATTCCGGTATCATCAAAGATTTGCTAGGTAAAGGTGGGAAAGTATTGAATGGACGGATCTGGTCTGATAGCAGTTCTATCTGCCCGGACTGGTTAGAACAAGGAAGCTGGACAGTCAGTGGGTCTTTTGCTGGGAAAGCTTCTTATTCAAGAAAAAACGGTGTTGGACTATTTACTGGTGTTGGGGAAGAATATATTGATGAAAAATCACAACAGCGTGCTTATTTTTTCCCTCATGTATGGATGACTTCTTTGTTGAAGAGTATAAGGTGGTTGTGGAGAAAGCTTTTTTGGGTTGCTTCCGGAGAAGATGATTCATCAGATGTTGACAGGGGGATGCTGGCTAAGAGAGGTGAGAATGGTGTATCGTACCAAGAAAGCAGAGGGGAGAAAGCCCGTAGAAAGGCTGAAGAGAAGAGGCAGGCTAGGCTAGAGAAGGAGCTTCTTGAAGAGGAGGAGAGAAAGCAGAGAGAGGAGGTTGCAAGGCTTGTTGAAGAACGCAGGAGATTGCGGGATGAGAAGTTAGAGGCTGAAAACCGTGCAAGGGGATCTTGTCAGAGGGAGAAAGATAGAAGGGAAGCTGAAAAAAGGAGGCAGGAAAGGAGAAGGGAAAAAGACAAGGCTTCTAGTAAAAGCAACTCTGATGCGGAGGAGGCGGAGAAGAAAACAGTGCGAGAAAATGAAAGGAAGAGGGATGCTGATAATAAGTCAGAGAATGAACGGAGGGAATTTCAAAAGTTTGGAATTGATGCTATCAAGGGTCATGGGGTAGAATCAGGACACGGTGTAAAGGGTAGTCCTGTCAACAATTTTAGTAGAGGCAATGCTGGTACCAGGTACTTTGATCGAATGAAGGGAACTTTCTTGTCTTCTTCCAAGGCATTTACTGGTGGTGGCTTCTTTGGCAAGGTTTCCCGAACTCCTACTGTTTCAAAAGATAAGCCTAATGGTTCTGTGGATCATTTCCAAGTTTCAGTCAACAGAAAGGAGATTTGCCCACCAGAGCGTGTATCCACTAAGGTCAATGCAGAGGGGACTAATCATCCGGTAAGCTTCCGCATGACCTATCTGATTGTTTAAATTTTCGATTTTCAGTTTTCAGTTTTCAGTTATGGGCATTGTTGTTATCTGATGTCTTAATGCCTTAGTACTTCCTCCAGAATTTTCTGTTCTGTATTTGATGTAATTATTCTCCATGTTTCTCATCTTCTTTAGTGTTTTGAGGGGCTAATCTGGGTATGCATCTTACTTATGAATATAGGGCTTTCCACTTGGTTTTAGATAAAGGTGCGTATTAGTTTATATACAATTTCTCAAGAGAAGGTAGTATGGCCACACTCATCATTAATGATTATGCCTATAATTGTTGAATTTATATGGTCTTCTCTTGAACAAAATGCATATAGTTGTCAGGGTAGAATTTTGGGGATGGTTGAATGTTAAATTACATCAGGGTGCTTTACTGTAATCAGATCATTTGGCTTCATCAAGAAATTATAAGCTAGTTATTTGGCAGCAGGTTAATTCAGACCCTCAGCACAAAACCGCCCCAAAGTCTTGGCAGCAGTTATTTACTCAATCTCCGGTTGTTTCTGCTCCCTCAAATACAAACGTGATAGGCAGACCAATTATGAAGCCCCAAGCTGAAGCTCAGAACTCTCAGATACCTTCTCGATCATCATCACCACCGAGATATGATAATCCTATTGACTTTGCGTTTTCGTTGCCGTTTACTTTGCCAACCTTTTCCAATGGATCAATGAGCAATGGGTCAGGCTTTCCTGCTGCAAAGGATCACTTGTTTCCTCGGCTTGGTGAAGTGTCTCATGATGTATTTCCTGAAGAACCTGAACTTTTTGAGGATCCATGCTATGTACCCGATCCTGTTTCACTACTTGGCCCGGTTTCAGAGTCACTTGATAATTTTCAATTGGACTTAGGAAGTGGCTTCATACCCGATGAAGCACAAAGATCATGTCCTTTCATCAATACATCTGGTTCTTCTGATACCATCAGGCAATCTCCTATTGACTCCCCTATCTCACGGTTGAGAGCTTCTGATGAAAAGCCAAGAAATCTTAGTCGCCTCCCCACTAGTCCCAAGGCTCCAGATGTGCATCCTTTTCCAGGTGGGGACTTGGACAATGTGAATGAAAAGGGGACATGGCAAATGTGGAAATCTCCTTCTCTTGTTCAGGATGGGCTTTGTTATGCTGGCCATGCTAATTGGATTCCGCCTGTGGATTGGAGCAGATCATACCAGGAAGATCTTTCAGTCCCTGTGCCACAGAAAACCATGGCGTCTTTGTTCTCTAAAGATAATCAAGCTGTTTCTGGAACTCATTCACCTCAAAAGATATTACTTAGCAATGTTCAGTGTACTGGTACCTTCAGTCCAAATGATGATCCTTGGTTGCAGAAAACGTTTCCCTCGCCACTTTCAGCTAGTGAAGACCATTTCCCTGTTAACCATGAGGATACTTCTGTGAAGAACATGATGTATGCAATTCCTTCCAGAACTGCAGCTGATCGTTCGATAAATGATGTATCTCAAGCTAGCTGTTGGTCCAAGTAAGTACCTGAATCTTACCTTCTGGTTTCTCTTCCTCTTCGTTACCTCTACAGTCCGCACTTCCATAATCCATCATGATCATTAGTTTGTAAAGAGGAAATAAGTTGAACCACTTGAGTGGCTGTAATATAGTTTCCCTGTTTTCTGGATTCTATGAGGAATATTATTGATTTTGATGGTTGATCATATTCTAAGATAAATGGTTACTGGTTTTGGTGTAACATTCATAAGTTTGGTGGTTCTTCATTATTGCTTATTTGTTTGTCTCACCTAAACTTTTCTATGATTCTCAAGAGCTTTGTATGTGAAATCTGTTTGTAATTGTGCTATTCGTCTATTTTTAAAGCATATGATGCTGAGTGTTGCACACCAGTTAGTTTTGGCTGTCTGTTCCTTGATATTTCATCAGCCTATCTCTTGCCCTGATCGTGATTTATGAATATTATAGGCAGCATTATCATCTTCATGGTCTGTATGTTTGAGAAAAAACTAAAATATTTAGATTTTTTATTTTTTAGGAAAAGTCTGTGTGGTAGTCAGGAGATTTGGAACAATCTCACCCAGTAATCATTTATATTTCTGCTGTTAAATTGCAGTGTTGAGGCGATGATCTAGCACGATCATTAATATGTAGTTGAACAGCATTACACCCAAGGTTAAATCAAACTCAAATGGGTGAACTAATAGTGGGTAGGGGTTTTAAAAGACACTGTTGATATTAGCCTAAATCCACTGATAGACGTCTTTGGCCCGTAGCCTCAGAAGACATTTGACAACAGGCAGGTAGGAAGGGGAACGAAACAGTAGCCAACAATAAAAAGTGGTAGTTTCACAGAACATAATAAATCCTTGATAGACGATGTGTATTGGCTCCTCTGGAAACATCTATTCATCTCTCTATTGAATCGGATAATCCATGGAAAGTCCTGATCATACACCCCAAACAAAGAACCCTAAGTCCTTGAACCGTGTTTCTAAACTCTCTCTTCCAACCCCAAGTTCACCCTATTTGTTTTAGTCGAGTTTGGGATTAATTTTGTTCAAATACAATGAGATTTGATTACATATCTTAACATTAATGATCTTGCCAGCTGGCCCGGCTCATCTTCTCTACGCTGAATGGTTATGTATTGATATTGTCTCAAACCTTGTGGCTATTTGACGGAAAATTTCAAAGTTGTGTATACCATTCAGAAAAGTCTATTTGGTTTCGGCATTTTTTACTTGTTTCTGCACATGGTTCAGTTACATCTTAGTAATATTATAACTGGTGACTGTTAGGCAAGACTAGCTTGGAGAGCTTTGTTCTGAACCTTGATACACATTCAGCTAGTGTATTTTGAAGTCCACTCCCAATTAAAATTTGACACAGATAATTGAAGTATATATATTAAGTAAAGACACCCTAAAAGAAACGAAAAACCCTAAGACTGACAGCTTTTTATTCTTTGGGTAGACCTACACCAAGTGTATATGTACATTTATCCTGTTGTTCTTATTACTTCTGTTGTGGTTGCTGCCTTTGCCAGCATTGACTGTGGGTCAATTGATAAAATGGAGTTCTTCTAGCTTTCATTCTTTAAAAGAAATCTTGGCCTAGACAACTCCAAGAAACTAGATAGCATTCTAATGTGGAAATCTCAACTGTTTTTATAGGGTTCCCTGAACTAACTGCTATATTGTAAGTATCCAATTCCTGTCCCACCGGTGGAGGAAGGAATAGAAAATAATGGCTTTTTGCAATAACAAAATATTTTACTCCATTCCCTAATTGTTCTGTTGCTACCGTCCTGACCCTCCATGTATCCCTTATCTTGAGGGGGGAATATAGGTAAGGTTTATTGATAAAGCAATGATTTGATGCTGTAGGGTAAATTTTTGTCTAGCGAGGACTCCGCTCCTAAAGCATTAGTTTTGACGTTGAACTCTATGTTCCTGTGGATTTGAAGTGGCACTGCTTCTTTTGAGTTTTGGTGTTGGGTTCCCTGCCATTGAGATGAAATAGAATAATCCAGTGATGGGCATGCTACAGTGATTTAGGGTTTAGTACTTGTGAATTAATTATAGTGAACATTGGAAATATACAAAAACAAATTTAAAAAAAGGATGATCACCTGTCTGTTAGTGTTTGATAATCATTGTTAGCAATTCTCATCCAGTGTGATCAATAATATTTCTCACCATTTTGAAGCTAATTTTTTGCATCTCATCTGGTAAAAAAATGTTCAAGCATCACGACATATTATCTCTTCTTTGCTACAAATGGTTATTTCAAGCATTTTATGATACTGATGGCTTATTTTGTTGTTCCTTTGAGCAGAGGTGAAAGGGCAATGCATGGCTCGGGTGAAGTCATTGGGAACTCATCTCTGGTGAAGCCTAATGTTGGTGGTCTATATTCAACCTCAGATGTACATTCTCTTTGGTCATTTGAATGATAAGTGAAAAAGACAAAAATGAAACCAAGTACTAAGGGTCCTTTTAAAAATACAACCCCTTCTTGCTTCTTGATAATGAGGCCAAAGAAAGTAATCTTTTTTCCAAGGTGAGTTAATATAAAGATACTGGGTGCCAATGTATCTTTGTTCTCTCAACCTTCAGTTGATGTTTACTTAACAGCTAGCATGGTTTAGGTGAACTTACACGGGGCATGCATGTGTTGAGTGCATCCACTTAATCAATAGGCAAACGTCGCTGTTTTTTTTATGCTTCACTTGCATCTTAATATGCTATTTGGTATACAAGCTGAAGAAATCTCTCTTTCTTCTGTTGGGCTTATTTGCACGGGAAATAGAGACCTGAATTGGAAGGGAAGTAGGTAAATTGACTGGTTTCAATTCATTCACTTTGAGTTTTCCACTGTCATACTACATCATTACCTCTTGAATCTCGATTGATGTATGCATAGTTAAAGATTCATTCGGGGCATATGACATCTGACCAATCCGTCATTACTTGCCTGTAGTTTTATCGAACAGTGTCAAGAACATACTTGTATGCTATCTTGTGCTATGTCTTTAAAGTTGTGTCAAATAGGTAATGAAGAACTTGACATAGGCAATTGGCCATGTTATAGTCTCACTTACATGGTTAATTACACTATAGTAAACTTCTGCAGTTGTGCTTTGAATCTGCCATACCGACCTATGGTTAAATTGATAACTTTCTGGATCTGTCGTCTCTAGATTCTTTGCCTAGTGTATAAGTCTACTGGTGTTTGACAGTAGATTTTGATTCATGCTGATTTAGATCTTTTCTACTTTGAGTTTAGATTGTTAGAATTGCTTGTGGAGGATTAATTTGAGCTTAGAATTGCTTGTGGAAGAGTTGATCCTTAGGCTTTGAGCTTCTGCAGACTCTTCTGCTTGATGGATATTGTGTTTCTTTTTCTTCCCTGGTTTAGAGGGGACATGTTTAAGTTGTGTGCTCAACTGATTTGTTGCCTAGTTGGCTAGCTTCTATCCACAAACCTGTTGAATCTATTGCCCTCATATATGCCGGTTTAGCGGTAGCATTGGTGTTTATGGCAAGTTTCAGTGTTGGTTAAAGCTTATTGAAAAACCGAAATAGGCTAGTGTTTCGAATAATGAAGCTTGCTGGATTGTACGTGGAAATTTATTAAAAGATAATTTTTATTGATTTAAGAAACTTTGATGCATTGGGATTACATTAAATTGGAGAAAAGCAGAATAAGCTTTTCTAAGTCTTCATTTTCGTGGTGCCATTGTGCAAAACGCTATGTCAAGTGTCAACGCACTAAAACGCCGGGAGAGATCACCGGCGTCTATAGTACTTCCACCTATGGGTCGGAAAATGCACTTCCTTTCTATTTCACAGAAATCATTTTCGTGCCAACCTAGTTATATGGGTTACATATTACATAACTCGTATTTGCCCAGTGCCAGTCACAAATTAATAAAGTCCCATCTTACACTACTGGCCTAGTCTAATCGACTATACATAAAGAAACTTGGAAAGATTAATTTTTATTACAATTATTTCTTTATGTATTTTCTTCTCTTTCTCTAAGATTCTTTCCTAATCACCTCTTCTTCATCTAACTCTTCTCTAATCTCTGTCTTGAGTTGATAATCGTGAAATCATCACATTTAATTTTAATATGGTTTATTTTTATTTCTCGTGCTTTTAGTAGTCTTTTCTTGAAGATAAATGCTTTTGCATGTAGGGTAGATGTTCAAAATGAAGTCAAGTGCACACCGGCCATTATTTCGTTTAGAGTTATCGAAGTTGAGTTTGAACCTTTTCTCAATTGGTTTTGACCAATGGATGTTTCTAGTTTTTCTTGATTGTGCTTTTGTGACCTTTTGGCCAGGTTCTTAGAGTTGACTATGTCCTACTCGTGAATTTGCCTAATAACTACTTGTCCGATATCGCTTGTGGCCCTTTATGTATTGATCGGTTATTAATTATAAATAATTCCCTTTTCTTTTAAATTTTTTTTTTCATAATTATTAATTCCACAAAAATAATCTCTTAAAACAATTTCTAATTCAAATTAAAACAATAAAATCTTTTTAAAAAAATCAAATGATATGGTTTTAACAAAATTATAGTAATTAATGTTTTATCTTGTTTTATTATTCACTAAAATATAAAATATGCATAAATTATTCAAACAAATCGCACAACTAATTGGCTTTAAAAAAACAGCTTTAAAAATAAAATATTTCATTTCCTCGGTGCTAATCACTCATATACATTTTCATTCTATTTAGTGTTCATTTTCACATTATTATGAGGGTAAATTTTAAATAATTTATTTGAGTTATTTAAGGGTAAAATGGCTAACTAGACCTTTTACCACTATTACTCTATTAAGAATACTCATTTGTAATTCATTTAGTTTATAAACCCTGATTTTAATTTTTGTAGGTGTTTACTTATAGATTGGTTTATTTCTCTAGGGATTTATTTGGGTTTATAAACCACTCAAAAAATAAACTTTTCTTACCAAAATTATTTTTTCTTGCATTAATTTATTTTGTTTAAAATCCGATTTTGGCCTTGTGGTTTTCCATCTTGATATTATTTGTTCATCCCTAGGTATTCAACGTTATTGTTCAGTTTTTTTAGGGACATGAGAGGTCTTTTGAAGTAAAATAAACCCACAAAATAAACTTCAAGTAATTAACCTTATCTGAATTATTTATGTAAACCCATTAAGAAATAAACCTGAAAATAGACTATAAACTCATATAAACTCATTTAGTTTATAAACCCGAAAATAAACCAATCTACAAGTAAACATGCCCCAAGATTATTTTTTCTTGCATGAGTTTATTTTGTTTAAACCCGATTTTGACCTTGTGCTTTTCCATCCTAATATTATTTTTTTCGTTCATGGGTATTCAACGTTATTGTTCGATTTTTTAGGGGCATGAGAGTCTTTTGAAGTAAAATAAACCCAAAATATAAGCTTCAAGTAAATAATCTTATCTGGTCCATCAAAAAATAAACATGAAAATAAATTATGAACTCATATAAATTTTTTTATAAACCCGAAAATAAAATAAACAGGCCCTGAATATATAGTAGAGTTAAATAGTGATAGCATGATAAAAATTAGAGGGATTTACATAATAAAAGCTCATAAAAAAGGTCTCCTTCACCAATTCTTTCGTTATTAAATTGAAATATTTTGAAAAAATTTTTGTCCCCAATTTAAAAAAAAGAACCATTTTTCAAAAAAAAATTTCAAGAAAAAGATTATCGTCACACTCTACTTTAGATTTAATTCTAGTTAGTCTAATAGCGATTATTGGCTCTGACATAAACCATCTACAAACACGTCAAGATTGCCTAAGCCATACAAGACGAGCGATGATGTGTAGGTAGAGACTTATATGATTACAATTGCTTGATTGAAAATGAAAATAATGTTTGAGTCTAATAGCGATTCTGACATAAACCCACGTCAAGATTGCCTAAGACATACAAGATGAGCTCAAAAACGACTCAAACATTATTTTCATTTTCAATCAAGCAATTATAATCATATAAGTCTACCTACACATCATCGGGATCAACCTAAGCTTAGAACAAGGCTAGACATTATGCATATTGAAATCATAATAATTAATTCAGAAATGGAAACAATAATCGAGGACAAAACAAAATTGAATCCAGCGTATAGAAAACAATTGAATCAATTTTCAAATCATTATTCCTAGATGTTACAGAAACTATCAACTACGTAATCTTAGAAGCAAAAGTGAAACAAAAATGAGGAACTGCTAATACAACTCCATCAACATTTGTATAGGTATAGAATAGACGTCCTCCCTTTGTAACCGAATCTAACGTGTGTGGGTCTTTGACCGGAATAATAAGACAACCCGTCGAAAACGTCATCTAGCGGCATTATTGGCGGGTGTAGTCATGCCCGGGGTGAAAACGTGGTTTTGACTGTGGCAAGCAATGAAATGAAACTAACGTGTTGTGTGGGTCGCTAACTTATATCAACCAACCCTATTGAAACCGCTATCTTGTCTTCGCTACATAGCCTAAGTCACTATAGCAGGCCCTACTTGTTACAAAGTTCCAGCAATTTTTTGGGGTCCAAATAAATTCAGACAGACGCATTGAATCATTGCTGTTACAAATACACCTAAGAATTGACGTATAATTGACCTATGAATCGGATAATGGGATCACGTTTGGGTGGGTAAGGTTGCATTTGGTTTTATCTACGCGATTGGTATCACCTTTCAAATCAATTAGGTTTTGTTAGGTCACATTTTGATAGGCAAACTAGAACTTGCATTAAAGATTAAAACTTGATGAACAACCACTGTTCTTACCATTACAAATCACCCACACAAACTAGAAACTGAGAATTGAGACATGACAGACAATCTTTAAACATCAACCTAAGAAAGATTACGAAACAATAACAACTTCAAACATGGTAGCAAAGGAAGAACACTAAACCTTCTGCTGATCGCCTTGCCAAGTCCACACGATATCCTTCAGAGCCGGCTTTATATCCTGTTTCAGTATCTTCTGATACTCCATTGTATCTCCACCAGATTTCTTCATCTCGACTATGTGAAAACTCGGGGTCACCTCAAAGATTTCAGCGTCAATGGACACAACTCCCTTTCTGCCTTCTTTGCTGCCTTCAAATTTCATTGATCCACCATCATTTTTCCTCACCTTTAGCTCCAATCCCTTTGCAATGTCCTCTAGCTTCAGGATGATAGTATCTGCATGCCGGTTAGCAGTAAACCGAACCTCCTCCTTTTCGTTCTTTCCTTGGAACAGACCGGATAGATCAAGCCCATGTGAGAAAGAAATGATGTCGAACGCGTTCATGTTGTGAGAAGGCCTTGCAGGGCCTTGTGTGTGTTCCAATGGACCAAAGATAGATTCAGCATCATCAACAATTGGTACCTCCACGTCAGCTTTGGGTTTTATGAATTTCGGATCATAACCCTTCTTGAACCAAGGATTCTCCATTATCTTAGAAATCGAAATTCTTGTTTTCGGGTTTGGATCTAGAATCTTTGACAATAATCTCCGTGCATCTGACGGGATCCAGCTGGGAAATTTGAACTCTGCCTTGCTAATCTTCCTATACATCTCCATCAGATTTTCATCTCGGAACGGCAGGTATCCTGCAAGGAGGACAAACAAGATCACTCCACATGACCAGATATCGGCTTTAGCTCCATCATAGCCCTTCCTGTGGATCACCTCAGGAGCCACATAGGCCGGGGTCCCGCACGTCGTGTGAAGCAACCCATCTTGGCACTTGGACTCAGCAAGTGCACTCAGACCAAAATCCGAGACTTTCAAGTTACCATTCTCATCCAACAGAAGGTTTTCTGGTTTCAGATCTCGGTGGTACACACCTCTATTATGGCAATAATCAACTGCACTTATGAGTTGCTGAAAATATTTCCTTGCATCCTCCTCTTTCAGCTTTCCTTTGGCCACCTTATCGAAAAGCTCGCCGCCTTTCACATACTCCATCACAAAATACACCTTGGTTTTGCTGGCCATTACCTCGTAAAGCTGAACAACATTTGGATGCCTGATAAGCTGCATCACAGAGATTTCTCGCTTGATCTGGTTGATCATCCCGACCTTCAAAACTTTCTCCTTGTCAACAATCTTGATTGCCACATTCATGTCGGTCCTGAGGTTCCTTGCGTGGTGAACCTTAGCAAACGTACCCTGACCTAACAGCCTCCCCACTTCATACCGCTGCATCAAAACACTGGTTTTGTTCTCAGCCATCTGATTCAATTGATCACAAATTATGTAAATCCCTTCTCCAATCCACCAAACTAATATCACTAAAGCGATTACAAAAGCTCAACCGTCTTCACAGAGCTCGTATGTAGACACGAGATAATCCTTTATATTTCTGGCCATGGTGGGTGTGTAAGCATCATAGCAGAGTTGAGCAAAAGAAACAGGTGCATAACTATTCGAGTTGGACAAGGGAAGGTTGAAGAGAGATTCAATCGGATTGAAACCACCGTGAGAATCCCTAGATGAAAAGCACATCTTGCAGCATTCCCTGGTTTTGGTAAGAACACAACAGAATGCTGAAGATTCAACTCCAAACACCAATTTCGGCAAGATAAAAGTTTAAGACCAACTTATCACAGGATGAAGTGTACAAGTCCGGATCTTCCCCTAAAAGGACAGAATATCATAAGATTAAATCACAAATACAACAAGAATACGTAATTGAAATATCAAGTATTAATCATTTGCAGGTTTAATATACTGAACATAATAACTTGAATTCCTTGTTAAAACAATACACAAGGTTACAAATTCACAAATTAGAATCTGGTTATCATATTATCACACAGTAATTGAACGACTGAAAACAGTAAATCTCCACGAGTAATTGCGATACTAGTACAAAAAATCCCTTGAAGGTAGGGGAGCGTTATTGTCTTGGAGAGTTCAGACGAGCCATCTGATAACATTCAGGCCAATTTCTCCCAAAAAAAAAAAGCGCAACACGAAATTGAGCACCAGAATGCAGATATGGAGGTACTATCCCATTGAAAGGTTGAACAATTGCAGTAGCGAAATCGAGATTGAAGGTCTAGTTTCAGCAGCAAGAAAAAGAAAAAGGAGAAGAATTACCTTGAAATGCAACAGAAGTGACAATGGAGATATGAAGAGATCTGAAATTGTGGAGGAGATTCAGAAAAGCATGTGAAGAAGAGCAGAGAGAGGACAAAAACACTTGCGAAGTGAAATTGAGATTTTGAGAGATGCGAAACCCCAATCAGTGAATATGCGACCCTTTTATAGCCGCCGCCTCAACTCTATCATTTACCCTTCGCTTCGTTACAGGTGACACGTTAGGTGATAGGGTAAGGTAGTGTGAATAATCATAATTTTATTCTAAAATTTAATCAATTTTAATTGCTAATGTATAACCGACATAAAATTCCCAACACATTAATAACATAAATTTACCGTATTTATCTCATTGGATTTTCAAGTTTATCTTTTAGGTTTTAATTCAACGTTTAATGATTTAAAATACATCTATATTTTAAATATAAATTAAAAAAAATTAAAATATAGTTTAACGTGGATATAATTAACGTCAATGGCTCTTAAAATTAAAGTTTAGGGTTGAATTTTGGATGTTAATCATGTTAATCGTAAATCTCTAATTTGTTTTTTTGTTTAATTGGTGTTCAATTTGGTGAACATTAGTTTACATTGAATACGCCGGACAATAATCATAATTACCCTTTACACGTGTTCTGTTAATAAAATAACGCTCATCCTTATGTTCCGTCCATTTTTTCTTTCAATCCTCTCCTTATTATTATTTTCATATTTTTCAATCTAAATCAATACGGTTTATTAATTTGAATTTGAAAACCTAACCGAATTGCTTTTTTATAAAAAATAAACCCAGCTAAATGAACCTATAAACATATTGAGTTAACTCGCTTAATCAACCAACTCGATGAGCCGACCCATTGAGTCTTGGATTTGAACTCAATCTTCATCCTTGTTAGGGTTTCGAAGAGATTGTCAGCGGCGGTTAAGATGGGCGAAAAGGCAGCGACACGTCCTTCTTGGCAGAGCTCAGTTGTGCATCATGATATGTTTCAAGTTTATAAAACATTATATTTCATAAGTTGTATAAATGTTTTACTCACCCATAATGGTCATCTTGAGTCTATGACTTACATGACAAAGCTTAAGATTACTATTATATATTTCTCGACTCTTGTTGGCCTTGCCGAGATAGTGAGCAAATGAGCATACAAGATGAAGATATGCATATTAGTCGGTTTAGAACATGTATTTATATGTAGATTTACATTCATTTTGCATGGGATTATGAATGTTTATACAAATTTTGGTTTATATGTCGAGAATGGATGTCCATTGTCTTTCATGTGTGTTTGTAGGTATTTTGGATCAATTATTGAACTTTTATGAATCATATCATAGACTTTGATGAGTTGAAGGATTAAGAATCATATATATGCTCAAAGAAATATCGTATTTTAACATATTTTCATTGGTTTTGGACATTATGTGAACTAAAGTCCTAGATTTTTGAAAGACTACTTAAGGTCTCCTAGTTATTACCACAACCCCAATAATGTATGATATCCCGGAGAGTCTGAAAAGTTGTCAAAGTTGTGCATAAGATTATACGGGTTGGCCACACCCATACCACGAGTTATGTAAAAACATTCCATACATACTTGTGGTTCTTCAACAAACAAGCCATGGGTAGGTGACCAATATTGAGTTGTGGAAGATCGAAAGTCGGTCTACTTAAATCATATTGGTTTGGTTTCTTATGAATGACTTGCTTGTTTTATTTTGTGTCTTTGTATTAGAACTATATAGAGAGAAAGAGGGGTTAACAACAAGCGTTCATACTTCTTTGGATCCTAATTGCCGGAATAACATTGGTGCGTTTTTCTACTCTTTTCCCCTTAGAGGATTTTCTACATTAAATAGTTATAGGTTTGTTTGATAAATTGGTTTGAAGGCATTAATGTAGAAAAAAAAAATTCTACATTGGATTTACAGGTTTGTTTGAATCAATTGTCATGTCTAGCTAATTTTATTGATTCTAAGGATTGTTGAACCCTTTGATGGGATGATATAAGATCATGTTTGTGAATTGTTGGTTTCAATTTAGCTTGTTGTATGATTCATCCTAGTGACATTAATCAACCTTGACTTTACTCGTATGAAGAGTGCGCTCCTTTTGTATTTATGCATTGAGAAGGGGGTGGTAACATGTTTCCATGTTTAGTTTTAGATGCATTTAGTCTTAGTTTATGCTTAGAAAACATTGAATATGTATCATAGCCTTAAGTATGTGCATATATTTTCAATTGGATGTCTACTTTCCTTTGTGTTATCTTGTAGGTAAAAATGAAGTATACAAGGAATTACATGATCGAAAATGTTCCAAATATGGTATCAAGTCAAAGCCGAGTCAAAATCAAGGTGTGAAGAATGCATCAAAGAAGTCATGGATCAATAACAAGCAAGATGACACTTAGAGAAGTCTAAGTAAGGATGCTTGAACTTTTCATAGAAGATCATGTAAAAAAAAAAAAAGAAGGCTTGTGGACACAAGAAGTCAACGATCAATAACAAGCAATGCATGAGGGTTATTATTTTCTATAGTTTACACGAGAGCAAAATACAAAAGAAATACCTTCGAAATGGCCCAACAATGTAAAAATTGACCGTTATTCTCACAATGGATCAAAGAACTGACGCTCTATCCACTCTTGTTGTTGTTCATACCGTTCTTTTGGTCCCGATTGATCACTTTTTAAGTTGTTTTGTAATTGATTGGTGGGGGTCTTCAAAGGTCTATAGTCTTCCAATATAAACCCTCATTACTAAATATTTTTTTTACGCCTCAATCAAAAAGTAACATTTATTTACGATGCATTGTTAAAATGTTTGAGACTGAATTACGATTTTATCTATAAATGAAAGCATTACTATATTTCCTAATATTTTGATATGCATCCATAAGTGCTATATTATATTGTTAGATGTTGAATATAAGATCAACTCATATCTCATTTATATGGCCAGAAAAGATTTTAAATTCATGTTAAATTGCATTAACAACTAGTTACCTAGAACACGAATCCCATAAAACTGAAAATAAAATAAATTAAATTTAGTGTTCTAACAATCTTTTCTTAATAATAACAAACATATATACGGTGTATCGGTTTAGTTTGATATACTCCTCATAAACTACTTTCAAATACTATGTGATTTCTTTTATTTTCATAAATAAGATGTTTTTTTGGTAAATCATTTTAGTAATATTTGATAACATTTATTTAAATAATATTATCCGATAACAATAAGTTAGATAGGGCAATCAAGTTTGTTCACGAATGGTGCAGTGGTGGGAAACAACAATTATTGAAGGCCACATGCAACTATACATCCTACCACACAAATTATTTTCCTATTTTCCACCAAAGTTAATATATTCAATTTTTCAAGTTACGACCTTCCTAGAAAGTAACGTCAGATGCATATAATTTATTTTATTATTTTCCATTACCATTACCATCACCACAATAATAATAATAATAAAAAAATAGTGAATAATACAACGAACTGCCACTTACCACCATATATTATTAAAATCATATCGTGAGACAATGAAAGTAAACTTCCAGAAAAATAATAAAGCCAAAAGATCACGATCTATCTTTTTCGAGTTTATACCGATCATTGAATTGGGTTAATAACTAGTGTAATACCCGCACAAATGTGCGGGGTTTGACAATATTGAATTATATATAGCATAATGTTATTTTTAATTTTCTTTAAATTTATACATAAATGTATGGATAAAAGTTATCACTACTTATTATTTTTTATAAAAAATTGGACAAACAATAGATGATATTTATAGGTCGAAAAATTCATGATATAACGTTATTCTACAAATAAAAATTGTTATACCCGCAAATTTTTTGTTATATTAAGGAAGCTTAGTTTACGACATCCCATAATTAAAGTTGAGAATTGATAAAAATTTAATATAATTAAACATGAAAATTGTAATTACATTTTAATTTATTTTGTAAAATCTACGACTAAAACAAAATCTGTTTAAATTTTCGGATTTGGTCAGATTATATGAAATTTAAAAAAAAAATTCAATTATAATTTTGTTTAAATCACGTGTCCAAGATAATTAGTGTTTTAATTAATTTAGTAAATCTCTTAATTATTTAACTTTTAATTAATTAACTTTTTAAAAATAATTTTTTAGCTTTGATAAACGTGACGTTGACACGTGACAAAAATAGTCTCTCCTTTAATAGATAAGATAAGTCTACATAAAAAAAATTTTAACAAGAATAATTTTTCTTTTGTCTTTTTATTATGGTTGAAATCTATCTGTATAAACTTATCTTCTTTCTTGTCATTTCGTGCTCATAGTTTTGTTTTTATGTTCGTATTATATATTTACTTACCAATAGTATTTATTAGTAATTTAGTATCATTATATACCAAAAAAATAAATAAGCTATAAAATAATCAAGATTATTGTACAACATCAACTTAAAGAAGCTTCATAATTTTTTTTACTCTTTAAGTTTAATATAACAACTTTAAAATTAACTCGGATGTATCGAGTACGGATATCAGATGTGGAGTAGGCATTATTACACGGGACGATAATGGGGAAGTAGCTTTTGTAGGAGCGAAGACAATCCAGGGAGGTTCAACACCAGAAATCTCGGAAGCGGAAGCAATATTGTGGGCAACCAAGATAGCAGTGGAGCAAGACTTGACGCATGTTATTGTGGAGTCGGATTGTCTAACCGTTATCTCACTCCTTCGATCACGCTCTATATACCGCAATTCGTTAGGCATGTTAATTGACAAGATTTTGCAGGTTGCGGAGGGGGTGCCATTGATAAGCTGGGCGTATGTGAATTGGATGGGTAATCAAGCCGCTCATGTTCTGGCTAATATAAGACCTTTGGAGCAATGTTTTTCTTTTCATTCTAGTTGTTTTTCTTTTGTTCTGGATTCTATCTTGTATGACGATGTGCGTGTTGAAGTTTGAATGTGAATGGTTTTGCTTATAAAAAAAAAAAAAGAAAACAACTTTAAAATGTATGTTCAAATACTTTTTTTTTAAACATAAAAACAAGATCAGTTTGAGATGGAAAGTGTAATGACCTAAATTAAATTATTATTATTAAGAGTTGGAAGACATGCTTACGTTAAAGGTGAGCATATATATGATTGGTTCAGTGCAACTAATCAAACATCTCATGTTTACACACACACCCATATATTATGCAATGCTATTTAATAATTAACCAACCAAAATCCTAATAAAGTAAGTTTAAGCTTAAAAGCTGTAAAGATAACTCAAATCCAAATTTAAAATTGAGGTGATTGGGACACATCTAAACATCTCATAAACTTTTGTTTGCAAATTGGGAATTATTTAGAGCAGGTTCAGATCCCTTTCAATTGTTTAACTCTTTTCTATTTCTTCAGATTAATCATAATTACTTGAATAATGTTATTATGATTATCATCTACTACAGTTGGGAGATGATTTCAGTGTCGATAGTGTAACAGTTAACGGTTCTTAAACCCTAAATATAGGGCAAATTTGGTTAATAGGCTGTTTTGAGAAATCATGACAGTAAGTAGGCTTTTTTTATTTTTTGTTAAGTAACTAGACCTTTTTTTTTTAACCGTTCAACTCCGTCAACCCTAATTCTCCTCTCCTCTTCCCTCTCTGGTAGCCGCAACTTCTCAGCTCTCTCTCTCTCTCCGTTTCTCTCCTTTGATCTGAATCTGAATCTGAACTCAACCATTCCTCTCCTTCGATCGATCTGAATCTGGACTCAATGAAGCTCTGCAACCCTTTCTCTCCCATCTGAATCTCGACTCAACCCTTCCTCTTCCTCTGCGTGTTGATGGTAGATCTAGATCTGGTTTATCGACTAATGAAGGCTCCAACGGCATAGATGCTAGATTAGAAACCACGTCGGATCTACAAACCACATTACTTGGACAAAACACAAGTTGTTTCTATATCTTCACTCTGTGTACTTTATCGACTGTGGCTCTTTGTCCAACACCACAGTCGATTATGCCCGGATTTTCATAGGGGACCACAGTGATCATGGCTCAACCGGCGTCAAGCTCGTGGCCAAGAAAAGTAGCCCTGTCACGGACACTAGAAACCAGTCAAAGCTGTACTAGACGGCCATGATCTTCAATTCCCCAGGTTCATACCAATTCAAAATCTCCGAAAACGGAACTTACATGCAAATTCGGATGACATGATTCACTTATCTAAGTCTTTTTTCTACAGCAGATGCTTGTGAGGTGGCATCACATTTTGTCTTCACGATGAAGATCAAGCCAATTTTCACAAAATGTTGGAGCTTTCGATAAATCACCCCTCCTTTTTTTTTTTTTTTTTTTTTTT
>BSUD01000006.1:11570318-11588091 GCA_033239045.1 Fagopyrum esculentum | reverse complement strand
TTTTTTTTTTTTTTTTTTTTTTTTTTTTTTTTTTTTTTTGAAAATGGAAAGCGGCTCGAAACCATTAGACGGCGCGCCGTCTAGTGGGTCGAAAGGCCGAAAAAGATCGGCAGACGGACTCACCGTCATGAAGGGTCACAGACAAGGAGAAAAGAAAAACACAAAAATACATAAAAGAAAACCGAAAGCAAAAAACGTCTTCGAGGGAAAGCAGGATGATCCAGCCAGCAGGAGGCAACGAGCATAAACGTTCATCTTCGAAGGAAGTACACAGGTAGGAACCCTGGGGAACAACTGTGGACACCTCAGATTTGGACTGCAACAGAGCCGTCAGGAGTCGATCACAAATCCACGCCCCCTTCTCGACAAACGCTCGAAACCGCCATCAAGAGACCGCGTCAAACTAAGAAGACCAAATTGCAGAACACGGATATCCTGATGTATGAAGGTGTAGATCTTAATGGATAAAAGAATAATGATTTGTAGGGAGAAAATTAGTCACAAAAGGTTGATTTACGAGTTGGTTTTACAACATAGGAGTGCTTTTGTAATGATAGAACCGATTATGATCGATTTTTTTTTTTAAACATTTATTGCCTCGGAAGAGAAAGAATTGAGACAAAACTCTTCACAAAAGGTTGATTTACGAGTTGGATGAAGATTGGCTCTATTGACTAATCACAGATTCGAGTCGGACTTATCTAGCTAGCTTAGTTGTACAAACAATGTCAAGTCGGTAGATCTAATTTCCATGTTCCATGATCGGCACTACTAATTTGCATGTTTTATGAATTTTTAGGATAATAGGATTAATGTATTTTTATAACATACAATAATATTTTTACTAAAGAAGAGTCGTCAAATTGGGTATGTCAAACTTTGAAATCCTGACGAATGCAGAAGACAATTTTGTGCAATACTACTTGTTTTAGTGATATTGATTAGACAATTTTGTGCAATACTACTTATTTTAGTGATATTGATTTTTTCACTTTTAGTTCATTGTATGTTTTCGAGGTATATATATATCTCGGATTTATATTTTTGGCTTGTTTGCGTTTGTCCAAACTATACTGCTCATTACGATTCATGCTATGATTACAATGAATGAAATTCTGCTTTTTTATAATACAAAAAGAGCTTAAAACAGATTAAATCATATAATTAATTTTAACTCGCACAGTTTCACTTTATTTAAAATTTTGGTTGAATACTACCTCCAAAAAACGGGTTAAATTTTACTTGGAAAAAAAAAAACAGCCTACCCGTTCATCCAATGGATACCGGTATGGGAGACAAACTATGGGTCGGGTGAAGATTTCAGGCAACAGGTCAAGTGACAAAAGTGATACATCCATCCATCACCCGACCCATTGTCACCCCTACACAGAAAGCTTTACCGAAGTGTCTACCAGTACTGGATGAAGATGAGCTTAAGTTATGATACAGCATAGAGCTGCTAGATTGGCAACCGAAATGTCATTCTTCTTTGATCTTCTTTCAATTACAGTGTTACTTCAAATTTATGGTACACAGAAAGATCAAAGGAAAATGAACTGAACAAAAACACCCCAATATATATATAAATTACATCATTGTTTTTGTCAAAGGAATAGTCATAAAATCACAGTATCGTATATATCTTGGTGTCCTTCAAGATGAAGTAACCATCACTATCTTCCCGTCAAACGGCTTCTCCTCCATGGAAGCTACTGACCGGCTGCAGGCGTGTAATGTCGCACATATGTCTGTGTTCTCCAAATACTTCTCTGCATTTGTGAGGATTAATGGCCCGTACTCAAACACCAAAGCTTTGCACTGAAATTAACAAGTTAAGTCACTACACGAGTCCATCCATCATAAGAAGTCGAAAGAAAAAAGTTCCCTTTCTTTCAAATGAAGTAACCCTATAGTTGTATACAGTCTGAGGTGATTATTATTACCTTTTTCGCATACTTCTCCATAGAAGCACAACCTTTGAGCAAAACCTCAATAATGTCCAACTGTCAAACAAGTAGAATGTGTCAGTTATGTAATTATATGGTGAGGGATGTGCTGTTGCAGCATTAAGAATTCGTTATAAACCTTGGTGTCGGGATCTTTTAGCTTGACTAATATTTCATCAACAGCCTGGTGGCAAACGTCACACTGTTTGTTTTCTTGTTTTGTCGGAAGGGAGATAACGTTTTTCCCTTCACACAGGTTCACCTTCTCACAGAACTCATCAGGCTGTACTGACGAAAGTTGTGTGAAGAAAAGGGTAGAATAGTAATCCACCAAGGTGATGCACTGCCAACAAGGAAGACGAAGGTTAAGAAACAATTTAAAATTTGTGCAAACTATGTAAGGAAGAAGTATCAATGTATCATGCTTTGAAGGGTTATAATACGCCAATGATTCAAACTGGATTTGAAGCGTGCACAAACAGACATAGCTTACTAATTCATATTTTTGTTCTTTAGAACATATTATAAGACTGTATTGTTGAGTCTTGACAGCAAAAATAGCTTACTATCACACTTAAGTCACAAAATTAACAAAGTAATGAAGCTCACACCTTGTCCAACACAAAGAGTGTGTCCATCCAATGAAGATATTTTAAACTTACATATCTACCACACTTGAGTCACAAAATTTATGAAGTAATGAATCTCACCCCTTGTCCAACACAAAGAGCGTGTCCACCCAATGAAGAATATTTTAAACTTACATATCTGAGTGAAATGGCTTTAGTAGTACCTGCTGTTTCAAAGAACGCAACTGAGAACAAGAGCTGTGAAGTGCTTCTATAATTTCTACTCGTGTCTTGTTCTCAGCGAGGTAGTCAACAGCCAAGCTAGCATATTCTTCACACAAAGTGCATAGATCTACTTTCTTGTCCGAACCTGGAAACATGGGAAACACTATTATAAACAATTGAGATCACAATTCGTAACACAGGCCAACTCTATCTAAGGAACCCATTGAAGCTGTATATTAAAGAATACAAATACTAATCCAGTCCATCAGTTATTGGCATTGAAACTGAAAACTAGCATGACATAGGCTACAGAAAGTGTCTAAATGATCCAAAATTAGTAACTAACGGAGAAATCAATCAAACTAAAGGGGATATGAAGATTTCCAGATCAAAATTTGTTGCTACCTGAATGATCAGATATTGTATTAGGCCTTGCATCACAAGCCCAATTACTAACCAACAGTATCACAAAGACAAGCCCCACTTTCACATCCATGATACCTGGAAGCAAAAGAATTTCAAGAAATGCTTAATCTCAAACTAAAGTCACAAGATAACATGCTGTCGCACATTAGGTGAGAAATTCGGAAAAGATGATGAAAAAAAAGATTACTAACGCATGAGACTTAGAGAAAGGATTTTTTACAACTTCCTTTTGAGTATTCATATATCAGGAAACATCTAACAAACCAGAATAGGAAGATGTAACACATGACATCAATTGCTTTAATGTGAAATCCTACAAGTAACTCATATCTTTATAAGCCATAATATAGCTCCAACATTGTAGAATTATCCATGTCCCCAGGGGGTACTAACTTGACACATAACACCTTAAATTACTTAGCAGGGTTCTTCAAAATCAATTCCTAGTATTGATTTCAATGAAAGAAAGAAAAGATGGAGGTTATCGGCCAAATATAGACTAATTAAGTTGTCTAATCCAATCGAAACGTAATTCAAGTATTATTAACCATTGTCCGCACTTCAAATCAAGATATCAATCATATAAAGAGTACTTAATTGATGTTAAAGCCAGAAACTGAAAAAGATAACATCTTTAAGAAGGTCAAACTTGCACGCAATTCACCATAGCCTGACGAAATAAAAGGTCAAACCCATCTAAACCAGAAATCAGATAGAGGTAAAAGTTGGTCTTCCCTTAATCACACATAAAACAAAATTCGAACCCTAAACAATCATCCCCTTTTGCAACACCCTTAAAAGCAGGAATTTTTAAGGCCAGCGAGAAAATCTGAAGGCAGGATCAAAACCATAAGGGGTCAAACTGAAACATCATAGATACAAACGCAGAAAGAAAACCTAATTACAGGATGGAAAGATAGGATTGAGCATACCCTTCTGAGAAATCGATCTAACAAGGCAAAGGGTCTTCAAGGTTTGATTCGGAAGATGGGAAAGCACGGAAAAGAAGCTAGATTTTTTTTTTCCTCTCAGCGAATGACCTGTTGAATGGTAGTTCGCTTATCTTACACTTCTTTCCGATAGCGAATGGTAGTTCGTTTATCCAACTCCAACGTTTTTTTTTATCCAAACTACGGGGGAAATACAAAAAATTATACTTAAATAGGATATTTAGTCGATTTATTTTTATTAAATTAGTTTTGATAAATAAATTATAAATATAAGTATAATTTAGACATACAAAAGAATATCGGAAAATCTAATATCAAAAATAAATAAAGAATTTTTTTAATAATTATAAGGCTGCATCCACAACATCTATAAAAATTATTCTTAAAATTTTATTTTTTTGTGTGTTTTTTTCGCTATTTGTATGACAGTTTGCCGATTTTCGGCCTCTCGATACACCAAATTTGTTTGGTATTGTCGAACTTCATACCTCTTGTTAAGAAGAAAAAAATTGCGTCCCGCAACATCTATCCGTTTCACCTCTAAAAATTCATTGGATTATTGTCTTTTACCAAAAAAAAAAATATTTGAGAACCATAAACCCATTCTATTTTTCTCTAGATGCACCCCAATTTATTACGTAAAGTTTAGTTTTAACTAGTTTATAACCCGCACCATGTGCGGATATATTTATATATTGGATTTCTGAGTAATATGTCATGAGGTTGTATATGCATGAACTAATGATATATTTACGAAACATTTATAATTTTTTAACAACTAAATATCATAATTAATTATTTTTACTTAATTATTTATTTATAGCAATATCAAAATTTTAATTTTGATAATTATCTATATAACTAGTTTGTTTCTTTCTTAATAAAAATAATTTATAGTTGATTCGACTGTCAAAATAGTTAAAATTTACCATCTTTTTACTGTTTAAAAATTTATATGTTATTTTTTTAAATCTATTCAATCTTTTCTAAATAATTTTTTTAATAATAAATATTAAATAACTAAGTTTTAAAAATTATATTGAGGTATAATACTCTAATAATAATATTTTTGATATATTTTTAATTATGTCCTTTTATTTTATAAATTTTTTAATTTAATTTTCATAACATGATGTTAGTCGTATTAGTTAATAAAAAATGACAAAGTTTGGATGAAATGATTTTTCTTAGTCTTAAATAGTATTTCTAATTAAGTTGTTAGCTAATAAACGGGTATATTTCTAATTAAGTTGTTAGTTAGTAGATTTGGTAACAAACAAAATCGTATTGTTCTAACCGTAAAATACTGAATATGATGAGATGGATTTCTTTTTGTTGATTTGGCATGATATGGAAAATGTTTTAGTTTTGAATTAAAATTGTATTTAAAATATGGCAAATTTGTAATTAAAATATGACAAATCCTTAATTATTTGCCAAAAAAATCCTAAGTGACATGGCTAATATGTTGACATGTGGACTAAAAGGGTTATGTTTTAGTTTCGCACTCTTGGCCCCCCCTTTCCCACAAATTACAACCCGACAGTTTCAAATCTAAAAGCTTCTGAAAGCTTCAATTACTATTAAGTTTTACGCAAAAAGAACCATAAATACATTCTATTTTCTTCTAACTCACAACAAATTATTCATTTCAAAAAATATAAATATTCACCCTAGTTTATTACATCACATTTTACGACTAATTATCACCTAGTCTCACACTCCTCCCCTCGACTTTCCCATAAATTTGCGTCCGACAACACTCTACTTTTCACGTACATAAGCTTTAGTGGACTATTAACTTTTGGGCTAATTTGCTAACTAGGCCATTTTTCGTTTTTTGCCCTACTAACTAGGCCTATACAATTTTCCCTTTTAGTAAATGTATCCCCTTTTTTTTTACCGTTCAAGCACAACTCTTCTCCGGTTCTAGGGTTTCACTTGCTTCCTCTCTCTCCTCTGATTCCGGTACTTGTCTCTCCCTTGAGAAGAACAACACGCCTCAACGACACAATTTGAGGAAGCTGTGTAACACCCCAAATTCTCAGAACTCGGAACATTACTGGTTAGAACCTCACAGTGGGTTCCGACCTCAGTTTGACAACAATATTACTAGGATCTTGCAACAAGACACAAATAAGGAAAACCGAAATTCATAAAATAGTATTTTTAAGGTAATGAATGCAACACGGTCTAGCAGCCTAAAGTACTTAAACAAAGGAAACGAACAACTGTCTTAACCAAAAGAAAGAAAAGACAAACACAACCCCAACCCCACTCTAAGGAGTACGGAGACCCGGCTGACCACTACTTCCGGATCACTCAGCTGCTGGTCTAACCTGCGGTAAATCTAAAAACACAACAAGAGGAACCGTTAGCTAGTTATCTAAATATTAGAAGGATAATAATAGCACACACACACATAAAATATAAACACCCATCATGCTTTCAAACAAGTCCATTTTGTTATCTTGAGTTAAGTTACTCTTTCACGCTAATGATACTTATTTTGTGACACGAGGGATTCCCAAACCTCGCCTCCGCCCCCGTGTAACCATCAGGAATGAATCCGATGCATCTCACCTTGTACCTGCCTGGTCTGGGTATAGAGAACCTCTCAGTCTCCTGTCAGAGCTGGGCAGTGATGTCACGGCCCGTTATACATACACTTGAGCCTTAAACATAATAATAACGGTCGTCCTAGCAAGTTATTATTATTAAAACACGCACATAGCACACACAACCACTATCACTCAACTAATATCCATAAACTGGCTAAGTAAGTCGCAAGGACTTACCCGAGTCAAAATACACTCTAACGCGTCTCAAACAGTCCGTACTCGTAGTAACTCAAACGCCTGTCAAATAAGGCATATGGATCAAAATCACATTTGGATGTCCAACCTCATGCGAAGGAATTACGGAAATAACTCTCTTACAGTAAAAGACCATTTTACCCTTAGTGTCGTACATTCTCGAAGTTATTCTTAAAACCCTACTAAATCCGTAACTATTAGGTATATATATATATATATATATATATATATAGCTACATAATTCATATTTTCCCAACTCGCACTCATGTGAGTAGATCCATATATCTATCTACATGTATAAACTTAAAATCACTTATATGTACACTTTTATTTCATATTATATATATATACGTATATTTATATACTCGGCATACACAACTCCTATATAAGCTCACACCTCCCCACGTACACAACACTCAATCGAATATACTTACCCTTACCCTCGGACCACACACATCTCAGCCTTGCCTATCTACAGTTCTCAACAGCTCACACAACTGCCCTTACTAACCTACCGTACTGCATACCCGTACCACCTCCAATCTACTGTTTATATACGTATTCAATCTCAGTTTATATACGTATTCCATATCAATTTATATACGTAATCCATCTCAAATATATATGTATTCCATCTCAAATATATACGTATACAATCTCAAATATACATGTATTCCATCTCAAATATATACGTATACAATCTCAAATATATACGTATTCTATCTCAATTATATACGTATACAATCTCGCAATTATACTCGCAGGGGACAGGAGGGAAGAAGAACCGGAGGAGGATCTTACCGGGCTGCAGTCCGGCGGCGATGGGCTGGCGTTCATGTCGGCCTCACTGGTGGTTGGCGGTCTACTGCTGCGGGAAGTCGGAAAGCCGCTGGTGAGTCCCGACACAACAGGGGCGAGGAGGAAATAACGGCGAGGGGAAGAGAGCAGTACTTACCGGAGTCGACGGAGGCGCTGGCTCGTGGCGGTTGCTGCAGGACGACGACAGGCTCAGCGGCGGTACGGCATTCTGCGACTAGGCCTGCAGTCGAAGTGGTGAAGTGGACCGGTTCGGTACGATGAATCGAACGGAAGAGGAAGAGAGGCGACGACTTACCGCTGCGTGGGTCTCGTTCCGGCTTCGATCGGCGCGGCTGCAAGCTCCTCCCGGCGGTCTGGTTGCTGAGTCGTCTTGGTGGTCGACAGGGCGGCGCGGCGGTTGCAGCTGTGCTGTTTGCCGTCTTCGTACAGGGAAGGGAAAGGGAGAGCAGGAGTAGCGTAGGATTAGGTTAATTTTGATTAGCAGCTAGATTAGGGTTTAGGGTTAGGATTAGATCATGAGATGGACTGATGGGCTTGGTAATTGGGCCTCGTAGTGGGCCACATCCGTCCTGCTTTCTCATTAAACAAGGATACGCAACTCGTTACTCGATTTATATAATACGGAATTAAATTACGTATTATATAAATTATTATTGTATTCTAAAGGCGCGTAAAAATTATTTCCGGTTACATAATTTCATCATTTTATGTGACTTAAAGTCATATAAAATGATAACATTTAAACTCATTTTATTTTATTTATTTATTTCTTTAAGATTGACGTATCGGGATTTGGTTAATTTCGGTTTACCGGAACTTTAAAATTTGCGGTTATTACATCAGTGCCCTCTTAAAAGAAGTTTCGTCCCGAAACTTAGAATGTTCCTCTTACTCACACATTTCCTTTGGTATATTTTAGTTTTCTCGACATTTTCATTTTCTACCATGCAACTACTCAAACATCAAAACACACAAGTATCCCATAAACAGAATCACTCAATCCCATATAGAACATGAAAGGTCAAACAACACAACATCCGAGTACTAGCTCGTCAAAACAGGAGTAACCTCTAACCCCGCAAGAACTCGGGATAGTTACGTCTAATGCTCTCCTCAGTCTCTCAAGTGGCCTCATCAGCTCCTCTCCTAGACCACTGGATCCGCAGCATAGGTATCTCCTTGGACCGCAGACGTATAGTGTTGCGCTCCAAGACAGCTATTGGGTACTCTACAAATGTATGGTCAGGCTCAACTGTCAGATCCTCATGGTTGATAACGTGTCTCGGATCCGGGATGTACTCTCTCAACTGGGATACATGAAAGACCGGATGGACACCCTCTAGTCTCGGCGGTAATGCTAGTCTGTAGGCCACCTCTCCAACCCTCTCCAAAATCTCAAAAGGTCCGACATATCGGGGACTCAGCTTCCCCTTAATGCCGAAACGTCTGACTCCTCTCGTAGGTGACACTCTCAACCATACCTGAGCACCCACTCTAAACTCCAAAGGTCGACGCCTTTTGTCGGCGTAGGACTTCTGACGACTCTGAGCTGCTAACATCCGCTCTCGGACTAGGGCAATCCGAGCGATGTCATCCTGTATCTGATCTGGAGCTACTCCATCAACTCTGCTGGGCTCATCCCAACATAATGGTGTACGGCATCTCCGCCCGTACAAAGCCTCATAAGGAGCCATCCCAATAGACGCGTGCCAGCTATTATTATACGAAAACTCTACCAGTGGAAGATGATTTGGCCATACCTGTCCCCAATCTAGTACACACGCCCGGAGCATGTCCTCTAAGGTTTGAATGGTCCTCTCAAACTGTCCGTCTGTCTGTGGGTGGTAGGCGGTAGTAAAGTGGAGACTCGTCCCCAAAGCAGTATGTACCTGCTGCCAAAATCTCGAGGTAAAACGTCCATCTCTGTAAGAAACGATAGTCCTCGGTACTCCATGGAGTCTCACAATGTGTCTGGTGAACTCCTCAGCCAGACGACTCACCGGCCACGTTTCCTTGATCGGAATGAAACGTGCGGTCTTCATCAGGCGGTCTACCACTACCCAAATAGCATCAAATCCTCTGCTGAGTCTCAAACTTGTGACAAAATCTATAGATATATCCTCCCACTTCCACTGTGGTACTGGAAGTGGGTGGAGCTCTCCTCCAGACCTACGATGTTCAATCTTGACCTGTTGGCAGGTCGCGCATTGAGCTACATACCGAGTCACATCGGGCTTCAAACCACCCCACCAGAAGGACCGTCTCACATCCTTGTACATCTTACTCGCTCCAGGATGTACTGAGTATAGGGTAGCATGAGCCTCACCTAGTATCCTTTGTCTCAACTCACTGTCTGACGGCACACAAACGCGGTCCTGACGTCTCATCACTCCATCTGCACCAATAGTAAACTGTGGGGCCTCATCTTGAGACATCCTGTCTCGGATCCTGGTCAAAGTCGGGCAAGTCTCCTGCTTCTGCCGGATCTCGTCCAACAGATCAGGAAGTAACTCCAAAGTAGCCAACTGACTATCAGTATCGGGAAACTGAATCTCTATCTCCAACCAAGCCAAGTCTCTCTGCAACTGTGGTTGTACTGTCAACCGGGCTATCGCCCTCTCCCTAGGCGTCTTCCGGCTCAAAGCATCAGCTACCACATTCGCCTTCCCGGGGTGGTAAAGAATCTCAAGGTAGAAGTCCTTGATCAACTCTAACCACCGCCTCTGGCGGTTATTCAACTCCCGTTGAGTGAATATATACTTCACACTCTTATGGTCTGTGAAGATCTGACATGTCGCCCCATAGAGATAGTGACGCCAGATCTTAAGAGCATGGACTACTGCAGCCAACTCTAGATCATGTGTGGGGTAGTTCTCCTCATACGTCTTCAACTGTCGAGACGCATAGGCTATGACCTTACCCCTCTGCATCAAAACACACCCTAAGTCCAGCTTGGATGCATCACTGTATACCACAAAGTCATCAGTACCCTCCGGCTGTGCCAAAATCGGAGCGGATGTCAATCTCCTCTTCAGCTCCTCAAAACTCTGCTGGCACGGCTCAGACCAGACAAACCGAGTGGTCTTCCTCAGAAGACAAGTAAGTGGTCGGGCAATCAAGGAAAACCCTTCCACAAACCGGCGGTAATACCCTGCTAACCCTAGAAAGCTGCGAACCTCCTTGACATTCTTAGGAGGTTGCCAAGAAGATACTGACTCGATCTTCGCCGGATCGACCTTAATACCCTCAGCAGTCACCACGTGACCTAAGAAAGCCACCTCTGACATCCAAAACTCACACTTGGATAGCTTAGCATACAGCTGGCTATCTTGTAAAATCTGCAATACTGTCCTCAAGTGTCCGACATGCTCCTCTCGACTCCTAGAGTAGACTAGGATGGCGTCAATGAAAACCACTACAAACTGGTCTAAGAAGTCAATGAATATCCCATTCATCAACTCCATGAACACTGCTGGTGCATTAGTGAGCCCAAATGGCATCACTACGAACTCATAATGACCATACCTAGTCCGGAATGCCGTCTTAGGTATGTCCTGATCTCTCACCCTCAATTGGTGGTAACCTGACCTCAAGTCTATCCTCGAGAACACAAACGCTCCATGCAACTGGTCCAACAGATCATCTATGCGCGGCGGTGGGTACTTGTTCTTGATGGTTACCTTGTTCAGCTCTCTGTAGTCTATGCACAACCTCATCGATCTGTCCTTCTTCTTCACAAATAATACTGGCGCACCCCAAGGGGACACACTAGCGCGTATGAAGCTCTTCTCTGCTAGCTCCTCTAACTGCTTCTTCAGCTCAAGCAGCTCTACAGGTGCCATACGGTACGGAGCCTTCGAGATCGGTCTCGTGCCCGGCTCTAAGTCAATGCTGAAATCAACGCTCCTCTGTGGGGGTAGTCTTGACAGGTCGTCACTGAATACCTCTGCAAACTCGCATGCAACAGGTATCTCCTCTATAGTCATGCTCTTGCTTTCCTTCATGGCATAACACCAGAAGGCTTCACAATCCTGTGCTATCAGTCTCGCTGCCCTCACTGCACTTATAACTGTGCCTGACTTTCCAAGGTCCCAACCTCGGAATATCACTCTATGGCCCTCCTCCGTGGCAACGGTCACTGTCCTCTTACCAATGTCTAAGATTGCTCCGTGTTTCCTCATCCAGTCTATCCCTAAAATGACATCCTCATGAGCTAAGGGCATGACTAGAAAATTGACTAGCCAGTCTCGATCTCCCATGCGAACAGGACATCCAAAGATCTCTCTAGTCCCTCTTACCTTACTCCCATCAGGTAAGCCAATCATAAAAGGTATTCCCTCTACAGTAGCTAAGGACAATCTATCTACGCATGCATCAGATATGAAGGAGTGTGTAGCACTCGTATCAAATAAAACTCGTACAGGTAAGTCATGAATCTGGATCGTACCCGTGGCAGTCGGTGCATCTGGCTGATCAGCATCTCTCAACTCAAACACTCGTGTCTGAGCTCCTCTAGTATCAGCTACACTACCACGTCCTCTGCCCCGTGGATCCCTGCATAGAACTCTGGGATGATGTATGTCTTGGAGCCTTGTAAGACTGCTGCTGACCAGGAGCTATGTACTGCTGTTGCTGACTCGGAGCTCGGTACTGTGGCGGTCTCTGTACACTCCTTGATAGGCCTGCAGGAGAAGAACCCTGTTGAGATGGAGCCTTGCCCTGGCGGCAGAATGCAGCTCTATGTCCAACCTTGCCGCACTGGAAGCAGGTCACTGACGGCTTCGTGTAGTTCGATCGGATGTGACCATAACCACTGCAGTTGTGGCACTGTAAGCCACCAGCTGAAGTCTAACCCGTAGCGGTATGGCTATGTCGCCCCTGAGTCTGTCCTCGTCCAAAAATAGCTACTCCTAAACTACCACTAGCATAACTTGTCCTCTGCCGCTTATCCGGCCTGTCTGACTGAGCAGCTCTCCTCGACACTGGTATGTCTCTCTCATATGCAGACGCTCTATCCTGATAGTTTGACAGAGTCTCACAGCGAAATCCTGCCAGATAGGAACGAGTGCTCTCTCTCAATCTCCGTGAAAAGAGATATACATGCTGCTCCTCAAGAGGTGCAGCTGGTCCAAGCAGTGTCAGTTCCTTCTGGAACTTCTTGATGGCAGCAGCAATCGAAATGTCCTCAAATCCTGCCTCAATGAAGTCCTGAAACCTCTCTCTCCTCAACGAGACAGGGCAGTATCTGTCTCTAACAATGCCCCTCATCTGCTCCCAACTGGTGACTCGACTACGCATGGTCCGCCACCAGGAATGAGCATCCCCAGTGAAGCATGTCTGCACCAAATTCACCTGCCGATCCTCTGGGCAACGTATTGCCTCTAACGCAGTCTCTACCTGTCCAATCCAGTGCTCCACCTCAAGTCCTATCTCTCCACTAAATGAGGGGACCTTCTGAGAGTTGAAAGCCTTCAACCACTCATCCGGCCTCGGTGCTCTAGACCCAGTAGGAGCTCTATCAGCCACAACTCTCCTCTCAAGTACAGCTGGCACCTGAGGCACTCCCTGTGTCACTTGGACAGATCTAGCCGGTACTGGTGGTACCTGGGTAAGTCTCTCTGTCCTAGCAGCCTCCTCCATACGCTCAACGTATGCTCGGTACTCTCTGTACTCAGTCGCTCCAATGGAAACACGTCATGACTCCGTCGAACGTGCTCTTTGTGCTCCAGACCTAGCAACGGTCTCATTCCTGACCTCAGGACCTACACTCTCAGCTACCTCCTCCACTTCAGCCTCTGGCATGATCACTACTGGTGGATACTCTCGAAGAGCTCGACCTCGGCCTCGGGCTAGTGGAGGTCTACCTCCACGGCCGCATCCTCTAACTATAGGGGTCCCATCTCCCCTACCTGGTCCAGCTGGAGGGAGAGGTGAACGACCTCTACCTCGACCAGTAGCTAGCGTAGCTCTAGTACGTGCCATCTGCGCGAGGAATAATAACTATAATTACAACTAGCTAAAAAGTCCAAAAAGTCCATCTACAGTAAAACCTAAAGTCCATACTAAGCATACTGAGATCCGCGGTAGTAGTGGTAGTCAGCCGTACTTTTCTATCCCCAACCAGACTATGCATGCATTTAAAAACCAAAAATTCTCTTTTTTAAAACTCAGACCCCTTTTCGGGTTCTGCTTAAAACTTATTCGGTCTTTCAGAAGATTTCAAGTGCCATTGTTGCCAACCTAGAGCTCTGATACCATGTTGTAACACCCCGAATTCTCAAAACTCGGAACATTACTGGTTAGAACCTCACAGTGGGTTCCGACCTCAGTTTGACAACAATATTACTAGGATCTTGCAACAAGACACAAATAAGGAAAACCGAAATTCATAAAATAGTATTTTTAAGGTAATGAATGCAACACGGTCTAGCAGCCTAAAGTACTTAAACAAAGGAAACGAACAACTGTCTTAACCAAAAGAAATAAAAGACAAACACAACCCCAACCCCCACTCTAAGGAGTACGGAGACCCGGCTGACCACTACTTCCGGATCACTCAGCTGCTGGTCTAACCTGCGGTAAATCTAAAAACACAACAAGAGGAACCGTTAGCTAGTTATCTAAATATTAGAAGGATAATAGTAGCACACACACACATAAAATATAAACACCCATCATGCTTTCAAACAAGTCCATTTTGTTATCTTGAGTTAAGTTACTCTTTCACGCTAATGATACTTATTTTGTGACACGAGGGATTCCCAAACCTCGCCTCCGCCCCCGTGTAACCATCAGGAATGAATCCGATGCATCTCACCTTGTACCTGCCTAGTCTGGGTATAGAGAACCTCCCAGTCTCCTGTCAGAGCTGGGCAGTGATGTCACGGCCCGTTATACATACACTTGGGCCTTAAACATAATAATAACGGTCGTCCTAGCAAGTTATTATTATTAAAACATGCACATAGCACACACAACCACTATCACTCAACTAATATCCAGAAACTGGCTAAGTAAGTCGCAAGGACTTACCCGAGTCAAAATACACTCTAACGCGTCTCAAACAGTCCGTACTCGTAGTAACTCAAACGCCTGTCAAATAAGGCATATGGATCAAAATCACATCTGGATGTCCAACCTCATGCGAAGGAATTACGGAAATAACTCTCTTACGGTAAAAGACCATTTTACCCTTAGTGTCGTACATTCTCGAAGTTATTCTTAAAACCCTACTAAATCCGTAACTATTAGGTATTTATATATATATATATATATATATATATATATATATATATATATATATATATATATATATATATATATATATATATATATATATATATATATATATATTTAGCTACATAATTCATATTTTCCCAACTCGCACTCATGTGAGTAGATCTATATATCTATCTACATGTATAAACTTTAAATCAATTATATGTACACTTTTATTTCATATTATATATATATATATATATTTATATACTCGGCATACACAACTCCTATATAAGCTCACAGCTCCCCACGTACACAACACTCAATCGAATATACTTACCCTTACCCTCGGACCACACACATCTCAGCCTTGCCTATCTACAGTTCTCAACAGCTCACACAACTGCCCTTACTAACCTACCGTACTGCATACCCGTACCACCTCCAATCTACTGTTTATATACGTATTCAATCTCAGTTTATATACGTATTCCATATCAATTTATATACGTAATCCATCTCAAATATATAAGTATTCCATCTCAAATATATACGTATACAATCTCAAATATATATGTATTCCATCTCAAATATATATGTATACAATCTCAAATATATACGTATTTTATCTCAATTATATACGTATACAATCTCGCAATTATACTCGCAGGGGACAGGAGGGAAGAAGAACCGGAGGAGGATCTTACCGGGCTGCAGTCCGGCGGCGATGGGCTGGCGTAACTGTCGGCCTCACTGGTGGTTGGCGGTCTACTGCTGCGGGAAGTCGGAAAGCCGCTGGTGAGTCCCGACACAACAGGGGCGAGGAGGAAATAACGGCGAGGGGAAGAGAGCAGTACTTACCGGAGTCGACGGAGGCGCTAGCTCGTGGCGGTTGCTGCAGGACGACGACAGGCTCAGCGGCGGTACGGCGTTCTGCGACTAGGCCTGTAGTCGAAGTGGTGAGGTGGACCGGTTCGGTACGATGAATCGAACGGAAGAGGAAGAGAGGCGACGACTTACCGCTGCGTGGGTCTCGTTCCGGCTTCGATCGGCGCGGCTGCAAGCTCCTCCCGGCGGTCTGGTTGCTGAGTCGTCTTGGTGGTCGACAGGGCGGCGCGGCGGTTGCAGCTGTGCTGTTTGCCGTCTTCGTACAGGGAAGGGAAAGGGAGAGCAGGAGTAGCGTAGGATTAGGTTAATTTTGATTAGCAGCTAGATTAGGGTTTAGGGTTAGGATTAGATCATGAGATGGACTGATGGGCTTGGTAATTGGGCCTCGTAGTGGGCCACATTCGTCCTGCTTTCTCATTAAACAAGGATACGCAACTCGTTACTCGATTTATATAATACGGAATTAAACTACGTATTATATAAATTATTATTGTATTCTAAAGGGGCGTAAAAATTATTTCCGGTTACATAATTTCATCATTTTATGTGACTTAAAGTCATATAAAATGATAACATTTAAACTCGTTTTATTTTATTTATTTATTTATTTAAGATTGACGTATCGGGATTTGGTTAATTTCGGTTTACCGGAACTTTAAAATTTGCGTCTATTACAAGCTGCACGAGAAGCCATCTTTTCTCCACTCGAATCTAGACGAACAACAACGAAAAGCTTCTTCTTTTTCTTCATTGTACGGCATGGACAAACGTCAACTCAAAGCGTCACCCTTCTGTAGTCGAACCCAAGGAGCAACAACAACCTTTCTTCTCTTTCTTGTTTTGTAGCAAACCAAAAGTTGTAGCAGTCGGTTCCCTCTCGTCCTTCTTCATTCACTTTTTTCTCGACGTTCCCATTCCACAAAACTGCATATCTATCCTTTCAAAACCTATACCAGGACGACACATCTAGATCCAATAATGTTCATATATGAATTTCATACCATAATTTTAGGGTGTGAATTACATACCAGAAATTTCAAACCTACACCAGGACGACACCAGGACGACGTTCCCCTTCCACAGAACTGCATATCTATCCTTTCAAAACCTTTCTTCTCATGATTTAAACCCTAGAAATGGAATTTCCGTATATCTTCTTCTGAACTGTGTAAATGGGTTTTCAGATTTGGCATCAAAGAGATTTGGGTGCCTGTTGTGTTTCTTGATTTGAGTCTTCATATTTTTGTAAAGGTTTTCTCAAAAAACGAGGGCAAGTTTGACGGAGTGGAGGAGATCCTAGTTAGAGAAGAACAAGTCGGCACCTTCAAGGACATTGTTAGGCAGCTTCATTTGTGAATATGCTCACTTGATACCATAAAATAGGCAAAAATGCTCTAAATAACACAACCTTTGATAATGTTGCGGAAGGTGACACGAACTTTTAAAATTGCGGAAAAAAACACGAACTATAGGGGGTGTTGCACTTTTTAGCACCAGTAATTAATCCGTTAAAAAAATGTTGTACATTTTATAATTTGTTATAGTTTGGTAAGATATAAATTAAAAAAAAATAGTAAAAATGTGTAAAAAAAAAATTAGCGTTATGTTTGATATTTATGTTTTACATAAGAAAAAAAAATGAAAAGGATAATAAGTAAAAAAATATTATAAATTTTATAAGTTGGTAGGATAAGAATTTAAAATATGAAAATATATAATGAAAATGTATACTCCTTTGCAACAAATTACTTTAATTATATAAACTACAAATTATAAAATGAAAAAAATATTATAAATTTTATGGTAGGATAAGAATTTAAAATAGGAAAATATATAATGAAAATTTATACTTCTTTGTAACAAATTACTTAAATATCATAAACTACAAATTATAAAATGAAAATTTATTTTTGTAT
>BSUD01000006.1:11553313-11565672 GCA_033239045.1 Fagopyrum esculentum | reverse complement strand
TTTTTTTTTTTTTTTTTTTTATGAAAATGGAAAGCGGTTCGAAACAACTAGGCGGCGCGCCGTCTAGTGGATCGAAAGGCCGAAGAAATCGGCAGACGGTCTAACCGTCATGACACAAATAAGGGAGAAAAGAACTACACAAAAATACATCAAAAAGAAACCGAGAGCAAAAAAAGTCTTCAAGTGGAAAGCAGGATGATCCAGCCGGCAAGAGGCAACGAGCATAAAGTTCATCTTCGAAGGAAGTACACAGGGGAAGCCTGGGGAACAACTGTGGACACCTCAGATTTGGACTGCATCAGAGCCATCAGGAGTCGATCACACATCCACGCCTCCTTCTCGATAAACGCACGAAACCGCCAGCAAATGACTGCATCAAACCTCAGAAGACGAGATTGCAGAGCACGGGAATCTTGATGGATAAAGGTGTAGAACTTGATGGATAAAAGCATTTGATTTGTAGGGAGAAGATTGTTCAAAATGGGTTGATTTGTAGACATGAGTCAAAAATTGACCGCCCATAATTTTCATTTTTCATTTCATTTTTGAAATTTTATTTTTATGTTTTTGAGTATCGGGGTCGAAACGACCTGAATTTTACTTTTTTTTTTTTTTTTCAACTTTGGTGTTTGGGGGCCTTTAAGCCAAAATCGGTGCCGTTAGGCCGCAAAAATAGTGTCCTTATCACTAAATTCATCAAACTTTTGTAACCTTTATTGTTCTAAATTTCTAATAAAACAACAGAACATGGTCTTACTATTTTTTAACCAATTTAAACTACACCCCTTTGATTGGGAAATTTGGCCATAAAGCCTAAATAAAAAAGAAAGGCGCAGGTCCAATGGTGGCTAATTGGGCCATTAGGCCCATTTCATAAAACTTGAGAAGAAAGCGTAGGTTTGATGGCTGAAGAAACCAGTACCACTAGAATCGAAAAGGACAGAAAAAGGAGACGACTAGCGGCGCAGGGATGAAAACCTAGCCAACAGAAGGAGGAGGCTGTCACCCCGGAGTACACCGAGAACCTCCATAGGAGCGGTTGAACCTTCAAGAAGAAGACGCAGAGAGCAAGAAGTTCGTCAATAGGCCAAGGGCCGACCAATTGACAGTTGAAGTGAAGCTTAACAAACAAATCTATAGAACGAGAGTAAAAGAGGGGTTTCCTCGTCAGGCGTCGGATTTGTTTTACTCTGCTTGAGTTGAATGTTGAAGACGATTGACAGGTAGGGTTTGCCTTTTTCCTTCTTTTTTTTTTTTATAATATTGGCTTTCTAATGTTTGTAAACAACAAGGAGCGGCTTTTAGTCCAACATTTCATTCATTCATTCAGAAATCTTGTAAACAAAATGATTGATTGTTTGTTTAGCGAGGAAGACGAGTTGTCCAGTAGAGTCATCTTCAACAAAGAAGAGGAAGAACCTAAAACAGGAGAAGACCAAACTTTTTCGGAGAAGGGACGTTGCTTACACCAGTGGAGGTGCTTTAACCAAAACTGATAGAAACTTCGGCTCTAGAAAAAGAGTCCAAAGAAAGAAAGGATGAGATGATAGAGAGAAGTCGAGATCCGAGCTATGGAGAAAAAAAAAAAACAAGTGAACCACCGAAAAGTCCGGAAAAGACCTCTCCCAAAAAAGTTTTCAACCGAAGGTGTTCGAACAAGAATGTTGGGACTTGTGAGAAGGAGTTCAAAGGAGATCCGACGGATGATGTTTGTTCACGATAGATAGGGTTGAGAGCTTGCTTTAAAAGAGAAGAGGTCTCACCTCTACGGCTTCTAACCAAGGAAGATGAGTTTGAGGGTTTGCCTCAATGAAGAAGAGGGGTTGCCTCTAGTTGATGAACAGTAGAGAGCGTTTGAGGGTTTTTGTTACTATTCCTCTCTCCACTTATTGCCTCTATTTCCACACCACCTTGTGACATTAATTTTTATTTTTAAAAAATTATTTAGGGAAGAAACTTTGAGTGTGTGGGATGAAGATGCTCTAATTTTGGTTTCTTTACTGATTTTTTTTTACTTTATTGTTAGAACCCAAAATTTGTGTCAGATTTAGTTTCTCTACAAAGAAACTTTTCTCTATTCATCACCTTGACTCTCTCCCCAAATATGACATCTCAATTATTAAATTGTTTCTTATTTAAGTAAAGAAACGAGTACCTGGGATAAAGATGGCCTAATAGACTTGAAAGAAATTACAAAATTTCAAGAAAATTTACTTTATTTCAAGAATATGTTGTTGTCAACTAAATGTTTGCTTAAATAGGAGGCAAGGAATAAGATTATACAAATGTGTAGTTAAATACTTCCTCCGATCATAAATAAATGACTTTTTAGCCATTGACACAATTATTAAGAAAACTCATAAACCACCTTAATTTTATAAAGTTTTTTCTCAATTTTATCACTTATTAAATGTTCGCCACCCTTTTAAACCAATGAGTGAATATTTTATTATGAAAATATTTAATAAAAACAATTTTCAAGAACTATTCTCACAACTCTCTCTTAATTAATAACCTTGAAAACATAAAACGACATTTAAATTTGATCAAAATTTAGATCCTAGGAAGTCATTTATTTACGATCGGAGGAAGTATTAATTTTCCTTTGGGGCCTGCTGAGTTACAATGCCATGCGTGCAAGTTTCTTATTTGGACAAACTCAAAAAATGATAAATTATTATCAAAGATTCGAAACATAATTCAAATTCTCAACCTGTAAACTCGATTGAAAAATTATGTGTCATAATTGGTGAACATTAATTAGATAGGTAATTGTAATTTACATTTATCACTATTTTCTTATATGTTTGTATTTTTGGATAATGTCCTTATTATCTCTAAAAAGATTTGACCTTATGAAGAGGCTAGTCGTGTAACTGCAATGTGTTATTCGTCAATGAAAAACTATATAGTATACAACAATCAATACAAATAAGAATGAATCCAAACATGATTATTGAATTGATTTAAGAGTTGAAATTTATCAATCATTGATCGATGACCTACTACGAGTACCTCAACTCTAAAGCGTGTGGCTTTATAAATCAATTTAATTTAATTGCTAAAATTAAGACATGCTAAACACTCACAACCTCCTAATAATCTATATATATACATCCTTCTTCATTCACACATTTTATCAAACACTTTGTCGGCATCGGCAACGCCAACGCCGACATGGCAGATGCTTCTTCTTTGAGAATGGTTTACTACGACGGAGTTTCTGTGGGAGTTCCCTTCGGATGGGAGTCGGCTCCGGGGACTCCGAAGCACAAGTCATCGTCCTCTTTCTCGGAGCCTTCGTTTCTGCTTCCATTGACGCCACCTCCTTCTTTCTACAGCCAGACCTATAAGCCGGCGAAGAGAAGGACTAAATCATTCGCATTCAGAAGCTTGTTTCCGAAGATGAACTGTGCCCAGAAGACATCTCATGTGGGTTATGCAGACAACTCGTCGTCTGCGTATAACTTTTCGGTGCTTTCATACCCACTGAGGGTTTTCAGGCGAACGCAGCAGACGTTGACCAAGTAGCTAGCCTGAACTTGATCGCCGTTGACCTTGCACATGTACAGTTTTTTTCCCGCCTTATGAATCATCTATGCTTCGAGTTTCAAAAATATATGATACAAAATGCAATGGTATACATTTTCTTCATCTTCAAATTTGAATTTGGCTACATCGTATTTTCAGTGTACAAAAACGGCCTGATGATATTATTAAACTCCCATGTATACCATAATAAATTTGACTTACCGATCCAACTACCAGTCTACCAATATTATTGGTTGTTTGTCCTAGTCATATATGTTAATTTATTAAGTGGTAGCTGACAGTAATTATATGATCATATGAATAGTCAAATTATGTTTTTGTCAACTTCAATTTATTACATTCATTTACAGTTATTATTCAGTATGATTTGAACTCGAAGGTAACACTTACATGCTGTCAAAGTCCGATATAGACGGACCGGTAGACGGACCGGTAGAGCGGGAGTCGTGTGCATACGAGCGCGTCATGCGCATTAGGCTCAAACCCATCCTAAAACCAATTGACAATAGGAAGAGTAACCCACCGACCTTATATACTAGGCTCGGAGTGTCCCATCTTTCGATATGGGACCTTATTATCTCCAACACATGCGCATATATGTTGTAACTAGGATTTACATAGATATTATATCTTTGACAATGAATCAGGTCGTATGTGTACGAGAATATATGTATCTTTTTATATCGGAATACTTAGACGATGAATCAGGTTGGAACACCCTACATTGTTGCAATCAAGGATGTACAACGAACCATGAGTGCACTTTGTTGCTGGCTATTTACGTCCCCAATCGATATGTCTATGTTTTTCTCTTTCCTTCTTCGATCTTTATGTCTTGTGATGTCAATAGCTTAGCTTGTTGGAGAATGTTGGTCCTTGTTAATGTTGTTTTGTATGAATATGTCCATTGCAATTAAGTTATTCGAGTTTTCCTTGTACTATTCGACTCTGGTATCAGTGACCAACAAACGAACTATCTACGCATTAAAGTATACATAAACTTCCCCATACAATAAAAGATCTTCGTATCCAAGTAAATTGTAAACGCAATATTTTACAGATCTAAACAAATAAACTCATACGGAGTATATTCTAGAGTGATTGTCTCTAAAAGCAAGATTTGAACAAAAGATTTGTTGACGAGGTTTGAAACAAAGTCCTAAGTCCCCGAAATCTCATTATCGATCCAATCCACTATAGTTTTGTAAAGCCAAAGCCAAAAACAAGAGTTAGCAGCCGTCGGAGGCTCAAGCACACGAGTCTAAAGATCCAAAGATCTTCTTTGTGGTCCAAACATAATGTGGTTCGAAGTTTCCTTTCAAGCTAGCAGCCGTCGGAGGCTCAAGCACTCGATCTCACTTTTTCTTGTGGAGAAGAATACTGAGACACAAGCAAAACCTCAAGAGGAGACGATACTTTTTGATCAAGGGCACCATAAAAGGCTGGAGTAAAGAGTGGCGAGGATAAAAGAGAGGAGGTGAGAAGTGAGCCATCAGCTAACCTTATATATATATGTCTCTTCTCTAACCTCAAACAACGCCGTCAAGTTTAATAAGCCACACGCCTGGACATCGAACCCGGTTCAAAGCAACACGTCACATCTTCTGAACATAAACTCGGTTCTTCTATATAATAACACTCAGTTCGAATCTTCTCAACTACAACTTTGCCGGTTTATTCTCCTTATATAAACTAGTCTATTAAAAAGGTAGTATTTAATTGAAATAAGATAACTTTCTTATTTCAAATCTAAACCCTAACTCCTAAAACCGAAAAAATATAATATGTGAAACATATGGATTTTGATCATTTTTCGAAGAATTGTATATTAAAACACGTAGATCACTTAGTTTAGATGCGTTTTTAGTCCTAAAACGTTGAAATCTATCAAGATTTGAAGCCTAAAAGGTTTGAACAAATAAGGAGGTTAAAGAGAAAAGTAGAAAGGAAATTGAAAATTTTTATTATGTAATCTATATTCTATATATAAAGTAGACTAAACTAATGCTGACGTGGCGCCCCCACAATTTTTCTCGGATTAAATAATTTACTAAATCAAAAATTAAGTCAATAAATCTTTTTTTATTAAAACAAAATCTAAAACAAATATTTTCTTAACTAATCTTTTTAAAAATTAATCTAAAAAGTTAAGTATATATGTGGATAATACCTCATCATTTTTCTGACAATATTTCTCTTCCAATATTGATCATATTTTTTCATCTTTTTCAAGGTTGTGATAATTTGAAGTCGGATTTTTCAAAGCTGTTTCGTCTAAATTTCAGTTTATCCCCTACGTTTTCAATCATCACACTCATTCTACTATTATTTATTCATTCTTTAATTTGTTTTCAATAGCTGTTATTTCAACAACTTTGGATTTCATTATTTTCCATTCTGCTATTATTTATTCATTCCTTAATTTGTTTTCAAAAACTGTTATTTAACAACTTTGGTTTTCATTATTCCGTGTTTATGAAAGTCTTTTCCCTTCGTCTTTCTTCTCACTTACCTACTCGCAGACTTCAGAGATCCCCTTGTGAAGATCCTTCAATATTTAATATACTCGCACAAGGTGTGAGATATGAACAAGTTATGAAAAAAAGTTGGTTGCAAGTTTGGTTTTTTGTGGGTTGTAACTTTTTGATGTGTTTTAGGTATATGATACTTTCATTAAATGTCGAGTTTGTCTATCCAGATCACCCAACTTTTTGAATGCCTTAAAGATATATGTTCTATTTGAAAAAGCTTTCAGCGAGAAATTCTACCGACATAAGGAAACTTGATATGCCCTTCTTCGGTCAAATATATATCTATATTATACTCCTTCTGATCATAATTAACTATCATTTTAGCCTTTGACACAATTTTTAAGAAAAATATTAATAACATAGATTTTGTAGAATTTTTCTAAATCTTATCACTTATTTAATATTCAACCTTCTTTTAAACCAATAAGAAAGATTTTAGAACTAAAATTAATCATTTACACCAATTTTCAAGAACATTTCTTATAACTATTGTTCATTTATAGAAAACTTAAAACGATAGATAATTGTGATCAAATTTCTAATGCTAAAACGACACTTATTTTTTATCGAAGGGAGTATATACTATATAAAAGCAAAAGTCCTTGAATCCGTGTGTTATTCATTTATACATCGGATGACATGTGTCATTTTTTCACAATTTACCTTTTACTATTTATTATTGGTTTATTTTTATTATATCTTTCATTAAGTAAAATCTAGCTATTTTTACCATGTAAATCAAGATGAAATAAAAATATTGCGAATCTGAAATGACAATATCTACCTAACTTATTATTTTTTACCTTCTAAATACATTTTAGTTTTGATAAACCAATTGTTTCTCATGTATTCATTTTTTAACATACCCGATGGAGATGAATTTTTTTTCAAACTTAATTTCTGAATTTATGAAAAATTACAATATGTTACATGATAATAAACAAAAAATATACTTTTAATTATAATTGTTAGATAATATAATTATAAAAATATATTTTATGTTAAATTTGTTTATATAAAATACACGTACAAGGCACGGGAATTACAATAGTAATTCGTAATACAAGTTAAGAACTACTTATAATCCTAAACTACAATACCCAAAGGGAGGAGTAATACAAAGTGGGTCAAGCTTTATGGACCTTATGGGATGGCCCAAGTGAAGAAAACCACAGGCCCAAAAACATGGGGAATGAAGGGATGTCATGGTTTTTGTACGAATAGCTAATCTACCTTGCCTGCAAAGTTGCAAATTATAATCTTTCGCAAAATAAACAAAAACTTGATTTCGTAGCGAAATAGTCACATGTATTTGTTTAAGTTCATCAGAAAAAAATAAATTTATAGCTGAAAACGGTTGGGTTATAATTAAGGACACAATTCGAAATCATTAGAAAAATTAGTGTTAAGTGTCAATCAGTCAGCAACACAGTCTCTGAAAATATGTCAGATTTTGAACTTTTTTAGAAAAAACAAAAATTCAATCTGAAGTAGAATAAATCATTTGAATAAAAATGAATAACTCCAAAGAGTTTGGAGTATCTTATGTAGTATAGTGCGACCCTCATAATTTTGATAATCTACCTTTGTACCCTACCTTCACAATTTTGAATGTATACTCAAAAGGATGCACTATGATTTATGATTGTACATTACAACAAGGCAGTAAGGAACAAATATTTTAACGGTGAGGAAAAGCGCCTACTGATGGTGGGGTCCTTCCCGACTCTCTAAAAAAGATTAAAATAATCAGAGATTTAAATAAAGTGATAAACAATAAATAAATATAAATTTTAAAATAAATATTATAATTTTAGAGGTTGAGATTATTGATTTATAATCCAGAGTAATTTAAATTTTGAAGCAACAATTTATAATTCAATATTTTTTTATGGGTCCGTTTGGTGGAATAATGAGATTATTGTGTGGAATGAAAATTTTCAATAATCTACCAATAATTTCAATAATCTTTGTAGTGAGTTTTTTTTTTTTTTTTGTCAAAATAATCTTCCAAAATAAGGCATGCACAATAATCGGTAAGTTGAATAAGCAAGACGTTTTAGTAAGAGAACGATTAATTCGATAATATACGGTAACAAATAGTTTTACGTTGGACAAAAGTCACAACTCACAAGTTTTTGGACACTTGTGCTTTATGAGATGGCATTTTTTCTTTCATTTTAGTTAGGTACGTACACGAACTCTTTTTTAAGAAAATTTTAACTTGTTTTTTTTACAAGATTACTAGCTACTTTGTTTTCTATGATTATATTTAGACGTGGATTAAAACTATTTTTTTAGAACTAGGATTAAAACTAAATTAAGACATCGTTGTAGTGCTAATAGAAAATTAAAGGAAATTTCGAATGGTATATTTACAATATCAAATCTTTCTTTTTACTTTTGTTTTGAAGAATAATAAAGGAGGAAGTTAACCTTATGCTTAGAAGCCAAAGGTTTGTTGGATAAACATTAGTCTTCAATCTTCCCACATCGAAGTTTCGGGAAGGAGTGAAAGCTACATATGATAAGGAGAAAGCAACGTTCTTCCACGTGGGTTGCATTATCATATTCCCAAAATATATATGATGAGAAACACATCCGGCAAGAGAACAAATATAAGATAATTCAAATTCTATACCCTCTTCTATCAACGGGTATAAGGTGTACATTTAATAAAGACAAAACTAGAAAAAAAAACCTAGTAAATTAAATTATTTCATTTATAATTATATATATTTTGCATTTTAATCCTATTATAAGTTATATATTACAATATAATCTTATACTTATCTAAAATATGTAATAGAAGTTGCAAACTTGTGCTTAAGGGTTTGTTTCCGATACAAACCTTATATAAAATCGAGCAATTTTGGGCGAATCTAGTTTGGATTAATGGATGGATATAAACACTCATTTTTGTTTACTCGGGCCTTTGAGTTTTTTTGTTTTTTTTTTTGATAAACATCAGATTAAGTTTGGGTTCTAACTCAAATATTTGGATATGGAGATTTTTTTGATAAATTTGCATAAACTTTCCATTCAAACCCCTTTGAATCCTTTAATCAATGGCTTCGTTCGTTTGAGGATGGTTTATGGGTTACCGAGGTGAAGATTTTTGATAAATTTCAAACTCATAATTCTCTTAAACCCCTTTAAACTACCATCTATCGAACTTAGATGGACCCTTCCTTTCATGATCGTTGGTAGCGTCAAATCCTAGTTCCTCTTACGACATTTTAGAAGGAAAAACAAAAATCTAGCCCACTTTTACGGGCGTATGCAACACCTATCTTCTCGTCTGATGGGTTGGTGACATTCAAATAGGTAAATTAATAAAATTCAGTAATCATCTTAAATTTATAATTCTCGATAAATGTTGTCAATTTTTTAGGTTAATCCCTTTTTCCAATTTCCTTTTAATCATTAAAAACTAAGGATTGCTTAACAAACTTCATCAACTTAATTTCTTATTCATTCCCAAAGTTTCAATTGGTTGGACGTAAATTTGGTGATTCCAGCTTTGTTTGGAACGAGTATTGAATTTCTATTGGGATTTTTGGAAATTTTCTTGTGCACTTCTTCGACCAATAAGTTCGCTCCGCTTTCCCTCGCCTTGGATGCTTGTCTTTTTGGCTTGTGCTTCAACTTTTTTCGTTTTCCGACATGCATCCTTTTTTATTGGCGTTTGATGATACGAAGAGCTCATTTTGTTGATGTCTTGTTAGTTTGTTTGATTTTAATTTTTGTATTTTTTATTTACTGTCATTTTTATGATGTTTCGACATACTAAACTTGTTTCGTATATTTAACTCTTTTACATTATAAAAATAAATTGTCATTGTTGGTATTGTCTTTAATAATTATTATTACAAGTTTATAGGGCTTACATCGTTGTTAGGCTTTCACATCAATCTCTATCGACCCGTTCGACTGGTAAGGAAAATTACAACTCGGAGTAGTAATTTGCTGGTGATGTGCATATCTTGTGCCATCGGGCTAGCCCTTAAATCTTGATGGTTTCAATTATATGTATATCGAATCGATCTCAAATAATAATCATAACCCAATTTAAAATAATATAAATGTGAATATCGTAATAAAAATGAATCGACAAGCACGTAAGTAAGGCAAGATTGGGAAGCATTTATGAGTAGGTTTGTATAGTTTAATATAAATGGAGAATGAAGATAAGGTTAGTGTCTCATGTACTTGATTGCCCTTTGCATTATTCATTTGGCTGTCAATCACAATGTAGATCTACCGTTATGCCGTCCAGGTACGTTTATAATTATTATATATCATATCTGTTAAAGTAGATGTAGCTGATATGTGTTTGTTGAGTCTCTTCATCCCTTTCCATGCCAAATCGACCAACATAAATTAAGCTTTCATTTACGTTTACGACAATTACAATTATGCATATTATAAAGTTGTCACTAGCTTATGCACGTCAAACCATATCCGCCTACAATGGTAACAAGTTTATGATTTGGGTATTCAGCCGGCTACTAACATACGTTAAGGTTTCGGTTTCGGATTATCCGACTATCCGAGGAATTCAAGGAGACAATCAGACAAATAATACTTAGACACTACGTCTACGAATCCATCATGTGATCGTGCACCATCATAGAACCACAAGATGCACGATCAAGCGGGCATATTTAGTTGTACATTTGAATACCTTTGTTATTTATTCATGATCAAAATTTATTTACATCAAACTGTCTCGAACAATTGTATCGAACAATTGTATTTGTTAATGAATTAAAAAAAAAAAAAAGAAGACTCAATTAACTTCTTCAAAGTTGCATATTGTTTTGTTTTTATACGTCTATTTAGACGAGTATGTTTCATGATCATATTTTTCACCAAAGAATCACGTCCGGGACGAGTGACGAACTTAAGAACGTTAATTTATTTAGATCCGAACGTTTTTAAGAAGTTTCTATTCCTCATTGTAAGCAAGGTTTTCACATGATATTGACCAACTATATATTGAACTTTTTTTTTATCTAATAAGACGAAGATAAAATAACAGTTTTAATTTAACTTTTATATGCGATAAAAGAGACACATTTTTTTACATAATATTGACCAACTATCTACACACAAGGTTCCATCCTATAATCAATTGACAATAAGAGGATTAACCTGAGACTTAATTGTTAGGTTCATACAATATTATATTATTTATATGAAAAGGATTAGTCCTTAAAAATGTTAAACTTGTTTATTCAAGATTAATGTAGAATATTGCAAATTTTCATCTTCGTCTACTAAACTTTACTGCCTTAAATTGTGTCATGTACTCATGTGTATATCCCATTAAAATACCATTAGATTGGAAAGAAACGTAGAAAAACACACTTGATGTCCATTTGATGAAATTAGATTATGAGATTATAAGATAAAATTGTTGTTCTTCGATCTTAATTATTGGAATGGGATGTATTGCATCTTCGTATCGGTTGAACCAAACGGACCCATATAGATAAAACTCAATTAAGCGTGTAAGATAAGTAGATGACTAACATATGTTTTTGATCGAGTTTATCATTACACGATCTCTACAAGTCATGACATCTCTTTACATTGCATTTGACAATATTTTAAACGTTTAATAATTTTTTTTACAAGTTTGATAATAAAAGTTTACAAGTTGAATGATTTAAAATCTAGAGGTTTAATTATTTAAAATTTACAAGTTAGAGTTTCATCTATCCATCTCACTTATAATGATATAATCTGAAATAATAAGAGGAAGAAAAGTAGGATTGTAAGTCTTGATGACATCATTTATTGATTAATTAGAGTTGATCTTAATTAGAAATTAAACAGGTGTATATGCGATAAGTACTGGATTAAGTCTCTTTAAAAAATGAGAGTGCGATCACTACTCATATTATTAATCATTCTTATATATAAATTAGTTTTTTTTACTAAGTTCTATTTATCTAGCCATATATTTTGATTTTTTTTTATTTTGTTGAGGTCACAAATATATTTTATTATGTTTGATATTTTTACAATTACAACAATTTTGACAAATATTTTTTTAAGCTAACATATCTTACAATAAGAAAATAAGAAAATAATATTTATTATCATATTTATTATCATCTCCAAATATTTATAAAGACAACAAAAAAATTATATGATCAAAAATATCATTATTATCTTTTAACCACTAAACCTCACTTATCATAGATTCATAGGTAAGCATATTATATATATATATATATATATATATATATATATATATATATATAT
>BSUD01000006.1:11506992-11553303 GCA_033239045.1 Fagopyrum esculentum | reverse complement strand
ATAAAATTAAAAATAAAATTAAACTTGTCAACTTTAAAGGTAATTTTTCGGATATAACTATTAGTCATATTTTGTTTGATGGTGGGATTGATTTATATATTTTTTTTAAATGTTAAATTAAAAATAAATCAAATTGTTTCTTTTCTTTTTTTTAAAATTAAACCACCTTATAAAATATATTTCATGGAATTGAAACACATATTTTAAAGTGAATTTCTCATTTCTTCATATTGTCAGGATTACCCTTACTACACTTAACTATTATATTAAAAATATTATTTTTTTTCTAAAATTAAATTTACTCCATAAATTAGTTGGTGTATCTTGGATTTTTTTTTTCTTACAAAAACCATTTTTTGACAAAATTCTTAATTAATTGACTGTTATAAGGAATTCGTCATCAATCTTCTAGTTTAATTTACGTTCATTCATATCATGAGGAGATTGCCCTTACACCAATCATCATAAAATAAGTGATATAGTTTTTAATATAATCAACATTAATACCCTCTTGGATCGATATTAATTTGCTACATGTATATCATCATAATGTTCGCTTAGATCGATATTGACTATCACATCGGAACAACCTAGGTGATAGTGTCTCAGGGTTCTCTCTCACGATTGTTATTGCAGGCTTGCAACGCTTAGATCGTTCTCAATCATTTGGTTTAATTTTGTTCATTCATATCCTAAGGAATTTGTCCTTACACCAAACATCACATAATAGGTAATACAATTCTTATTATAATAAATAATTTTTTCTCTTGGTACCCTTCAAGTTTTGACTTTTCCTCTTGATATCCACAACTTTTCATGTGCTTCTTGGTACCCTCATGGTTTAGTTTGTTTTCCCTTATATCCATTCTTAATATATTACATCAAAATTTTAAAACTAATTATTGTACGGAAAAGTTGAAGGAAAAAAAGCTTCATCAATCGCTCTACCACTCATCGATGAATCGGGCCTTAAAGTTTTGAAGACTAGTTGAGAAGCTTCATCAATCACACTACCATCTATCGATGGATCGAGAAGCTTCATCAATCGCCCTATCCCTATCATTGTCTACTACCCGGTGCCACAACCCTCACGCAAGCCACTACCACTAAGGTTTCAAAGGATTAGTCGTTGTCATAGCTTTTGAGCACAATAGCCGAATTGAGTAGAAGCTTCACTGATCGATAGATCGAGAAATTTAGAGAGGAAAGGGATATGAAGAAAAGAAGAATTTAGGGGAATTTCAAACTGTAGAATAACACTTGGAATGCTCGGTTCAGACTTGAGACCAAATAAGGTCTGTCAAGTTGAGTTATATGCGATGGGCTTCTCGTTGTTTCGTTAGGTGCATGGTTGTGATCTCTTGCGAGGTTTGCTGAAGAGGGTTAAGCGTGTTCCTATTACTATTGTGAAAAACATCGCTCATAGTTATCGTTTAGGCTTCTCTCAAGCCTTGTTGGGTGCTCTTCTGAAGGTGGCCGTTGAGCCAGGTTGTGTGGATGCTTGAGTTAGGTTATTTTTGCTTTCTCATTGCACGTTGCAGGTATTCAAACATATGAGTAGGCAAGGCAAAATATCGGTAGGTAGAAAATCGATCCAACATCAACGGATTTTGCAGGCCTTGTCTACTTGGGGAGAGGATGATGGTGTTTCCAGTCTTGTAAATGTGATGCTAGACGGTTCAGAGCATAGGGCTATTATAGGGTGGATGATGACTCAGGGAATGTAGATCGTTTGTAGAAGAACCCTAATATCAAGCAATGTCTTCGTAAGGTTTCGGATGGACATTTTATGGTTGTTGTTAAAGTTTTGTGCTCCTTTGAAGTTGCTCCTTATAGTGAGGATACTTTGAAGGTGTTGGAGGCTAAACACCCCTACAAACCTCATCCGTCTAAGCCTTGCACTACATTTCTTGAACCATCCCTTGTTTCTGATGTTGATTTGATATTTAAATGCATTAAGTATTTTCCCGAAGGTACTTCTTGCGATAGAGATGGCTTGAGGGCACAACACATCTTAGACGCTATGTGTGGTGAGGGTTTTTCGGTTGCCACTGGTCTTTTGAGAGAGATTACCTCAGTGGTTAATTTGTGGTTGAGAGGCAGGTGTCCGCTAAGTTTGGCTTGTTTGTTGCTTCCGCTCCTTTTTCAAAGTTATTGAAGCTTGACAATGGGGTTCGACCCATTGATGTGGGTACTATATGATGACGGTTGGCGTCTAAAGTTTCCATGAAGGGAGTGTGTAAGGATATGAGAGAATATTTGGGAGATCTATAATTAGGAGTTGGTGTTTCAGGTGGAGCATAGACTATTCTACATAGTGTTAATAGAACTTTGAGTGATCGTTATACCGATGGTTCTCTAGCTATGCTGATAATGAATTTTTTCAATGCCTTTAACCTGATTGACAAGACTATCTTACTTAGGGAGGTTAGAGAGAGATGTATGTCTATCTCCTTATGAATTGATTTCATGTATGATCATGTCACCCGATTGTACATTGGAGATAGATTTGTTTGGTCGGTTGTCGGTGTGCACAAGGGGACCCTTTGAGGTCACTCCTCTTTTTTCTTGTCTTACACCCGCTTCTGCATAGGATCAAGAAGAATTGAAAGCCTCTTCTACATGATTGATATCTTGATGATGGTACACTTATTGGTCGGTTTAAGGAGGTGGATAGAGTACTTGATATCATTCGAGAGTTTGGTCCGGGTTTAGGCCTCGATTTGAATGTTTGCAAAATTGAGCTCTTTTGGCCTTCGTGTGATTGGTCGAAACTTAGAGATATACTATTTTCACATGACATTGCAAGGCCACATTGGGTGTTAAGTTGTTAGGGGTGACAATAAGTAGAGAAGAGGGGTTTGTTAGAGAGCTTGTCATGAAGAGAGTTGTTAAGACGGTTGAGTTGATGTATCTTCTTCCACAATTAAGGGACTCGCATAATGAGCTTCTCTTGCTTCGTTCTTGTATGGGTGTTGCCAAGATGTATTTTGACCCGATGACTTGTTATCTGGAGCATTGGGAGAGTGAAATAGCTTATTTTGATGTTGAGCTTCGTAAATCAATCGGATATTGTGGTTTGGGGGGCCTTTTATAGAGATCTTCAGTAACGGCTTGCTTCTATGCCTATTTGATTTGGGGGGCTTGGATTATACTCTATTATAGAGACATCTTCCTTTGATTTTGTTGCCTCTAAGGCACAGTCTTGGGTGATTCAAGACCACATTTTTGGGACAACAAAATAGTGGATATGTGCTCTGAGTTTTATGGAGTTTTGGAAAATCTTTAGGCTTCTATTCTTGGTTTCAATCGTCTTGTCTTTACTGCCAACAACACCGTCCCCCTAAAGCTCAACACGCTTTGGCGAGTGCTCTTTTCGGTAAGACCGTGCAGGAGATGGAATTTGCTTTTGATTTGACCCTTAAACAAAAAGTTGTTTTCAAGTGTCTACAATCAGCACATAACCCATATTTCCTTATTGCCATACTCATTGATGGATTTGGGCAATGTATGTCCCTGGTTGAGTTTCGCTCGATATTTATGTATCGTCTTATGATACCTCTATACCCAGTTCATGAGATTTGTCTTGTGCCCAATTATCGGAGACTTTTAAATGCTTTTGTGGAGCATGCGGTTCATTATAGATAACACCTTGACTTCAAATATACGCATGATGTGGTCCGTGATGTTTTGTGTGATGTGTTTAGGAGAGCGCATGTCTCGGTAAAGAAGGAGGCGCGGTGTCCTTCTTGATTGACCCACGTGAGGGAAGGTCCACATTGAGGCCGGCGGATGTCTTGGTGTTTGGATGAGTGGGTGGAAAACATGCTTGTATTGATTTGATTGGGGTTTCCCCACTAGTTTGTTTGGGTAGTGGGCATTTCGTGTTGGGTAATGCGGCGCTTAATGCGACTTCTACTAAGGTGGCCAAGCATGAGAGAGATTGTATTGAAAACCAACATGTGTTTCTTCCGTTTTCTTTCGACACTTTTGGTTTTCTTGCGCTCGATGTTATTGAAATTCTCAAGAGGGTGCAATGGGTCTTGCATGACAACATTGATGTTGAGCTATGCTGAAAGGGTTGACGGCACAACTTGTTGTCCATTTTCCTTCTAGCTCATGTAAATTATATTATATCATATAATCTATCACACTTGGTATAGTTAGTTGAATGTCAGCGTCAATCTTTTTATGGTCACATAAAACTAGCGATAAAAAATATTATTTTATTTTAACATATTTGAGTTATTACTACAAAATAATTTATCTCGACTATAAAGTGTTTTAATTTATCATACGATATTTTAGAGCATGAATATTTTTAAAATTTTATATAAAAAAATTATTTTGAACAAAATTAGAGATTATGAACTAAAATTTTAAAAGAACATAGTGTAACAAAATAAATTTTTAAAATTAAGGTTATTTCATGGATATTTTTACAGGAAATTTTTTTATTCATAAATATAATATGAGATTATCAACTAAAATTTAAAAGTAGGATGGAGTAACTATTTTATTTTGAAAAGGTAAGGCTAGAAACAAAATGAAAGTGTTGGGGCTATACTTTCCACTTTAAAACCTCAATCATATAAACTAATTGGGCAAAGAGATGCATATGTTTCATCCGCGATACAGAGAAGGCTAAGTGTTTCCGTATACTATCGTGTCGGACACGAGAATATGGTGGGACAAGGCAGGGCATGACAAGACATGACAGGATACGGCACGGACGTGGTCAAATATGATCCTACACGGTCATGACATAGTTCAAATGTAGGTCACGGCGTGGACACGAATTATGTTCGGTCATGACACGATCAACGAAAGTTTCTTCTATTTTTTAGGCTAAAATATAAAAAATAAATTTTTTAAAAATTAATTTATCGTAATATTATTCTCTCCCATTTTTCCCGACTAAACCTAACCCCATATGACAACTTGCGAGATTGTGGTTGCCGGAAGTATGACACCGATCTTCTTTTTCTTCCGATTTACAATTTTTTATTATTGTTTTCCATGGTTGATTATGTTGTTCTGTTGTTGTTGATTTGCAAAATGGATGGTTCGTTATTCAATTTTGAAACTAAGTATGTTTGTTTGAGATTGCAAGACTAAATATGTTTATTTCTATAGGAAATATGACCAAAAATAATATCAACTATGAGGTATGAACCAAAAATAAGACAAACTTTAAAAATTATTGTACGATACACAAACTATTTCACATTAACCCAATTTTGATACGGGGTAAAAACTTGACCAAATTTTATTACAAAAACCGCCCAAATATTTTTAAATCACACAAAATGACCCCTATATTTTATTTTCTTCCAAAAATCACCTATGTTAATTTTGTATACTTAATGAATTACGTAACAAAAGTTAGTCATCACTTTATTTTTAATATTTAAGTTAGTTTATTCATTGAACAAAATTAATAATTTTAAAAAACAAAATTGTGGTTAATGGAACCATGTTTGGTGTCATTATTGTTTTATGGGTAGTTTGAGGGGGAAAAAAAATCAAGTTTGTAGGTAAAATCACTTATTTGAAAATTTAAATTTAATGTATTTGACATAAATTTGTGGAAACAAAAAACTACATTTCATGTTTAAATTTTAAACATTCAAAAATCAATCTTATTTTACACCAAACTTTTGTGGAATGTCACCAAGTATAGGTCTTTTAACCAATTTTTTATTTTTTAAGTTTTAAAACTTTTCAATCATTCTTATAGTTATATTTTAAATAAATGGCATAAATTATTTAAGAATAATGTGATACTAACCTTTATTATATAATTTGATAGGTATAAAAAAATTAATATGGGTGGTTTTTGAAAGAAAATATAATGTAGGGGTAATTTTGTGTGATTTAAAAAGTTATGGGCAATTTTTGTAATAAAATTGGCTATAATTGTCCCGTATCAAAATTGGTTTAATGTTAAATAATTTGTATACCAACTAGTAATTTTTAAAGTTTGTATTATTTTTGGTTCATACCTCATAATTGGTATTATTCTTAATCATTTATCCTATTTTTATGTTTTGTAAGATTGAAAATGTTTGTTTCTAATATTTTATTTCGGTTATTTTGTTCTCATGCTAATGTTTTTATCTACTCATATATCATTGGGTTTTTCATATATATATATATATATATATATATATATATATATATATATATATATATATATATATATCATTACGATATATAATTTCTATATTTTAATAGATTAAAATGATACATTATTTGTTTTTTTCGTAGAGTTCTCGTATCCTACACATTTGAGGATTGTAACTTTACCGTTTGTCGCCGTATCTTTTTCGTGTCCGTATTCTTATCCGATATTCCATACTACTTGGGGTTGACATACACAAGCTCATCCCTAGACCCATGAAAGTTGAAAGTATCACCACACATTTAAAGTTTCAACACAAGTTTAAGGTATTGTCACCAATAATTTGTCAACACAAAATTAAGATGTCACTGCCATAACTAATGTGTCAACACAACCTTAAGATGCAATTCGTCCTCACTAATTTGTTAACACAAACTAAAGATGTCTACACGAGATTAACGTGTCATCACACACTTAATTAACCCGTCATTCTTCGTCACTAATTTGAACACATTATATAATACAAGTATCAATATCATTATTTTAAAATATAATTAACTAGATATAACTAGATTAATTTTTCAAATTGAAATTCATAAATTATTTTGTAAGGTATAGATTAAAGTAATTGTTATTAAACATAATTGTAAAAACTCTACCACTATTTCGATTCAAAAACGACTGGATCTAGAGCGAACCAGTCTTTTAAAACCAGATGAACACAAAGAAGTTTGTTGACGCAGTTCGAGTTAAGTTCTACTCTGCGGGACCTCAGGAGGGGAGAGCCAGCCCAATCCACTAGGTAGAGTTACAGTGTAGAACGGTTACAGGATGAGCAATCAAAAACAACGAAAAAACCTTGTGAGATCAAGAGCAAGATAACAAGAACAAAGATAGGTGAGAGGTCTGTAAACCACCAAGGTAATGATCTGTGCTTTGAGGCAAAGCAAGATCTAGACAACAGAGAACGTCTCAAGACAACACTCGGACGAAGCACTCGACTCGGATCTCTCTCTCCCTGTGTTTCTCTCTATCCTCACTTTCAGATCTAGGGTTTCTCAGTAGAAGTGTTTCGGCCACCTTAGGGTTGAAGACAGAGAAGAAAGCTTAAGTACTCAGTGCCACGAGGTGAACTTCAGCAACGCAGCGTTTAACCATACAACGCTTTGTTCATGCCGCTTCATAACCTGGTGAGATGGACTGGAGCACTTACCATTGGGCCTCGATCAACTAGACCCAACCGGCCCTGTAATCAGCCCATCATCAATATAACACAAGTACCCTGTCCAACCCTTCATCAAACCCAACCGGCCTCACACTTAAATTCAGACCCACTAATCTGTGGTTTGACACGAACCGGGTTTAACTAAATCCTAACAAATGCCCTCCTAAACCAGGTTCTACAACTGCATACTACCAGTAGTGGATTAGTGGTACTCTTGTCCGTCATCAATCCAGTGTTGCTGTCCTTCTTAGCCATCCTCAATATGCAAAGAATCTCTGCAATATGAGAACTTGTCAGCTGGGACAATCTTGGTTCCAAAATCAACTGAATTTACATCTCCTTTGATTTTCTGTATCACTAGTTGCTTGTGCTTGATCTTCTTCCTTATGTAGTGGTACCTGATATCAATATGTTTTGTTCTTTCATGATACATGGGATCTTTACATAAGTACAAAACACTTTGACTATCAGTATATATAACAGGAACATAGGTCTTATTTTCTATTTCTTCTAACAATCCTTTGAGCCAGGTAGCTTCTTTGGCAGCTTCAGTAGCAGCCATGTACTCAACTTCGGTCGAAGACAAGGCTACAACAGATTGTTGTTGAGACTTCCAGGAAATACAGTTCCCAGCCCAAGTGAAGTAAATAGCTGTAGTAGATTTCCTGTTATCCTTGTTACTAGCATAATCAGAATCTACAAATCCAATCAGGTTAGTACGAGAGATATGTTCTTTATATACAAGACATTTATACTTTGTACCACACATATATCTGAGTAAATATTTCATAGCATCCCAGTGAGGCATACCAGGATTAGACATATATCTACTTAAGACAGATATTCCAAAAGCAAGATCAGGTCTTGTGCACAACATGGCATACATTACAAAACCAACAATAACATCATATGGTATATTAGACATTTTATTTTTGCCTTCATCAGAGGTAGGGCAATCCTTTTTAGACAACTCAAGGTGCCCTCCTAAGGGTACAATTGTAGGTTTACAATTAAGCATATTAAACTTCTGCAGAACTTTATGCACATAATCAGTCTGGGATAACAACATGGTTTTCTTTGATCTGTCCCTAGATATGGAAAATCCTAATATCTTCTTAGCATGTCCCAGGTCTTTCATGTCAAAATAATTTTTAAGATCATGTTTTATACTAGATACAAGAACTTTAGAAGGAGATATTATAAGTATGTCATCCACATAAAGTAACGCATACAATGGATCATGCTTCTTAATATTCTTAAAGTATAAATAAGTATCATATTCACTTCTGACAAAACCCAATTTAGACATACAAGAATCAAATTTTAAATTCCATTGTCTAGGAGATTGTTTCAATCCATAGATAGATTTGTTAAGTAAGCATCATGCATTGGTATTTTTAGAATCAGTAAAGCCCTTAGGCTGTGACATGTAAATTGTTTCATTCAAATCACCATGCCAGAAAGCAGTCTTAACATCCATTTGTTCTAATTCTCAGTCAGAAACAGCAGTCATTGCAAGCATAAGTCTCAGAGTTTTATACTTAACTACTGGGGCAAAAATATCATTGTAGTCTATTCCTTCTCTTTGTGTAAACCCTTTAGCTACGAGTCTAGCCTTATATTTGTCAGGTTCATTAGGAGATAGACCTTCTTTGATTTTATAAATCCATCTACACTGAACTAGTTTAGAATCTTTAGGTTTGTTAACTAAGGTCCAAGTGTTATTAGCATGCATAGATTCAATTTCATCTTTCATAGCAGCTATTCAAAGTTTTGAATCCTTACAGTTAACAGCTTGTTCATAAGTTTCAGGAGTGTAGGGATTTTTCACAACTGAAGCAGTAATAAGAGCATATTCAGCAATATTAGCATATTTCTTATTTGGGATGATAGTCCTAGGAGCCCTGTCCCTGGTTAGCTGGTACGGACCATGAAAACCAAAATGACCTGAGTTAGTGTTACCTTGTTGTAACACCCCGAATTCTCAGAACTCGGGACATTACTGGTTAGGACCTCACAATGGGTCCCGACCTCAGTTTGACAACAATTTTACTAGGATCTTGCAACAAGACACAAATAAGAAAAACCGAAATTCATAAAATAGTATTTTTAAGGTAATGAATGCAACACGGTCTAGCAGCCTAAAGTACCTAAACAAAGGAAACGAACAACTGTCTTAACCAAAAGAAAGAAAAGCCAAACACAATCCCAACACCCACTCTAAGGAGTACGGAGACCCGGCTGACCACTACTTCCGGATCACTCAGCTGCTGTTCTAACCTGCGGTAAAACTAAAAACACAACAAAACAACCATTAGCTAGTTATCTAAACATTAGGAGAATAATAATAGCACATACACACATAAAATAATAAACACTCATCATGCTTTCAAACAATCCATTTATTATCTTCATTTAAGTCATTCACTCTAATGATACTTATTTTGTGACACGAGGGATTCCCAAACCTCGCCTCCGCCCCCGTGTACCCATCAGGAGTGGATCCGATGCATCTCACCGTGTACCTGTATGGTCTGGGTATAGAGAACCTCCCAGTCTCCTGGCAGAGCTGGGCAGTGATGTCACGACCCGTTATACATACACTTGGGCCTTAACACATAATAACAACGGTCGTCCTAACAAATTGTTATTATAAACACACATCGCACACACCACATTATCATTCAACTAACATCCAGAAACCGGCTAAGTAAGTCGCATGGACTTACCTGAATCAACCACAACTCTCACATTCTCAACTCGGTCTGCAACCGTAGAACTCACACGCCTGTCGTACAAGGCACGTGGATCAAAATACATCCCATAATCTTAGAAGTCTATAACTTCTAAGATGCACAAACTCATCAAGAGAAAAATACTAAAATGCCCTTTTAAGGTAAACTGACTATTTTACCCCCCGGTTCCGAAACTCTTTAACATTTTATAGCAAGGTTTTAAGCAAAACCTTAGAACTCAAAAACACACTCTCACTCTAGGAAGGAAGTTTGTTACAGTTTTAGAAGAGCTAAACACATTCTTGACTTTCATAAAGAGTCGATAAGGTCCAACTTTGGCTTAAGATATGAGGCTCGGATAAAAGAATTAAATTCCGAAATAAATCTATAGATTCTCTATGATATGCATACTAAACATAGGGGCAAAGATCTCTCAAAAATCCTCAACCAAAATTCCTACATAATTCTCTAAAGTTGGAAAAAAAACTAGAATTTCTATACTTAGTCAAATTTTCTTCTGCTGGAAAAACAGCCCTACTGCTCTACTTTGGGAGCTTATAACTTCTAATCCGACCGGTAACTTTCTCCCAAGTTTTAATACAGTAAACTTCATATTTCTATCTAAAACATATTAAAAATTCAACGGTGGATTCTCGATCTAAGGTATCGAAACTAGGTCCTAAAGTCAGCAGATCAAGGCTGGAATATAAGGTGTGCAAGAGGTCCTGATTTCGATTCTCCAGGGCAGCACCTGTTCCCATTATTTATACCCAGAGGTCAGCAGTTCGAGTCTCACTGCACACTAAAATCTACATAATCCTAGTCCACATGTCCTAGGTTCGAATCCTATGAAGATCACTATACACATACATAACTTCATTTTTTTTTATAACAGGAAACAAGGGAGGTTGATCTCTTACCGGACTGCTACACCGATGGATCCACTCAGCACCACTGGACTAGGGAATCGAGGGCCAGGATCGGCTCTACTGTTGCAGTGGTTGGACGGCTCCACTTGGACTCACTGTTGACATCCGATTGGGCCGAGGTGAGGTTCGTCCGGCACAAAAAAAAGAAGGGTGAGTCACTGTAAGAAGTCAGCCGGGTGAAGGTTTAAGGAAGAATATACTGACTCTACCCGTAGATATAGAAGGGGGATTTGAGGCTCGATCGATGGACGGGAGTGGAGTAGGACTCGGTGCTGAGGACGATGGTCCGGACAGGACTGCACTCACACGGTTCCAGCGTCTGTTGCTAGTGTTGAGGCTTCTCATCCTGCTGTCGACACTAGATGAGGTGGTGCTGGAGTTGGAAGATGTAACAGAAAGGAGAGATCGAAGAAGGCTCACTACGGTTGCGCCTTACAGGTTCTCGAAGCCAAGAGTCCGTCCAGCTGTTGCGGCGAGAGGAGGAGAGGCGCTGGAGACGGTCTGTGATCGGTGTGGTGTGTACGTAAGGGAAGACCGAATCTGAAGGCATACGAGATAGGAAAGAGCGAGATACGGGCTGGATTTGTGGAGATATCACGATAGGAGAGAGAGAGCAGTTAAAAGGGGTAAAAAAAATATGTAACGGCTGGCCTTGGTTGCTCCTTCCTGTGGCTGGGCCGACCCATCTGTTATAGCTGGCCCCTGATGTGAAGATCAACATCAACTGGGCCTCCTGGACTGCGAGGTACGGGCTGAGGTAAGGCTGGCATGAAGAGTTGGGCCGAATAGGGAAAAAGCACTACTAGATAAATGACCTATTGTAATCGTTAAAATTAGTTACTTAAGGCTTCAAAACTGTTACATTAAGTCTTTCGTAATGGATTGTGCTCCGCTACAATAGCCTGCCTTGCAATAGGTATATAGCAACGACGATTAACTCTATTGTAACGGTTTGAAAAATGAAGTCCACAACTATTACAATAGCCACATAACTATTACTATAGGTAAAACCATTGCAAAAATAAATTAGTATTACAGTAGATCTTACCATTACAATATTAATAGACCCGTTACAATGGACAACCATTACAAAAAGTATTCAATTGCCACACCTAGTTGCTTACACGTACAGAACCATTACTATTGCAATATGATATATATGGTCACCAGTAGCTAGGTACGTATACAATACCTGATAATTTATAAATTATAATTCGTACAAAATACTAATCCATAGCAACCAATATTAAATAAGTATTTTTCAAAAGTATGGGCAACATATATCTTGTAGCACAAAGGTATATAGTTTCCTAATTACACAAGTTTTCATATGCTCCCAAACACCTAATGGTGATCACAAAATCAACCCAAAAACTACTTGCAAAATCACTTAAGCTAGGTAGCGGGCAATCAATTCTGCTTGAACTTCATCCTTCATTATCTTCGTCCTGCAATAGTTTCAATACCATATCAAACACTATTCCAACACTAACAACAAGAACTCAACAATAGTAATTAAGCAATGCAAACTGAAAGAGGACTTGAACAACAAACTGTTACAGCACTTCAGCAACAAGCAAATAAAGAGGACTTCAACAGCAAAATTGAAAGAGGACTTGAGCAGATAACTTAAGCAAGAACTTAAAGCAATAACCACAAGGAACAACAACAACAACAACAAAATCACAGCAACCAATTTCCGGCAGCAGCAACCACAATAAAATCAAAGCACAACAACTTAAACAACAACTTAAGAAAACTCTATTACCATCACAGCAACCAATTTCCGGCAGCAGCAGCAACAACAAAATCACATCAACTTAAAACTTAAAACTTCCGGCAATACAAAAATGAATTACATACCTGTGGTGATTGAACTTCAACATCGTTATCCACACTTTGCTCTCCGTTTTCACTTGTAGATGCACAAGCAAAATCTGGAACGACCAAGTTCAATTGAGGGTTCGCTGCTTGTATTTGACTTACAATTTGTGATGCCAAAGTTTGGGCCATTTGTTGTGCCCATTCTTCTTTCATGTTTTGAAAAAAATCTTGCTCAATAATATAACCTTCCTTTTTGCCCTTTCCCTTCAATTTGGATTTTGTCACCCCTTGTCCATGGAGAAATATCCCCCTTTTACGCTCCTTAGTAATCACTTCAGTAAAAGGGTCAACAATGCTTGTTTCTCCATTCTCAATTTGTAGTTGAATGGCACTCATTTTGTCCTGTACAACAAGGTAATATAAATGATATTTCATTAACCGTTTAATCCAAAAACATGGGACAAGAATTATCAAAAATGAATTTTTACATTTCACATACAATGTTTTCCTTGGTCTTGCTTCCATCTGTTTTGTATACCCGTTTAGGATCCCTTTTCCTAGACTCTTTGTAGACCAATGATTCAGATGGAGGTTGCTTGTTTGCATCCTTTTGTTTCTAACAAGTAAATAAAGATGATTTAGATAAACAAACTTAAATTCTATATACATAATGTATATATATAGCAAAAATTATATAAATTACCAAGGAATAACGTAACATTGCATGTGAGCAAGGACCCATAGTGTGCACATCATTGTGATTCTGACGGTTGGATGCATTAATACGAGCAATTTCCTACATATCCACCAAAGATAATGAATTCAGCAACACAAGTTTTAGTTTTTCATGGACAGAAAAAATCGAAAAACAAAAAAAAAACATACAAAAACAGAAAATGCAAACAATACAGAAAATATATACCTTCCCCACCAAACTAGTCCAATAATCCAAGGCTTCCCTGAATTGGTAATCTGGAATTGTGGATGGACGATTATCCCACCTCTCTTCGTTTGTGTCAAACTTCTCCATGTAAAAACCCTTCAACCTTGATTTGTAAACGCGCCAATCGTTATTGACAGTGGCCATCACAAACCCTTTTCCTTCTTCTGGAATAATGTATTTTGTCTACAAATATAATCATATACGATCATTATAAAAATGCTAGCGATAATTTGAATAACAACAAATAAATATTACTTATACCTTGACATATGTCCATATTTCTTCTTTTGTTGGCATAAATCTCCAATCAAGGATATTAATGGGTGCAAACTCAGGATCTTTTGCTACTGTTCCTAGGAAACGGGTAAATTCAACAACAGCTTCTTTAGAAGGTCCAACGGGCTGACCATGCTCATTTAGGACAATAACTTGGCGTTCATCAATTGTACGTCGATGCACTTTTGCCATAAGTGTTGGACCCCGATGTTTTTTTATAGCATCTATAAAAATTATCGAAGTAAATTACTATCACATTTTTAAATTATAGATAAACTATCCTAATCACCATTGATAATTTAAAAACCAAATGGGAAAAGTACGTAGTACCTCTTTGTCTGTTATCCTGATTTTCATCAAGATCGCAATCTGGTTCTATTACATTTTGGTTATCCACCACATCTTCAGGAAGGAAACTGTTGTTTGAACCCAACGCCTCATCATTATCACTTGATCTCATATGTGGAACTTGTACAGCTTGCCTCGGTGAGAGGTTCAACACACCTACATTAGCTTCATCTCCCGAGATATTAGATGGGGGATACTCATCAGTAAGACGGAATTGTTGCATTTGTTGTTGCCTTAGACGCATTTTCTTATATGCTTCCAGTTGTCCAGGAACAACGTATTGGAGATTAGGGTTCTGTTTTCGTTTGTCACTTCGTTCTTGAGATGGAAGTTGTTTTCCGATGTTTTGGTCCCCCTGTTGTGGTCTTTGTTGGTGCTGATCAGCATTTCTAGTTCTCACCGTGACGTTTTTGGGTTGTTTTGGTTGTTGTTGTTGTGATGGCACCTGCTGAAATTTTCGACTCCTTAACCTTGCAAAATCAGCCATTGGGAGTGTTTGACGAGATGGTTGTTGTTCTCCCTTTTTACTTAACCTATTATCAGATTTTGATGTCTACAAAAACCATTTAGTTAGGCAAAACATCAAAAACAAAATCAAGTACAAAATATAAACAAAAAGAATAAGTTATTAGAAATACCTTCCTTCTAGACCCAAAGTTCTCCCCAAGATCCAATGCTTCTTCTTCATTGCACTCATCTTGATCCAATTCATAATCACTCCCTTCATTTACAGAATCTGAATGCGTTTCTGATTCCACAATTCCTCTTGAACTTGTACCACAAGACGTGGCAAGAATTTGGTTTGCGAGCTCAGTCAATCCGGCTGCTTTCATCCTTGCTGCATTCAACTTGATTTTTGCCAACCTTTGTTTTGCATAAGGTGGCATCTCAGAAACTTGTACAGATTGAGACTTCTTCCCCGTTTTTGAACCCTAACAAAGCAAATGCAGAAAAAAAATAAGAAGAAAAAAATAAGTCTGCATATGCGATTTATAAAAAACAGCCAGTAAACCACAATAAAAAAAAAGAATCAAGTACAAATCTTATTCAAAAGTATAAATTTTAAAAATACCTTCCCTTTAGCTAAAAAATTCTGCCCAAGATCCATTGTTTCTTCTTCATTGTATTCCTCTTGATCCAATTCATATTGACTCCCTTCATTTGCAGAATCTGAATGCGTTTCTAATTCCACAATTCGTCTTGAACTTGTTCCAGAAGATGAAACAACAGCTTTATTTGCTAGCTCACTCAATGCCGCAGCTTTCATCCTTGCTGCATTCAACTTGATTTTTGCCAACCTCAGTTTTGGATAAGGTGGCATCTCATTATCTTGTACAGTTTGAGACTTCTTCCCCATTTATTAACCCTAACAAAGCAAAAGCGGAACAAAAATAAGAAGAAACAAAAAATGAAGAAAAAAACTTAATATGCGATTTATAAAAAAAGCATGTAAACCACAATAAAGAAAGGTGGAAAATCTACATGTGTAATTTATAAAAATCTGCATGTTTTGTATAAGTAAAAAGGCATATAAAATCTGCATGTAATGCCTAAGAGTAAATGCCTATATAATGTTAAGTAGTTACCCATCTATTCAAAATGTTTCCCTTGGAAGATTTTTAACAGCAAAATACCATCCTTGCCTTCTTGGATCTTCTACGAAGTAAACTTGATTGGCTTGAGATGCAAAGATGAACGGGTCTTGTTGATAAATAGATTTGTTTTGATTAACCCTACTAAGACCATATTCATCTTTCTCAGAATGAAACCATCTACATCTAAATAATACAACACTATTATTGTCGCGATAATAGATCTCAATGATTTCTTGTATCGATCCATAGTAAGTGACATCTCCCAAAGTAGGATTTTGATCCTTACTACTAGAAAAACAAGGAGTTAATGAGGTCAAAGTTACTCCACTATTTTCAGTCACCGAATTGGCATCACGATTCACAGTGTGAAACTTGAAACCATTGACAAAATACCCGGTGTACTTTTTAACAATAAGAGAAGGTCCTTTAGATAACCATTTAATATGGTCAGCAACTTCTTCACCCTTTCCCAGCTCATCCCAAACTTTCTCCTTGAACCAATCACTGAAATTTCTAATGTGTATATTAGTTGTATCCCATTTCCTTTTCTTGCGTTGACTCACAAGCATTTCGTGCTCCCTGCGCTCACGTACGAATTAAGCTAAGTTTTATGAGTATATAAATATATTTCAAGAATAATAGCAAAAATTTAGGAATGTTGTCTTACTTGATATATCTCTCAATTTCAACCGAATTGCAATTATATAAGACATATCTATGTGCTTGAGCCCATGTGACGACATCAATCTTACAAGGATTATGCCCACTCTTTGAATTCCTTTGACTTGTAATAGGAGAACCTACTGTTGGCAATATATTTGATGTCTCGTTGTCCTCAACATCTTCAGACGCAGCTCTAGAAGCTTCAATGTCCTCAGATAAATATCTAGCACAGAATGTTACACATTCTTTAGCTATGTAGCCTTCAGCTATTGAGCCCTCTGGACGATTTTTGTTTCTAACATATGACTTCAGCACCCGAAGATATCGTTCAATTGAGAACATCCATCTTGGCGAAACAGGACCACCAAGCTTAATTTCGTCAACCAAATGAACAGATAAATGGATCATAACATCAAAAAAGGCCGGTGGAAAAATTCCCTCAAACTCACAAAGCGTGAGAACAATGTCAGATTGTAATTGATCAAGTTCTGCAGGATCAATAACCTTCCTGCAAACACCCCTGAAAAAGGAACCCAATCTAATCAAAGGAAACGCAACATCTTTATGTAATGTTACAGCCGCTGCTACGGGAAGCAAATGTTGCAGTAAGAGATGAGCATCATGGCTTTTGTACCCAAAAATCTTTCTTTCCGCAACTTGTACACATCGGGCAATATTTGAACCACAATCTTGCGGTAATCTAGCACTTTTAATGACCCGACAGAATGTGCGTTTCTGTTCTATTGTCATTGAAAATTTGGCCTTGGGAATTTCGAATTTACCATTTGCATCTTCTACGGGATGAAGCTCTGGCATTATATTCAAAACTTCCAAATCCTTGCGTGCATTCAAATGATCTTTCGTTTTTCCTGGAATGTCCAGCAAGGTGCCAATGACATTATCACATATATTTTTCTCAATATGCATAACATCAAGATAGTGAGGACACGAAATACTCTTCCAATAAGGCAAGTCAAAAAAAATTGACTTCTTTTTCCATGGATTATCATCATCTGATTTCTTTCTTTTCCTATTATCTTCCAACTTGCCAAAGTTATTTTCAAATCCAGCTAGCAACTCTGAAATTTCAGCCCCTGACAAACGAGTCGGTGCAACAGCTGTACTTTCTTCGACCATCATCTTTGAAACATCACTACGTCTCCAAGGATCATTTATGTTCGAAAATCTACAATGACCCATATAACAAGTTTTTCTACTCTTTGTCAAATACTTTGAACATGTTTCATAATGACAACAAGGACATGCTTTCTTTCCTTTTGTGCTCCACCCACTTAACATTGACAAAGCTGGAAAATCACTTACTGTAAATAGTAACGCAGCATGCATTCTAAACCTCTGTTTGGTTGAAACGTCAAATGTGTCCACCCCCGAGACCCATAACTCTGTTAACTCCTTAATTAGTGGTTTCTTGTACACATCAATATTTCTTCCAGGAGATTGAGGGCCAGGAATAAGTAATGCAAGCATAAAAAACTCCGGTTTCATGCATATCCATGGAGGCAAATTATAATTCATCAATATAACAGGCCATGTACTATGAGAAACGCTCATTGTGCCAAATGGATTAAAACCGTCAGTAGCTAAGCCCAATCTAACATTACGATGCTCTTCTGCAAACTTAGGAAATGCCATGTCAAAGTCCTTCCAAGACTTACCGTCTGCGGGGTGTCTCAAGAGGTTATCTTTTGGTCGGCCATTAGCATGCCACGTCATATCACGAGCGGTCGTTGAACACAAAAACAGCCTTTGTAATCTTTTCGTGACTGGAAAGTACCTTAAAATCTTTTGTGGAATTTGACGAGGTTTTCCGGTTTTCTCATCCTTGTCATCTGATTTCCACCGAGGAGTTTTACAAACATGGCATTGTGTTTCCTCTGCATGCTCTTCCCAATATAGCATACAATCATTTGGACATGCATCTATTTTGGTATAACTCAGCCCCAATCCCTTTAAGGTGTTATTTGCTTCATTGAAAGACCTTGGTAATTTTGCTTCAGGTTGCATGGCTGTCAAAAGTTTTAACAAGTCCTCAAAGGCACTATTACTTAGCTTGTGATCACACTTAAAGAGGAACAATCGGATTGTGAATGAAAGCTTTGAAAAATTCTTGCAACCCGGGTACAACTCTTGTTCCCCCTCTTCCACTAACTTATAAAATGCCTTTGTCTCTCCATCTAGATCAGCTATGAAAGTATCATGCAGCAATCCACCCATATCATCATTTATGAACCCTCCGACATTTTCATTAGGTGTCACTTCAACATTCACATGCGACTCTGGTGTTTTCTCTAATCTAGGAATAAACCCATTTGCAATCACATGATCTTTGACAACATGACTATCGCGAAACCAATATCGATAACAACACTTTTGACAAGGGCATGCTATTTGTTCTCCATGGGCTCGAGTTGCAAATGCAGTTTTCAGGTATTCATCCAACCCTTCTTCAAATTCATTTCTCCATCGAGGAAAGTCATACCAATTACCCATTTCTGTAATTAAAAAGGTAGACCAAGCGAGCTAGTTGGTGTCCTAATGTATCCTAATAATATAAGTCACTCCAGAAAAAGAAAAGAAAAACAAAATAAGACTATGTAAAATCTGAGTTCAACAATGAAAAAGAAAATGGATGTCAAAATAATCTACTTAATGTAAAGAATTGTAAAAAGAATCTCAGTAATGCAACAAATGAACCTAGTGAAAATCAGCGCAGATACGTATATATGCATGAACAAAAAAAATCACTTCGTAAATGATACAAACAAGCAAGACAAAAAAATAAAACATGGAGAATATAATGAAAGTCAATCCCAAGATAAGGCCGGAAAAACATACCTAGAAAATTTTGTGAGATCAGTCAACTACTTGAGGATCGGACTTCAACTTGGAAGCTTGGAGACTCCCTATTGCCGCTTCTTGTGTGTAGGAACCAGTAACTGAATTACTATCAACTTGTTCACCTTAACCAAAGATGGGAAGAGCAAATATGTAAGAAAGCAGGGAACCTCTACAATCTACAATACTAAGTCCTAGAATTAATGCTTTAAAGCAAGAAACCTCTAGATGCACCAAGATGGAAAATCTCTAGAATATGCAATAATTTTACCTTGATCAAAAGAGGTATGATACACTTTGATGTATCTTTATCCCACAATTGCAGAATCAAAAGAATAGGCAATATTATGTAAGAAAGCAGAGAACCTCTACAATCTGCAATACTAAGTCCTAGAAAGTATGAAAGCAGGGAACCTCTAGAAAACAGCAAAGATATTTGTAACATATCAACATATAAGTACATGAGGACATATATGTTGGATTAGCTATTTTAAAATAATGCATGGTGTTTGTTAGGCTGTCCTAGCCTTCTTTTAGGTCTTATTAATCTGATATGGGTTCTCATTCTCTATTATAGGTATTATGTGTGCTTTCACTACTCTATTTTACCTTTCAGTTGTAACATTATCGCTTCTTTTCTATCCTAAATGTATCCTCTGGCTTAGACATTGTAATGAAACACTGAAGCTACTATGATCTTCCTCAATCTGGTTTCTGACAAAATCCTTCATTCATCAACGCTTAAATTCATCATACATTAAGACTACAACCTTCTATGTCAGTTTACTCAGATTGACAATTGACACACTCGGAATTAGCCATTGTGCCTCACACAGTCACACTCGAAAACAGTTGATGGGGAGTTGTTTGCTTCGTTACAGGGGAAGATGTGAAGTGAGGTGAGGAATCTCTATACCAAAGAAAGGTGGAAAGGTCGCAACGCAGAGAAGAGTGCAGCGCTCCTCTGTTCTGGAGAACCCTAACCTAATCGAAAACAGAAGAGAGAGGCTATTGACTACAGAAATTGTTAGGGATTAGGGTTTCATACTTAAACAGAGAATGTCATCTTTGAGAGAAGTTGGAAAACCTTACCTGTGTTAATGGTGGAACATAGTTGACCGCCGGTAGACTTCGAGAGGAGTTGTAGAACCTTCGGCCTCAATAATGGTGGAACAGAAAGTTGATTTTGGGCAGAAGGTTTTTGTGGAAGGGTTTCCTGAAATGTTGTAGGTTTGGAAGAAAGGGTTTACACTTAGAGAAGAAAGGGTTTTCGTGGCCAATGAAAATTTGGGGTTTTTTTTCATTTTTGCGCCCAATGGCACGCGGGCTATCTTTTATTTTTTGCGCCAAATAATTTAGAGTCTACCATTACAATTATCATTACATTAGGGATTAGTTTTGTAACTTATTATAACCGTTACAAATGACCATTACCCTAGCACCCCTATAGTAACACAAGTAAACATTCATTACAAGGATGACATTACAGTAAGTCAATCTTATAAAACCATTACATAAACCATTGCCAATTATAGTTATAGTAACACAATAAAAATTCCGTTACAAATATATAGTTACAATAGGTCATTTATCTAGTAGTGAAGGGTTTGGGTTGGAGGTTGATTGGGCTAGTTAAATTGGGTATGCTCATCTAGTTATAGGATGAAGTTAATAAGTGAAACATTAACTTGTACGAAACTACTCTTCGAGTTTTAATCATACGGGATTGTTTACGGAATTATTTACTGAATTATATAAGTTATCATTTTATGTGAATCCAGGTCACATAAAATGATAGAAATTAATATCGTTTTATTCTTAAATAAAAGAATTTAAGTTGCCGGATCGGAATCCGGTTTGATCCGGTATTAAACGGAGTTTAATATTTTCGGGTATTACATCAGTGCCCTCTTAAAAGAAGTTTCGTCCCGAAACTTAGAATAATGTATCTAATCAAACGACTTTCTTTGTATAACTTGGTTTCATTAAGTCTCGTTTTCTAACATGTAACTACTCAATCATCATACTCAGACATACATCACATAAAACATAATCACGCAATCCAATAAAACAAAAACTGAAGATCAAACCACACATCATCCGAGTACTAATTCGTTGATACAGAAGTAGCGGCTAACTCCGCAAGGTACTCAGGGTAACCATTTCTAATGCTCTCTTCCGTTTTCTAAGTAGCCTCCTCGATTTCTCGTCTAGACAACTGGAACTCTACAAAAGCATGAACCGGCTAAATTTTCTTATTTGCATAGCTGATGACATGTCTCGGATTCGGTAGGTACTCTCTCAACGGTTTGGTTTTCTAAACTTACTTCCAGCTCTTTTGATGACTCTACCAAACCATAACCCCTGGCCCACTTGCTTTTTCCTTTTGAAAGTTCCCGACTATCGATTATGAAATAATGATCTTAAACTTTTGTCGGCACTTTACTTAGTGCCTAATGCTTCTTGTAATACAAACCGCTTGGCCCGGTTTCCTCAATGTGACCTAATTAGATCGTTCCTTAATTAATGGTTTTCACCTACTTCTTGTCAAGCTTTAAATTTTATACTCAAAACAAATCACGCACCCAAGTGGAGCTTTTCATATAGATCTCTAATTCCTTAACTTCAAAGCATAGTTAACCAAACATTGATTTTATTCATGTGTGGGTTATGGGCCTACCACGCTTTTGTTGTAACACCCATTAGTCACAATGGAGTCTTTCTGAGGGTCAACCCAACTCCCGTCTATACTCCCCATAATACTAGCAAGATCCTCTTCAAACAGACCCATACACTTTTACTCAACCGTAGTCTGTTCTTAACCAATCAGTAAGCAACCTCTAACCCGATTCTCTCCGTATCCTTAGATCATCCCAGAAGGTTATCGTTGCCTACTTGGGAATCCTCCAAGGCATCGATAAGGTTATCTCTTAAATTCGCAGTCACTAATATCTCTTCTTAACGGTACCTGCTCGTCAATACCAATCAACACTTATACGTCCTCAGTTGATGTCGGTCACTCTATAATTGACTTATCTCAATATTCCGAACCTACTCTTCTCATACCTATACTGGCGTTAAATTCTTGGTGAGCATCATTTGCTCGATTAATCCTTTCATTCTTCCCTAATTCGTTTTCTAATCCATAATTCTGTTTCTTTAGGCTAACTCTACTTCTCGAGCTCAACTGGGTCATTCATCTTGACCTAAATAGTCATTCCAAGTCTTCAACGATAGCTGGTAAGTGTCTTTGTAGTTCTGATGATTTTAGTTATCATCCCCTTGCATGGACCGTCGGTGTTGATGACTTAGGTCCCGTGATAATTGGGGTTACCTTGGACTTTCGAGTCTATCAAGGCCGTTCTCATATATGCATGGACCGTCGGTGTTTATTTCCTTTCATCATGAGGGCCTCAGATTTATCATCAGTTTTATGATTTGTTTTAAAGACTTTCATACTTTCATTTTTCTGTATTATTTGTTCCAGTATTTTGTCCTTAGATATTTCATCATGACTAAACTGGATAACATCTTTAAAATTATCAAACTGACTAGGCAAGGCATTCAATAAAAGTATAGCAGAATGATCATCAGAGATCTTATCATTACATCTTTCTAAGTCTTGTGTCAATTTAAGAAAAATATCTAGGTTATCATGCAAAGATAGGTTGACATTCATTCTAAAATTGAACAATCTACATAACAGAGATATACGACTGGGCAAAGACTTTTTAAGATAAAGATCTTCTAATTTTTTCCAGAGCAAAGAGGGATCAGTGAGACTTACAACCTGACGAGCCACGTCGTCAGCTAACCGTATAAAAATCTCAGTGTGAGCTTGCTCCTCAAGCTCTTGTTTCCTATATGGGGAAGTATCCGGAGGGAACTTTCCTTGTACAGTTGTCCAGCACTTCTCCTTGATTAGGATCGCTTTCAGCTTCAGTTGCCATATGGCAAAGTCAGAGGTGCCATCAAAGGGCTTAATCCTCACTGTATTTTCCGACATAGTCCCGTGTCTAAGAAGACACAATCCCAGATGTCGTACTTAGGGTCTATATGAGGGTAGTCTTTAGAATTAAAGATCCTACCGTCCTGTGTCAAAAATCAAAGATCCTCAAAACACTGTAAGTTTTGGGTTCTTTTGATTTTTCTTGTATCTAGGGTTCCTTAGGCAACAGCGCTTGAAGGAATTATCCTCTTTTCTGGGATTTTAAAAGAGCCAGAAGATTTTTCAAAGACAGTTTTGAGATGGAAAAAACCGAAAAGCAAAACGATAGAGTAAAGCGGAAGCAGTTTTGAAAAAGGAATCTTCAAAAGAAGGGAAAAACATTTACAGAGGGAAAAAAGGAAGATCGATTGAAAAACCAGATCTCCAACCTGAAATCGAGAAAACTACGCTCTGATACCAATTTGTAAAAACTCTATCACTATTTCGATTCAAAAACGACTGGATCTAGAGCGAACCAGTCTTTCAAAACCAGATGAACACAAAGAAGTTTGTTGACGCAGTTCGAGTTAAGCTCTACTCTGCGGGAGGGGAGAGTCAGCCCAATCCACTAGGTAGAGTTACAGTGTAGAACGGTTACAGGATGAGCAATCAAAAACAACGAAAAAACTTTGTGAGATCAAGAACAGGATAACAAGAACAAAGATAGGTGAGAGGTCTGTAAACCACCAAGGTAATGATCTGTGATTTGAGGCAAAGCAAGATCTAGACAACAGAGAACGTCTCAAGACAACACTCGGACGAAGCACTCGACTCGGATCTCTCTCTCCCTGTGTTTCTCTCTATCCTCACTTTCAGATCTAGGGTTTCTCAGTAGAAGTGTTTCGGCCACCTTAGGGTTGAAGACAGAGAAGAAAGCTTAAGTACTCAGTGCCACGAGGTGAACTTCAGCAATGCAGCGTTTAACCATATAACGCTTTGTTCATGCCGCTTCATAACCTGGTGAGATGGACTGGAGCACTTACCATTGGGCCTCGATCAACTAGACCCAACCGGCCCTGTAATCAGCCCATCATCAATATAACACAAGTACCCTGTCCAACCCTTCATCAAACCCAACCGGCCTCACACTTAAACTCAGACCCACTAATCTGTGGTTTGACACGAACCGAGTTTAACTAAATCCTAACAATAATAAAAGTGGCAATATTTATATAATTAGACAACTTAGACAATTAGATTCAGATAAGATGGAATCCGAATGAAATTAGCGGTAGTGAACTTAATGGAAGATTCCTATGCATCTTAGGAATAAAAAAATGCATAATTATTTGATTAAATGTTTAGTTTAGTGTTTAGAAGGGCATTAGGATCCAACAATCATGTGATAGACACATTATTGTCGTCTTCCTTACCTAACATCCAATAAATTATGTATGAATAGTGATTAGATTGATAAGTTTAAGTTATATATGCATATATTATTGAATCGGATACACAATACACGTTATTCTGAAAGTACTTTATATAAAATCGATGATGAACGTGTCATGCTTTAAAAAGTTAAAGTATATCTTTAATATCAGTAATCATCGTCCCGTTCATTTAAAAGTGAGAGATAGCCCAATGAGTAATACACATCCTTGATTATTTTTATCTTTATCTCAATATTACAATTAGGGTTGGATATGGGACGGGATGAAGGTCGTTTCGCGTCCCGTCTCGTAAATTATAAGCGGATGGAACGGGATAAGATTTGTAACTTTTTTTTCTTTGTCCCCTGCGGCCTTATCCCACATGGAATGAGACGGGACAGGATGAGTCTAATCCCGCAAAAATTATGCCCTGTTTATATTTAACATTTGTACTTGTTTCTTTCATGTTTAAAGACACAAATGATAAAAAAAAAAAAACTCGATACCGAATTACTAATTCAAGAGACCTACATTAGTAGTTAGTACATTCAAAACGAATACAAGTTACATTAAAGCGTGTCTGTACCGATTTACAATAAAAAACTAGTGTTGCACTACACTAATGATAGTTTACAAAAGATATCATTCTTTTACATGTTGTGATCATTCGGTTATACATGAACTACGCGACTCCTATGAAATATTGTCAAGTACCGTCAATATGAAAAATTAAAATATTAATGAAATATATTCTAATTAATATTATTATACGCGAGTGACTATAAGTGTAAAACATGCTCTTTTAGTATTTTATTACTTTTAAAATTATTATCAATATAAAATAATAATTTATATATATTGTTTATCTATATAATACTTTTAAAAATATAAATTTTTTTATTTATATATATATATATATATATATATATATGGGACGGGACAAGATTAATCGGGATGAGAAGCTTCCGTCATGCGTTCCGTCCCGCAAATTTTTGATGGGACGGGACGGGATTTTTTATTTTCAAATCCCGCTGAAATCGGAACGGGACGGGATTTTTTATTTTCAAATCCCGCTGAAATCGGAACGGGACGGGATTTTTTATTTTCAAATCCCGCTGAAATCGGAACGGGACGGGATTTTTTTAATTTCAAATCCCGCTGAAATCGGAACGGGACGGGATTAAATTGGATTTATGTCCACCCCTAATTACAAATTTGCCATTACTTGTAATTCATTTTTCATCTTCTTGTTTTAATTTGATTAGGTAAGAAAAAAAGAAATTTATCACTATCCTCATCTCTCTTCTTAGATTGAGAAATGTGTATTAACGATTAAATTTTGTTGAAACAATTTGGTTTATTAGGCTTTTTCTAGTTTTGTGTTTAGTAAATGTAACCCTTGAGAGAAGGGTGTGTAGAGTTTGAGAATAAATACAAAAGGTTGGGGTATATTTACTTAACTGAAACATTAAAAAACCTAGTTACTACTATAGTTTTTCAAAACGGTCTAGTTACCAAAATTGCCCCGCTGAAACAAGTCGATAATACAAGAACAAAGGATGTAGTATATAAGGTTGATGAATTACTCGTCATATTACCATTTGAGCAGGGATTGAGTCTAGCGTGTATGTACGCTCATATGTACACGATCCCAATCTACCTTTTGTGTTGAACTTCAACATGATATAAGAGCAATTTGATTTGTTGATTCTTGACTTAATGACCTTGCCGGCAGCTAACCTTAACGCGTCGTCAAGTGTCAATTGAGGTAGAGGGTTGCACTTTTGACGATGAAATATTCTAACGTCGATAATAAAGCGATAACATATCTAGTATATAAGGTTAATGTTTTAGATGACATGAGGGGGTGTGATAGCATGAATTATAGTCTATATTTTAGGATTTGTTTGGACGTTTTATCTTTCATAATCTGCATGTTTGTATGTGTATTATGTGAGTTTACTACCATTTCATCTACCTTTGCGAGAATCGAGGTCTACACCTAGTTTTGTTGTAATCGTAGGTAAAATGGCACGTTTTGCATCGAAAAGGAGCAAAAGGAGTCATGAGTCATTTGGAGCTACATCCAGGGAGCATAGCCATGGATTAAAGATTCACTTTGGACCAGTTTTGAGAGATTTCACTTTCAGTTATGACTCACCTCGGTTGACCAGAGATTCATCTTGACCGAGGTGATCCAGAGACGCCGACTCGACCGAGGCGAACACCTAGGACGCGGCGAGAATATTTTATTCTTGGATGAGATCTTTTAAAATTGGAAAGTGATCTTATATTTTTGGGCTTGGCTCCTGGAAGGAAGGAGATATGCAGAATCATATATTTTACCTATATTTATGGAAAAATATCTTTCTAAGATATCTTATCTTTGGAGGGTTATTTTCCTATAAAAAGGGTTGGATTTCCACAAATCCAACATCGTGCTATACCATCGATCAAGGCTTACGACGCAGCAGCAGCATACTCCAATTGGGGAGATTCGAAGAACCTTGTTGAAGGTTGAAGGAAGATTGAAGATCATAGCTTTTATAGCTTTTCGGAGGATTTTGTAAGATTGTCTTTAATTCCCTCACTTGTTGTCTTGTCTTGTTGGATTGCTATCCAAGGAACGCTTTTGTTGTGATATTTGATTCAGTTATTGAAGTCTTTTCTTTAAATTCTTCTTATTCAAATATTCACCTTCTTCCCATATATTTAATACTTTCATAATGATGATGAGTGGCTAATTTCCTTGTGTGATTCTAGGGTGATTGGCTGAAGGTTGTGGGAAAAACAATGATAGAATAATCTTAGATTCCAGTAGGATCCTGAAAGTTCGAGTCTTTAACCTTAACCCTAAGCATCTCGTTCAGTCGATGAACATCTCGGCCGGGGTGGAATTTGGCTGACCGAGGTGACTTATCTGATCCTAAACCGAGAGTTAAGTGTTAGAGTTTGCCAAATCCTATTCTTATTACACCTTTCCTGGTTCAATGCAAGCTTAGGATGAGACTTACCCGGTAATTCCTTAGTTTGTATACCAACGATCATAAGTGTAGGTAATAAAGGTTCGTCCTTGATTAGGGTTTGAGTGTGCTTTTATCCCATCTTTGTGAGTTAGCCTGAGACTTACCCGGTAAAGGTTGATTCTATTCCCTTAGATGGTATGTTAGTTTGAGATTATAGTTCTTTATCTTAATTCCTTGAGACTTACCCGGTAATAGGAGTTACGGTTTAGGATTAGTGAGTAGTGAGACTAGCCCGGTGATCTATTCCACTTTAGTAACACCTTCCCTATGCAAAAATCTCAACTTTGTCCGCTTATCTATAGATCTTGAGTTGGAACCACAACTAGATGCTTTAATCCCTAGAATTGCATGTTTGCTTTATTGACTTCTTATTCATCTTTGATTGTGTTAATTGCTCTTGTGGTTAGTATTGACATAAGCATACCGTTATTGACTTTGTTTCACCAAGTCCCTGTGATCGACCCCTGGAATTCCTTGCTTTTTACTACGATTGACCCGTACACTGCGGGTTCGCATCCTTGTTTTAAGCTTAAGTCTAGGGTTATAAATTTAAAGCTTGCACACACCGTTTGGAGCGAACAAGTTTTTGGCGCCCGGGGACTTGGTCTAGACCGAGCCGGTACGGTTTGCTCTTTGGGCGCTTGCCCCCGTGTCTACTAATCACTCTACTTGAGTGACTTTTGCACGTTCTTTCTTAGGTATATGCGAAGAACCCGCACTGGGAAGGAAATCGTTCCTTACGATCCCGAACCAGAAAAGACATACAAGCGACGCTTAAGAGAAGCGAAGATGGCCCAACAAGACAACCGCGATCTTGCGGCCGAATTGAAAGAGGCGCTAGAGCTGCTACGCCTCAGCAAGGAAGAACTAAGGCAAGAGAAAGAAGAGAATCGCACCAAGACTGCAGCAATCGAAGCGGAGATAGCAGTCATACGAAACCAGATTCTACAACGACCGAGGGAAGATCCTCCTGTTGATCCTCGGCCGATGCAGAATCCAGTAGCTGACCCTCGACCGAGGCAGGTTCCAGTACCTGACGCCCCGGCCGATGTACTTCCACCTCGGAGGCTAGTCCGAGATGTTCTTCTTGCAGGAATCCCACAAACCCTAGGTCAAAGGATGGACCCTAATCAACAACTGAGGCGTCCAGGAGTGAACCTAGGAGATCCAGCGGACCATGATTATGAACTTCGACCGCAAGTTCTATCCATGATTCGCCAATGCCAATTTGGAGGGCTAGAGAAGGAGTCACCACATCAACATCTTCAAAACTATGAGATCTTGATGGAGACCTTGCGACCTCCAAGAATCGAAAACGACAACTACAAGCTAAGACCTTTTTACTTTTCTTTAAAAGATAGAGCTCTTACTTGGTATCAATCTCTTCCTCCAGGAAAAATCAGCACATGGGAGGAGATGACAACGGAGTTCTTGACCAAATTCTTTCCCCCCTCAAAAACAGCCGAAATGAGAGGGAAGATTAATGCTTTCATCATGAAGAACAAGGAGAGCTTGTCCAAATCATGGGAGCGGTTCAAGGACATTCTTTTGGATTGCCCACATCATGGGATTCCAAAACTAGAGTTATTGGAGATATACTTCAAAGGGCTGGACGGAAGCACCCAGTTCAATCTCCAACTACTCTCCGCCGGCACCTTTATGGACATGGCGGTTGACGACGCTTGGGACTTCATCGAGAAGCAAGCCTTGCACATGGAGAAATACACCCACCAAGGATCTGAAGGTGGAGGTAAAATTGTCAACTTTCAAGAGACTCAATCCAACAACAATCAACTCACGTCTTTGACAAATGACGTGAAGCAATTGAAGGAACTTTTGGTTGCTCAAACCAAAAAGGAAGAGCAAGGGCAAAGGAACAACAACGGGTACCGTAACAACAACAACGGTTCCCGAAAAAACAATTACAACAACAACAATAGAGGATCCAATAGCAACAATTGGAGGACGAACAATCAAAACAACCAGAACCCTGGTAACAATTATTCTAACTCCAACTCAAATAATTCATCTAACCCTTTCCTCTCTTCCCCTTCTTCTTCTTCTACTCCACTAAAAGCCAAGGGCAAGGATCAAGTTCGTCTCAGCCGGAAAATAAAGACGCAGTTCTGGAGGCTATCTTGATCAAGCTTAGCGCTATGGAGAATTCTATGACTTCATTTTCGAGGGCCCAAAAGTCCTTCGAACAACAACTTGCAAGTAGGGCGAATGAAGCGCCAAGAGATCCAGGGAAGCTTCCAGCAAAAACGGAAAGCAACCCTAAGGGCCAGTGCATGGCCATAACGACGAGGAGTGGACTTAAAACTGCAGATCCAGTACCTCGCTCGACGCAGACCACCTCGGTCCAGATCCAGTCGAAGAATACCTCGACCGAGATGCCAACCGAGGCGGAGCAACAGAAAGCGGAGGGGAAGACTGAAATTTATGTTCCACCTCCTGCATACAAACCACCACTTCCATTCCCTCAGTCCAGAGCCAGAGCACATCTAGACAAACACTTTGGTAAGTTCCTTAACTTGATGAATAAGCTACATATTAATATTCCTTTCCTTGATGCTATTTTAGGTATGCCCGCCTATGGGAAGTTCTTAAAAGAGATCCTATCAAGGAAGAGGAAGCTGGAGGATGTTGGTGAAGTTAGGATGACATCTAAATCTTCGGAGCTCATACAAATCATGAAGGAGAAGATGCCACCTAAATTGAGAGATCCCGGCTCATTTTGCATTCCCATTCAAGTTGGGGATGTCACTTGTGAAGCCCTTTGTGATCTAGGAGCCAGCGTGAGCATCATCCCGCTGGAGCTATGCGTGAAGATCGGTCTTGGAGAGCCCAAGCCGGTCAAGATTCGACTTTATATGGCGGATCGCTCCATTATCCATCCCGTGGGCATCTTGGAGGACGTTCCGGTCAAGTTAGGTAACTTCTATCTACCTATAGATTTTGTTGTACTTGACATTCCCGCAGATTATCCTGTTCCTATTATTCTCGGGAGGCCATTTCTAGCAACTTCGGGTTGCAACGTGGATTGCAAGAACGCCAAGTTGAAATTCAACGTTGGTGGCGATGAGGTGGAGTTCGCACTACTGGCATCCATGAAAGGGGAGCAACTAACTGATGATATCTTCAACATCTACGATGAAGAAGAATCAAGAGAATTGGTGAGCTCTATCCTTATTAACGATCCACTCGAAAGAGTTATTAGCTTCAGTTTAATGGAGGAAGGTATAGATGCTTCTTGTGATGCAGATATACAGAGCTTGAAGGCACTGGAAGAGGATCCAGGAGCTAAAACTGAGAAGCTAATCCAGGAGACGAAGATCTCCAGTCTCGGTTCCAGTAGCAGTACCTCGACCGAGGCACTTTCTGGACTGAGCGAGGCGACTGAAGAACATCTCGGTCAACGCCTCTGCGCCTCGACCGAGGTCGATGGCGAGATGATTTCAACTGAGACTTCTGAAAGTCCAGTTTCTGGATCTACTCCACTGGAAGAAGGAAGCCAGGACCCTCCTCAGAAAGCACCCCCAGTAGTGGAGCTTAAACAACTCCCAAATCACTTGAGGTATGTCTTTCTTGGAGCGGATTCCACTTATCCCGTTATTGTTAGTGCTTCCCTTTCCGAATCTGAATTATCTAAGTTAATGCATGTCCTGAGAAAGCATCAAAAGGCTTTGGGTTACACTATAGATGATCTTATTGACATTAAGCCTTCTTTCTGCATGCATAGAATTTTAATGGAGGATGATCATAAGACTTCACGGGAACCTCAAAGACGGTTAAATCCGATCATGAAAGAGGTTGTGAAGAAAGAAATTCTTAAGTTGCTGGATGCAGGTATTATTTATCCTATCTCGGACAGCAAGTGGGTTAGCCCGGTGCATGTAGTTCCAAAGAAAGGAGGGATGACCGTTGTGACGAATAAGAACAACGAGTTGATCCCAACTAGGACGTTACGGGATGGAGAGTCTGCATCGATTACAGGAGGTTGAACACGGCCACGCGGAAGGACCATTTTCCACTTCCCTTCATTGATCAAATGCTCGAGCGGTTGACCCAGCATTCACACTTTTGCTACTTAGACGGTTATAGTGGATTCTTCCAGATTCCTATCCATCCGGATGATCAGGAGAAGACCACTTTCACTTGTCCATGGGGGACATTTGCTTATAGGAGGATGCCATTTGGATTATGTAATGCACCCGCCACATTCCAGCGATGCATGATGGCCATCTTTTCCGAGTACATAGAGGAGATCATGGAGGTATTTATGGATGATTTTTCTGTATATGGTTCCTCTTTTGATGATTGCTTATCTAACCTTTCGCTAGTGCTTAAAAGATGTGAAGACACTAATCTCGTTTTGAATTGGGAAAAGTGTCATTTTATGGTTAGTGAAGGCATTGTGCTAGGACACCTCGTTTCTAATCGAGGCATTGAGGTCGATCGAGCTAAGATCGAGACTATTGAGAAACTCCCTCCCCCTTGTTCCGTTAAAGGTGTGAGGAGTTTTCTCGGGAATGCAGGTTTCTACAGGAGATTCATCAAGGACTTCTCTAAGATTTCTAAACCTCTAACAAACCTCTTGAATAAAGATGTTGTTTTTGAGTTTTCGCAGGAATGTCTTGATGCTTTTTACAGGATTAAGGAAGCGTTGATCTCCGCTCCTATTATCCAACCTCCAGATTGGACCTTGCCCTTTGAGATCATGTGCGATGCTAGTGATGTAGCCGTAGGAGCGGTGCTTGGACAGAAAAAGGATGGACGGACCACCGCCATTTATTATGCTAGCAAGACGCTAGATGAAGCACAACGCAACTACGCTACTACCGAGAAGGAGTTGTTGGCGGTTGTATATGCTTTTGAGAAGTTTCGTTCCTATCTAGTAGGGGCGAAAGTCATTGTCTACACCGACCACGCAGCCATTCGTTACTTGTTGGCTAAGAAAGATGCCAAGCCACGCCTTATTCGATGGATTCTCTTGCTTCAAGAGTTTGACCTAGAGATCCGCGATAAGAAGGGATCCGAGAACTCAGTTGCGGATCACCTCAGCCGGCTACCCGCATCTCTACGTGAGAAAGACGATCCACCCATAGACGATTCGTTCCCCGATGAGCACTTACACTTGTTGGAGCATTTTATAGACTCACTTACTTCACCCCATGATGGAGGTGAAGTATGGGGTGAGGATACCTCCCATCTTGCTTGAGACGCATCATGGTCCAGCTAGCGACCTTAAATCAAGCGCTTCTTGGGAGAAAACCCAAGGTATTGCTTTCTTTTCCCGTTTTCTAGTCTAGTTTAGATAGTTTTTGTTTTTACTTTGCTTTGCTTTATTTTTGGCGTCCTAGACAGATAACAGGAAACATCTAAGGAAGGAGCATAACTGAAAGGACAGAAGTTCGAGATTTTGAGAAGACAGAAGCATCTCGGTTACTGTTAGAGTACCTCGACCGAGACGATTCTTGAGCAACCGAGGCGACTAGGGTTTTCTGCAGAACCACCTCGGTCCGTACCACCTCGGTCCAGTCGAGACCATCTCGACCGAGGTGACAGCAGATCCAGGAACAGTATAAAAAGGAGAAAAAATTTATTTTTCACTTTTTTACCTTCTTCGACTCGACTGCGGCGCTTCTCACCTCGCTTCCTCGGTTCTTGCTCGTTTTTGAAGATTTCCGCTTCCAAACTGTGATTGAAGGGTAGAGGATCCTATTGCAAGTGCAGATCTGCGAAGAAATCGAACGAATCGACCGAAACGAGGTAAAAACAGTCGAAACTCTAACTCGTTCGTTCGCTTCGATTTGGGCTTTGGTTGCCCTTGCATCTGCTGAGAAAAGGCTTAAGTACCCCATAGGAAGCAATTGTAGTGATTTTTGGGGGAAAAGAACTGGATTTCTGAGATTTGAATCGCAAACTGTTGCGCCTCGGTCCAGTCGAACTGCATCTCGACCGAGGTGATTCTTGAGGATTGTCAGCGACCGAGATGATCTGACAGTAGTTGAGAGAAAATGAGTTCCGATCGTCGCCTTGCCCTCAGAGATAGATCCTCACCTTCCCCTCCTTCTTCTTCTTCCCGACCCTACCGCCCGGTGATCCACGAGAGATGTCGGGTAGATTATGAGCGTATAGCTAGCCGTCCAGTTATTGCACCACGTTTCCTGGACGTGTCAGCTTTTGATTGCCTAGGGTTAGATGGAGACCTTAGGAGGATGATTACCACAGTTGGGCTGGATCAGTTTACTGAGATCCGAGCCCCAGCCTACTTGGAGCCGACCCTAGAGTTCGTTAGCTCCTTTTCCTACCTTCCCACAGAGCAGTCTGTGAAGTACCGGCTGATGAGCCGGAACTTCATAGTTCCCTTAGAGGTTTGGAGAGAGATTTTCGGCTTTACTGAGCCCACCGCCACTGACTTCCCTTCCCGATCTGTAGCTAGGGAGTTTTGGGGGCAGATTGCCCATATTACTGAGCATGCAGATAGATGGCGCCCTGGAGATTCCAGGGAGAAGGTCATCTTCCACCCAGCCTTCAGATTAGCCCATAGGATATTCAGCGAGACACTTCTGGCGCGTACTGAGACGCCCCAGAAGATCCGACAGGGCGAGCTCTTCAGTCTTTACTGTATGGTCACGGGGGGTTTCCCGGACTTTGGCTTGATCTTGGCAGAGGACCTGCACAAGATCAAGGCCAAAGCGAAGGGAGACATCTGCTGCGGAGGTCTAGTCACCCACATAGTTGCTTATCACGGGATGGACCTCAGTGCTTGTACGATGGCGGCGGCTCCGAAGCCGCTTGGACTTCAGGAGATGATCACACGGAGGATTTTGGTTCCCCGCGGTCTGACCGCTCCATATGTTGCTATGCCATGGGAGCGGACTGCGCCACAGGGCATCCGCTGGTCTGCCCAGTTCACAGTTTTCGACCCACATTATTGGCAGACAGCTTGGGCTCCACTGATGGAGGATCATAGGGAGGCAGCAGCTGCCCCAGCTGAGGATGAGGAGGAGGAGGCTGACGACGACGAGGAGACAGTAGATGAGAGAGATGGTGGAGTCCCGATGGATACAGGGACAGATACTGCAGGTACGAGCGCGCCACCGATCATAGATCTTGATGATGATGATGAGACTGAGCCTGCACCAACTGAGACTTCTCCGGTCAGACCTACTAGACGCAGGAGGCGCGGAGTGAGAGATCGAGCTGCCCACAGACGGATCGATGACCTGACAGATCAGGTTATTGACTCATATGTTGCATTATCGCTGGATATCCGCGAGATGCAGGAGCGGCAGCACTATCAGCACATTATGTCCCAACTTCAGTTCGAGCGTGTCATGGGTTACCCGTTCGACCCGACGCAGTATCCATACGTGTCACCACCACCACCACCGGATCGCGACTATTGAGGAGCTGTAGGATTTTCTTTATTATATTTTTATGCAGTTCAGCTATTTATCCGGTGAGTACTCTTATTTCCAGACTTATATTGACCCACTGGGACAGTGTGTCCCAAGTATGGGGTGTTTGTACTTATGTGATGACTTCGATGTACTTATTTGACTACTTTGATGTATGACGCACATCTTATTTATCAGATATTTTATTTATGCTTCACTTCTGCATTTATATGATTATCTGATATTACATGCATACCTACAGGTTATTTGATTGAGAAAAACGTCGAAACCGAAAAAAAAATGGTTTTAAAAAATTTTTTTGACCTCGACCAGGCACTACAAAAAAATAATTCAATTAGCCACGCATGTTGGAGACGGCAAGGCTCTGCCGTCGCCATTGATCTTTATTTGGCTACGGCAAAGCGACGGAAACATTAACGTGGCAAAAATACCAATTATTGGTGTCGGTTGTATAGAACCGTAGCCAATAGTCATGTAATTGGCGTCGACTAATCTTTACCGTGGCTAATAGAAGGGACCATTGGCGACGGCCTAAGTCGTCGACGCCAACAACAAAATTACTTGGCACCATATGAAAATATTACGGTAAACTAAATATATAAATTTTCTAAAAATATTTAAAATTCAAAGTTCCCACTAGGTAAAGCAAGCTCTCTCAAAGATAATTTCTCTGGGGTTAATAAAATCCTTGTGAACTGTTTTGAGTATTTTTAATATAAAAACTTAGAAAATATTATTTCTATTTTTGTAAGTACATTCTCATGGATTTTATTTGAAACATAGGAAAAAATCTCGTTAAAATTAAATCGAATATCGTAACTTGCTATTCTAGGAAGTTAATTCTCAAAACCGCACTTAAAACCTAAATTATTATTCATCCTTCACAATATTCTATCTATTGTCTTCTCAAATTGACTACTGATATATCGACCTTGCAAACAGTAGAGCGGCGCGGAAAGTTTGGTTCATCTTTGTTTATCAATTAACCTAGCGCGAGTTTCCTTCAACCCAAATCTCCCGTCCTTAATCCTGGCGGCATGTATGGAAAAACTGATATTGGGAGGGTATCCCCCAGCAACGGGCCACGACTATCTACCCGATCCGGACGTAGATCGGCTAAGCCGATTGAACCGGGTACGTAACCTTATTCAAAAAAAAAAAAAAAAAAATCTCCCGTCCGACGTCCCTGTATTCCTTCAAACAACAAGATCGACCTGCCATCGAGCACCGGTGTCTATTTAAGTTGTATGCTACTTAGAGAGTGTATTATTGATTGTTGTAACAACCGGAAATTTCAATTCTTATAAATTCCGAGTCAAACCAAACTTTGACCGATTTAGACTTCTTCCATTTTAAATTCAAGTCATGACTGATACTTTTATGGTCGACATTCTAGAGGATCCATCTTTTTATCATTTTATGTGATAATTAAAATTTCTAAATGGCATTATAGTTTCTTTAAATACAATTTTACTCACATTTATTTTATCCCTTTTAAACCTTAATTATTTATTCTTTTCAAATGAAATAACCCATAATTTTTATTTTTACTTATTTTTTTTCCACATACACATCAAACCCTAACCCCTAATTCCCTTCCCACAAAACCGTAACTTTGGCTTCTTTGGAGAGCCGTCATCTGCCTTCCCTTACATTTCTCCCGCAACCTCCTTCCTTCCCTTACCTTTTCTCCCGCAGCCTCCTTCTCTCCCCTTACCTTCTTCTCACGCCGGCCACATACGAAGAAGATCAAGCAGGTCCGGAGTCCTACTCGATCGACGTGGACGGTCGGAGCTCAACGCCGGCCCCTCTCATCGCTCTCTCTCCCACACTCGCAGTCCAGCAACAAGATCCGCCAAGATCCGCACCTGCAGGAACGCCGCCAGTCGTACCGATCTCAACCAAGTTGTTGGGGTATTTCCCTCTTCTTCTGTCCACGGACCGTAGTCGGACTGTTGCGCCACCAAGGGGACGCTGCACCAGCCGCAACAACGAGCCTATGTGAACCCAGCGAACCAGTGCGGGCTGTTGTTGGCTCACCGTTGCACCGTCACCCCGCCTTCTTCCAACACCGGGGACCTCTGCACGCCGCCAACCGGACGACCTCCCTCGTACAGATCTGAGACTAATTGTGGTGAGAACTTTTGGGCAGATTTCAAAACCCTAGATTTCCAATTTGAGGCTTTTGTGATTTATGATTTGAATGTGTAAATGTGTAGGTAATATTGTGTGAGCAGGCGAGAGCGGTTCTGGTGGAAGAATGAAATGTGCACCCGTCATTGTTTGTGGTGATATTCATGGACAATTCTACGACTTTATTGAGCTGTTTCGTATAGGAGAATGCTCTTGACACTAATTATCTTTTCATGGGCGATTATGTAGCTTAGTAAGCCTTAGACATCATTCTTTTTTATTTATTTATTGTGATTGATGTTTTCTTCGTGTGTCATTGTGTTATTACTTACCATAGCTACTTTGACAATTTGCAGCTTAATATGAAATGAAAAATGCGTTTGGATGTTACGTTTTGGTGAATAATCATTTGTCCTGGATTTGATTCTGATGCAAAGAGTACGCAAATGTGTAGTACATTTTTTTATTTTCCTAATATTAGACTGATTAGTTGATGTACCATTTCACTTTAGCTTATTAGGTTTTCACCTCCACCGTTTCCAGTCTCTATGTTTTATTTTAGCACTCTTGAACACTCAATTAGAACAGGAGGTTAACTAAATATATAGGTTGTATTTGTGGAACAGGCTAGGGTATTGCAGTTTTTCTTATCTTCAACTACTACCATTTACACTCACAAAGAGAGGATTGGACCTTGCATTGTAGATCTGCCTATTGTCTATTGACTAGGCAGCCTTGGCTCTGGCAGCAGGAATCGTCCTCTGGAATGTATCCGGCAGATTAGGATAGGGAAAGAATGTAGAATGTTGTATATGCAGTTGTATAATTTAAATTCAGGAAACACGGGCTTCACTCAAAACATTATCCTGGGCCTATATATTTAGTTAACTAACTATATAACCTCCTGGTACATTCACTAACCAGCTTCAAACTTCTTTCTACGAGCCACATCTCCTTATCCTCACAGACCCTAGAACTGATCATCATGTATGATTTGGAAATGCTTAAGTGTGTTATTAAACTCTTGCGGTTGTTATAACTCGTGTTTTCTTTTCTCTTGCAGCCAATTAAGGAAGCTGCTCTAGGAAATATCCCACAATTGCTTTATGTGATACTGATTCTCCTATGAGGTATGTTGACATCGGAATCCCCGCTAACAAGGGTAAACACAGTATCGGATATCTGTTTTGGCTTCTAGCTCGTATGGTTCTCCAAATGCGTGATACAATTCGTGTCGGGTAGAAGTGGGATATTATGGTGAGTCCTTTTGACCTGAAGAAGTCAGTTTGGTTGTTTCAAGATTAAGGTTCGTGCTTAACTCTTATTTGATTACATGTATATGCAGGTCGACTTGTTCTTCTACAAGGAGCCGGAAAAGACCAAGGATCCAAAAGAGGAGGAAGCTACTGTTGGTGCTGATTACGGACTTGTGGAATACCCGTCTAGTGCTGCAGTTGCCAGTAACCAATGGGGTGCAGCTAGTGATGCACCATAGCCCACTGAGTGCGCTGTTGTACCCCATGTTGCTGGTATTGTTCCTGCTACCGATGATTGGCAACAAGTACAAGGTACAATTCTCTCTCTCAACTTGACCCTTCTCTTACAACCAAGTTAGTTGGGTTTGATATTTCTCATTAATCAATTATTGGCATCGAATAGTTCTAATTCTTCTCTTTTTCTACAATGTTTCAGTTGCTGCAGGAGGATGGGATAAGGTTATTGCACCATCTGCAGCTGCTGGCGTAGAATCCGTGCCTACTTTGGCACAAGGTTGGCTAGATTTGTGCGGCACTGCCCCCAGCCCCACTTCTAGTGATTTCTGAAATTTGGGTATTTCATATCCAGAAAACTATGTTGAAGACTTGAAGTTATTAGTTTTAGTTGAGAGTCTACCTCTGTAGATGTTCGAATTTGAATGATAAAATCATGTTCCTTTTTAGTTCTCAGCTACATGACTGTTATACTTCTTGTTGGTTACTTGTGCCATTCTGTATGTCTTCCTGATTTGTTTTGTATTCATGAAAAAAAATCATTTTGCTTGCATCATAAGATAGGGAATAGGGTGTGTGTAGACTCAGAAGATCCTAGTTTCAATTCTGTAGACTAATTGAAATCCAAGATGATATATAACTTAATCTAGGCATTAAGACGCCAACACATAATTTCACTTCAAATAATGATAAAATTCAACTCATCAAAGGTATTCAAATGGACATAAGTAATGATCATACATAAAAATTTTCCCACCAAATTTAAATTTTGCGGCTCGCAAAAATTAAAATTTTCGTACCAAATTCAAATTTTGTGACGGCAGTAGCCGTCGCAAGAATTCAAAATTTCGCACGAATGTTACATTTTGTGACACAGTGGACGGCGACGGCGTCTGCCGACGCTATACTTTAGCGACGGCAAGAGAACGTGGCGAAAAAAATTTTAGCGACGGCAAGAGAACGTGGCGAAAAAAATTCGCGTCGCCTGTTCTGGCTTCGCCCCCTTCCGCCGTCGCCAAGCCGTCGCCGTTGATGATTGGCGTCGGCAAATAGCTTTTCTGCCGTCGCCAAAATCCGTGGCTAATTGAATTATTTTTTGTAGTGGGGAGATTCTGGTCGAACGAGGTGTTTCACCTCGGTTGACCTACGAACACCTTGACCGAGGTGGGTAACAGAAAGTTTTCGTAAACGATTTTGTACTACTTATCTGGATATGATCTCAGTGAAGATTCTGTTTACCTAAGTGGTTTTAAATTCTTTATGTGTTTGAAAGGTTTTATAATATGCTTAAGTTGCTAAATGCTTTGTTTGAAATTATTGGCATGTTTAATACTTTATTTTTATCCAAATTATGTTGAATTTGAAGGTTGACACCACATTATGAGTTCTCTCACTTTCTTCCTGGGAAGACCAAGACAATTCATTCTTTTCTTCTTCTTCTTCTTGATCATGCTTAACCCCTCGATCATATACATTTTGCCTCCCTTTACCTATCCGGGAATTTGGAAGCAAGCGAAGTGGTGAAAGCAAGTGAAGTAAAGTTGAGAAGTGGCTGGAAGTGAAAGTTTTAGAAAGCAATAATAGGTTTGGGGAAGTCAATCATGAAGATGAGTAACTCGGCACCATTCACATAGCCGGGTGTTTGTGTCTTGCCAAAGTCGGATTGAGCGATATTCCTAACGGGTCATGGTATGTGCATCAAGGGTTTAATGCATCTCGAAAAATTGATGATTGCTGATTTCCTAGGCTTCGGTTATTGTGCACCTCTGTTCATGCATCCCAAAAAGTAAAGTAAAAAGAAAAAGTGTGAAAAAAGCAAAGCTTATTGGTGGAAGATGTTGCAAGTCAAAGTGAAAATGAAGTTCATCCTTTTCCCGGATTTTAGCACCACATTACCTTACATACATCCCTACCCTACACGTTTCTTGACCTTTCTTTTGGGAAGCCCTTGAGACCTTGAACTTGTTGATTGACTTAGTGGTTTAAATCGGATTATACATGATTAATTTTGATGATTATAATTTATTATGCATTCTATGATTTTATGCAAAGATGAACAACTTTCCTATATTTATAAAATGTTTTGAGCATATTGAGTTTTTAAATTCCATGAAGTATTCTCTTAGAGTGATCTATGATAGTTGCACACCATAAAATGTTTTTGAAAGACTTTTCATTGATTTTCTTGACTTATAATCCATTCTATCTTGTCTTTTATATGCGGAACTTGCTTGGGGACAAGCAAGGGCTAAGTATGGGGTATTTTGATAGCATGAATTATAGTCTATATTTTAGGATTTGTTTGGACGTTTTATCTTTCATAATCTGCATGTTTGTATGTGTATTATGTGACTTTACTACCATTTCATCTACCTTTGCGAGAATCGAGGTCTACACCTAGTTTTGTTGTAATCGTAGGTAAAATGGCACGTTTTGCATCAAAAAGGAGCAAAAGGAGTCATGAGTCATTTGGAGCTACATCCAGGGAGCATAGCCATGGATTAAAGATTCACTTTGGACCAGTTTTGAGAGATTTCACTTTCAGTTATGACTCACCTCGGTTGACCAGAGATTCATCTCGACCGAGGTGATCCAGAGACGCCGACTCGACCGAGGCGAACACCTAGGACGCGGCGAGAATATTTTATTCTTGGATGAGATCTTTTAAAATTGGAAAGTGATCTTATATTTTTGGGCTTGGCTCCTGGAAGGAAGGAGATATGCAGAATCATATATTTTACCTATATTTATGGAAAAATATCTTTCTAAGATATCTTATCTTTGGAGGGTTATTTTCCTATAAAAAGGGTTGGATTTCCACAAATTCAACATCGTGCTATACCATCGATCAAGGCTTACGACGCAGCAGCAGCATACTCCAATTGGGGAGATTCGAAGAACCTTGTTGAAGGTTGAAGGAAGATTGAAGATCATAGCTTTTATAGCTTTTCGGAGGGTTTTGTAAGATTGTCTTTAATTCCCTCACTTGTTGTCTTGTCTTGTTGGATTGCTATCCAAGGAACGCTTTTGTTGTGATATTTGATTCAGTTATTGAAGTCTTTTCATTAAATTCTTCTTGTTCAAATATTCACCTTCTTCCCATATATTTAATACTTTCATAATGATGATGAGTGGCTAATTTCCTTGTGTGATTCTAGGGTGATTGGCTGAAGGTTGTGGGAAAAACAATGATAGAATAATCTTAGATTCCAGTAGGATCCTGAAAGTTCGAGTCTTTAACCTTAACCCTAAGCATCTCGTTCAGTCGATGAACATCTCGGCCGGGGTGGAATTTGGCTGACCGAGGTGACTTATCTGATCCTAAACCGAGAGTTAAGTGTTAGAGTTTGCCAAATCCAATTCTTATTACACCTTTCCTAGTTCAATGCAAGCTTAGGATGAGACTTACCCGGTAATTCCTTAGTTTGTATACCAACGATCATAAGTGTAGGTAATAAAGGTTCGTCCTTTATTAGGGTTTGAGTGTGCTTTTATCCCATCTTTGTGAGTTAGCCTGAGACTTACCCGGTAAAGGTTGATTCTATTCCCTTAGATGGTATGTTAGTTTGAGATTATAGTTCTTTATCTTAATTCCTTGAGACTTACCCGGTAATAGGAGTTACGATTTAGGATTAGTGAGTAGTGAGACTTACCCGGTGATCTATTCCACTTTGGTAACACCTTCCCTATGCAAAAATCTCAGCTTTGTCCGCTTATCTATAGATCTTGAGTTGGAACCACAACTAGATGCTTTAATCCCTAGAATTGCATGTTTGCTTTATTGACTTCTTATTCATCTTTGATTGTGTTAATTGCTCTTGTGGTTAGTATTGACATAAGCATACCGTTATTGACTTTGTTTCACCAAGTCCCTGTGATCGACCCCTGGAATTCCTTGCTTTTTACTACGATTGACCCGTACACTGCGGGTTCGCATCCTTGTTTTAATCTTAAGTCTAGGGTTATAAATTTAAAGCTTGCACACACCGTTTGGAGCGAACAGGGTGTATATCCCTTGATGTTCCCGCTTTTAGTTTCGTTTTCTGATTGTTAATTAAGCGCTCTTATGCAGGGAGCGGTCCGCTCTTACTTATAAGAAAAAGTTAATGTTTTCCACTCCTTTTATTGTCATGGTTTTAAGATAAAGTCAGAAGTCTCATGAGTTAAGCTCTGGTCTAATGGACACATGTGTCTACTCACCACCCTCTTTTGTCAAACAAGAGCCCAAGTCGACTAGGATGGAAGTCCGTCCTAGACCCATAGAGCCATCGGCTCTAGCCAGCTCCTAGCTCCACCGTACCATTATATCCAACCTCAGATTACTTAAACCTAAGGTTGTCATTTAGTCATTGTCTTCACCAAACATCGACATATTGGGGCCAAGCCACAAAAATGATGATTACACGATTTACATGTTAGTGCGAGGAGTCATCTCGTCACTATCCTGCTGCTCAAAACTGAGACCTTCACTATAAAGTCGCACATTATTTTATTCTAACTTATATTAAAAAAGGAATATGCTTTTTATGCTATGAATGTAAATGATAAAATGAGGTAACCCAATATGAACTTAGACGTGAAATGATTGACAAAACAATAATCGCTATTAATGGTGTCTGATTCATGGCTCACTTCTTACTTCTTACTGTTACATAAATCAAAACATCATTATTTAGTTTATTTTTTAAAGATTTATTCATATTTATTGAAATTAAAATTAGATCGCATCTGGTAGGCCCACTATCGTCCATACTTGTGGCCCCGTTACTATACATTATCACTTGTCAACTTATTATCTCTAATTTGAGTACATTGGCTTATTGCTATAGTGCTATTCACGTGTCATCATTCGTCCATACCAATTTTTTTATATTGTTTTAACCGATATAAATCTGATTTTTTTTTTTTGTATAGGTCAAAATATTAAATATAATGACTAATTTTCCCAAAGATGAAAGGTACGTTGACAGATAACACATTTATTTATATGATATAAATATAAAAATAATGAATGAACTCTATATTATTTTCTTTGTAGTGTTTGATTGTTCCGTTAGGTTTGCCATAAAGACTAAGTTACACAAAGTTCGTATAATATTTTATGTACTAGCATGACCACATTAGGATAGGAGTGATAATGAACCGTCACGCGCTTTGCATCTCTTCTTCGGACATACACATCCAATTTAGTACATCAAAACCTCTCTAGAAGAGGAATGGTATGAGTAATTCATTACAAACAACAAAGTTGACAGTCACTATACCAAGGTATCTAAGAACAATCGTTGTCAACTCTCAAGCATGTATCAACACAAAACAAGTAATCACCTCCAAAGGTGTTGTAGATGGGATAGACATTAATATATTTTGTGGGATGAGATGAGATAAGACAAGATAACAAGTAGAATATCACTTTTTTTCACCGAATTTCAAGATCAAACTCTTGGATAAGGAAGGTTCATTGGACGAGTCTAGATTTAACATTCTTCTTCGAGAGTAGATACTTAATAATTGCATGATCAGTGTAAGCAATAAACAATGTTCAGAATTTAATTCTTGATAGTAGCATATTTAATCTCCTCATCGTTCAAGGTTTTGTTGGCGTAATAGATGGTGTGTAGCTTTTATTTTACGTTGACTCCCGCCGCATAATCACTAGCATCGAACACCACCTTGAAGGGAAGGTCCAATCTGATGATTGCATGATAGAGGTGGAAACGAGTGTTGCTTTCAACTTGTGGATTATTGAAGTCATTTCTAGAAAAACTCAAAAGTATAATATTTAAGGATAAAGTTAGTCAAAGGTTTAGGTATTTAAAAGAAGTCTTGAATAATCGTCGATAAAATCGGTATGACTTCTAACTCCTTTTTCCGAAGAAAGTGGAAACAACTTTTCAATTAGTTCAATTTTTTCTACTTCAATTCCTTATTACCATATTAGGGGTCCTAAAACAATGTCTTCACTTACAATGAAGCGACCTTTCTTTCAATTTAGTACCATGTAAGACATTTTATAGTGTTGTAACACTCGGGTAAAATAGTCAAACATTCATTAAAACAACATCCTTACAACGATAAATTATACATTGATATGTCCTTAATATTTTCAATAAGATCAGAAAATATGACCATCGCACGTCTTTGAAAGGTCCCGGAGGCACTAAAGTGACCAAACAAGATCCATTTGTAGGTCTTCTCATGTACTTTGTGATGAATAAGGATATGGAAGAAACCATTATATCCATTCAGGTTGCAAAAATAATAATGTTTGGTCAACCTCTTATCGAAGGCTGGAATGTGAGTCTCGGATCTCACAAATAAATACAAGAACCGATTATAGTAACGGGTCGGAATCGAACACAAAGAAACGATGTAGTGATTTGAATGAATAAATAAACACACAAAATAGAAGGTGAGGGCCAAATGGAAAGAAAAGGGATGTTAGGTCAATCGGATAGAAAAATCACAAATTGGACGAGATAATCACAAAAAAAGAAACGGAATAAAAACATAAAACCCGGTTCGATCGAACTGGTTGGTTGGCTTGATTGGTAGACTAGTCGGCTCACATTAGCGGTGAGAGAGATAAATAGAGTTGGTATAGACAATCCAACATCAAAAGTTCGAAATTGAGAATAAGAGAAATTGTAATTCAATATGTGTAATTATTAAAGTAGTTGGTAGATTACGTTTTTGTAAAGTAAAAACCTTAAAAAAAGAATTTAATCTAAAAGTATTTATGAAATTGTGATATTAATTGTGATATTGACGGTTGACTTTAAATTACTCATAAATTAATACATTACATTAATTATTTCGAATGGTTCATGGACTTGTTTTACAAGTGTAACATTATAGAGCATTGTCCGTATAAAATGTGTCATTTATTTATATTTTTTTATTTTTTTCTAACGTACTTTGTTTTTCAAATTTTTTGTACATTTAATTCAAACTAGCTCAATGTCCGTATCCTTGTGCGGGTTTTGTCTAAATAAATTTTAACATATTTTTATAAAACATGAAGGAAATTGTTATAATACATTGAACTATCTACACAATCTTCTCTTCTAAAAAGATTTGGTTTTGTTTTTGTTTTGTTTTTAATTTATTGTTGTTACTGAAAAAACAGACATCAAATTAGTTTGATTTTATCTATGATAATTAAAGATAAATGAAATTGTTTCTATATATTAAACAAAATACATTATTCTAAAAAATATTTGTTTTTAATTATTGTTTTATTTATTTTTTTTTGAAGAAAAGATACGTGAAATCGGTTAAGATATTTTTATCAAATTTGTTAACTATTATTAATTATTTAACAGGAAATAATTTTAATTAGAAATAAGAAAAAAA
>BSUD01000006.1:11366782-11506948 GCA_033239045.1 Fagopyrum esculentum | reverse complement strand
AAGTTAAAAATTAAATAAATAATTAAAACAAAATTTCAAAAATTTAAAATAAGAAAACAAAATATGATATACAAAATTCGAAATTATAAAATAAATTTAAAAATTAATTTTCATAAATTAAAATGTGCCTACATTATTTCTTTTAAAATTTTAAAAATAAAATCTGTATATGTTTTTATTATATTTTTGATATAAATTTATTTTTGTTTTAATTAATCTTTGAGTAAAACCGATGTGACAAATAATTTATTATATTAAAGATGATTTGACATGGTGACTGTTTATTAGTTTTAATGATTTTTTTATTATGAAAGATATTATGGCAAATTCGTAAATATCTTGTGGCAATATTGTAAATAAATTGAAAAAAAAGCTGATGTGGATAGGCTTAACACGCGACATGTGGACGAAGTGGGTTCAGTTTTAGTAAAATATATAGATTATTTGATATGTTAGTAAAATTATATTTTTCTAATGGTTCATTTATTTTTTAGCTAATGGTATAAAATTTTTGAAAAATTTTCTTCCAATTTTCCCCCTTTATTCTTCCTTTCTTTAAAGATTTTTTTTTTCTTTCATAGTTTTTCAAGATTTTGTTCGAAATATTTTTTCTTTATAGTTCAGGTTATATTATACTAAAAGTTCAAACGTTTTTATAAGTTTAAAATAATAGGTATATCAATAGTATAAAATCATTGACCTAATAGAAAATTGTGTTTTGTTAGTTCAAACATTGTGTTTTATTATTTCAAACATGTAAAAAAAAATGCATAAATACATGACTAATAATTTAACAAAACAATACATAAGCTAACTACAGAAATATCAAAATTAATAGTATAAAACTTTTTGAAAAAAATGAACTAAAGTTATGAAATGAGATAATAACGTTTAAAGATTTTTCATGAAAATTACAAAATTATCATCCCGTCCTCTTTTTGTAAAAAAGATTTTTAGAATGACAAAATTAACCTCACACCTTCTAAAAATTATATAATTGTCACCGTACATCTTAAGACGTGTATGAATGTCGACCATTGAATCAAGTTAATCGACGACCTAGATTACTCTGAAATGTTGCATTGTAGCAATGCTTCTTCTCTGTACCAACCCCTAATTGTTTTAGATTCATCATGTATAATAGATTTAAGGCGAATTTGAATTTTCAAAAAACTACCATTTATTGATATATTCAATATACAATAAAAGGCAACATTTATTTTATTTCTTCCCGAAGGAGAAACATATCAATATATCAAAAATCAAGATACTGTACTAATTTACTTGAAATCAAATTAGGAAAGCTATACAAATAAATATAAGCAACGTATTAAATTTTTTTAACAAAGAAGTAATGCATCAATGCAAAATAAAGTAAGAAATGAACCAAAAAAAATGATCATACGAACGAGACTTTAATCCTTTAATTATTAAATTTTTATTGTAATAAAGTTAATTAATCCATGTCCTTCAAACATAGATTCTTCGAATACAGGTCATTAATTCTATTAATACTAATTTCTTTTAATAAAATACAATTTATTAATCTATATTCTTGGAACATAATATTGGCTCCGTTTGGTAAGTGTCAAAATTAAGGGAATTAAGATTATGAGAATTAAAATGGAGAAATAATTTCGTAATCTCGTTTGGTAAGGGAACGTAGAAGATTAAAGGAATTATGTTATGGAGATTAAGAGAATTACATTATGAGAATCTTATATGTATTAAATGAGAGACCTTTTTTGCCACGTGTCAACGCCACAATTCACGCAGCTCCCAAAATATTTTTAAAAAGTTATTATTTTGATTATTTTTGATAGAAAATAAAAAAAAAACAAATCTCCAAATCTATAACTAATATTTTAAAATCTTACTAATTTTTAGAAATCCAGTAAATCTTCTAATTAAATTCTAAATATATTTATTTTTATTCAAAGGTAATATATAATCATTAAAAAAATTATATTATAAATCACAAATTTTAAGTAAAAGAATGTGAAATGATTATTTTAATTATATTTAATATATAATTAATTAAAAGGAAAAAACTTTAAAAAAATAAAAAATAATTATGTAACAATTATAATTTAATCATCCGGATTTTTATCTTACAAAGTATAAATATAAATTTTTAAGTATATATTTATTAAAACCCAACCCGCACAAGGTGCGGGTAATACACTAGTTTTGTAATTGTGTAAAACTTGGATTATAAGGGTTACGAGAATTATTGAGGTTAAAATCTCTCCTCTACCCCTCTTTTTTTTCCTCTTTCGTCTATAAAAAGAATTTAACACGTACTTTTTCGTAATTTTACTCATAATCATATTAATTTTACCAAACACTCATTTAATTTATTTTCATATTCATCCTCTTAAACAATCTCATCTCCTTAATCCTTCCTCTAAATAATTCTCTTCATCCTTCTTCGTCTATATAATCTTACGTTATCAAACAAGCCCAATACCTTATTTGAACATAAATGAGAAAAACAAATGAAAAAAAAACTCCTAGTGCTGTGAACTACCCATCGAGATCCATCGATATAAACACTATACAAAGATGACAGCCGTACACGTCAGCACTTCCAAAATCAAAGGCGGGTCCATCTCCCTCCTCCTCCTATAAAAACACTCAAAACGTGACACTCTCATCTCACACATCTCTCGTTTTTCTCCATCCTTTTTTCTCGGAATCGCAGAGCGAAGCGTGCGGATACGACACCGTTTCAAACCAAACAGAAAGATGCTCAAACAAATCACGAGGAAGACGATCTCTACCGATGCCGGAGCTCATTTCCGCCGTTTATTGCTCCGGTCGATTTCTCAAGACGCGGTGTCGGTGGCGGAGAATGACGCTTCGGCAGTCAGAATGCCGAAAATGCCTCCGTTTGACTACACTCCTCCTCCGTACACCGGTCCCTCAGCCGATGAGATTCTCGCTAAGAGGAAGGAGTTTCTTAGCCCTGCCATGTTTACCTTGTACAAGAATCCTGTAAGAATCTACTCTGTTATTGGAATATTGTTTTTGATTTTCGATTTATAAAATTATTTTTGACAGTTTTTTTCCGTTCAATGCGATTGGTAAATACCGAAGTCAGTATGCTAGGGGATTTGATTTTGTATAGTCTAGTCGGCCTAATTATGGAATTGAAAATCCAAATGATTTACACAATGAATGTTAGAAAAACGTATACATTTTTTCTCTCTTGAACATGTCGGTTTTGGGGAGGGATTCTCTTGGAGTTGAACTGTAAAAACAAGCTTTTTTTCTACTCATGGATGATTGCTGGTGCTATCTGTGTTTTTTCTGCCGATTGGCATCTGCATAGCTCTGCCTAGATCCTTTTTGCTAATCCACTAAAAATGGTAACATATAAATTTTTTGAAATGATATCCGGCAGAACAGGAAATTTAAGATTTGGACAAGATATGGAGTTACTTCTTATTTATAGTAGTAAAACAAGAATCTTACAAAATAGGAAACTTAAGATTTCGACAAGAGATCGAATTTGTTTTTAGAAGTAGAATAAAAATCACACAAACAGTGTTAAAAGGAAGAAGGTAAATCATTTGGTTCATCTTCATATTTCCTCTCTAATGATGCATATTTATGATTATGGCATCACATGTGTATAGCTTTTGTTTGTTGATATTAACAGTTTATCTAATTGCACTGACTATTTTTATGGTTTTGACAGCTCAACGTAGTAGATGGGCGTATGCAGTACCTGTTTGATGATAAGGGCAGGAGATACCTTGATGGCTTTGGTGGAATTGCTACAGTTTCATGTGGCCATTGTCATCCTGATGTGATTGGAGCAATCTCTAATCAGATGACCAAATTGCAGCACTCCACTATCATGTACCTCAACCCTCAAATTGCTGATTTTGCTGAAGCCTTATCCTCTAAGTTACCGGGTGATCTCAACGTAAGATATTACTTTGTTTTAACATCATCAATTAGACAATAACTCACCAGCCCTGATGTGAAATGTATTTGAAGCTAATTTGTTGTTATTGTGATTCAGGTCGTTTTCTTCACCAACTCCGGTACAGAGGCAAATGAACTTGCTTTGATGTTGGCAAGACTGTATACAGGCTGCAATGATGTAATATCGCTGAGGAACTCTTATCATGGAAACGCTGCTGGTACCATGGGTGCCACTGCTCAGTGTAATTGGAAGTTTAATGTCATACAGGTACTTATGCTTATCATATTCAATAAAAATCCAAAATTTGACCATCCATATGGATGAATGATGATTTAGGTTTGCCAGGAACCTTATTTAAAAAAGAGAATCCATAATGTTGAAAAGTTCATTATATCAATCAAATGTTAATGCAAATACTAGTGTTGAAATATTTGACTGACCATTAGACCAATAACAGACTGGAGTGCATCATGCCGTCAACCCTGATCCATATAGGGGCATGTTTGGCTCAGATGGATTGAAGTATGCTAAAGATGTTCAAGAGATCATCGACTTTGGAACATCAGGTCACGTAGCTGGCTTCATTAGTGAAGCCATTCAGGTAATTCTCTTTACCATGACAATCATCTTTGCAGTAAGTTTTTCTGTATATGGTTATTCAAGAGTATAATTTGTTGTGGCTTCATCATAATCAGGGAGTGGGTGGGATTGTAGAGTTGGCCCCTGGCTATTTACCTGCTGTATATGAAACTATAAAAAAGGCTGGAGGTCTCTGCATTGCTGACGAGGTCCAAGCTGGAGTTGCTCGCACCGGTAGCCATTTCTGGGGTTTTGAGTCTCATGGTGTTGTTCCTGACATTGTGACCATGGCTAAGGTAACAAACCTTCTTGTTTACTAGGAAATTTATCCTTTGGCCTCTTTAGAACACGGTTTCAAGCAATCACAAAGGTTGTTGATCTAGATTATGATGTGTGTACATATCTGCAGGGAATCGGAAACGGTATGCCTCTAGGTGCAGTGGTGACAACTCCTGAGATTGCAAAGGTTTTAACCCGTCGAAGTTACTTCAACACCTTTGGAGGAAATCCTGTATGTACAGCTGCAGGACATGCTGTTCTCAAAGTGATTGAGAAGGAAAAGCTCCAAGAGAACGCCTTTATTGTGGGTTCCTATCTCAAAGAGCGTCTCAATGGCTTGAAGGACAAATACGAAAGTAAGGCCTCGAGCCTTTTTTCTACCTGATAATTTACACAGTATATGTTAAGTTTGCTGAAATTGCTTGTTATTTTGCTATTGAATTTGCAGTAATAGGCGATGTTAGGGGAAAAGGATTACTTCTGGGAGTAGAACTCGTTACAGATCGCCAAGAGAAAATCCCTGCAAAAGCTGAGACTCTTCATGTGATGGATCAAATGAAAGGTTTGTCCAGTTCTTCACTAATTACAAGGTTAAATATGATTCCTCTGATTAAAGTCTAATAATTTGTATGTTCTCCGACAGATCTGGGAGTTTTGATTGGAAAAGGAGGATTCTATGGCAATGTTTTCAGAATTACTCCGCCACTCTGCTTCACCAAGGATGATGCTGGTAAGCTCAAATCCTTAATAGCATTTTGCATTCTTATCATCTCATGGTGGGCTTCCTTTCATTGATTGCTTTCTCTTTTTGTTAATGCAGATTTCCTGGTGGATGCAATGGACTACACCATGTCGAAGATGTAAGAGGGGGGAAGCATCCAAAAATCAGAAAATATTCAGGCTCTTGTATATTTATCTTGCATTTGCAAATGATATATATGTCAAGGAATTCAGGTCTCTTTTGAAAGTCTATTTATGTTGCGTTTGCAAATGGTGTATTTGGTCAAGGGAATTGAGGTCAGAGATCGATGAGCCAACACCTCGTTGTCTCATTCCTCTCACCTGGGGACTGCTTTTATGCTTTATTGCTTCTGTAAAACTACAATATTCATCAACCATTTTTCTAGACTTGTTCTACATTTGAAGCCCTCTTCTAGCATTTGAGTTTGATCGCCAATCACATACTCTTTAAGATATTCAACATGAAAGTTGAATAAACCAGGGAAGAACAGGTATATGACCAATCGGTTCAAAGCAGGTGCCTACGTCTCACTATTTTGAATTAAAAATAACATTACATATTCAGTATCCCTACTATGAATGTATATGTTTTTTATTACGATAGGTTTTGGGGGGTGGATAAAAAATTTAAAATTTATCATTGAAAAAAGTATGTAATTATTCTATAATTCTAATAATTAATTAGAAAAAAAATAGGTGGGTAAAATTATGTTTTTAATTATTTTAGAAAAAAATAGAGAACATACTTAGTCTACCCAATAATATAAAAAATTAAAAATACATGCATTATTAGCTCACCCAATACATGGATCACTTGATTCTTTGGCATCTCCTTTTTGAATTAAAGCAATATTCCAAGCATGTGATTTTCATAAAGCCATTGGGTCTATTTTCTTATGGCTGTGTGTTTTTGCTTAGATCACCGTATGCTTAAAGTTTATATGGAAGCTGGTTCAATTTCTTTCGATTGTCGAGCATGACATAATTTTAGATAAATGTCATATTTATAATCGACTAAAATTCTGGAAACAATCTAAACTATTTTTTTAAAAAATTGTTTTATATTACTTGACACTTGTCAGGGACTCAGGATAGCATCCCATAATTTTGATTAAAAATAATAAATTTTTTATACAGTATTTTCATGAAATAGGAAGACACGTAAGATGTCGCCATGGTTTTAGCGGGACACTTGTATTGAGCATGGCGACCATTTATGGCAATACTGGAGCAATCATGTAAAAATATTGGGTCACATTTTATGACAGTGGGTCAGTACTACATGCATACTTGGTCACAAGTGTCCCCATAAAGCCTACCATGTGGACTGTGGAGAAATGGAATATCATGTTAGATTACCAGCATTTGTTCATATTGCTTTGTTTTTTTAAAAAAATATAAAATAAATTTATTTGATGTATTTATGAAATTGAGTCGATTCTAACACCCACGTACATCAATGATTCATATGTATAAATCTCACGTCACCTGATCTGCCCGAATTTTGCACTTTTGGTGATATATTTGTCATTGCATCATGTGATGACTGATGAGGAGTAATTAATCAATAAAATAGAGGTATTATCAAAATTTAGGTTAAGTTGTGTATTAGGCTATAATTTTGCACTTTTGATGTGTGTATGTAGCCAACTCTTTTGTTGGGTCCAAATATACGTATCATCTCATCAGTAACGCCTTTGTATAAGTTTTGACAAACTTAAGACATGTATAATCTCATCACTAACCTATGTCTATACCCATCAAAACCCGGCCCAATTTCAAAATTTGACCCACTTGATTCATGAATCGATTTGTCAAATCCTATTTGTATGTAAACATCGTATTACCAGATGATTAAACATGCAGATGTTCATAATCAGGTGCAACGCTAAACCATGAATCTACATTGGGTGAGGAACAAGATGGAAAATTACTTAATTTACAATTGAATTTGAACAACATGCAATCAAGTAAAATCAAAATTGAGACAAAAATCAAAGATTGAACAAAATGAAGCCGAATTGAACCAAATTGCGTCGATCAAATTGCAGGTGGAGGGCTAGAAAAGAGGGGGTTGTTGATATGACCAAACTGTGAATGTAAATCTAACAATCTATATTCCTTAGTCGTAGAATCGACCAAAGACACACAAACATAAGCACACAAGCAATTTGTTGACGCAGTTCGGTAGTATATAAAATACTCCTACTCTGCGAGACCTCAAGAGGGGAGATCCGATCCCAGGTTTCACTAGGTATCCAAGAACACAGATTACAAACACTGGACAAGAGATATACTAGCACCTTTCCTATAGATCTAGCAAAGAAAACAACAAAGACAGAACTCAGGAGATACAAAGAAGCAATAGTGAAGAAAAGCCCCCTCAAAGGCACCTTGACGAAGATCTGAGTTCGATCTTCGTCTACACTGCAAGCCAACGAAGCAGATGCGAGAGATTACAGATCTCTCTTCTTCTTCTCCGGATCCTTCTCACTTCAGAGCGAGATTTGGAAGATCCGACCTTCTTCTTCCCTTTTCCTCTCTTTTTCGCTCTCTCTTTTTCTCTCTGTGACGAGCACTCAAGCTCTCAGATCTAGGGTTTGGGAAGCTGCATCTGAAGCTTAAGTACCAAAGCTCATCAAGGTCAAACGCTTCGTTTTGCATCAAAAACCCTTAAGCAAGCTGGTGAGCCGAATCAAACGGCCGGCCTACAACTCACAAGCAGGTCCTTTCAATCATGGATCAAGGAGATGGGCTAACAGCATTGGGCTGGCAAGCCCAAGTCTTCAACTTCAGCCGAACAATTAAACCAACACACATAATACACATTACAACATTTGTATCTCCTAATATCATATAAAAGCCTACACATATATAAGATCATTGTCCCCATATCTATCACCAAGCTACATCATTTATTTGATGTATTTATGAAATTGAGTCGATTCTAACACCCACGTACATCAATGATTCATATGTATAAATCTCACGTCACCTGATCTGCCCGAATTTTGCACTTTTGGTGATATATTTGTCATTGCATCATGTGATGACTGATGAGGAGTAATTAATCAATAAAATAGAGGTATTATCAAAATTTAGGTTAAGTTGTGTATTAGGCTATAATTTTGCACTTTTGATGTGTGTATGTAGCCAACTCTTTTGTTGGGTCCAAATATACGTATCATCTCATCAGTAACGCCTTTGTATAAGTTTTGACAAACTTAAGACATGTATAATCTCATCACTAACCTATGTCTATACCCATCAAAACCCGGCCCAATTTCAAAATTTGACCCACTTGATTCATGAATCGATTTGTCAAATCCTATTTGTATGTAAACATCGTATTACCAGATGATTAAACATGCAGATGTTCATAATCAGGTGCAACGCTAAACCATGAATCTACATTGGGTGAGGAACAAGATGGAAAATTACTTAATTTACAATTGAATTTGAACAACATGCAATCAAGTAAAATCAAAATTGAGACAAAAATCAAAGATTGAACAAAATGAAGCCGAATTGAACCAAATTGCGTCGATCAAATTGCAGGTGGAGGGCTAGAAAAGAGGGGGTTGTTGATATGACCAAACTGTGAATGTAAATCTAACAATCTATATTCCTTAGTCGTAGAATCGACCAAAGACACACAAACATAAGCACACAAGCAATTTGTTGACGCAGTTCGGTAGTATATAAAATACTCCTACTCTGCGAGACCTCAAGAGGGGAGATCCGATCCCAGGTTTCACTAGGTATCCAAGAACACAGATTACAAACACTGGACAAGAGATATACTAGCACCTTTCCTATAGATCTAGCAAAGAAAACAACAAAGACAGAACTCAGGAGATACAAAGAAGCAATAGTGAAGAAAAGCCCCCTCAAAGGCACCTTGACGAAGATCTGAGTTCGATCTTCGTCTACACTGCAAGCCAACGAAGCAGATGCGAGAGATTACAGATCTCTCTTCTTCTTCTCCGGATCCTTCTCACTTCAGAGCGAGATTTGGAAGATCCGACCTTCTTCTTCCCTTTTCCTCTCTTTTTCGCTCTCTCTTTTTCTCTCTGTGACGAGCACTCAAGCTCTCAGATCTAGGGTTTGGGAAGCTGCATCTGAAGCTTAAGTACCAAAGCTCATCAAGGTCAAACGCTTCGTTTTGCATCAAAAACCCTTAAGCAAGCTGGTGAGCCGAATCAAACGGCCGGCCTACAACTCACAAGCAGGTCCTTTCAATCATGGATCAAGGAGATGGGCTAACAGCATTGGGCTGGCAAGCCCAAGTCTTCAACTTCAGCCGAACAATTAAACCAACACACATAATACACATTACAACATTTGTATCTCCTAATATCATATAAAAGCCTACACATATATAAGATCATTGTCCCCATATCTATCACCAAGCTACATCACTTAATCTAAGTGGCAACATTGGATCAAGATAGGCATCAATGTCAAATACATAGCAAGCTATCATATGAGTCTTATAACTCTCTACTTAGACCATAGTATAAGGTGCTAGTTTATATCTAAGTCCTTATGCTATACAATGTTACAAGAATCAATTAACATAACAAATGCCCTCCTGATTCTTGTATCAAGTCAATCTGGTTCTGTTCCCCAATAGTGTGCCTTAGATCATCCTTCCTGTCCGTCATCAGTCTATGACCTGCACAATCACTCAAGGAGCATCAAAAATCTGTAGGAAATTTCTACAGAAGACAAACTTATCAGCAGTCACTATTTTTGTTCCAAAGTCAGCTGGATTCAAATCACCCTTAATTTTCTTAACTAAGAAGTGTTTCTTTTTAACCCTATCTCGAATGAAATGAATTCTAACATCAATATGTTTAGATCTTTCATGATAAACAGGATCTTTACACAAATACAAGGCACTTTGACTATCCATATGAATTACTGGAATGCATGGTTTATGAGATATTTCACTAACTAAACCCTTAAGCCAGATAGCTTCTTTAGAAGCTTCAACAGCAGCAATATATTCAGCTTCAGTAGAAGATAAAGCAACCACAGATTGTTGTTGAGATTTCCATGAAACACAATTACCAGTCCAAGTATAAAAATATGCAGTAGTAGATTTTCTATTATCCTTATTGCTAGCATAATCAGAATCTACATAACCAAACACTTCACCAATATTATCATGCTCAGAAAACATCAAACACAGGTCTTTAGTTCCACTTATGTATCTAAGAATATATTTCATAGCAGTCCAATGTAATTCACCAGGATTAGACATGTATCTACTCAACACACTTATGCCAAAAGCAAGATCAGGTCTAGTGCATAACATAGCATACATGATAGAACCAACAGCCACATCATAGGGAATTTTAGCCATTTTTTCAATTTCTGCTTGATTACTAGGACAGTGTTGCTTAGTTAAATCCAGGTGCCCTCCTAAGGGTATAGAAGTAGATTTAGAATTTTTCATATTGAATTTTTCTAAAACCTTTTCAATATAATCACCTTGAGACAACCACATCTTTTTATGTTTTCTATCTCTTATGATTTTAACACCTAAAATTTTCTGTGCAGGACCCATATCTTTCATGTCAAAGTTTAACTTTAAATCTCTTTTTGTACCAGCTATTAATACATCAGATTTACTAATAAGCAGAATGTCATCAACATATAATAGTACAAACAAGGGATTCATGGAAGATATGCCTTTAAAATACAAACAGTAATCATAATTGCTTCTTAAAAACCCTAAGTTTTTCATGCATTCATCAAACTTAAGATTCCACTGTCTAGGTGACTGTTTTAAGCCATAGATAGATTTTTTAAGTAAGCAAACATGATCTGGTTTAGATTTATCTACAAAACCCTCAGGTTGTTTCATATAGATAGTTTCATCCAAGGTACCATGTAAAAAGGCAGTTTTTACATCCATTTGTTCTATATTCCAATCATGCACAGTAGCAAAAGCAAGCAACAGTCTCAATGTTTTATATTTGACAACAGGAGCAAATATATCAGTGTAATCAATTCCCTCTCTTTGGGTAAAACCCTTAGCAACTAACCTAGCCTTGTATCTAGGTGGTTCACTTAGTTTAGTAGCTTCTTTTAGTTTATAAATCCATTTACAGGGCACAATTTTAGCATTTTCAGGTTTAGCTATTAACACCCAAGTTTTGTTAACAATCATGGAATCTATTTCATCTTGCATGGCTAGTTTCCAATTTTTAGATTGAGAACAGTTTATAGCTTGCCTATATGTGTCAGGAGTATATGGATTATCAACAACATCACCAGTCAAGAAAGCATACTCAACCATATTAAAATCATGTGTAAACAGAACATATTCAGAATCATTATATCTCCTATTAGGTATTCTAACCCTAGGATTTCTATCTCTCGTTAATTGATAGTTATTATCATCATTGTCATGCAAGTAATCATGTTGATCATGCATAGAATCACCAATGTCATGCAGTGAGTCATTATTATTATCATGTAATGCAACATCAGAGAGATATGAAGGAGCAGTAGAGATATCTCCTATATTTTCTACCCCCCTTGATTCTGACCTATAGTTCTCACTGCCTATAGCAGTGTTTTCATCAACATTTTCATCATTATTAGGAGAATTATCAACATCATAGTTCTCTTCACTAGTACTAGGTGTTTGATAATATCCAATGTCAAATTCTTCATCTATGAATTGATCTTCTCTATTATTGTCATTTGTGTAGAAATGAAAACTTCTAGTTAACTCAGTATCAATTTCAGTGCTACTGTTATTAACCACAGTGTTATTATCTCTAGTTTTAAAATAGAATTCTTTTTCATTAAAGGTCACATTTCTAGATGTTATTACTTTATATCCATGTGGTTGTATGAGTAACAATTTATAGCCTTTAACACCTTCAGGATAGCCTAACATTACACACTTTTGTGCTCTTGGGTGCAACTTCCCTTGTGTTATATGGGAATATGCAGTGCACCCAAAGGGCCTTAAGTGGGTAATATTAGGCTTCCTTCCAGTCCACAATTCATATGGTGTCCTAAAATCTATTACAGATGAGGGAGACCTATTAATGAGGTAAGCTGCTGTAGTAACAGCTTCACCCCATAGACTATGTTTCATACCAGCACTTATTAACATACATCTAGCCTTTTCTAAAAGAGTTCTATTCATCCTTTCAGCTGTACCATTTTGTTGAGGAGTGTAAGGGACTGTTAGATGTCTTTTAATGCCATTTGTTTTACAAAATTCATTAAAACTAGCATTACAGAACTCTAGACCATTATCAGTTTTAAGGCATTTAACTTTTAGATCTGTTTCATTTTCAACAGCTATTTTCCAGTTTTTAAAGCTTTCAAAAGCTTCATTTTTAGTTCTCAACAAATATATCCAAACTTTTCTAGAATAATGGTCAATGAAAGAAATAAAGTATTTCTTTCCACCTACAGTTTCTACATGAGAAGGACCCCATAAGTCTGAATGTATGTATTCTAGAGGTTTATTGGCTTTATATAAAGATTTGTTGAAACTATTTTTATTAGCTTTACCAAACACACAGTTTTCACAAAAACTAAGGTTTGTTAGTTTATTTGTTAAGATACCTTGTTTATGTAACTGATTTAGTCCATTATTACCTATATGACCTAATCTGCTATGCCATAGAGTTGTTTGTTCTAGGTTGTTTTTATTAATATCAGTAGTGGAGAGATTTAATTCAGGTGATTGTTCTACAAAGTACAGACCACCCTTTTTAAAACTCCTAATAAGAGTAAGACCATTCTTGACAACTTCTCTTATACCATTACTAGTATTTATAGTACACCCTAAGTCGTCAAACATAGACTCAGATAGCAAGTTTCTCCTAAGGCCAGGAACCCATCTAACATTTTGAATAACCCTAATCTTTCCATCATACATGCACATAGGTATATTTCCTATCCCTTTTATTTTTAAAGCAGTATTATCACCTAACATGACATCACCAACATTAAAAATTTCTAAAGAACAAAACAAAGTTCTATCAGGGCAAGCATGCATGGTACATCCAGAATCTAGTATCCACTCATCAGATTTGCATTTAAAAGGAATAGTACACATCAACAATTCACTAGAGTACTGAGCATGGAGATCTTCAAATAAAGAAACATTATTTTCAGTATTTCCTTTATTAGATTCATCCTTCTTTTTCTTTCTACAGTCATTAATAAAGTGACCAAGTTTTTGACAGTAAAAACATTTTTTATTTTTCTTGTCACTTTCACTACTAGGGCTCTTATCATAGGGATCATCTTTCTTATCCTTTTTATTTGACTTATAATTCTTTTTATATTTTCCTTTAGTAACTAAAACTTCAGACTTAACTTCAGATTTCTTATCACTAGGTTTAGTCTTAAAAATTTTCATAGATTCATTCTTATCAATAATGGATTCAATTATTTTTGTTTTAGTTAAAGTTTCAGTACTATACTGTATTACATCTCTAAAGGTGTCAAATTGTGAAGGCAAAGATCCAAGTAAGATAACAGCTAGGTGAGTGTCTTTAATAGTGTCATCACATCTTTCTAAGTCCATTTCCATTTTCAGAAATCTATCTAGGTTATCATTTAAGGTCACATTCACATCCATCTTAAATGTAAACAACCTATGTAAAGTAGATATCCTAGAGGGCAAAGATTTTTTATTATACTGCTTATCTAATGTATCCCATAAAATCTTAGTAGATGAGATACTTACAAACTGACGAGCCACGTCGTCAGTAAGTCTTATCATTATTTCAGCATGAGCCTGCTCATCCATTTCCATTTTCCTGGCTACAGATGTTTCTGCCAAGTAGTCACCCGTTATGGCCCTCAAACATTTTTCCTTGGTCAGTATTGCTTTCATTTTGACCTGCCACATGATGAAGTCAGAGACTCCATCATATGGCTTGAGTCTGATGCTAGCTTCTGACATTTTTTACCTCCTGTAAACAAGAAGCAAAAAGATTAGAAAAAAGTCGAGACGAGTGAGTACAGATAAGAGGTCAGATAAGAGAGTAAAGATAAACACAGTAATGACAAACAGTCAAGATGAACACTATTAGAACTAATCAGATTAAGTCCAACCACACAAGGCAGAACAATAAGCGGAAGCAAGAACAGAGAGCAAGATATACACAGATATCAAGGAACGCAAAGAAAAAACCCCCAAAATTAGGGTTTCTGACAGATTCGAAAGACAAAAAACACAGAATGCTCTGATACCACTTTGTGAATGTAAATCTAACAATCTATATTCCTTAGTCGTAGAATCGACCAAAGACACACAAACATAAGCACACAAGCAATTTGTTGACGCAGTTCGGTAGTATATAAAATACTCCTACTCTGCGAGACCTCAAGAGGGGAGATCCGATCCCAGGTTTCACTAGGTATCCAAGAACACAGATTACAAACACTGGACAAGAGATATACTAGCACCTTTCCTATAGATCTAGCAAAGAAAACAACAAAGACAGAACTCAGGAGATACAAAGAAGCAATAGTGAAGAAAAGCCCCCTCAAAGGCACCTTGACGAAGATCTGAGTTCGATCTTCGTCTACACTGCAAGCCAACGAAGCAGATGCGAGAGATTACAGATCTCTCTTCTTCTTCTCCGGATCCTTCTCACTTCAGAGCGAGATTTGGAAGATCCGACCTTCTTCTTCCCTTTTCCTCTCTTTTTCGCTCTCTCTTTTTCTCTCTGTGACGAGCACTCAAGCTCTCAGATCTAGGGTTTGGGAAGCTGCATCTGAAGCTTAAGTACCAAAGCTCATCAAGGTCAAACGCTTCGTTTTGCATCAAAAACCCTTAAGCAAGCTGGTGAGCCGAATCAAACGGCCGGCCTACAACTCACAAGCAGGTCCTTTCAATCATGGATCAAGGAGATGGGCTAACAGCATTGGGCTGGCAAGCCCAAGTCTTCAACTTCAGCCGAACAATTAAACCAACACACATAATACACATTACAACATTTGTATCTCCTAATATCATATAAAAGCCTACACATATATAAGATCATTGTCCCCATATCTATCACCAAGCTACATCATTTATTTGATGTATTTATGAAATTGAGTCGATTCTAACACCCACGTACATCAATGATTCATATGTATAAATCTCACGTCACCTGATCTGCCCGAATTTTGCACTTTTGGTGATATATTTGTCATTGCATCATGTGATGACTGATGAGGAGTAATTAATCAATAAAATAGAGGTATTATCAAAATTTAGGTTAAGTTGTGTATTAGGCTATAATTTTGCACTTTTGATGTGTGTATGTAGCCAACTCTTTTGTTGGGTCCAAATATACGTATCATCTCATCAGTAACGCCTTTGTATAAGTTTTGACAAACTTAAGACATGTATAATCTCATCACTAACCTATGTCTATACCCATCAAAACCCGGCCCAATTTCAAAATTTGACCCACTTGATTCATGAATCGATTTGTCAAATCCTATTTGTATGTAAACATCGTATTACCAGATGATTAAACATGCAGATGTTCATAATCAGGTGCAACGCTAAACCATGAATCTACATTGGGTGAGGAACAAGATGGAAAATTACTTAATTTACAATTGAATTTGAACAACATGCAATCAAGTAAAATCAAAATTGAGACAAAAATCAAAGATTGAACAAAATGAAGCCGAATTGAACCAAATTGCGTCGATCAAATTGCAGGTGGAGGGCTAGAAAAGAGGGGGTTGTTGATATGACCAAACTGTGAATGTAAATCTAACAATCTATATTCCTTAGTCGTAGAATCGACCAAAGACACACAAACATAAGCACACAAGCAATTTGTTGACGCAGTTCGGTAGTATATAAAATACTCCTACTCTGCGAGACCTCAAGAGGGGAGATCCGATCCCAGGTTTCACTAGGTATCCAAGAACACAGATTACAAACACTGGACAAGAGATATACTAGCACCTTTCCTATAGATCTAGCAAAGAAAACAACAAAGACAGAACTCAGGAGATACAAAGAAGCAATAGTGAAGAAAAGCCCCCTCAAAGGCACCTTGACGAAGATCTGAGTTCGATCTTCGTCTACACTGCAAGCCAACGAAGCAGATGCGAGAGATTACAGATCTCTCTTCTTCTTCTCCGGATCCTTCTCACTTCAGAGCGAGATTTGGAAGATCCGGCCTTCTTCTTCCCTTTTCCTCTCTTTTCGCTCTCTCTTTTTCTCTCTGTGACGAGCACTCTAGCTCTCAGATCTAGGGTTTGGGAAGCTGCATCTGAAGCTTAAGTACCAAAGCTCATCAAGGTCAAACGCTTCGTTTTGCATCAAAAACCCTTAAGCAAGCTGGTGAGCCGAATCAAACGGCCGGCCTACAACTCACAAGCAGGTCCTTTCAATCATGGATCAAGGAGATGGGCTAACAGCATTGGGCTGGCAAGCCCAAGTCTTCAACTTCAGCCGAACAATTAAACCAACACACATAATACACATTACATACACATTACAACATTTGTATCTCCTAATATCATATAAAAGCCTACACATATATAAGATCATTGTCCCCATATCTATCACCAAGCTACATCACTTAATCTAAGTGGCAACATTGGATCAAGATAGGCATCAATGTCAAATACATAGCAAGCTATCATATGAGTCTTATAACTCTCTACTTAGACCATAGTATAAGGTGCTAGTTTATATCTAAGTCCTTATGCTATACAATGTTACAAGAATCAATTAACATAACAAATGCCCTCCTGATTCTTGTATCAAGTCAATCTGGTTCTGTTCCCCAATAGTGTGCCTTAGATCATCCTTCCTGTCCGTCATCAGTCTATGACCTGCACAATCACTCAAGGAGCATCAAAAATCTGTAGGAAATTTCTACAGAAGACAAACTTATCAGCAGTCACTATTTTTGTTCCAAAGTCAGCTGGATTCAAATCACCCTTAATTTTCTTAACTAAGAAGTGTTTCTTTTTAACCCTATCTCGAATGAAATGAATTCTAACATCAATATGTTTAGATCTTTCATGATAAACAGGATCTTTACACAAATACAAGGCACTTTGACTATCCATATGAATTACTGGAATGCATGGTTTATGAGATATTTCACTAACTAAACCCTTAAGCCAGATAGCTTCTTTAGAAGCTTCAACAGCAGCAATATATTCAGCTTCAGTAGAAGATAAAGCAACCACAGATTGTTGTTGAGATTTCCATGAAACACAATTACCAGTCCAAGTATAAAAATATGCAGTAGTAGATTTTCTATTATCCTTATTGCTAGCATAATCAGAATCTACATAACCAAACACTTCACCAATATTATCATGCTCAGAAAACATCAAACACAGGTCTTTAGTTCCACTTATGTATCTAAGAATATATTTCATAGCAGTCCAATGTAATTCACCAGGATTAGACATGTATCTACTCAACACACTTATGCCAAAAGCAAGATCAGGTCTAGTGCATAACATAGCATACATGATAGAACCAACAGCCACATCATAGGGAATTTTAGCCATTTTTTCAATTTCTGCTTGATTACTAGGACAGTGTTGCTTAGTTAAATCCAGGTGCCCTCCTAAGGGTATAGAAGTAGATTTAGAATTTTTCATATTGAATTTTTCTAAAACCTTTTCAATATAATCACCTTGAGACAACCACATCTTTTTATGTTTTCTATCTCTTATGATTTTAACACCTAAAATTTTCTGTGCAGGACCCATATCTTTCATGTCAAAGTTTAACTTTAAATCTCTTTTTGTACCAGCTATTAATACATCAGATTTACTAATAAGCAGAATGTCATCAACATATAATAGTACAAACAAGGGATTCATGGAAGATATGCCTTTAAAATACAAACAGTAATCATAATTGCTTCTTAAAAACCCTAAGTTTTTCATGCATTCATCAAACTTAAGATTCCACTGTCTAGGTGACTGTTTTAAGCCATAGATAGATTTTTTAAGTAAGCAAACATGATCTGGTTTAGATTTATCTACAAAACCCTCAGGTTGTTTCATATAGATAGTTTCATCCAAGGTACCATGTAAAAAGGCAGTTTTTACATCCATTTGTTCTATATTCCAATCATGCACAGTAGCAAAAGCAAGCAACAGTCTCAATGTTTTATATTTGACAACAGGAGCAAATATATCAGTGTAATCAATTCCCTCTCTTTGGGTAAAACCCTTAGCAACTAACCTAGCCTTGTATCTAGGTGGTTCACTTAGTTTAGTAGCTTCTTTTAGTTTATAAATCCATTTACAGGGCACAATTTTAGCATTTTCAGGTTTAGCTATTAACACCCAAGTTTTGTTAACAATCATGGAATCTATTTCATCTTGCATGGCTAGTTTCCAATTTTTAGATTGAGAACAGTTTATAGCTTGCCTATATGTGTCAGGAGTATATGGATTATCAACAACATCACCAGTCAAGAAAGCATACTCAACCATATTAAAATCATGTGTAAACAGAACATATTCAGAATCATTATATCTCCTATTAGGTATTCTAACCCTAGGATTTCTATCTCTCGTTAATTGATAGTTATTATCATCATTGTCATGCAAGTAATCATGTTGATCATGCATAGAATCACCAATGTCATGCAGTGAGTCATTATTATTATCATGTAATGCAACATCAGAGAGATATGAAGGAGCAGTAGAGATATCTCCTATATTTTCTACCCCCCTTGATTCTGACCTATAGTTCTCACTGCCTATAGCAGTGTTTTCATCAACATTTTCATCATTATTAGGAGAATTATCAACATCATAGTTCTCTTCACTAGTACTAGGTGTTTGATAATATCCAATGTCAAATTCTTCATCTATGAATTGATCTTCTCTATTATTGTCATTTGTGTAGAAATGAAAACTTCTAGTTAACTCAGTATCAATTTCAGTGCTACTGTTATTAACCACAGTGTTATTATCTCTAGTTTTAAAATAGAATTCTTTTTCATTAAAGGTCACATTTCTAGATGTTATTACTTTATATCCATGTGGTTGTATGAGTAACAATTTATAGCCTTTAACACCTTCAGGATAGCCTAACATTACACACTTTTGTGCTCTTGGGTGCAACTTCCCTTGTGTTATATGGGAATATGCAGTGCACCCAAAGGGCCTTAAGTGGGTAATATTAGGCTTCCTTCCAGTCCACAATTCATATGGTGTCCTAAAATCTATTACAGATGAGGGAGACCTATTAATGAGGTAAGCTGCTGTAGTAACAGCTTCACCCCATAGACTATGTTTCATACCAGCACTTATTAACATACATCTAGCCTTTTCTAAAAGAGTTCTATTCATCCTTTCAGCTGTACCATTTTGTTGAGGAGTGTAAGGGACTGTTAGATGTCTTTTAATGCCATTTGTTTTACAAAATTCATTAAAACTAGCATTACAGAACTCTAGACCATTATCAGTTTTAAGGCATTTAACTTTTAGATCTGTTTCATTTTCAACAGCTATTTTCCAGTTTTTAAAGCTTTCAAAAGCTTCATTTTTAGTTCTCAACAAATATATCCAAACTTTTCTAGAATAATGGTCAATGAAAGAAATAAAGTATTTCTTTCCACCTACAGTTTCTACATGAGAAGGACCCCATAAGTCTGAATGTATGTATTCTAGAGGTTTATTGGCTTTATATAAAGATTTGTTGAAACTATTTTTATTAGCTTTACCAAACACACAGTTTTCACAAAAACTAAGGTTTGTTAGTTTATTTGTTAAGATACCTTGTTTATGTAACTGATTTAGTCCATTATTACCTATATGACCTAATCTGCTATGCCATAGAGTTGTTTGTTCTAGGTTGTTTTTATTAATATCAGTAGTGGAGAGATTTAATTCAGGTGATTGTTCTACAAAGTACAGACCACCCTTTTTAAAACTCCTAATAAGAGTAAGACCATTCTTGACAACTTCTCTTATACCATTACTAGTATTTATAGTACACCCTAAGTCGTCAAACATAGACTCAGATAGCAAGTTTCTCCTAAGGCCAGGAACCCATCTAACATTTTGAATAACCCTAATCTTTCCATCATACATGCACATAGGTATATTTCCTATCCCTTTTATTTTTAAAGCAGTATTATCACCTAACATGACATCACCAACATTAAAAATTTCTAAAGAACAAAACAAAGTTCTATCAGGGCAAGCATGCATGGTACATCCAGAATCTAGTATCCACTCATCAGATTTGCATTTAAAAGGAATAGTACACATCAACAATTCACTAGAGTACTGAGCATGGAGATCTTCAAATAAAGAAACATTATTTTCAGTATTTCCTTTATTAGATTCATCCTTCTTTTTCTTTCTACAGTCATTAATAAAGTGACCAAGTTTTTGACAGTAAAAACATTTTTTATTTTTCTTGTCACTTTCACTACTAGGGCTCTTATCATAGGGATCATCTTTCTTATCCTTTTTATTTGACTTATAATTCTTTTTATATTTTCCTTTAGTAACTAAAACTTCAGACTTAACTTCAGATTTCTTATCACTAGGTTTAGTCTTAAAAATTTTCATAGATTCATTCTTATCAATAATGGATTCAATTATTTTTGTTTTAGTTAAAGTTTCAGTACTATACTGTATTACATCTCTAAAGGTGTCAAATTGTGAAGGCAAAGATCCAAGTAAGATAACAGCTAGGTGAGTGTCTTTAATAGTGTCATCACATCTTTCTAAGTCCATTTCCATTTTCAGAAATCTATCTAGGTTATCATTTAAGGTCACATTCACATCCATCTTAAATGTAAACAACCTATGTAAAGTAGATATCCTAGAGGGCAAAGATTTTTTATTATACTGCTTATCTAATGTATCCCATAAAATCTTAGTAGATGAGATACTTACAAACTGACGAGCCACGTCGTCAGTAAGTCTTATCATTATTTCAGCATGAGCCTGCTCATCCATTTCCATTTTCCTGGCTACAGATGTTTCTGCCAAGTAGTCACCCGTTATGGCCCTCAAACATTTTTCCTTGGTCAGTATTGCTTTCATTTTGACCTGCCACATGATGAAGTCAGAGACTCCATCATATGGCTTGAGTCTGATGCTAGCTTCTGACATTTTTTACCTCCTGTAAACAAGAAGCAAAAAGATTAGAAAAAAGTCGAGACGAGTGAGTACAGATAAGAGGTCAGATAAGAGAGTAAAGATAAACACAGTAATGACAAACAGTCAAGATGAACACTATTAGAACTAATCAGATTAAGTCCAACCACACAAGGCAGAACAATAAGCGGAAGCAAGAACAGAGAGCAAGATATACACAGATATCAAGGAACGCAAAGAAAAAACCCCCAAAATTAGGGTTTCTGACAGATTCGAAAGACAAAAAACACAGAATGCTCTGATACCACTTTGTGAATGTAAATCTAACAATCTATATTCCTTAGTCGTAGAATCGACCAAAGACACACAAACATAAGCACACAAGCAATTTGTTGACGCAGTTCGGTAGTATATAAAATACTCCTACTCTGCGAGACCTCAAGAGGGGAGATCCGATCCCAGGTTTCACTAGGTATCCAAGAACACAGATTACAAACACTGGACAAGAGATATACTAGCACCTTTCCTATAGATCTAGCAAAGAAAACAACAAAGACAGAACTCAGGAGATACAAAGAAGCAATAGTGAAGAAAAGCCCCCTCAAAGGCACCTTGACGAAGATCTGAGTTCGATCTTCGTCTACACTGCAAGCCAACGAAGCAGAAGCGAGAGATTACAGATCTCTCTTCTTCTTCTCCGGATCCTTCTCACTTCAGAGCGAGATTTGGAAGATCCGACCTTCTTCTTCCCTTTTCCTCTCTTTTTCGCTCTCTCTTTTTCTCTCTGTGACGAGCACTCAAGCTCTCAGATCTAGGGTTTGGGAAGCTGCATCTGAAGCTTAAGTACCAAAGCTCATCAAGGTCAAACGCTTCGTTTTGCATCAAAAACCCTTAAGCAAGCTGGTGAGCCGAATCAAACGGCCGGCCTACAACTCACAAGCAGGTCCTTTCAATCATGGATCAAGGAGATGGGCTAACAGCATTGGGCTGGCAAGCCCAAGTCTTCAACTTCAGCCGAACAATTAAACCAACACACATAATACACATTACAACATTTGTATCTCCTAATATCATATAAAAGCCTACACATATATAAGATCATTGTCCCCATATCTATCACCAAGCTACATCATTTATTTGATGTATTTATGAAATTGAGTCGATTCTAACACCCACGTACATCAATGATTCATATGTATAAATCTCACGTCACCTGATCTGCCCGAATTTTGCACTTTTGGTGATATATTTGTCATTGCATCATGTGATGACTGATGAGGAGTAATTAATCAATAAAATAGAGGTATTATCAAAATTTAGGTTAAGTTGTGTATTAGGCTATAATTTTGCACTTTTGATGTGTGTATGTAGCCAACTCTTTTGTTGGGTCCAAATATACGTATCATCTCATCAGTAACGCCTTTGTATAAGTTTTGACAAACTTAAGACATGTATAATCTCATCACTAACCTATGTCTATACCCATCAAAACCCGGCCCAATTTCAAAATTTGACCCACTTGATTCATGAATCGATTTGTCAAATCCTATTTGTATGTAAACATCGTATTACCAGATGATTAAACATGCAGATGTTCATAATCAGGTGCAACGCTAAACCATGAATCTACATTGGGTGAGGAACAAGATGGAAAATTACTTAATTTACAATTGAATTTGAACAACATGCAATCAAGTAAAATCAAAATTGAGACAAAAATCAAAGATTGAACAAAATGAAGCCGAATTGAACCAAATTGCGTCGATCAAATTGCAGGTGGAGGGCTAGAAAAGAGGGGGTTGTTGATATGACCAAACCTTATAGAACTATTAAGGAAGAACAATGGAGCCGGATGATAAACACCAAACGACGTCGTTCTGTGAGGATAGACGAAGACGTGCGAACGCAGACGCGGAGATGACGTAGTCTGCCATCGGAGGAGAGCTGCCGAGAGAGCGGAGGATAGATCTCCGAGCAAACAGGCGAGATCCCTGAAGAAGACGAGACTCCTGCGGAAAATCACAGCCGTCCATGCCCATCTCAAACCCTCAAATCTAGCCATGGACTCGTCTTCCAATTAAGCTTTCCTCTTTTGGTATTTAATCGCTGAGCAGCAACGGTGGCGATTGTCGTCACATCAATGGCTACTCATTTTTAATTGCTTTTTCAGTTTTCACCGTAAATCAAAGTCGGATTGGGTAATCGCTTGTCGTCAGTAAGAATGGTTGTGTAAACAAAGAGCATCTCTAGGCGTCTCATTTGTTTGGTGGTACAGCACACCATAAGATTGATCGAATTGCATGATTGAGTATGAGATGAGTTCATCATGTACACATCTCTTTCTTGGGCGTATTATTAATCAGATAGTGGCCTACACTACCTACATAGTTATATATTCCTCAACACAATAGTGGAAATCTTTATACTATTTATGAATTTATACATATACTTATTTGTCACATAAATGGACTTCACTTATTAGATGGTGGTCTATTGCTCTATAATGTCGACATTCTTGTACACTTTCCTAACACTATTTTCTTTATTACTTTCCTATTAAAAATCAAAATATTCGTTTTTTTTTCCATCCCAAAAGTTATTTGTTGTTTGTCGCTGGATAACCCGGATACCATTATTACAGTACGCGACGTTCCGTCCAAGGTGATATGATGCTCGGTTCCTACATTATTGTATAGCATGAAATTAATATTTCTTAACAACTCCTTTACAAAATTGCATATGTAGTGCAAGGCTAAAAGAGAGTTAGATACATGAATGTGAAGTGTGAAGACTTCTTCAAAGGAGTATGTGGTAACTCGACTACACATTCGTTAGAGGATTAAGCCACAATAACCTTTAAATTTGTCAATTGTTTGTAAGGAATGTAAACTCACATGTAATTTTCCTTCATGTACTTAGACAAGTTGAGTCCGTTATGACACCATGATTCTTTTGTACATAATGTGTATATGTACTAAAGCAATAAATTCAATCGAAAGATATTTGTGATTATATGTAGAGTTTTGTTTGTTATCTTGCCTAAATTAATACGACTTTGCTCAAATGGGGGAGGAATGTTAGAGATTTGTGCTAAGTCTCAATGGAACATTGGGTTCGTTGTCGAGATAAGGTGCAATGAGTTACTCACACGTGTGTCACGATGGTTTGGGTTGTGGGAGGTAAGCCAAGTGACCGGAACTTAGAGTAACTAGTGATTACGGGGTAAAAGTTTGGATCCTAATTAAATTGAACAAAATCAAGGGACATGACTATCACGACTTTGTTGGAAATTGGTTTAGCCGAGTCACATGAGTGTTATGGGACATCGTCTTGACTTTGTCATGACTTGGGAAGAGCGTTGTTGGTCTTGCCAACGCCTTGACCATTTTGCGGCAGAAATTAAGAGCCCGACGCTTTGTGTTTTGGGACACATGTTATGAGCGTTCTTTTGGGAACTCCTCATTATATTAGCTTAATAATGTTGTTACAAAGTCTGAGACGAATCCAAACACAAATGTATATTGAGTTGCTAGAAGCTAGCTAGTGAGCTGAGCTAGTTTGAGTTGAGCTCATCTATATTTGAGGACATTGGAGTTTCACCTAGCTATAATAAGTTAATTAAAGCTCATTGACGGGGAAATTTTGGGCCGAAAAAGCTAGCTTTTTTTTGGGCTTCTTGATTGCCCAATTGAGTTGGGTTTGGGCTTTAGGCTTGGGTAAAAAAGTGGTTATGAAACCCTAACTTCTCTCAATCGCCAGTATCCGCTCTCAACCGCTTTGGTGACAATTATTCTCCCAAAAAAAGGTGCCCCTTTGCCTATAAAAGGGAAATCAATTTGCACTTGAAAGATCATCCATTTGGCACCATAAAAGTTAAGCCATTAGTTCCTAAGTTTTGACAATGGACACAAACTCTCTTTTTGGCTTGTTTGTGCAACTTGGATGACCAAAAGTACTTCATTAGTATTGAAGAAAGATAGGCATCCATTATAGAAGGATCAAGTTTTGACAAGATCTAGAAGAACTCCTTTCACAAACGTAAGATAAGATATGTCTCTATACTTTAGTCTGTGTGGCGTGTTGGTCTTATCACACTAAGGTATTTGGATTCTGGTGTAGGGGCGAATACACTTAGAAGAAAAATTCGGTATTTGAGTGATTTCAACATTATCCAAATCAAATACATACAACATCCTAATAACGGTTTTTGCATGCAATTGAATCTAACTATATAAGGATGTTCATCTACTCTATTTGGAGAGTACAACTCCTTGACTTTAATTCTAGATATTGACTTAAAGAATATATATAATTCTACTTTGCTAATTTAAGGTTGCTTGTCTACTCACTTGGAAGATTACAACACTAAATTGTTAGTGTACACTCCTTATCGGAGATTACAACAACTTGTAAGTCGCTTGTCTACTCACCTGTGAGATTACTGCACCTTTGCCTAATTAAATTGTTTGCCTAATCCTTTTGAAGATTACAACAACTTTCTTGCAGATTACAACAACTTTAGCACAAAACTGGACATCGGAAACCAACATTTGACATCTTGAACGAGTCCGAGCTTTGTTCTTTGCACACAAACAAAAGCTTATGTCTTGTTTTGAAAACAATCTTTTGGTAAACTGAATTGAATTTGGTTTCAAGAGGAAACCCTATTATTTTTGCATAGAAACTCACTTGTGTTTTTGAAGAAGAGTTCTCTCGATGAAAAAGGGTTTCAACAAAAAATAAACTTCCCGACCACCAACGCCGACACTGCCACTCATCCCTCGTGCCAACTCCCTTCTGATTAATTTTTGCTTTTGGGTTTTAACATAAAAACCTGAGGAGCATGCTTCAATTTTCTTCTTATAGATCCAACAGGAACAACCTTCACCTCCCACTTCATCTAGAGTATGCTTGGAGATATTGTGCTCTTTGAGGTCTTTCGATGAAGAGTAACCATTTTTGAGTTTCAAGTTTAGGAATTTTGATGAGCAAACATTTCCATCTAAGAAGGGAAAGGGTGCAACCGACTTTAGGGATTTTGATGAGTTATTTTATTTATTGTTCTATAGGCTTGCTTAGGGTTTTTGCGCATTTTGGGGAGTGCGGGTCTAGAGTTTTCAATGTATGATGCTCGAAAAGAAAAATAGAAGAAAGTTAATATGATAAATTGTTGTTTTTTTTGTGTAGCCAAAATATATAATAGCATCCAAACTAGAGAACATCTAAGATTAATATTAACTCATTTTTATATTAATTTTTTTTTTTAATAATTTTTCTCTTTCATCAACGTTATCTCAAAAACACAACCCAATATTTAACCTATATCAATAAATTTATATGTAAAATTTAATTCATAAATAAAATAAAATAAATGGATGTTTATGGATCAACAAAATTATTTTATAAACCGTAAATATTTTTGTAACAAAAAATTATATGTATATATATATATATATAATATTTTTTTAATGAAATATATATAAAGTACAAAGGATACAACACCTTTTTTTTTATCTTAACTTTATCTTGCAGTAGATCAATTTTTTTTTGTTCTAACTAAAAGAAAAACCTCTTTTTCTATGTGAAATTGAACATCCACGAGATTAAACAATGTGGATATTCTATGTGTAATGTATGAACGAACAAAATTAAATTGGCTTTTAGTATGTCGTTTTTCAATCCAACCCATACATGTTAACGTAGGCCCAAAAGTGTAATGGACTGTCAAGTTAAATGGCTTTTAGTATGACACTTTTTTGCGACCAATCATACCATTATATAATGTCTTTTAATTAATTAATACAATAATACTACGCATTTCTTCATTTTTGTTCTTCCATAGGTTAGAGTTGTTTGGGCTTCTTTTTTTTTTTTTTTAAGAAGAATCCAATCTAAAGTGTGCATACGGGTAAAAATTTAATGTTCGCTTAAAAATCATTTTGAATTTGAGCGGTTCGGAATCGGATTGTTTTGAAATTGCATTTTCTAGATGAACCAAAATTCAACGTCACAAAAACTTTTTTTTTTGAAAGAATATGGCTAAATAGGTTCTTTCCTACTTCCATTAAGTTTGTGTACCCCATTATTTTTTATCACTTTTATTTAATGATAGATAAAAATAATTAACCCCTCTATTTAATATAAAAAAAAGGCATTACAATTTCAAATCCATCTGAAATTTTGTTATTGTTATGTGAAAATGAAAGAGTTCTTGACTTTGTTTTTTTTATTTTATTTTCTTTTGTTTTGCCTTTTTTATAAAATTTATTTTCTGATATGAATTTAATACCAAAATTTCATACTGGAATTATATACCAGAACTTTATACCAGATTTTTTTTTGCCCTTTTTATTTTCTTTTTTATTAATAGGTATGAATTTTTGGTATGAAATTCATACCAGAATTTTTTTTATTTTGGGTTTTTTTTGCCCATAAATTTTTTTAATTTTCTGGTATGAATTTCATACCAGAAAATTACATACTAGAAATTTCTGGTATGAATTTCATACCAGACAATGCTAACCAAACAACAACATATCACATTACCACACACCAACCTTGAGCTAAACTAAAAGAATAAATAAAGAAGAAGAAAAATTGAGTCAAGCAAGCATGGTTCAACAGCAAACTAAAGCAGGTGTGGTTTCTGAACTCTAAGCTAATCAACCTTGAGCTAAACTAGAAGTTTATTAACTTTTTTATGCAAATGCAATAACCAAGAAGTTAAGCCAAGTTATTGTGCTAAAGTTTGGCAGCTATCCTAGCCTCATTTTAAATTCTAGATCACCTGCTATTGAATATCTGTCAAGCTTCTTCACTGCAATTACTTTCCTAGCCACTTCACTCTGCAACAACAGTAGAGCAAGGTTGGGATTAAACAACAAAATTCTAGTATGAGCAAAAATCCTACTAAAAGACAACATTTAAGTATCAACCTTGAATCTTAGTCTTAAACCTGCGTGAACCATTCTGCCTTATGGCTTCTGGTATGAGACATATACACTTCTTCTTTGGCCTTAACTGGTTGCTATGACCACATTTCTTCTTCTTGCAGTTCACTGAAAGTTGAGTAAGAAGACAAGACGATGATGTGTACACAGGCTCTCCTGAATAGTATGCAATTGAGGATGAGACATCATAAAAACAAACTTCTCCTGGTTCCAGTCCCAGTTAAACGAAACAGAACAACACTCAAGTCCACCCTTAGCCAAACGAGAGAGTTCTAGAAACTTACTGTAAAGAGCCTCAAAAACTACGAAGATAACCTTCAATACCTGAAAAGAACTAGCCTCCAAAGTTGAGTACAATTCTGGACTTCACATTATCACTTCGAACAACCTTCCAATCACCAAAAACCAAGAACAAAAACACCGAAAACACCAATCGCAACCCAAGACTGACTCCAATTGAACGATAAATCCAAAAAAAGCAATACTATCCACTAGAAACTTCAGAATCGAAGCTCCTTGCAGAAGAACTCTCAAACACAAATCGATTGAAGAACTCTCAGTCGACCGTCTTCCCTTTACCTTTGTCTCTCGTTCACCGTTGCAGACAATCTTCAAAACCCCCAAAATAGCGGATGTCTGTCTGGTGATGCGGCGGTGCAAAAAGAAAGAAAGAAAGAAAGAAAGAAAGAAAGAGATAGGGCAGCAGGCTTGGCAGCGGCAGGAGGCAGCTGCTGTAACACCCTGGATTCTCAGAACCCGGGACATTACTGGTTAGGACCTCACAATGGATCCCGACCTCAGTTTGACAACAATATTACTAAGATCTTACAACAAGACACAAATAAGAAATACCGAAATTCACGAAATTGTATTTTTAAAGGAATGAATGCAACAAGGTCTAGCAGCCTATAGTACTTATACAAAGGGAAAAAGACCAGCTGTCTTAACAAAAGAAAGAATGACAAACAACATCCTAACCCCCACTCTAAGGAGTACGGAGACCCGGCTGACCACTACTTCCGGATCACTCAGTTGCTGCCCTAACCTGCGGTAAATCTAAAAACACAACAAAACAACCATTAGCTAGTTATCTAAACATTAGAAGAATAACAACAACACACACACACATCAAAAGTAAACACTCATCATGCTTTCACGCAATTCATTTATTATCTTCTTTTAGGTCGTTCATTCATACTAATGATACTTCTTTTGTGACACGAGGGATTCCCAAACCTCGCCTCCGCCCCCGTGTAACCATCAGGAATGGATCCGATGTATCTCACCTTGTACCTACCTGGTCTGGGTATAGAGAACCTCCCAGTCTCTTGTCAGAGCTGGGCAGTGATGTCACGGCCCGTTATAATACACTTGGGCCTTAAACCATAATAACAACGGTCGTCCTAACAAGTTATTATTATTTTCACACACATTGCACACACACAACCATTATCACTCAACTAATATCCAGAAACTGGCTAAGTAAGTCGCAAGGACTTACCTGAGTCAAATCACACTCCAACAAGTCTCAAATCGGTCCGTACTCGTGGTAACTCAAACGCCTGTCAAAAAGGCATGGGAATCAAAACACATCCCTAATCTCTTAGAAGTTATAAACTTCTAAGCTGTACAATCTCTCGAAGGAAATCTACGAAAAAGTTTCTCTTAGGTTAAAAAGACCATTTTGTCCTTGATCCCGGAACTCTCTAACGTCTATCATTAAAACTAGCATTCACTTTTAGAACTTGTTTTTCCAAAATTTGTTTCTCTCGGATAGCTTACTTAGAGGTTGTAAGGTAAAGTCCCGAATCAACTCGTCAAAAGAATAACATTCCTCCTCCTTCCCGGTTACTACTCTACTCTTATACATGTATGTGTACCTACATACATAACTTAGCCTTTCTTCTACCCTCACATTTATGTATCTACTCGGTACTCATATATATATCTACATATTTTCATATCTCCCATCTCGTACTTATAGATATATACCTATATACATACCCCGTTCTATAATGTACTGACACTTATACATGTACCCTAGTCCGAACCATTCCTACATCTTGGTTTGCATATATAAGTACGTGGTATGCTATAAAACTCAGCACATTATACTCCACAAAACCATGCCTATCTCTCTGCTCGATCCTACTTAAATATATACAACCCTATACTTCTCTACATACCTATACAACCATATATACACAGTAGTGCAATGACATTGGACTCACCTAAAGTAGACTGTAGTAGGTCCGTTCCTCTTCAGTTAATGAGGTGTAGTAGGCGCCCTGGACAGGCTCGTATATTGGCTCGAAAGGACTCCCGCACGTCTTGGCTAGTCACTGCAGGATCCGAGAGGGACCGGTTTCAGTTGGTTACTCACACGAAACAGAAGGAAGGGAGGGGGATGCACTAGACTGTTGTTTACCTTAGTTACAATGGGTACATACAGGAGCCAAGTTTCGGAGAGGTGTGCAGCGGTGGTTCGTCACACACAGCGGCGGTTGCTGGCGTTCTAGGCGGTCCGTGCAGGGGCGGTAGGGAAGCGATGGTGTCGTCACACACAGCGGCGGCTGCTGGCGTTCTAGGCGGTCCGTGCAGGGGCGGTAGGGAAGTTAGAATGCAATTGTGTAGAAGGGAGAGAAGGTAGATCAGCGACTCACCTGGTGGTCGGCGGAACCGGCGGCGGCGATCCTGGTGGTGGTGTTGCTGCCGGCTCGTGATCGGCACTGGTTCAGGCTTCCTCAGATGCTGCGGAGGTTTGCTGTTGAGCGGCAGTACGTCTCATCGGGAGAGGTAAGCAGCGTTAACGATAGTTTAGGGTTAGGATTAGGTTAGATTTAATCAATTAGGTTTAAGGTAAGGTTTAGGATTAATGGGCTGACTGGATGTGCTGTTGGGCCGGATCCAGTGGCATGGGCCAGAAAATTGGGCCAGTCCGCTCCTTTAACTAATGTTGAAGATAACTAGATCGTTATTCGTCCGGAACCGCTGTTTTATTATATTTTTAAAGGTACGGAATTATTTCTGATTACATAGTTTATCATTTTATGTGAATCAAGGTCACATAAAATGATAAAAACTAATCTCGTTTTATTTTATTTAAAAAGGATAACAATTTTGGCGGATCGGAATCCGGTTGAATTCCCTATTAAACGGAGTTTAATTTTTCGGTTATTACATCAGTGCCCCCTTAAAAGAAGTTTCGTCCCGAAACTTAGAATAATATACCTAAACACACGACTTTCTTGGTATCTTAGTTTCATAAAATTTCGTTTTCTACCACGCCACTACTCAAACCTCAAACTCAGACACACATCACAAAAACACAATCAATCAATCCAATATAAAACATGAATGGTCAAACAACACAACATCCGAGTACTAACTCGTCGATACAGAAGCGACATCTAACCTCGCAAAGAACTCGGGATAATTACGTCTAATACTTTCCTCTGTCTCCCAAGTGGCCTCATCAGCTCCTCGTCTAGACCACTGGATCCTCAACATCGTTATCTCCTTGGACCGCAGACTTCTAGTACTGCGCTCCAAGACAGCTACCGGGTACTCTACAAATGTGTGATCGGGCTCAACTATCAGATCCTCATGACTGATAACGTGTCTCGGATCCGGGATGTACTCTCTCAACTGAGATACATGGAAGACCGGATGGACACCCTCTAGTCTCGGCGGTAGTGCTAATCTGTAGGCCACCTCTCCAACTCTCTCCAAGATCTCAAAAGGTCCGACATATCGGGGACTCAGCTTCCCCTTATGCCGAAATACCGGAATCCTCTCGTAGGTTACACTCTCAACCACACCTGAGCACCCACTCTAAACTCCAAGGGTCGACGCCTTTTGTCGGCGTAGGACTTTTGACGACTTTGAGCTGCTAACATATGCTCACGGACCAGGGCAATCCTAGCGATGTCATCCTGTATCCGATCTGGAACTACTCCATCAGCTCTGCTAGGCTCATCCCAGCATAATGGCGTGCGACATCTCCGCCCGTACAAAGCCTCATAAGGAGCCATCCCGATAGACGCGTGCCAGCTATTATTATATGAAAACTCTACCAGTGGGAGATGATCTGGCCATACTTGTCCCCAATCTAGTACACAAGCCCGTAGCATGTCCTCTAATGTCTGGATGGTCCTCTCAAACTGACCGTCAGTCTGTGGGTGGTAAGCAGTAGTAAAGTGGAGACTTGTCCCCAAAGCAGTATGTATCTGCTGCCAAAATCTCGAGGTGAAGCGTCCATCTCTGTCGGAGACGATAGTCCTCGGTACTCCATGGAATCTCACGATGTGTGTGGTAAACTCCTCAGCTAGACGACTTACCGGCCACGTTTCCTTAATCGGAATGAAACATGCGGTCTTCGTCAGACGGTCTACCACTACCCAAATAGCATCAAAACCTCTGCTGAGTCTCAATTCTGTGACAAAATCCATAGATATATCCTCCCACTTCCACTGTGGTACTGACAGTGGGTGGAGTTCTCCTCCGGACCTGCGATGCTCAATCTTGACCTGCTGGCAGGTCGCACACTGAGCTACATACCGAGCCACGTCGGGCTTCAAACCACCCCACCAGAAAGACCGTCTCACATCCTTGTACATCTTACTCGCTCGAGGATGTACTGAGTATAGGGTAGCATGAGCCTCACATAGTATCCTCTGTCTCAACTCACTGTCTGACGGCACACAAACGCGGTCCTGACGTCTCATCACTCCATCCGCACCAATAGTGAACTGTGGGGCCTCATCTCGAGACATCCTGTCTCGGATCCTGGTCAAAGTCGGGCAAGTCTCTTGCTTCTGTCGGATCTCATCCAACAGATAAGGAAGTAACTCCAAGGTATCCAACTAGCGATCTGAATCGGAAAACTGAATCTCTATCTCCAACCAAGCCAAATCTCTTTGTAACTGTGACTGTACCGTCAATTGGGCTATCGCCCTCTCCCTAGGCGTCTTCCGGCTCAAAGCATCAGCTACTACATTCGCCTTTCCGGGATGGTCGAGAATCTCAAGGTCGAAATCCTTGATCAACTCTAACCACCGCCTCTGGCGGTTATTCAACTCCCGCTGAGTGAATATATACTTCAGACTCTTATGATCTGTGAAGATCTAACATGTCGCCCCATAGAGATAGTGACGCCAGATCTTAAGAGCATGGACTATTGCAGCCAACTCTAGATCATGTGTGGGGTAGTTCTCCTCATACGTCTTCAACTGCCGAGACGCATAAGCTATGACCTTACCTCTCTGCATCAAAACACACCCCAAGCCTAGCTTGGATGCGTCACTGTATACCACAAAGTCATTTGTACCCTCAGGTTGTGCTAAAATCGGAGCAGACGTCAATCTCCTCTTCAACTCCTCAAAACTCTGCTGACACGGCTCAGACCAGACAAACCGAGTTGTCTTCCTCAGAAGGCAAGTAAGTGGTCGGGTAATCAGGGAGAACCCTTCCACAAACCGGCGGTAATAACCTGCCAAACCTAAGAAGCTGCGAACCTCCTTAACATTCTTAGGAGGTTGCCAAGAAGACACTGACTCGATCTTCATCGGATCGACTTTAATACCCTCAACAGTCACTACGTGGCCTAAGAAAGCCACCTCCGACATCCAAAACTCACACTTGGATAGCTTAGCATACAACTGCTATCCTGCAGAATCTGCAATACTGTCCTCAAGTGTCCGGCATGCTCCTCTCGACTCCTAGAGTAAACTAGGATGTCGTCAATGAAGACCACTACAAACTGGTCTAAAAAGTCGATGAATATCCCATTTATCAACTCCATGAACACTGTTGGTGCATTAGTGAGCCCAAATGGCATCACTACGAACTCATAATGACCATACCTAGTCCGCAATGCTGTCTTAGGTATGTTCTGATCTCTCACCCTCAGCTGGTGGTAACCTGACCTCAAGTCTATCCTCGAGAACACGGACGCTCCATGCAACTGGTCCAACAAATCATCTATTCGCGGCAGTGGGTATTTATTCTTGATGGTGACTTTGTTCAACTCTCTGTAGTCTATGCACAGCCTCATCGATCCGTCCTTCTTCTTCACAAATAATACTGGTGCGCCCCAAAGAGACATACTAGGGCGTATGAAGCCCTTCTCTGCTAACTCCTCTAACTGCTTCTTCAACTCAAGCAACTATCGGTGCCATACGGGGGACGGGGCCTTCGAGATCGGTCTCGTGCCCGGCTCTAACTCAATGCTGAAGTCAACGCTCGTCTGTGGGGGTAGTCCTGGCAGGTCGTCACTGAATACCTCTACAAACTCGCATGCAACGGGTATCTCCTCTATGGTCAGGCTCTTGCTTTCCTTCATGGTATAACACCAGAAGGCCTCGCAACCCTGTGCTATCAGTTTCGCTGCTCTCACTGCACTAATAACTGTGCCGGACTTTCCGAGGTCCCAACCTCGAAATATCACTCTGTGACCCTCCTCGGTTGCAACAGTCACTGTCCTCTTACCAATGTCTAAGACTGCTCCATGTCTCTTCATCCAATCTATCCCTAAAATCACATCCTCATGAGCTAAGGGCATGACTAGAAAATTTACTAGCCAGTCTCGATCTCCCATGCGAACGGGACATCCATAGATCTCTCTAGTCCCTCTTACTTTACTCCCATCAGGTAAGCCTATCATAAAAGGTATCCCCTCTACAATAGCTAAGGACAACCTATCTACGCATGCATCAGATATGAAGGAGTGTGTAGCACCCATATCAAATAAAACTCGTACGGGTAAGTCATAGATCTGGATCGTACCTGTGGCAGTCGGTGCCTCTGGCTTATCAGCACTCCTCAGCTCAAACACCCGTGCCTGAGCTCCTCTAGTATCAGCTACACTGCCACGTCCTCTGCCCCGACCTGATCCCTGCATAGAGCTTTGTGAAGATGTGTGTCCTGGAGCCCTGTAAGACTGCTGCTGACTTGGGACTCGGTACTGCTGCTGACTCGGAGCTCGGTACCGTGGCTGCCTCTGTACACTCCTTGATAGACCTGCAGGGGAAGAACCCTGCTGAGATGGAGCCTTGCCCTGGCGGCAGAATATAGCCCTATGTCCAACCTTGCCGCACTGGAAGTAGGTCACTAACGGCTTCGTGCAGTTCGATCGGATGTGTCCATAGCCACTACAGTTGTGGCACTGTAAACCCCCAGTTGAAGTCTGACCAGTAGCGGTATGGCTATATCGCCCCTGAGTCTGTCCCCGTCCAAAAACAGCTACTCCTGTACTACCACTAGCATATCCTGTCCTCTGCCGCTTATCCATCCTGTCTGACTGAGCAGCTCTCCTCTGGACTGGTCTATCTCTCTCATATGCAGACGCCCTATCTTGATAGTCTGATAGAGTCTCGCAGCGAAATCCTGCCAGATAGGAACGAGTACTCTCTCTCAATCTCCGTGAAAAGAGATACACATGTTGTTCCTCAGGAGGTGTAGCTGGTCCAAGTAGAGTCAGTTCCTTCTAGAACTTCTTGATGGCAGTAGCAATCGGAATATCCTCAAATCCTGCCTCAATGAAGTCCTGAAACCTCTCTCTCCTCAACGAGACAAGGCAGTATCGGTCTCTAACAATGCTCCTCATCTGCTCCCAACAGGTGACTCGACTACGTATGGTCCGCCACCAGGAATGAGCATCCTCAGTGAAACATGTCTGCACCAAATCCACATGTCGATCCTCTGGGCAACGTATCGCCTCTAGTGCAGTCTCTACCTGTCCAATCCAGTGCTCCACCTCTAACCCTATCTCTCCACTGAATGAGGGGACTTTCTAAGAGTTGAACGCCTTCAACCACTCATCCGGCCTCGGTGCTCTAGACCCAGTAGGAGCTCTATCAGCCACAACTCTCCTCTCAGGTACAGCCGGCATCTGAGGCACTCCCTGTGTCACCTGAACGGACCTAGCCGGTACTGGTGGTACCTAGGTAAGTCTCTCTGTTCTAGCAGCCTCCTCCATACGCTCGACGTATGCTCGGTACTCTCTGTACTCAGATGATCCAATAGAAACACGTCCTGACTCCGTCGAACGTGTTCTCTGCGCTCCAGACCTAGCAACGGTCTCATTCTTGACCTCGGGACCTACACTCTCAGCCACCTCCTCCACTCCAGCATCTGGCATGATCACTGCTGGTGGATCCTCTCGAGGAGCTCGACCTCGACCTCGTGCTAGTGGAGGTCTACCTCTACGGCCGCGTCCTCTAACTGTAGGGGTCCTATCTCCCCTACCTGGTCCAGCTGGAGGGAGAGGTGGACGACCTCTACCTCGACCAGTAGCTAGCGTAGCTCTAGTACGTGCCATCTGCGCGAGGAATAACAACTATAATTATAAACTAGCTAAAAAGTCCAACTACAGTAAAAACCTAAAGTCCAAACTAAGCATACTGAGATCCGCAGTAGTAGTGGTGGTCAGCCGTACTTTTCTATTCCCAACCAGACTATGCATACCTTTGAAAACCAAAAGTCCCCTTTTTAAAACTCAGATCCCTTTCGGGTTCTGCTAAATACTTATTCGGTCTTTCAGAAGATTTCAAGTGTCATTGTTGCCAACCTAGAGCTCTGATACCATGTTGTAACACCCCGGATTCTCAGAACCCGGGACATTACTGGTTAGGACCTCACAATGGGTCCCGACCTCAGTTTGACAACAATATTACTAAGATCTTGCAACAAGACACAAATAAGAAATACCGAAATTCATGAAATTGTATTTTTAAAGGAATGAATGCAACAAGGTCTAGCAGCCTATAGTACTTATACAAAGGGAAAAAGACCATCTGTCTTAACAAAAGGAAGAATGACAAACAACATCCCAACCCCCACTCTAAGGAGTACGGAGATCCGGCTGACTACTACTTCCGGATCACTCAGTTGCTGCCCTAACCTGCGGTAAATCTAAAAACACAACAAAACAACCATTAGCTAGTTATCTAAACATTAGAAGAATAACAACAGCACACACACACATCAAAAGTAAACACTCATCATGCTTTCACGCAATTCATTTATTATCTTCTTTTAGGTCGTTCATTCATACTAATGATACTTCTTTTGTGACACGAGGGATTCCCAAACCTCGCCTCTGCTCCCGTGTAACCATCAGGAATGGATCCGATGCATCTCACCTTGTACCTGCCTGGTCTGGGTATAGAGAACCTCCCAGTCTCCTGTCAGAGCTGGGCAGTGATGTCACGGCCCGTTATAATACACTTGGGCCTTAAACCATAATAACAGCGGTCGTCCTAACAAGTTATTATTATTTTTACACACATTGCACACACACAACCATTATCACTCAACTAATATCTAGAAACTGGCTAAGTAAGTCGCAAGGACTTACCTGAGTCAAATCACACTCCAACAAGTCTCAAATCGGTCCGTACTCGTGGTAACTCAAATGCCTGTCAAAAAGGCATGGGAATCAAAACACATCCCTAATCTCTTAGAAGTTATAAACTTCTAAGCTGTACAATCTCTCGAAGGAAATCTACGAAAAAGTTTCTCTTAGGTTAAAAAGACCATTTTGTCCTTGATCCCGGAGCTCTCTAACGTCTATCATTAAAACTAGCATTCACTTTTAGAACTTGTTTTTCCAAAATTTGTTTCTCTCGGATAGCTTACTTAGAGGTTGTAAGGTCAAGTCCCGAATCAACTCGTCAAAAGAATAACATTCCTCCTCCTTCCCGGTTACTACTCTACTCTTATACATGTATGTGTACCTACATACATAACTTAGCCTTTCTTCTACCCTCACATTTATGTATCTACTCGGTACTCATATATATATATCTACATATTTTCATATCTCCCATCTCGTACTTATAGATATATACCTATATACATACCCCGTTCTATAATGTACTGACACTTCACTACTACAAAAAGGGAATGATAACCCGGGCGTTTGATAGAATATACTCCGGACTCCCACCGGGGTAAAGGTTAGGGCGATATTTGGTCCATCAACTTTATACCCCGGGCGTGTGTAAAACAACATCCAGATTATTTTATGTTCTTCAATTTTGTTACAAACATTGGCAGCCGGGATATATTATGATCAAATAATCCGAAAACCATGAACCCGGGGTATTTGATAATGTAACATAACCGGGTATGGACCGGGTTATTTGATGCCGTTCATTTTAATAATTAATAACCAGATATTGGGAAGCGGATTATCTTAAACCAATAAATAATCCGGATGGTAGGATCCGGGTTATTCGAGTATGTGACTACCTAATAATCCTTACAATGAAGATCCGTGTTATAATGTATAAAATTTATGACGAGACTATTCTGAATTATTTAACCCGGATTTAATGTCCGGATTCTGTACGTTTTTCATGGCATTCACAAATTGAACCTGTCCCAAATGCAGAAAGAACTTCAACAACCAATTCAATTCACAGACATGATTCAAAGTCTGTACTTAACTCAAAACACTCAAAACATTCACTGTAGTTGTGTTATCACCAATATCACATCCAAAGATAACCAAATTCACAAGCATAATTCAAAGTCATGATTCGAAAACTAAATGTCACCAAGTGTATAAAGATTTAAATGTTCACAATCTTCAAAAGATATATTCATCGTCCTAGCAATGCACATCAACTAGACGATAACCGATGATGAAATCTGCACTGTTTTTGCCGGAGATATCATGAAAAAACATTCTTTCACAAATTGTACCTGTCCCAAATGCTAAAAAACGGAAGCAACCAATTCCATTCACAAACTTCATTCAAAGTAATGTACTTACTAAAGTCAAAACATCATCATCGTATTGTGATCACCAATATCACATCCGAATTGAAAGTTGGACACGTTCTTAAACTAAATGTCACCAAGTAAAGTTTTATATGCTCACAATATTAAAAAGAAATATTCATCGTGCTAGCAATGCACATCAACTAGAAGATACCCGATGATAAAATCTTCATTGTTTTTGTCGAAGAGGTCATGAAGCTCTACAATAGACGAAGTTTCCAATCTCGTCATCTTCACTGCTTTGAATCTTCCTATTGTCACAATAAAACCAAGTTTAGGAAAGTTAAAAAGTGAAAGGTATATGGATTTAAATCTTCTTGTTGACACACTAAACTATGCAATATAAATTAATCCCTTGCATCCCGTGAAACTCAGTCAAGCGGGAGCCCTTTGCAAAATAGTCTCTAATGCATAATATATACTAGAAGAAAAGGACATTTAATGTCTATGGACATGTCAAACATTTGTTCATGAAAACCAAAGAACAACACTCTATGGTTGATTTCAATCTGTCCAAAAAATCTATTGGAAGTCGGAACACACAATCCAAATCAATATCATATAAATGCAATCAAAGTTTCAAATTCATACCTAAAAGATTAGTTGAAGCAAATATTCCAGCAATTCCTTACAAATTTCTTCAATTTCATCATATGAGTAACTATCTTTTTTCCCATACCATTGTAAAGATATAAGAAATTAACTTATATTAGATAAGCTCCTAAAATATAATAATTTAATGAAAAGCAAAAATAATTTAAATATCTGTCGAAACATACAATCTTTGGGACACTATGACTTCTTCTTAATATGAACTCGCACATAAATCTCAACACATTATATCCACAATCATTCAAGTTTGGATTATGCGGACACTACAACTCACGAAAAAACATATATTAAACTAGTGATACATATTACATCACAAGTAAATGTTTGAGCCTTATAAAATAATAAAAAAATGAGAAGATATGATGACTAACCTTTATGGCTTGCCACAAAGTCTTTCTCCGAGGTTTGCTTAGTCCCAAATTTGTGTATTTTAAAGTATAAACCCTACATATAAGGTAAAAAGAAATGGTTTTAATACTATATATGAAATTACTTCCAGAGAAGACAGCGGTTAGGGTTTCTTCCAGAGAAGACAGCGGTTCGTGTTGACAATTCTGGATGACAAATCGAGCGGACGGCTTCGGGAGACGATTGTCGAAGACAGATAGAGCGGAGGGCTTCGGAAAACGATTGTCAAAGATAGATCGAGGAGGGCTTCATGATGAGGCTAGGACATCCATACACATAATTAGAAACTACAATGTGACATGATGAATAGCAAGAAAAATAAACCAAAAATCCAAATTAAGCATATATATAGAATGCATAGTAATGTGATTTGTAATGAAGTTAACTTACAACACAATAGAAACAACAGTTAGAAATTTTTTGTTGCGTGTAAGTTACCAAGTCAAGTGATTGTATATTCCTTGCAAAATCACTAACTTTCTTCAGAGCCTCCACGCGGGCTGCTAGTAAATTGTTCCCTAGATGACAACACAATCCTAAAATTGTAAAACTTGTCTTCATTAAGTCTCACAAATTCATTCAAATAATTATGTCATCATGTAATTTCCCATTCTTTTTTAAAGCCATCAACTACAGTAGAAAACTTTTCAGGATTCTTACAAGTTTTGAGGTAAAATTGTAGGCTTCTTTGGTTGACTACTACTGTCTGCCGGACCTTCACTATTTTCTAACCCAAAACTGAAATTCTAAGCTCACCAAACCCAAACTTCTAATTCTTCAGAGGAAGAAGTCATTCACACTCACCTTGTATATTAGGCTCCACAGTCTACTAACTTCATATTAACTTGAAAAATCAACAATATTTGAGACACAAAAACTACAAGGAGGATGAAGATTTGAACCTGACCTAAAGGCATTACATTTTAGCACTCTCTCTTAGTTCCAAAATCTGCAAAATTACACAAAATATACACATCAGTAAATTCTCAAAATCTCTGTACTTCAAAAAAAACATGGAGGATATATTAAATCTTCCAAAATTTCAAAAGTTGATCATGATTGGTATATAGGTATTCAAAAACCAAATAGAAAGGTTTTCAAAGGAGCCCATTTTTGGGAACTACAGGGCAATTTTGTTCTGTGTGATTTGAAATAGGCAATGTGAATGGAAAATGTCTTGTGCAGATACGAAAGGAAGAATAAACAAATAATTTATTTTTTGAAATGGGTAAAACATATAATAAATCTAAACATCCAATAACTAGGTCGTATATGAATCAACTAACAAAGTTATATCCACCTATCCCGGATTTGCTGAAAAACTAACCAAATGAAACTCCAACCACAACATCAACAAAATTATGAGACAAAATCACAACCAAACGCGACTTGGATAGGAAGAACAATCCAATTGATGATCTTTGAAACTAAGTGACCTGCGATATGGAGTTACGTTTTCTAGTACTTCCCTTCTCACTTTGTTACAAAAGTTACAAATTGTTGAATTTCATAGAGTTTAGCAGCTCTAGGAAGCCAACATCTGTAATTGTGTAGATCAAGGAAAGCTATGGGAGTAAGTAACTAATATTCCTTTACCCTTATAAAGTAGGATAGTGTGAACTTTACTCAGGTTATTTATAAGATTTTTCTTTATCAAACATTTAAAATAAATCAAAAGCATAAGCAGTGAAGACTTAGATAAATTACATACCCTTAGATTAACTCCACTACTAATCAGACCTTTATAAATACTCCAAACTCTGCTAAAACACAGTCAAACCCTCTACATATTTCAATTTGTGTCAAAATTTAGAATCAGAATAAGGCATTAGGACATTTAATAAAAAGTAAGGTTAAGCAACCAACTCATCGTATATAAGGAAGATTAGGGTTGCTAAATGAATAAATTAGAGAAAAGTAAGCAAAAATTAAGTTTGACGATGCTTAAGACAACATTATCTCATCTATGAGCGGACGAAATAGGACAACGAGAATAAACCTTCTATGTATTCAGATCTCAAAGTCACCTTAAGACAACATTATCTCATCTATGAGCGACAATTAAGTGGTAGATGCTTACACTACACATGTAAACAACTCTGCGGTATTTGAGATAACTCGGAAGCCACAACACAACATTCAATCAGTTTTGAACTATCTTCAATCTATTCCTCATCTAGTAATATAAGATGTATGAATCTCCCAAAAAGCCAAAAGCAAAAATTAATTTTGTTTGGCGCATTTAGTCGAACAGTTGGAGTGCAACACCACTCACACGTCATAACACAACACTTAATCAGTTCTAACTTATATTCAATATATTCCTCTTCTTGGTTACTAATGTAGAATGTACAAATCTATCAAGAAAAAAGATGGAATATTAACTGAGTAAAAAAAAAAAGATGGAATCTCAACTGAGTTGTGCATATCAATCGAGACGAACCACATAGTTTCGAGATGAACTATGGAGAATCGGACGGAGAGTAAAAAAAAGATTAAATATCAATTTATCGAATACCTTACTGTCGGTGGTATGCTTCGAGACGAAGCACAGAGACTCAAATGGACGCTAGGCAGGGACCCAAGTCATATGACAAACTTAAACGAACTACAGAGAAGAAGAAGGATAGATCAAAAGAAGATGAAACATCAAGTTTTCTCGATCACTGTCTTTCCGCCGGTGAATTACTTCGGGACGAAATACGAACTTTCAGTGGATGCCGGTCAAGAGATATGATTCAATGCTTCATCCAATTTGTCTACTAGTAGAAATTACTCGATCGAAGATTGAGATTTTATGTCAGCCGATTTTTGCAAGACGGTAGAATAAAAATGGTTACTAGGGCGGTTTTGTGATTTTTCTCACTGTATATTAGGATGCAAAATCTGTTTAAAATTATAAGGAGATCTATTTACAAGGGTTGAATAAAATCATTGAGAGTGTATAAAAAAATAAAAAAATAAAAAATAATGTTTTCTCAAGGGTTAGTTTTATAACTCTATAGAGTGTTTTAAATTTACAAGGGTTCTTATTAATCCCGAGAAAATTGTCCTGAGAGAGCTTATTTTTGTATTAGTGAGTAATAGTGAAGCAAGCCAAATATTCCGGGCGTTTTGCTGAATTTACAAATTTAACCTTATATATAACCCGGTGGTCAAAGTAGCCGTGTTATATATGTTTTATATAACCCGGATATAACAATGTTTGAGTTATTTACATACCTCTTGTCTAATCTTACATAACTTTATAACCCGGGCATCACAACATCCGCGTTATTATAGGTTTCCAAATTAAATTTTTTAAAAATCCGATTTTATACCTCATGATTTATAAGCCCGGGATATATTTTAAGGGTTATAAACACATTTTTGTAGTAGTGCTTATACATGTACCCTCGTCCGAACCATTCCTACATCTTGGTATGCATATATAAGTACGTGGTATGCTATAAAACTCAGCACATTATACTCCACAAAACCATGCCTATCTCTCTGCTCGATCCTACTTAAATATATACAACCCTATACTTCTCTACATACTTATACAACCATATATACACAACAATGCAATGACATTGGACTCACCTAAAGTAGATTGCAATAGGTCTGTTCCTCTTCAGTTAATGAGGTGTAGTAGGCGCCTTGGACCGGCTCGTATATTGGCTCGAAAGGACTCCCGCACGTCTTAGCTAGTCACTGCAGGATCCGAGAGGGACCGGTTTCAGTTGGTTACTCACACGAAACAGAAGGAAGGGAGGGGGATGCACTAGATTGTTGTTTACCTTAGTTACAATGGGTACAGACAGGAGCCAAGTTTTGGTGAGGTGTGCAGCGGTGGTTCGTCACACACAGCGGCGGTTGCTGGCGTTCCAGGCGGTCCGTGCAGGTGCGGTAGGGAAGCGATGGTGTCGTCACACACAACGGCGGCTGCTGGCGTTCCAGGCGGTCCGTGCAGGGGCGGTAGGGAAGTTAGAATGCGGTTGTGCAGAAGGGAGAGAAGGTAGATCAACGACTCACCTGGTGGTCGGCGGAACCGGCGGCGGCGATCCTGGTGGTGGTGCTTCTGCCGGCTCGTGATCGGCACTGGTTCAGGCTTCGTCAGATGCTGCGGAGGTTTGCTGTTGAGCGGCAGTACGTCTCATCGGGAGAGGTAAGCAGCGTTAACGATAGTTTAGGGTTAGGATTAGGTTAGAGTTAATTAATTAGGTTTAAGGTAAGGTTTAGGATTAGTGGGCTGGCTGGATGTGCTGTTGGGCCGGATCCAGTGGCATGGGCCAAAAAATTGGGTCAGTCCGCTCCTTTAACTAATGTTGAAGATAACTAGATCGTTATTCGCCCGGAACCGCTGTTTTATTATATTTTTAAAGGTACGGAATTATTTCTGATTACATAGTTTATCATTTTATGTGAATCAAGGTCACATAAAATGATAGAAACTAATCTCGTTTTATTTTATTTAAAAAGGATAACAATTTTGGCGGATCGGATTCCGGTTGAATTCCGTATTAAACGGAGTTTAATTTTTCGGTTATTACAGCTGTAGGCTTGGAGGCGGTAGGAGGCAACAACTTTGCTCCTAGCGGCGATGAAAGGCGGTTGAGAGAAGAGAGGAACGCAAGGGATGAATGTTCTTCTTCAAATTAGGTTTGACAATAAAAGATAGAAGAAGGGTTATATTAAATTAACTCAAAAATACTAGGGGCTTACTTACTTAGATGTAAATCTCAAAAGAGTTTAGTTACTTAATTCACCCTTTTTTTCACGCTCGTCTCTTTTCATCTTTATAGTTATTTATCCTATAAGTTCGTATGACTATAAAATATCTTCTTAATTAATAAATAGTTTTATTAATGAAGAATAAAGAATATATGTCTTGATATAAAAAAAAGTCTCAATTAATAAGAATTTTTGTTTTCACATTTAATGGTAGTAATTACAAAGATAATACTTTTATTACTTGTGCAAAGTTAAAAGTTACGAGTATTATTTAAATGAAACTTTGTTTAAGAGGATCACAAGTAATAATGCACTCTTACAAGTAGTCATTGATTATTCATAACGTTCAAATCCCGTGTATTATACGAGGTTTAGGCCGCTTATCTCCACATTAAAGCATCTCGATATTTTTCACTTGTCGTTCTCATACGATGACACCTCAATTTTTTTTGGATGAGTTGACTAAGTATGCAAGTTATGTAATAGGGTGTACAAAATAGACAAATTTGTTTTCATGTTAACAAACTAGGCCCCTCTATATTTTACTAAAAGAATTTATCATACATAATATTAAACATTCTGCAGATATTCAAAATCTTTCTCTATCCTATTTAAGTTTATTAATTAACATTATTAAAGGCTGTAATTATATTAAAAAACCGTTAAACAAGGAAATAAATGATAACGATCTCCTTTAATTGGGGGATATCATCTGAACGAGCCATTAATCGTAAAAACTGGAATTCATTGTTTCTGCTCCTGTGTCCTTCGAAGTTCGTTGATAGAGATCGATTTGTTACATAATACGGTGACAATCAACTACATATGAAAGTTTGAACGTCCATTCTTCCGCTATTCCTTCCTTGTTGTTACAACAAAATAATCTCTATAATCTTCAAAAATTGAAGTTTGAACGTCCAAACAAACACAAATAATCAAAACATATTAAATCTATACACACATTATTTGCTTTATTTAAAAAACTAGTACATAATATTTATCAGCAACTATATATATATATATATATATATATATATATATATATATGATATTTTCATTTCTAACGAACATAATCAAAGCAAAAATTACATAATATTTATCAACAACGACATATGTATGATACATAATGTATGTTATGTACACATTTTTAGCAACTACATATGTATGTGCGATTTAAACATAATCAAAACATATTATATCTATGCACACATTATTTGTTATCATTTTCTGTACACATTGTTGTCTACCTGATACATAAACGTGTGATTAGAACATAATATTTTCATTTTTTGTACACATTGTGATCATTTCTGACGAATTAGGTTGAGATGTTTTCGATTCCGGGAATTTAACCAAGTATAGATAAGGAGGAAACAAATTAACGAGATCGAAAACTTACCTTGTAAATTTAAACTACAAGCGTTGAAGATGAACAACAAGAATCGACAATCACTAGACGGAGAAGACGAAGCACAGTGAAGAAAACTTTAATCGTCTTCAATGGAGGTGGAGAGAGAATAGAAATTTTTTGGCTTGAAATACGGGATTGTAATTTGTGATTGATAACAAATAGCACTCAAAAAGATTTCAACAATCTTTCGTTATTTTGTTTCCATTTATTGACATATTTTCTCATTTATACTTTTTTTTTTTAAGTTTTAGTGTACAAATTCACTTGCTTATTCATAGAGGTTAAGTATTTTTTGTTGTTGTTATTTTATAGGATTGCTTCAAGTTCATGCTTTACTTATGATAAAGAGTTATAGAGTAATCTGAAACGCTGATTGACTCGTAACAACCTCGTCTACAACAACACCCAAACTTCAATTGCGGCTTGTGCTCAAGAAATCATCCTCGCCACAAAGAACTTCATCTCATCCAAATGGAATGATCCTCCCTTAACTCTATTTTCTGGGCCTTCATTCTCGGAATTCACCTCATGTAAACCAGTCTAAGAGACTTTTGTACATTCTTCTCTTCAATATACGAACATTTTCAAAAAAGAAAAGAAATGCTGATTGACTTGACCTAATCCCATTAAATAATATAATAAGTGGTGATGTGATAATTTTATAATTTTAATAAGACGTTGTAATAATTTTTTAACTTTAGGGAGGTCTTTTTTTTCATGATCGTCACTTTTTTCGTTCAAATTTTTTTGAAAGAATTTAGTAAAATAGGCTCTTTTTTATGGGCTTTTATTTTGTATACCTCTCTAATTTCTACACTTTAATTGTCTAATTAGTGATATTTTACAATTCGTTTGATTTTTATGTTCTATTATTCCAAATTGTTGTACTAGTGGTTCATACAATGCTATGAGAAAAGATTATAGCAATTACTTTGTTAGTTCGAATCTTCAAATCTTATATACTATCGGCTCAAATATTTTATATCGGTAGTTCATGTATTTTGTGTTCTATTTATTAGTTATGTCTGTATGCACTTTTATTTGTCACTTTTTTTTTTAAGTTTAAATTTTATAGTTACATTTATAGTTCAAAACTTTTATTCATTCTAAGTGATGTTTATGAAGCACATGACTTTATTATACACTTTTACCGTAATGTTTATCGATCATTTCAAAATATATATACTACTAGTTTAAATAGAGTGTTCTATTACTTCAAACATTTTATATTAGACTACCCACAACGGTGGGATCTAATTCATTTAATATATTAGATCTTTTAGTAACAGTGTTCAAAACACTTAAAAACTATCCTGACATATGGAAGATAGAAATGAGTTTAGAAACGAAGTGAGAGAAATAAAGTAGGGAGGTGTTTGGCTTTATCTATTTTTTTCTTAAATTTTCAATGAAATGACTCTCAATTTTTGTGATGAACAAACAACCCATTGCCACATGTCAAAAGGAGAGAAACAAGACTTGTTCATTTGAGAGTTGTTGGATGGCTGTTAAAAATAGGTTGTAAATTATTTTCACTTCATTATTTCAACTATAATAAATATCATTTATATAAAATATATTTTTTAACAATTATGATTTTTTTTCTCTATCAATAGAGCCTAATATTGGATATATTTAGATTAAGTAATTTTTTGTGAAAAAGGTAAATTAAGTAATGTATCATTTTTATAGTAATGTTCATGTGTTATAAATTTAATTTAGATTAAAAATTTTAATATATTACAAGACTATACACGTACAATATGTTACGACAAATTACACATGAATTTTAAAAATTAACGATACAACAATTTAAAAAATAATATAAATATGGTGGGTAAATAAATATAGAGTTAAGAGATTGAGAGTTAAGAAACTATGAATGTAGATAAAAGTAGATGAAGTTTTATAAGCTGATGTGGCGGATAGAGAAAGTTTAGAAACTTTAGTGTAAATACCCACCATTGTGGGTGGTCTTATTAGTTCATGCTTTATTTTGAACTTATGAAAAAAAATTGTAAAAATATACGAGTTATTTACAACATATAAAATTTGAACTAACAGAACAATGAACAAACGGAATGTACAAATTTTTGAATGAAAAAAGTGTCTGCTAAAAAGTTGAAAACATAAAATAAAAAATAACACGTGTCAGTACGACAACACTCCGTACGTAATACCATAGCAAAAGATTATCTCCGTACCCGAACATAACAAGTATATTAAACTGAAAAACTACCTTTTTGATTGTCAATTAATTTTACGATGAAACTTATTTGTTGTTTATGTGCTGGGTCGGAAGCCATAATAGTGTTAGCACTAATATGGGTTAGCACTTGATTAATGTTGTTTGTAGACGCATCCTCTTTCTTTTGTTGTGTGTTAAAAAGGCAGATCGATCGATATCGATGATGGCAATGGAGAAGTCGGAGCAAAGTGAGAAAGGGAAAGAGTTATGATGAATCTACTTGTGGCATTATTATAAACTCAAATGTAACAAAAAAACAAGTCTGCATTGGCAAAAGAAAGAAACAAAGCTGTATAGTAGAAGAAGATTAATGGGTGTGTATGCCAATTAGGTTAGGTTGGTAAAGACATTTTCCAAGCGATGTTAAATGAAGTATAAGAATAGGAAGATGTGTAATTCTAAGTAAAGAGATGAATCGTGACGGCAATGGAATGAACAGGAAGTTGCCGTCAAGCTGAAGAGCTTTATTGCGATAAATGTGGGGTTGGTTCAAGTGGAGCTATCATACTTTATCATCTCTAAGTTACTCTTTCTTTTCGACTTCCACCACACACAAACTAACTAAAACCTCTAATCAATTCAAGCTTGCATGGCCTAGATCACTTCATTGCAGTTTGGTCTTCAACATATTCAACAGGGACTCACACTTTTGCTATATAGGGTTGTGCAAACAACTCGAACCGAAATATTACGGTCCGGACTAATAGCACCTTTAAAGATTAATGGTCCATGGACCAAATTATAACGATTCGGATTTGTAATTCTATCTTTTTTTAAAAGAAAAAACAATTTAATTTTTTTATATGGGTTAAATACGGTTCAGTCCAAATTCAGACTCAACTATATAGTATTTTCACTATAAAAATACGAAAAGGGCAACTGACAATATATGATGATTGAGGACGTACCGGATAATTTCCAGTCCGATCTGAATTGCACAATACTTAATTCAATCCCTAATGCAACTTTAATTATGACATTATATAATACATGAGGTACTCACTTAAGCATGCATATATGATATATGAACATCAATGAATGAATGTTGGAGAGTGAAGATGAAGGTAGGATGAATATATTAACATGTTATAACTACCTCAATAATTATAAAACCCTTGATTTGCAAGAAAGTGAAAGCTTATACAAGAGGAGGTAATCAATTCTATTAGGTAAATGATATAAATATTGCCCACTGGTCCATTTTTATATCATTTACATCATATAATTGATGGCCTCTTGTATAACATTTGGATTGTTCATTATTTTATAGGTTGGTGTTGGTTTACAAATGAATGATTTGATTTTTAATTTTAAAATTAAGTATGTTTATTTGAGATTGTAAGACTAAATATTTTTATTTATATGTTTTGTAATCTAAAAAATGTTTGTTGCTAAACATTTATTTCGGTATTTTTGCTGTCATGTTAATGTCTTTATTTACTCATATATCATTGAATTTTTCACATATAAGTATCTCATTATGATGCATGCATTCTACGTTTTTAAATTATTTGTTTCCCTCACCATTTTCCAATGTTTTTGAAGGTTGTCATTTCCCGGTTATTTATCGTGTTCGTTTCCCATGTTCGTTAATCATATATAGTTGACCAACACTGAATATTTTGTCAACAAAAATAGATTTTCTGAAGGCCTACTACTTCACTGCCATTTCTTTTTTATCAAAGGGCAAAACTATGATATGCATACTATTTCCAACTTTTTTTGGAAACACAAACTCACAATGGTACACTTATCGTTGAGCTATTTACTAGGATTACGTACATTAACTGAACTTTATTCTTAAATTTCACGATTAGTGAAGGAAATATTTATACTTGTTTAACATAATACCGATGTATGTGTATGTTAACGTACAAAGAAGTAGCTCACCAGTCTCATATAATGTAGAATAGAAGCATGTTACACCAAGGGCATGCATGTTATGACATTGAATGTAGGATATAGAGCAATGAGATATGAATGTAAATAGGTTGGAAATTTATGAGGAAGCAGCTATCACCTTTAAAGGCAATTTTGGAATGTGAGAAGACACAAAATCAATGACCACACCCTAAGTAAGACCTATGACCTATACAAATATGAGTTTTCAATTGTCAGTGAGTCTGACACCAACCTCTCCTTCCACACATGCTATGCCCATATCACACTCTATTCTTCCCTCAATCAATTACTAATCTAGCTGATTAATATCCTAATGACTTACTAAACACCCAACATTCCAACGTACCCACCAACTTAATCCAACTTTAACGTTGGTTTACCATGGGAGAATATTTAGGGCTCGTTTGGTTCCAACTCCGGAAACGGAAACGGAATGAAAACGAATTTAGTCCATATGTATGCCATTATTCATGAAATTTTATGGAATTATTCCTTAATTGTAGTAAAATTTGATTAGTGTTGATATCGTATAGGGAAACAAAATGGAAAAACAACTACATTTTACATGTAACCATAAGGAATGATTCCAAAAAATATTCACGAATAAGGTAAACATATGAACTAGTTTCATTTTCATTCTGTTTCCGTTTTCGAACTTGTAACCAAACGGGGTTTAACCTTTTTTAAGAGTCAAAAGTGTTGTCTTTTCGTCTGGCCAAAACTTAGAAAAACACATGAATTGGGTTGAATTTTAGAGCTAATTGTTTCCTTAATCATTTTCTCAGAAGAATTATAATATTGAAGAAAAGGATAAGTTGGATTACACCGTCCGATTTTGTAGAGACGAGAAAGATATAGAGATGAAGCATCTAACTGAGCCTGTAATATATAACAGATGACAATAAAGAAAGATATAAATCAACTTAGAGACGATATATAACCTGGTAGTGAAGGGTCGTGAGATTTGAACAAGTTTAAAGAAGGTAGAGCAGGCAGGATGGTGAAGACAGGCACATGAAGGACTAACCCATTTGCACTACTCTTAATCTTAACAAAATATATAATATTTCCATTAACGTAGAACATAATGATCGATTAGACGAGATTAATTAAGGTTTGCTGAATGGGTTAGACATGCACGTGCCCTGCTTCTCCACCTTGCTCATCGCTCATACCTAGATTCCTCTTCTCGATCGTTCTGTCTGCAACTTACAGAAATGAAGGGAAGGGAGATTTGGGGCGTTTGAGGTAAGAGAATTTGGAGTTTCTGCAATGGAACAACTGCTTATTCATACTGCTTAAATAGAAATGGAAGTGACGATGGTGATGGCCATTTCTTGCTTGGGATGTACGTACTCTCTACAATATTGAGGACCCCACTCTCTCTCTCTCTCTCGCACACAATTATACCTATAAGATATAGACCAACTTAACCGTTTTTCGTTATAAAAAAAAATCACCAACGAAAATCTCTAATAGTCATCAATCGTTAGAATACATAAATAAATAAATTAATTAATTAATATTAAATACGTATATAGCAGTAGTTCCAATTTTTTTTTTATTTTTTTTTTTCCGGAAATACTATTACACTCTTTATGTACATAGTTGAGGAATTCACGACTCGATCAACTACGCACGCAAAGAGTGTAGTTGTTGTGACTTCTTAATATTTTTACAGGTACATTTAGAAACAACCTATAAAAGTTGTTAAAATTTACTGTACAAAACTATGCATCAAATGTAATAGACGACCGTGTTCATTTATTTGTTCTCATAGTTGGTGCTCTTGTTGCCCTAAAATACAAGTCATTTGATTAACTTTAAGCATAGATTGTGATTGGACAATTTTAAATGCCGTGTTCATTTATTTCTTCTCATAGTTCATGAAAATTTATTTATTTATTCATATACAATTATTTCATTGCATAAAATACCATTATTTATTTTAAAATTTTAATGTAAAATAAATGTTCATAGTTCACCCGAGTTTTTATTTGCAATTACATTGTAACAACGACCATTATTATAATTTAATTTTGTATTTAAATGGTCCTAGGTTCCAGCTATTAGAAAAGTAAGGAGACCTTTAACATTCCTTTGATAAAAATAAATTAATGAAAATTAAAAAAAAAATAAAATACGGAACGATAGAGATCATCAAATTTAGAATAAATGTTTGATATTTTGACAAAATAAAATCATTAATAGATAAATGGGTCAAATATAGAGATATAAGAGGTCAAATAAAGTGAGCAAGGTCTAAGATGAGCATTTGACGATTAGAGGAGAAAAATACAAACCATTAATGATTATGAGTTATGAGTTATGACTTATCGTCTAATAGCTTTCGAAATTATCGTCGTCAAAGTACGTGTTTTTATTTGACAATTAAGCCCATCAAAAATCATAGTTACATCAAAAGCTTAGGTCAAGTGTCACAAGATGGTTCAAGTACAACTACGTCTATCCCGTAGATGAGCCCTATCCAAAAGATGAGAACAAACATATCCATAATAATCCATATATATTTGAAGTGGTTCACGTGGCTTTGATTAAATAAAGATGTATTAGCACATAGTCATGTTTCACTTAAATGACTACTCCGGTCGCCCGATTAATAACATTCATATTGTATATTATGGTGCCTACTTGAATTTATTTCGTGTTTTAGGTGTTCGGGAAATTACGGTTCACTTCGATTGATGATACACCAAAATACGAGGATTCAATGTTTCTTAAGGATAGATAATGCATGGAAATATCGAGTTTGACTAAATATTGAAAAATCAAATGAAGATTATGGACATGGATCCAACGAAGAACTCGCCCAAGAGACGACTTTTTTTGTCACAAACATTACACGATTTTTACATGTTCTTTTCACTTGAGGTACTTTGTTAGTGCATGTAAGTTTTAATTTTTATTTCATTAATTTGTGATTGATGATTTTTAGTTACAACTTTTATTCTTTGTTGTGCTATTTTCACCATGTCCGGCTAAATTTCTCATATTAAAAGATTGGTTGAACCCGATAATTAAATAATTTGTGATTTTATATATGAATTGTTGAATTGAAATCAACGAAGGTTGTTTCACCTTAGTGACCTTAAGACAATGAAATCAACGAAGGTTGTTTCACCTTAAGACAATGAACAATTTTGGGATCCATGTTAAAGACACGGGATTTGGATTGACCAAAGAACGAGAGTTCTAGGAAAACACCGGCTAAACCTTCTCCTCGACTAAGCCTTCTTGCTAGGATGATGCTAGCTGACTTTAGGAGAAGCAAAGGAAAAGGTGTAGATAACCACCAAATAAGAGATATAGTAGGGGAGACGAAGAGAAGCTTAGGCCACGTCTCTTCTGTTTTTTAATACCCGGTCAATCCCATGTAGGGTAAATATCCCGGATACGTACAACCGTGCTATTCGCATTATAACACTATGTTTGCCCACCATTTTATCCCTTTTAATTCAAAACGGGATAGAAAATTACTTCTTTTTATTTCAAGACACAAATACATGCAACCATGATAAACTAATCATGATAATAACTACTTTTGTACTAGTTCCGGTAAGTGATGAGTGTCAAATGTAACACTTTTTGGCTTTATAATCATGCATTTTCATGGCCATATAACTCGTCTATGCTTCATTTTAGTGTAGAAAACTCTTATTTTCATGGTTCAGTGTCTACTTTAATTTATTTTGTGTTTTAGTCATTCAAGACTATTTATGGAGCATAATGATATGAAATATCAAAGCATGAGGATTCAATCTTCCTTGGAGTTGGAGAGTACATGGAAATATCAATGTTGACTGAAGATTGAAGAAACCAAGTGAAAATCATTGGAGTTGAAAGCCATTTTATGACGACCTTTGATAGATTCTCAATTTCAACCATCTTTCCTTTGGATTTGGACAATCACAACAACTACAAATTGTAGATCTTCCAAATAGATTCTAAAGTAGTACTCATGAGTCACGTACTTCCAACTAGAGCAGCGAGAAAGTCAATTTTATTGAACCGTTGAAAAGTTGTCAAAATAGCATTGCCAAACGTTCAGTTCAGGCCTACGGCCAGCAAACGGCCGTATGATAGCCATTATGCTGAGCGTTTCGACCGCCGCGGCGAGGGTTTCCAAAACCCTGATTTTATCTTTGGAAGGGATATATTTTGTGTAGCCCTAGAGTTCAATTTTCTCCCACTATCAAGCCGTAGGGTTAGGTACATTGAATCCTCCCGAATTCAGTAGTTACTCATATTTCTCCTTAATTACCCTAGCCGTCAAGTAGTTGTTAGCTTTGCTTTGAAGGTTTTCCCTACTAGAACCAAACAATTGTGAGTTTATGTCTTTTTTTTTTATTTTATATATTGTCTTTGTGTTATATCTGATCACATATGACTAGTCTCCTCTTGATCTAAGGATTGGATGATCCCTATAATGGTTTGATTTATTGTTGCATATATGTTTGTGAATTGAGATTATAATATAGCTTCTTTTCAAAGGGCTTCACTCTTATATTTTTTATTACCTTTGAAATAGGTAATGTTTCTAATTGATTTTGATAAAAACAAGTGAAGGGCCAAAAGCAAAATTTATTTTATTGGATTTGATGAAACAAACTCAGTTTTGAGAGTACTGGTGTATCAAAGCTTCGAGAATATCTAACTATCGTAGAAAGTTACGGTCTCTTTACCTTTTTAACTTGAAGGGCCACAAGCGAAGATTTCTCTTGGTGATGTAGTATGGGAAAACCCTGCTCTGCGGGATCTCAGGAGAGGAGAGTCAACCCAATTTGCTAGGCAATAATATAGTGCGAAAAAAGTTTTGAAGAAGCAAAAGTTACAAGAACGGTAAAAGATCTTCACAAGTTCAAAGCAAAAGAAAACAAAGAAGACATGAAACAAATAAGTAACACTCATTTGGAACACCCTCATCTTAGTAACCAAGTTTCTAGTAAAGGGAGGTTAGACGAAGAAGAGAACCCCAAAGAAAGATCTCAAGCGAAGCACTCGGCTCGTAACTTTCTAACTCTCTTTTCTCTCTATCGGAATCGCTCTCAGAGAAGCTCTCAAAGACTCAGGTGAGCAGAAGTGTTAGCGGCGCTAGGGTTTGAGAGAGAAAGCATAAGCTTAATTAGTACCCGGGGACAAAGGTAATCCACTCAACACACATCGTTTCATCCACAACGCAGCATTCTGAGTAAGTGATCACATGAGGAGCTCGTGATTCTGGGTTGGAGTCAACATGTCTTGATCAAATATGTCCAACTCTACATTCAACCTAGTAACTTATAAACCCAAGGAACAACTACGCTTCTCTCAAAACTAGGATTGTTCATAGGTCCGAACCTGGATTGGATCGGTCGGACCGGAACAATGCGGACCGGATGGACCGAAAAACTTATAATATTTACAAAATTATAGGTCTGGACCTGGACCGGAACAGTATCTAAATAAAAAATTTCTGGTGTATTTTATTAGTTTTATTTAAAAAAAAATAGGACCGAACCGGACCGATTGTTGACCGAATTGGTTGGACCGAAGACCGGACCTGTTATTCTCGGCCCGGTTCGTTCCAGTCCGATTTTTGGACCGGACAGGAAATGGACCGAATTATTTGGTCAAGGTCCGGTCCAAAACCGATCCAGGACCGGATGGACCGAAAAACTTGTAATATTTACAAAATACAAAATTATAGGTCCGGACCAGGACCGGACCGGAACAATATCTAAACAAAATATTTCCGGTCTATTTTATTATACTTTTTTTTTTAAAAAAAAAGACCGGACCGATTGTGGACCGAATTGGTTGGACCGAAGACCGGACCTGTTGTTTTCGGTCCGATCCGATTTTTGGACCGGACCGGAAATGGACCGAATTATTCGGTCCAAGTCCGGTCCAAAACCGGTCCAGGACCGGATGGACTGAAAAACTTGTAATATTTACAAAATTATAAGTCCGGACCTGGACCGGACCGGAACAGTATCTAAACAAAATATTTCTGGTTTATATTATTAGATTTTTTTTATAAAAAATAGGACCGGACTGGACCAATTGTTGACCAAATTGGTTGGACTAAAGACCGGACCTGTAGTTTTCGGTCCGGTTCGATCCGGTCCGATTTTTAGACCGCATCGGACCGGAAAAATGCCCAGTCCTACTCAAACCCAGTTCTAACATCTTAATATAAGACCAGAGATAGGACAAAACCAAACTGAATTTACACATATCTTAACAGTTATCACACTGCTAATATGTCGCCACAGGCTCAAGGATCATCATGAAATTCAAGTGTAAGAGTCATCGCAATATTAAAATGTCACCAGAATAAAATTTTGAAGGTCATCGCCAGAGATAACGGTCAAGTTTGACCATCGGTCTTGTAGCATGCATCATTAATAGTTAAATTTATAGGTTTTATCAATTTTTTCTCATAAAAAGGTTAAAATTAAGATTCATTATAATATTTGTTCCATTTTAGTTTACCCACAAAAGTAGATTAGAGCTAGAAGAATTAAAAGATGGAGATCATCTAACCAATATTGATCGATAATCAAATCGAATCCCACCTCACTTGTCTCCTTATTTAACTTGATTTTGTCTTCCTTTTTTGTTTGATGAGATCACAAATCCACCAAAACTAGACTTCCGTCGCTTTCAAATCCCACCGATTGCTATAATATGTACGATAAGAATTTGATTTATACGAGTGTTGATGTTATTTAGATGTAGTAAAGAGAACATATTAAACGTGCGAGTGATTAGCGGAGTAGGGGCGGTGGACGGTGGTTGACCGGTGGTGGCTTTGTGATATATCGCATACAATCATGCAAAGATTATTATGGTTCCATTGGCGGCCATGAAAGCTAAGTAGAGGACCACATTTACAATTACAGTTGTTATTATTAGTATGTGGGAAATTTTCAATGATAGTTAAGATATGAAAAATACTTAATAGTTGTGATTATCATGATAAGTATAAGTCATATCCAAAATAGAAATGATAAGATCGTGCACTCAAAAATATATGCGTTCACCATAATCTTTGTAGACGTAACATAACCCATCGAGCTTAATTATCTAAATGAAGATCATGGCACTAAAAAATGGTCCCAAAATTAGGGTGGGAAGTCAATTCACGGTAATCTTGTATGTTTAGTGATCGCAGTTATTGGTTATTGCTATTCGTATCATGGTTTCGTGTTATACGTACCAGAGGTACGGTTACGCCACGCGTAACCGTAAAAAAAAATTTAAAAAATTTAAACCTACTACGACTACGTGTCATTTTCCTTAGTTTTTTTTATCGGATTTTTTGATATGGGCGACTACGCATACGTCATGCATAGTCGTAGTCCTACTAAGTCTACGCATGGCGTACGTGTAGTATGGCTATGCATCCGCCGTGCGTAGTCGTAGCCATTTTCCTTTATTTTTTAAATGAAAAGCTTGTTGCTACGGCTACACGTGATGTAGGCGTAATCAGGGTATGAATAGCACGTTTCATGTGGTAAGAATAGCAATCTCGAAAGTTACTTTATACTAATGTATTCAGATTTTTTTTTTGGTGGGACTAATGTATTCAGATTGACCGTGACGCAAAAGAAAAAAAGAAGAAGAAGAAGCAGTGTCAGCCGTGAGGCCCATTAATTTGGAGGAGCCCGACGCTATGGGCCTTACGATTCTGCATTCAGCCCAAATGTATTATCCTAAGACAAGAAAAAACAAACGTAACTACTAATGAAAGATTAGCATCAACTAATAAAAATTATGTAGAAAACTAATTAAAAAAATGTATATAGGAATATGTAGGTTGGTTGTATGGTCGAGAGTGAATAACCGACATTGTTGCTGCATATTATTGACATAGGTTGCACGTAGTGGCATTTTTTGTACCGAGTCTACAAGCGGATCATAGTAAAGAGGGTACGAAAACATTAAATGTCCTATTTGTATAAATTTATTAATATTTCACTATGTGTTACTTTTCTAATTTATATTTTTTGTGGGTGACATTAAACATACAAGATCATATGTCAATTTGGTGATTAAAACACGCAATTTTCCATTAAAGTTATTATAGCTTGATGTATTTTTCGAATTTGGAGTTCACGTAGTAACCTATGGTTGGTGGTGGAGTGTCGACAATGGTGGCGCCTTGACGATAATCGGAGCCGTCAAGGGTTTTGGTTCCAACGCAGTGAGGGGAGATGGTCTTGGGTGTGCTCCGCAAGACACGTTTCAAATACACATTTGTTTTGTTTGGGTGGCTTCTTGCAAAAAAATTGACTCTAAGGGTGGTTTGATGTAAACTTTTTTACTATGGGTGGTTCATTGAAACCAAAGTGAAATAAGGGTTATTTAATATAATATTCTCTTCTTCTTTTTTTATATTATGTAAACGTTGGCACACCAAAGTCGCAACCATCTTTGATCATAATTACAAAACAAATTTCTCTTATTTTAGTTATAACTTTCTCTCATTTTATCTTTGCTCTTGGTCTTCATCTCAAATTTCGGTTCAAATCTGGAAAATGTTTCTACATCGAATGATCTATAAGTTTAAATGTACAATTTCTTCAAAGAATTATCAAAATCCAACTATTTTATGAATTTATATTTTCGAAAATAGGGGAAAGGTTCATCTTTAAAATTGAAAATTTGAGCATTTTGTGTTGTTTTAATGAATAAAAGGTTGAATTATGTTAGAAATGCGCCAATGAGTATTATCAGATAATAAATTTAGACAAAATGATCTAAATATGGATTTAGAAACAATCAGAAAAAAATTATTCGTTGAAGTTCGGTTTACTACATGCGTTCGAGTTCAACGTGAAATAGCTTGCTCCACGCCGAGAGCCTATATGAAACTTCTATTTGTATGTCAGGTTTCAATGTATGTGCAAGATCATATTTCACGTTGAGACCAAAAAATTTAAACACAAATTTTTTAAGTTTAACAACATTATCAACGTTGAACTCCACCACCTGAATTGAATGCACCATGGAAAGATATAAACAAAGAGTTAAAGTTAGTGTTTTGAAATCTCAAATGCAAATAAAAGAACAAAACATTACTTGGTAATATGTAACAACTCTATGGTTTCATGACATTGTAATGCTTATACATTTTAAAGCATACGAATTAACATGTAAGCTTATATATATAATTGAAGTATAAAAACTATCGATATTATGTTAAGTGTGGAAATGTCTCACATTGACAATATGATATAATGTGAACCTTTAATCCTAATATTTAAGTCTTAGGGCTATTCTTCCTATTTTCAATTAATTTTAGGATGGAACTGAAGACTTGTGTACAGGTTCACTTTAACGTGTGGTTGGATATAAAAAGATAAATTAACATAATAAAAGATTAAAATGGACTATGATGCAAGTATTGGGTGCGGGCGACGGTACAAGTCAATCGAGTGATGGGTTTTGTGTTGCTCACCCATAGTATCCAACTGATAGGTTTTGGTGGAAGAAGACCACACAAATGGTGGAGGTAGAACCACAAATATATTGATGTAGCAATAATCCTTTATATAGGGATTACAATAAAATAAGAATAAAATAATAAATATTGCAATAATAGAATTAAATATAAATTAGTATAATATAACAAAATAATATCGTTATTTATTTAATAGGGAGGTATTATGATATGTATCTTTCAATACAAACCCGTCACCCGAATTTAACCTGTTTATTTATGTGCTTTCGCATGTTTTTTACGGGATAGATTTTGGGACTCCCTCGAAAACTCTCATCCCTATTGCCAACGAAAGGAAAGTATGGGTGATCTAGCACAATTTACTCTTAAAACAAAAAGTCTTTTAACTCATCAAATTGATTGAAGAAGAAAGTTTAGGCTACATGACATATTGACATGTGATGCTTGGCAATCACATAAATGCAACCTTAGTTTCACAATTCAACAAAGATTTATAGTAGTAGAAAGTACACATTGTAATTCATTTTGCGTATTCATTATTCGACCCTCTAGATAGCAAGAAGTAGGCCAGGCATGGAAGTGGCCCCACCAGCCTTATTCTTGCAAGCAAGCTGGCTCTGCCAAATGGTTGCCCAACCATCATCAATGCCATTCCTTAGGTCTCTAACGGTAACCCAAGTGTTGAAGTACTCCCTGAATTGGGTAATCACCCCATCTTCCCTCACCGTCCACACATGGACCCAATAGGCTCGATCGCCCTTCCAACCCTCCGCCACCACCCACCGCCCTCCGTCGAGGGCAGCCACCGCCCTCGGCTTGAAAGCAAACCCACCCTCCGATTCTCCCGTCAGGACACGCATCATGTGGTTGCACTTTGGTGGGCCATGGAACCACCACTCCAAGTCGGTGGCTAGGAGGTTTGAGACCTTTTCAGGGTCTCCTTTGGCTAAGGCCTTGTATAAGCCTTCTACTATTGCCTTATTTCTCTTCGAAGTAGAGCTCTCCATATATATGTATGTATTACTTGCAAGATTAGGGTTTTGGAAATTGGTGTGTTTGTGAATGAATATATGGTTTGTGCAATGGGTATATATATACACACACATAGAACTAGAGAAGATGGATGGAGGAGGTGCGTGAGGTGAGTGTGTGGGATATAGACATCAACATTAATGTGAGGGAAATATGATTGAGTAGAAAGCGTGTGATGTTTTGAATGCTAGCTAGGTATTTGTGTTTTTATTGGTTAGAGCTCCATGTTTTGTGGGACTCACGATGGGACTATGCAAATTTTGGCTTTCTTTTCTTTTTGGGAAATTCAGGCAAATGTTCATATAGTTTCGTATTTTTCGAATTTTACTCAGAGGTTTTTTATATTTTGGATGGTGCCCTTGTATTTTAGTATTTTTCGAAAAATGTCCAATGTCATTTAAAATGTAAGAGGATGTCAACTTAAAATAATTTTTATAAAAGACATCGTACAAAATATATATCCTCATTTATCATTTAAAAAAAAAATAAGTTTTCTCATTTAAAATAAATACTTTGGTTAAATTCTCTTTACAATTTAAATAAAATTGGACATTTTTTAAAAAAAATTTAAAATGCAAAGACACTATTCAAACTAAAAAAAATCTTTGGACAAAATTCGAAAAATTGCAAATGGCATGGATATCATCCGGAGTTTCCTTTGTTTTATTTTGATAGGGGCATAATGGGAAACATAGAATATAAAATCGGGTGCTGAAAAGGTGCCAGGTTGGACCAAGATTGACCGGGTTGACGGTTTTGACTGATGAAGTGTCGCATTTGGCATTCGACAATGACAGCTGCTCACCCCGCCCCACTGCATGCTTTTTACGCCAATCCCAACACCTAATTTTACCCTTAAAAGGCGATCTCCCACTTAATACACTTCCATTCTTTTTAGAACATAAAACTATGATTTTGAGTTTGGATATTCCCTCGACAACGGAAAAAATGACAATTTCTTGCGTTTTGAAATGGGATTGTTTGAACAAGGATATAAAGTAGGGAAGGGTAGGAGGGAATTGGATCATCGCACGTTTCATTTTGATTGTTAGAGATGACACGAGACCGGGACGAACTTTATTTTTTTTTATTGGTCCTATTTTTTACTTATGATTGTTTATAATGTTTAAATTTTACGATTTGTACACAAAAATAGTCGTGTACATCATACTTAAAACGAAAAGTATTATAATTTTTTTTTTTTTGAAAAACGGAAAGCGGTTAGGTTGGTCTATCTCCTAGAGGTAGTCCATCCTAAAGCATCTTTGCGGATAAGAACACGAAGTTCGGGATCGTCAGAAAAGCATGTGTTGGGGTTCGATATTCCCAGATGGGTAAGTCGGTCAGCAACACAGTTGATTTCTCTGAAAATATGTCTGATATGGACTTCGTCAAAGAAATGGAGATCTAACATGAAGTCAGAAATAATCATCTCGACCTCCCACGGGCAACACCATAATCCTTGGAGTGCCTTGATAACACAAAGATTATCACCCTCGATTACGATCTTTTTTTTTTCTTTAATCTGATAGCCTCTTGTAGGCCTGATTTGAGAGCATAAGCTTCAACTTTTATTACCGAGTTAAAGTTATTTTTTTTCCGCATCAAGGCTAACAACTTCACCCTTGTGATCCCGAATCACAAAGCCGATAGATGTTTAAACATTTATAATATAATTAACTTTTGTTTATACATCTAATAAAAGTTCAATCCATAAAAAACTATAAATGTATTTTGGTATTTGAAATTTTATTAAGGGAAATTTCGGATGTATCCTCGTGGTTTGGGGTATTCCGGATTTTGCCCAACAGTTTTTTCAAGTTCGGATGATACCCTTAAGTTTATATTGTTTTCCGGATTTTGCCCAAATTTATTAAATTTTTTTTAAATTTATTCAAAGCATACAAAAGAAAATAAACTAAAATTAAAAAACAAATTAAAATAGAAAGAATGATTTATTTATTTTAAAACTAAAGTAAAATAGTAAATTTTTTTATTAAAAAAATGTTTTATATTAATTTAAAACTAAATTAATTAGATAATTTTTAAAAAATTCAAAAAAATCAGTGTTTATTTTATTTATAAAATAAATAAATTGGGTTAGCATTTTTTAACAAAATCTAAAAACATAAGTGTTATTCTTATTTAAAAAATAAATAAAATAAGAATTCTATCAAAATTTTTTAAAAAATCACTGTTTTAATTTATTATTAAAATAAATAAATTAGTTTTCTATTTTATTTAATTTTTAATATTAATTTATTTTCTTTCTTTCAGTTTTGGAAAATAAATAAAATAGAAAAATTATTTATCTATTATAATAATAAATTAAATCAGTGATTTTTTTAATTTTTTAAAAGAGTCCTTATTTATTGATTTTTTAAATAAATTATAACACTTATATTTTTTGATTTTGTTACAAAAATGCTAATCCAATTTATTTATTTTTAAAATAAATAAAACACTGATTTTTTTGAATTTTTTAAAAGTTATCTAATGAATTTATTTTTAAATCAATATAAAATATATTTTTTTAAAAAAAATTACTGTTTTACTTTATTTTTAAAACAAATAAATTATTCTTTCTATTTTAATTTGTTTTTTAATTTTAGTTTATTTTCTTTTGTATGTTTTTAATGGAATTTAAAAAAGTTTAATGAATTTGAGCAAAATCCGGAAAACAACATAAACTTAAGGGTACTATCCGAACTTGAAAAAACTGTTGGGCAAAATTCGGAATACCCCAAACCACGAGGGTACCATCAGAAATTTCCCTTTTATTAATTTGAACATGCATATTTTTTTTCAAATATGTAACTATTGTTTTGGGCTTAGTAGTGGTTAAATTATCTTTTAATATCCGTTAGGTCTAATACGTGGAGGGTTTGCTCGTAAAGGTGAAGCTACATAGAAGCCTTTCAGGGTTCCATCCTAAAACCAATGAGCAATAGGAGAAGTAGCCATCGGACTTATATGTTCGGTTCATACAGTATCAAATTGTTGATGTGAGACCCATTTCCACACATTAACACTCCCCTCAAGTGCAAATATCCTGGACTAGTTGACACTTGACACATAGCCTTAAGGCCGGCTTAGCCAAATGGGCGGCATCTCGCTAATCACAACCCAAATTCAGGATAATGAGACCCGGATCGGATCTGCTCTGATACCATGTTAAATTATCTTTTAATGTCCGTCGGGTCTAATACGTGGAGGAATATCCTGGACTAGTTGACACTTGACACATAGCCTTAAGGCCGGCTTAGCCAAATGGGCGGCATCTCGCTAATCACAACCCAAATTCAGGATAATGAGACCCGGATCGGATCTGCTCTGATACCATGTTAAATTATCTTTTAATGTCCGTCGGGTCTAATACGTGGAGGTTTGCACGTAAAGGTGAACCTACACACAAGCTTTTCGGGTTCCATCCTAAAACCAATTGGCAATAGGAGTAGTCCTCAAACTTATATGTTAGGTTCACACGGTATCATATTGTCGATGTGGGACACATTTCCACGCATTAACAGTAGTTCAATTTTATTTATATTTTAAATTAAAAAATCTATTATACATGGGACGGAACCGACTTAGCACGATGTAGAAGTTAAAGGCCGTATACCATCCGAATATTTTTTTACAAGACGAGTCCATGACGGGATTGCTATTTTTAACCGAAATTCCGTCGAGATCGGGATGGGATGATGATTTGCGAGATTTGTGTCCAACCCTAAGATAAAGAGATTATAAGGAAAAGGAGACTTGGTAAAATAAAATTAGAGAGGTAATACGAAAGTGAAGAATTTTTTTAAATATATTTTAAAAAATACCCTATAGTTATTGTTTTATATTCTATTTAAACCGTATCGTCTATATAATATCTTACTCGCTTACAAATATCCAATATATTAAGAAAATTAAAAGTAAAAGTTAATGATATAATATTTGTTGATGCACAATAATTAATAACTAGTGTATTATCCGCACTTTGTGTGGGTTCAGTTATAATAAATATTCAATACTTATAAATTTGTATGTATGTTTTTGTAAGATAAAAATCCAAAAAATGAAATTATAATCAATATTATGATTTTTAATTCTCTTTTAAGTATTTATCTCTTCTAATTAATTAATTTTTAAATTGATTTGTTAAGATATGCTTGTTGGTAAAAAAAATCACAAAGTTTAAAAACTATTTTTATTTAAAAAATTTAGAAATAAAATTTCAATTTATATTAACATTTAGAAATCACTTTTTAAAATAATTTTTTAGACTTCGAGAAATCTGGCGTTGACACGTGGAAATAGAGGCTTCTGCTTTAATAGATATAAGATAATTGTATAAGAGAATGGTGAAATGTAAAGAATTATATGAGTATAAAGGATATACCATTTTAAATATACATATAATAAATAATAAAATTAGATATATTTTTTTTGTAAAAGGTTTAAGTATTAATTACACTTAAGGGGTCGTTTGGTATCGATATCCTATTAAAGGTGTGGGTATACATATACCCGATGTTTGATATTTCATGATATCGGGATCTAATTAATACCCTAATATCTGAATTTTCCCTTTTGATATACTTATATTTTTGGAGGTATCGGTAGAGAGTTGAGAGTCCTTCCTTCTCTCTCGAAATTTCTTTTCTTCTTTCTCGCACTTCGAGTAGCTTTTCCTTCCCTTCTCCCGCTACCTGCCGCTGCCAACCATGATAGCTACAGCCGAGCCTACTGCTGCATCACCGATCGGAGTAGCCGCCTTTCTTTTTTAGGGTTCTGAAAATCCCTCTTTCTTTATAGTGTGAAATATGTTCTTTAGTGTTAAAGGTATCACTATTGTTTTGTGCCAAATGTATGAATTATTTTCCTTCACTGTTGTTTTGTGTTAATGGTAAGATCGAGTAGGGTTGAAAGTCAGATGTTTCCGTCACCGTTGTTGTAACACCCCAAGTTCTAGGAACTCGAAGCGCTACGGGCTAGGACCGCACAGTGAGTCCCAACCTTCAAAGTAGCAACAACAAACGGATTTTACAACAAGGCACAGACGAATGAAAACCAAAACTCAATATAAAACCAAAGGTTCAAACAAAGGAAAACGTAAAAGACTCGCAGCCGAGTTCAAACAAAAGGGAAACAACAAAAGAAACAAAACCCCGATCCCGTCCTATAATGTACGAAAACCCCAGCTGACCACACCATCCGGATCACTCAGCAGCATCCTGAACCTGCGGAACATCTACAACGACGGTACAAACCGTTAGCTAACATTCAGTATACTAGCAAGAGCTTAAAGGCACAAACACACATAAGATAACGTAAACATATAGCATGCTTTCACTCAACCGATTATTATCTTTCATTAAGTCATTCATTACTAATTCAACTTCTTTTGTCACACGAGAATCCTTTCGAAACTCGCCTCCGCTTCCGTCTACCAAAAGGAATAGATCAGTACTATACGTTACCTGCAGGCCTGAGTCGCAAGAGCATTTTCCAGTTTCTCCAATACTAAACTGGACAAGAGGTTACCGCCCGGTTATAATACACTTGAGCCAATTAAGGTTATAAGGGTGAATCATAGTTCTGTTTTCCGTTATAACAATAATAAACAACACAAACAAGTCAATACAATCCAACTAGTACGCGGAATGAAGCTAAGTAAGTCCAAGGGACTTACCTCACTCGAAGGTAACTTAAATCTCAACACAACTCAGGAACAACTCAAGAGAAAGCTCAGTTTCCCTCAAGAAAGGAGCAAAGAAAGCCTGTACGAACAAGCAACGCGGATCAGGAACGAAACGGTTGCTAGAAGTCTATAACTTCTAGTCTCAATGATCTCTAAGAGATCTCCACAAGTTAAGGGATCAACCTTAGTCTAACAGCATACTCAGGAATCAAGGAACAACCATAAGGATCAAGGAAAGGAACGAGGAAAGCAAGGAAGGAAGCAACTCACCAAAGACGGGAGTTACTGTAGAGCAAACCGCATGGGTGGTTGGACAGAGGCGCAGGGGCGGCACGTGACAGAGGCGCAGGGGCGGCTGTGTGCAGGCGCGGGGGTGGATCTTCGATACAAGCTACTGTCGGGCTTCTCTTTGACAGAACTCACAGCAAGAGACACCAAAGCTCGAACCTTTGACTCCAACACGTCAAGACTCAACTCCAAAGAACCTGAGAACAACAAAGGATCAACAACGTAACGCTCCACAAGAATCAATGCTCAAGCTTGATCCTTGGAGAAGAAGGAAAGAGAAAACGAAGAGGAAAACGAACAGAAGAGAAGCAAGGTGCATCAACACATGAACGTGATGAAGAATAAGGGAGGAAGAACTTACACGTTCAGCAAGAACACAGGGGCAGGGCTGCAGCACTCTAGGGTTGAAGAAGACGTAAGCAAGAAACGAGAAAAAGAGGAAAAGACGGGAATATAAAGGGACTGGGTGGAAAGATAAACGGAAAAGGCATCTAGGGTTTAGAAGGAAGATCAGGAAACCGGCTCATAAGATAGAATATCGGATATTCTATCTATGGAAGGAAGATAAAGCGAACGAAAGAAAGATCGGGCACGATCTGTCATCAGCCGCAGGGGCGGATTACCTCAGCCGCAGGGACGGCCTTCTTCACCGCGGGGGCGGTGAAGGCAAGACTGGGGTCTTACATCAGATCCTCCTAAAAAGAAGTTTCATCCCGAAACTTGCAAAAGCCCAACGATCACAACAACACACAGAAACAAAATGAACTCATATATTCCCACTCGGGGCACGTAACTCAAACGTCACAAAAAGCGTGCGCAACGCAACAAGGGAAAAACTGAAACAAACGACTATGCTAAAGGTGCATCCACTCAACGTAAAACTCCGGATAGTTCCTTTGGATACTATCCTCTGTCTCTCAAGTCGTCTCATCAGCTCCTCGCATCGACCATTGAATCTTCAACATCGGTATGTCCTTCGAACGCAAGCATCTCGTACTACGCTCCAAGATAGCCACCGGGTGCTCTACGAACGTGTGGTCTGGCTCGATCACTATGTATTCGTGACTGACGATGTGTCTCGGGTCTGGTATGTACTCCCGTAGCTGAGACACATGGAAGACTGGGTGAACACCCTCGAGTCTCGGTGACAACGCACGTCTGTATGTTGCCTCTCCAACTTGCTCAAGAATCTCGAACGGTCCAACGTATTTGGGGATCAGCTTCCCCTTGACACCAAAACGTCTGACACCTCATGTCGGGGATACTCTCAACCAAACCTGAGCTCCAACTCTGAACTCCAGAGGTCTGTGCCTCTTATCTACATAAGACTTCTGTCAACTCTGTGCTGCTAACATCCGCTCTCGGATCACTGCTACTCGAGCCATGTCATTCTGAATCTGCTCAGATGCTACTCCGCTAGGACTACTAGGATCGTCCCAACACAACGGTGTACGGCATCTCTGTCCGTATTAAGCCTCATAAGGATCCATCCTGATTGATGTGTGCCAACTGTTGTTGTACAAAAACTCCACTAAGGAAAGGTGATTTGGCCACATCTGTCCCGAGTCTAACACACAAGCTCGTAACTTGTCCTCCAAAGTCTGGATGGTCCACTCAGACTGACCATCGGTCTGAGGATGATAAGCTGTCGTGAATTGTAGACTTGTACATAGGGCGGCGTGAACCTGCTGCCAAAACCTCGAAGTGAACCGTCCGTCTCTGTCAGAGACAATAGTCTTAGGTACTTCATGAAGTCTCACTATTTGTCTCGTGAACTCCTCTACCAATCGACTCACCGGCCACGTTTCCTTGATTGGAATGAAATGTGCGGTTTTCGTCAGTCGATCTACTATGACCCAGATAGCATCAAAACCTCGACTCGGTCTCAAACCGGTCACAAAATCCATAGAGGTGTCTTCCCACTTCCACTGAGGGACGGGAAGTGGGTGTAGCTCGCCTCCTGGTTTATGATGCTCGACCTTGACCTGTTGACAGGTCGCATACTGAGCTACATATCTCGTCACGTCTGGCTTCAGACCTCCCCACCAAAAAGAGCGTCTGATATCCTGATACATCTTACTCGCACCGGGATGGACTGAGTAAGGTGAAGAGTGAGCCTCCTGAAGGATCCTCTGTCTCAACTCTCGATCTGACGGCACACAAACACGCTCCTAGTGTCTCAAAAATCCATCAGCACTAACTGCAAACTACGGTGCCTCTCCTCGAGACATCCGGTCTCGGATTTGTGTCAAAGCTGGACAACTCTCCTACTTTTGTCGGATTTCGGCCAACATACCAGGTACTATCTCCAAGGTGGACAACTGACTGTCGGAATCCAAAAAGTGGATATCCATCTCTAGCCATGCAAGATCTCTCTATAACTGTGGCTGAGCTGTTAGTCTAGTGATTGCCATCTCCCGGGGAGTCTTCCTACTGAGGGCATCTGCTACCACGTTAGTCTTCCCCGGGTGGTATAAGATCTCAAGATCGAAGTCCTTGATCAACTCCAACCATCTACGCTAGCGGTTATTCAACTCCCGCTGAGTGAATATGTACTTCAGGCTCTTATGGTCTGTGAAAATCTGTCACATAGCTCCGTACAGATAATGTCTCCAAATCTTCAAAGCATGAACCACAACAGCCAACTCAAGGTCATGGGTAGGGTAATTCTACTCGTACGTATTTAGTGGTCTAGACGCGTAAGTAATCACCTTACCCCTTTGCATCAAAACACATCTCAATCCCAGCTTGGATGCATCGTGTTCGCTCCAAACGGTGTGTGCAAGCTTTAAATTTATAACCCTAGACGTAAGCTTAAAACAAGGATGCGAACCCGCAGTGTAAGGGTCAATCGTAGTAAAAGCAAGGAATTCCAGGGGTCGATCACAGGGACTTAGTGAAACAAAGTCCAATTACGGTAAGCTTTAGCAATCACTAACCACAAGTAATTAAAACAATCAAAGATGATAAAAGTCAATAAAGGAAATATGCAATTCTAGGGATTAAAGCATCTAGTTGTGGTTCCAACTCAAGATCTAAAGATAAGCGGACAAAGCTGAGGTTTTTGCGTGGGAAAGGTGTTACTAAAGTGGAATAGATAACCGGGTAAGTCTCACTACTCACTAATCCCAAACCGTAACTCCTATTACCGGGTAAGTCTCAATGAATTAAGATAAAGAACTATAACCTCAAACTAACACACCATCTAAGGGAATAGAATCAACCTTTACCGGGTAAGTCTCAGGCTAACTCACAAAGATGGAATGAAAGCACACTCAAACCCCAATAAAGGATAAACCTTTATTACCTATACTTATGATCTTAGGTAAACAAACTAAGGAATTACCGGGTAAGTCTCATCCTAAGCTTGCATTGAACCAGGAAAGGTGTAATAAGAATAGGATTTGGCAAACTCTAACACTTAACTCTCAGTTTCGGATCAGATAAATCACCTCGGTCAGAAGAATTCCACCCCGGCCGAGATGTTCATCGACTGAGCGAGATGCTTAGGGTTAAGGTTAAAGACTCGAACTTTCAGGGTCCTACTGTGATTAAGATCATTCTATCATTGTTTTTCCCACAACCTTCAGTCAATCACCCTAGAATCACACAAAGAGATTAGCCACTCATCATCATGAAAGTATTAATCAAATATATGGGAAGAAAGTGAATATTTTAACAAGAAGAGTTTAATGAAAAGACTTCAATAACTGAATCAAATATCACAACAAAGCGTTCCTTGGATAGAAATCTAACAAGACAAGACAACAAGGAAGGGAATCTAAGATGATCTTACAAAAACCCTTCAAAAGCTATAAAAGCTACAATCTTGCTTCTTCAACCTTCAAAAAGGTTCTTCAAATCTCCCAACTGGAGTATGGCCGCAATGGTGTAGTAGGTGTAAGCAAGGTGATAGCGGATGTTCCGGCTGTATGCGGGGTGTCGGATTTGTGGGAAATCCGACCCTTTTTATAGGAAAATAACCCTCCAAAGATAAGATATCTTAGAAAGATCTCTTCTCATAAAAATAGGTAAAATATATGATCTATAATATCTTCTTCCTTCCAGGAGCCAAGCCCAAAAATATAAGATCTCTTTCCAAAGATAAAAGATCTCAAACAAGAATAAAATATTCTCGCCGCGTCCCAGGTGTTCGCCTCGGTCGAGTCGACTTCTCTGGATCACCTCGGTCGAGGTGAATCTATGGTCAACCGAGGTGAGTCACAACTGAAAGTGAAATCTCTCAAATCTGGTCCAAAGTGAATCTCTAATCCATGGCTATGCTTCCTGGATGTTTCCTTATGTTCTTGAATGTAGCTCTAATGACTCTATAGCTCCTTTTTGATGCAAAACGTGCCATTTTACCTACGATTACAACAAAACTAGGTGTAGACCTCGATTCCCGCAAAGGTAGATGAAATGGTAATATAATCACATATTATACATACAAACATGGAGATTATTGAAGATAAAACGTCTAAACAAACCCCAAAATATAGACTATAATTCATGCTATCACATCGCTGTAAACCACAAAATCCTCAATGCCCTCTGGCTGAGCTATGATAGGAGAAGAGGTCAACCTCTTCTTCAGCTCCTCAAAGCTCTATAGGCACGACTCGGACCATACGAACCTAGTAGACTTCCGCAAAAGGAAGTGAGTGGTCGGGCGATAACTGAAAAGCCCTCAACAAAACGCCTGTAGTAGCCCACCAATCCTAAGAAGTTGCGTACCTCCTTGACTTTGTAGGAGGCGGCCAAGAAGCTACTAACTCAATCTTCACCGGATCTACCTTGATCCCTTCAGCTGAAACAATGTGACCAAGGAATTCTACCTCGGATATCCAAAACTCGCACTTAGAGAGCTTGGCGTAGAGTTCTCTATCCTGTAAGACCTGAAGAACGATCCTCAAGTGTCCTACATGCTCCTCTCTACTGCGAGAGTAAACCAAAATATCGTCGATGAAGACAACCACAAACTGGTCTAGGAAGTCGATGAGGATGTTGATCATCAACTCCATGAAGACTGCTGGCACATTCGTGAGGCCAAATGGCATCACTACAAACTCGTAGTGTCCTTATCTGATCCAAAATGTCGTCTTGGCTACGTCCTGCTCTCTCACCCTCAGCTGGTGATATCCAGATCTCATATCGATCCTCGAAAACACTTAAGCTCCATGCAGCTGATCCAAAAGATCATCGATACGGGGCAATGGGTACTTGTTCTTTATCGTCACCTTGTTCAGCTCTCGGTAGTCGATACATAGCCTCATTGACCCGTCTTTCTTCTTGACGAAGAGAACTGGTGCGCCCCAAGGAGATACACTAGGGCGGATGAATCCCTTCTCTGCTAACTCCTCGAGCTGCTTCTTCAACTCAAGCATCTCGATATGCGTCATACGATAAGGAGCCTTAGAGATTGGTCTCATACCGGGATCTAGATCAATGCCAAAGTCTACACTCCTCTGTGGAGGTAAACCTGATGGCTCTCCAAAGACGTCAGCAAACTCGCAAGGTACTGGAATCTCCTCCAAAGCTGGACTAGTACTATCCTTCATGGCATAGCACCAAAAAGTCTCGCATCCCTGACTGATAAGTCTTGCAGCTCGAACTGCACTGATGACTATACTAGTCTTCCCGAGATCCCATCCTCGAGAGTCTCAACATGGCCTACATTTGTAGTTACTATCACTGTCCTCTTGCCGATGTCCAGAACTACTCGATGTCGATCCATCCAATCCATACCCAGAATAACTTCTTCATGTACTAAGTACATGCCGAAGAAGTTAGTTGGCCACTCGCGACCTCCCAATCTAATAGGGCAATCGCAAATCTCTCGTATACCGCGAATTTTACCCCCATCGGGTAATCCTATAAAGAAGGGTCTACCTTCTACAGTAACTAAGGTCAATCTATCTACACATGCATCAGATATGAAAGAATGTGTAGCACCGGTATCGAAAAGAATTCTGATAGTAACTACAAAAAAGCAAGTCACTGCAGAACGCAGCTCTGATAGTAACTCTGATAGTAACTACAAAAAAGCAAGTAACTACAAAGAATGTGTAGCACCGGTATCGAAAAGGGTCTACCTTCTACCGCGAATTAATATGAATGGTACCTGTAGCTGCTGGTGATGTCGGCTCTACAACACTCCTCGACTCGTGCTCTCTGGCTGATGCATCTCTGGGGTCAGGCGTACCACCTCCTCGTCTTCCGCTCTGACGGCAGAACGCAGCTCTATGTTTGGACATGCCACCAAAAAAGCAAGTCACTGCAGGCTTCTCACAATCTGCTCGAACGTGTCCGACACCTCGCAGTTATGACATTGTTGTCCTCTACTGAAACTCTGTATCGTCTGCTAGATCCCAAAGTGACTTATCGTCTGAACATGCTCGAATCCTGATGCTCTAGCTCCAGCACTGGCTGGTCCAGTCTTCTGTCTCTTCGCAAGACCTCCTGCATGAAGATCTCTCTTGGAATCCGGTCGCTTCCTGAGCATACTTCATTTTGACTCCAACGCTAAATCCATGTGGTCTAGCCAAATCTCAACTTTCGAACTTGCTCCATCTTGAGCTCTGACGTTCTCAACTGATTTCACGGGTACTGGCGGTGCTGGTGCAGGTCCTCCAGTCTTGATAGCTTCTTAAACTCTTTGCAGGTAGTCGCGATATGCAGATACTTTGATGGTCACTTGACCGGACTCGATTGTTTGTGCTCTTTGTGTTTTGGACTTCTTGATAGTCCCGTTCCCTACTTCGGGAACACCTCTCTAAGTAACTTCTTCAACGAACGCCTCGGTGATAAGCGGATCAGCAACTGGGCTTGGTCCCGAACTCTAGCTAGTGGAGGTCCTTCTGCATGTTCTCGTCCACGAACGACAGGTGGAAGAGGTGGTCGACCCCTTCCTCGCCCCATAGCAGATGAAGCTTTAGTACGCGCCATCTGCTATAAGGATAGATATATAAGACTATATATATAAGGCCACACTACAGCTAAAACACAAAAACAAAAAGAAAAAAAAACGCATATAAAGGCCAACATACAAGAAACTACACTGCTGAGATCCGCGGAGGTAGTGATGGTCGCCCGTACATCTATCCCAGACCGACAAGTTTTAAAAAAAACCCCTTTTGAAAACGTTAGACCCCTTGCGGGTTCTATTTATTTATCCATCCGACCTTTATAAGATTTCGAGTGCCATTTTTGCCAACCTGGCTCTGATACCATATTGTAACACCCCAAGTTCTAGGAACTCGAAGCGCTACGGGCTAGGACCGCAAAGTGGGTCCCAACCCTCAGAGTAGCAACAACACACGGATATTACAACAAGGCACAAACGAATGAAAACCAAAACTCAATATAAAATCAAAGGTTCAAACAAAGTAAAACGTAAAAGGCTCGCAACCGAGTTAAAAACAAAAGGGAAACAACAAAAGAAACAAAAACCCAATCCCGTCCTATAATGTACGGGAACCCCGGCTGACTACACCATCTGGATCACTCAGCAGCATCCTGAACCTGCGGAACATCTACAACGACGGTACAAACCGTTAGCTAACATTCTAGATAATAGCAAGAGCGTAAAGGCACAAACACACATAAGTTAACGTAAACATATAGCATGCTTTCACTCAACCGGTTATTATCTTTCATTAAGTCATTCATTACTAATTCAACTTCTTTTGTCACACGAGAATCCATTCGAAACTCGCCTCCGCTTCCGTCTACCACAGGAATAGATCTGTACTATCCGTTACCTGCAGGCCTGAGTCGCAAGAGCACTTTCCAGTTTCCCCAATACTGAATTGGACAAGCGGCTACCGTCCGGTTATAATACACTTGGGCCAATTAAGGTTATAAGGGTGAATCCTAGTCCGGTTATCCGTTATAACAATAATAAACAACACAAACAAGTCAATACAATCCAACTAGTATGCGGAATGAAGCTAAGTAAGTCCAAGGGAATTACCTCACTCGAAGGTAACTCAAAGCTCAACACAACTCAGGAACAACTCAGGAGAAAGCTCAGTTTCCCTCAGGAAAGAAGCAAAGAAAGCTTGTACGAACAAGCAACACGGATCAGGAACAAAACGGTTGCTAGAAGTCTATAACTTATAGTCTCAATGATCTATAAGAGATCTCCACAAGCTAAGGCTCAACCTTAGTCTGACATCATACTGAGGAAACAAGGAACAACCATAAGGATCAAAGAAAGGAACGAGGAAAGCAAGGAAGGAAGCAACTCACCAAAGATGGGAGTTACTGTAGAGCAAACCGTAGGGGCGGTTGGACAGAGGCGCAGGGGCGGCACATGAAAGAGGCGCAGGGGCGGCTCTGTGCAGGCGCGGAGGCGGATCTTCGACACAAGCTACTGTCGGGCTTCTCTTTGACATAACTCACAGCAAGGGACACCAAAGCTCGAACCTTTGACTCCAACACGTCAAGACTACCCTCCAGAGAGCCTGAGAACAACAAAGGATCAACAACGTAATGCTCCACAAGAATCAAGGCTCAAACTTAATCCTTGGAGAAGAAGGAAAGAGAAAACGAAGAGGAAAACGAATAGAAGAGAAGCAAGGTGCAGCAGCACATGAACGTGATGAAGAACAAGGGAGGAAGAACTTACACGTTCAGCAAGAACACAAGGGCAGGGCTGCAGCACTCTAGGGTTGAAGAAGACGTAAGCAAGAAACGGGAAAAAGAGGAAAAGACGGGAATATAAAGGGATGGACTGGAAAGATAGACGGAAAGGGCGTCTAGGGTTTAGAAGGAAGATCAGGAAACCGGCCCATAAGATATAATATCGGATATTCTATCGATGGAAGGAAGATAAAGTGAACGAAAGAAAGATCGGGCGCGATCTGTCGTCAGCCGCAGGGGCGGGCGGCCGCAAGGGCGGCCTTCTTCACCGCGGGGACGGTGAAGGCAAGACTGGGGTCTTACAGCTGTTTAATTTCCTTCATTGTTGTTTTGTGTCAATGGTAATTGAAAGGATTGAATCAAATTTTTATATTTGCATCTGATATACTACAACATACCAAACAAGAAAATCATATATTAATTTGATACCCATATTTGATACTTTTAATCTGAATATCGATACCAAACGACCCCTTATAATGTTATATATTGTGAATCAAAATTTTAAATCTCTTATGTCAAATATTATAAAGTTATGCAATTTTACCCAAATATCGTGTTTAGGATGTACAAATGTGCACAAACAAACAAACGATAACAACATTGAAATCAAACATATTTAAGATGTTCTCATTTCATTTTTTTTAAAATCTCACATGGTCTCAACCTTTTATTTATATATTATATATATATATATATATATATATATATATATATATATATATATATATATATATATATATATATATATATATATATATATATATATATAAGTCATTTAGTATAACAAGACTAAGACTCGTTTTTTTTCGATTCCATGTTGTGTTGTTAAAGCTTGGAATGAGGTTGAAATATTTTCAAGATCTGTCGTATAAAGAGAAGGCTTAATTTAAACCGACACATAAACTATAACAATATGTCAAACAACTTTTATTAAAATTCGGGTTAGGTCTTTTCAATCTCAATCCAATTTTTTTTATAACAATTTGATTTTCAGGACATACCAAACAAGTCATTACAATTAAATAAATATCTTCTTTAATCGGGTAATTTTAGGTGTTTTAGGGCTTGTTTAGTAAAAGCATCGATGTGGTTATGGGTGTGGTTGCGGTTGTGCTTTTGTTTTTGAGATTTGTGGTTTATTAAAAAAACCTTGATGTACGTGTTTATTTAAATTGTTCAAAATTAGTTTTAATTTTAAGTAAAAACCAAATTCCTTCTAACCCTAATTTATGTATAAGCTAATCAACACATCAGAAATGAAGGTTCATTATTCTCCTTCGTTCTTCTCCGAAAACTTTTTTTCGGTTCTTCTCACGGCCTTGGATCAAGATGGGTGTTTGCGCTTCATTCTTGTCCTGGTCTTGGCTCAGAACGTTCTCCTTTGTTCTTCTCTTGGCCTTCGCTCAAGAACTTCTTTTTTCGGGGTTGGTGCTTCTTTTAACCTTCGTTCATGAGCTTTTGTAAAGAATGCAGATCATCAAAAGAAGAAGAATAAATTGGGGAAGAAGAGAAGAGCGAATTGGGGAAGTACGACTCTCATTTTTGGTTCAATATTTTGTGAAGAATGCAAAGTATCAAAAGAAGGAAATGTCACAAATGATGAGTATCGACATGGAAAGACAAAGGACATGAATGGTACCCAATTTTACTAAATTTCGTGAATCTTTCAAAACCTCATCAACGAAAACCTGGTTTTCAAAGCTTCAAAACCACAACCATAAATATCATAGTGAAATATGAAATTGTAACTCAACACCATTCAAAAATGCATCCACGTAAAATGAATATAAAAGAAACTCAAGTAACTCTCTAACTAAACACACCATTACTTCTTTTAAAAATACAAGGGTATTTGATAATGACACAAGAAACTACTCCCTTTGTTCAATATTAATTGACGTTTTATACATCTACACACTTTCTAAGATAATTTTATCTGGACTAAAATATCCTTGATAGGTTTTAAATTTGTTCAGTATAGCCACCGTTAATGTGAGCACAAAGTAAAGTTGATCATCCCCGGGCCGTCACATCACGTCCATCCGGTGAAATGGGAAGGTATGAAGTAGGTAAAATTCCCAACTGGATTGCTTAGTCCAACCCAGCCGGACAAACGGGCCGAATCCGGACAATGTATGAAGCCCGGACCGGATCATAGATGTTTTTTTTCATACAAGTAAGATGAAAATAAAAAAGAAGAGGCCTTATTTGACCCAAACAAATATGCCACTAGCCGACAACCTCCCTTTCTTTGAATTTGAGAAAAACCTAAGAAGGCAGAGCTTTCCTCTCCTCTCCTCTAAACCAGCCGTAGAGCTGAATAGTGATTTAAAAAAACCTCAAGAAGCTCTCCTCTCCTCTGAACCAACTCTTTTGTCTGACCTCTCATCTTTGAATCGTGAATCAACTCTCCTTTCCTCTACTTTGAATCATGCCTATCCTCTCTAAGTCGTGATCCAACCCTCTGAATCGGCAGCTCTCGGACCCTACTCTCCTCGAGTCCTCTCTCCCCGCTGGCGCTGAGTTGCTTATCCGTCTTATCTAGTCTCTTTGAGCCCTCATCCTCGCCGAGTCTACTCGAGTACTCGACCTCATTGAGTCTCCTCGAGTCCTCTCCCTTGTTGAGTCTCTTGCCGTCGTCCTCGATTACTCACCACTTCAGATACGGACCAACTGAGTCTCCTCACTAGTGTCCTTTCTGCTCTATATTTTGAGCCCTCACCCTCGCCGAGTCTACTCGAGTACTCGACCTCGTTGAGGCTTTGGTTTGAGACACCATTCGGGTTTCCTCGAGTTGAAACAAAGAGTGAGCCTTTGTGAAGGAAGGTAGCGGATCAGTTTGTTGATTAAAGTTGGCCGCCGCATTATATTCAGCGGGTAGTCCCGAAATCAGTTGAAGAACAAGTCGAGTTTCAAGAACCGGTGAACCAATGCCTTTGAGTTGATCCGCTAAAGACTTGAGTTGTAAACAGTAAGCGTTAATGGACGGAAAGCCAGATAACTTACAATTCGAGAACTCATGCTCGAGGTAGACAACCCGAGTGTTTTTATTATCTTGGAAGATGTCCTTGACTCGATTCCATGCATGAAGTGCAGTATAATCAGGTCGAGGATTTGCAATAGGATATCCCGGGAGACCGTATTGTAAATCCATTGAAGGACCGTTGCGTCAACTTGAAGCCATAATGAATCATCAATATCCGAAGGCTTGGGAACATTCTCATCGATGTGATCGAGGACGTTGTGAGCTTTCGCAGTAACGCAAAATAGGGTAATCCAAGAAGCATATGGAGTGTCATGGTCAAGGACGAGGGTAATATTGTTCTTGATGTTGGAGATTCCGAGAGTGGAATGGAAGGAAGGTTTCCGTTCGGTAGTCATCGGAGAATGTTGGGGAAGGAGAGGGGGGGGGGACGGCGGTAAGGAGGACGGCGGTAGGGTTAGGAAGAGTAGAACAAGGTTAGAGGAACGAGAACCTGTGATACCATGTGAGAATATGATAAATTCTCCTTAGCGTTTTCATCAAGTGATGGGTCATATTAATAACCAAACGTGTTTACATAATTACATAGGGCAACCCTCTATTTGACTCTATTTACATATGAGTTCTATCATGAACCGGTTGAACGAAGTATTCAAATTGAAGCATCTTAATTATGTACTACAAAGATATTGGTTTTACACAAGTTGAATGAAGTTTTCTAGTTAGGCAAAAAACTGAATGCGGGTACCGACTTGGTGGACGGGCACAAACATACTCCGAAGCCCGGGCCCGAGCTTAGCCTGAATTTGACCGAAACCCGGATAACATTAGTTCTTGGAGAGAGGTAAAAAGGCTCGCTCTTAATTGGTCTTGAATGTGTACCCTATCAAATCAATTAACCCTCGTTTGGTTGTAATTCCGGAAACAAAATGAAAATGTGTATAAGTCATATGTGTACCCTTGTTAATGAATCTTTTTGACATATTTTTTTGTGGTTTCATGCAAAATGCATTTATTTTCTCCCATTTTATTTCCCTATAGTGTATTAAAACTAACATATTCTGCTCCAATTACTATAAAATACAAAGAATTATTCCTAAATATTTTATAAATAAGAGTATATATGAACTAAATTCGTTTTTATTTTATTTTCGGAGTTAAAATCAAAGAGGCATAAGTATTTGTTCAAGAAAGCAATCACTTAATACTGGGCAGAACAGAAAAGTACTACTAATTAAGGTGATTAGATGATATCACATCAAATTCATCTATGATTAAACAACTTTATTAAGGTATGATTAACTTGTCCAAATCAAAGTAGGCGACTTTAATATAAATCAATCAGTTTATGAATCTTTTTCTAACAACTCGATCAAAACCACTCATATACGTGCCATCAATAATTAGATGTAAATTCATTTTTAATTGATATAAATATATAAACCAGGGCAAGGAAATCAAACCTAATCTTTGGTCAGGAGGGTAAGAGTGTATCACTAAAGATGAATTGACATTTAGTGTCTTTTACATTATAGAGTTAAAATTTAGGTCATACCAATTACAAATTGAAAAATAGAGTTCCTACTTGACTAGATTAATTCATAAATAGGATAAAAAGTTGACAAAAGTGATGACTAATGAGTGATGGCTGATGTGAGTGCTGACTGTGACACTTTTGATTGACATTTGGAGGGAATTTGGGGCAAAAAAAACGCAGCCCTCCGCTTACCCAAAAATCAGCTTACCCAAATAATGTCACAATCATACCCAAAAATAAATTTGTCAAAGTACATAAACATACTCGAAAACAACATACCCAATAAATCAAATATCAAAATAAAACAGTATCCATAAATTGGATAATATTTTATATTTATACCCAATTTAAACATCACTTAATACAAAATCCATACCCAATTTAAATTTGTCATACCCAAAATTTTCAAAACTCGATATTGTACACAAACACAATATCAAATGACATTTGGTCATTACCCAAAAATTCGCTTGACATTTGATCATTATAACACATTTTGGGTAATCATAAAACATACCCACGATATCACTTTAAATATACTTAATAATAAAAAATATACTACAAAGCCAATACACGTATAAAAACATACCCAATTTGAATTTGTCATAACCAAAATTTACACAAATCGATATTGTACACAAACATTAATATCAAATGACATTTGGTTCTTGTAACACGGTTTGGATAACCATAAAACATACCCAAAAATATCACTTTAAGCATACTCAACAATAAGAAACATCCCACAAAAACAATAAACATATACCCAATAATGAGAAAATACTACAATTCATATTTGGGTAACGAAAACAATGTCACCCAAAAAAATTAAACATTCATGGACTTGAAAATTTCATCAAACTAGCTACATTAACCAAAAATAAAAGGTAAAACAATGTCACCCAAAAAAATTAAACATTCATGGACTTGAAAATTCCATCAAACTAGCTACATTAACCAAAAATAAAAGGTAAAAGGTAAACATGTAAAAAATATACTTAAACTAAAAGTAAACATCTAATCACCATCATTCAATTAAAACAATTATTACCCCTATTTTCTAGTTTTCATAGCTATTTTTTATTTCTTTTATGTAGAAACCTACTTCACAAAAGATAATTTTAAGAGATCCTATTTCCCTAATTAATTCGTATCACAATTGATGAAAACATTTTTGTAAAAAATCGTATTAATAATTTTGGTAAGGCTATTTCGTCCAAATGCTAATATGCTATGCTCAGCTAGATGTATCGAATATTAATTGGCTGAATCGTCAGATCTCATTTAGAAAATAAATTCATTCGAAATATGATCTTAATTTGTTATCTTTGGGTTTTTATATCTTAATTGAAAAATAAAGAAAAAAATCAAAATGTTTTTTGCAACTTTGTTTCGATTTCTTTTTGAAAATAGATAATTATATTTTCAGCTATTATTAACAATCCATAGTTTACTGTTAACAATAATTGACGGTCTGTAATTATATGATCAATAATTATTTACAATACATTGTATCGTGACCGTCCATAATGTGTGAAAATGATGTTGATCGGTCTTTGGTGCGTCACTCTCATTTGGACTCGTGTGGATAGTTTGGTGTAATTGAGCTAAACATAAATGCATGCATTCGAGGACAGCTGGATACAGGAGGACTCTCCCAATGCACATTCTCTTTCAAAGCCCCACTGCCGTCTTTGCTACACCACTCTCCTTTCACCGGCGGAGCAAGGGAAAAAATTTAGGGAGCAAATAAATTTTTTATGTGATATTTTGTATATTAAGTTAAAATTTATAAATTATATTAAAAACGTATATTAAAATTTTTGTATTATAATTGTATATGTTTTTTTATTTAAAAGATAGTTAAATTAATTTTATATTAGTTTGTTGTATAAATAAAGTATCAAATAAACTAGGTATTGAAATTATATCGTATGAGTTATAATAGATTAACTAAAAGGTAAATTTAAATAATAAACTCCATCCAAATATATGTATGTTTCTTTAAATAAAAATATATAACAACAAAGTTTGTTTATATATAATTTTTTTTAATCTCTCCATCCATATATTTTGTATTTGCTTAAAATAAAATCTATAAAAAAAATAAATACGAGTCTTTGTCCTAATGTTAAAACTCGAACCTTGCACTCCAGGTACCTCATTCCCTCTACTATATGAGCTTCCACGTAAGGGAAAATGATCTCAACAGAAGTAAGGGCACAATCCCTTCCCTTACCCTCTTGTATCCGCCCCTGGTGGAGTAGAGCAGGTCAAATCCGGGTCATCTTGTCCGTCCACAAAAACAGATGGGTACGGACAACATCAAAAGTCCGGCATATATATATATATATATATATATATATATATATATATATATATATATATATCCCACGCTAAAAGCAATGCATGTAACACCCCCACAATTCGGTAATGAGGATTGTACATAGACCGATGTTGACACCAAAACCCTTTATCCATTCACCATAATGATTCCGAATAAGACCCCTGTCAAAGTCATGTAATCCTACTTGCGAGCACCATATGTATTGACCTTGACAAAGGAAGTAGAAGGTGGAACCCAACTTATCGAAATAGCATGTCAAACACCTTCCTTGGCGCCTCCAACATTCCTCGTTCCAACAACGCACTCCGTTGTCATATCACGAACCAACTTACTTTGATCCCCCATTTCCGTAGCATCCTCAAAGATACGCTTGTTTCTCCATTTTCATGTCCACCATAAACCTACAACAAAAACCTCGCTCCACATACAATTATTAGAAAAAGGACGGAAGGAGAAAATATTACCTCGCAACCATGTAGCAAAAGGAACCCCTTCAAAATTATCGGAGGGTAAAAAAGCTCTCAGACCACGCGAAATTTGAGCCGTGGTTGGGCACTCACGGAATGATCCAAAGTCTCTTCCATGCCGGGCAGAGAGGGCAAGAGTTATCCGGCGAGATGTGATGCCTAAAAAGCTCTTGATTGGGTAGAGTCCCTCCATTAACAACTTCCACACGAAAAGACGGGCACGGTCTCGAACATGATGGCGCGATATGGAAGAAAACACACTACCCTTTGCGGTAAACATTTCACTATAGTGCATGATATACCTGTACGCGAAGGCCACTGTATACTCACCTTCCGTCGAGTGGATCGGATCCAACATACCTCATTCCTTAACAACACCATACCATTATCGGCACTCCCTCCAGAAGCCGCAACAAGAAGACCCATCATAGGATAAAAATCGTGAAGTTGATGAAGGATTGACGATGGAAGATCCCAAGAGCAGTCAAGTTCCAGCTTGACACTATGTCAAATTAATAGCTAGTCGGAATAGAATTAGGGAGCAAACCAGGATCAACAACATAGAAACAATGAGGGGAGTTCATGAGCCATATGTCATTCCAAAAATTGATATAAATCCTATTAGCAAGAGTCCATTGGGAACCGGGGACCATAACATCACTAATAGTCCGAACATACTTACTAGTAAGAACCCGAACACATAAGCCATTGTTAGACTTCAAGAATCTCCAAGAAAGCTTGCCTAACATGACCTTATTAACACCCTCCATGCAGTGTAAATCCAAACCTCCAAGAGGTTTAGATAAAGAAAGGTTCTTTCAAGAAACCGTATAAAGACGTCGGGATGTAGAAGCATGTCCCTAGACAAAGCTACAAACAATATTATCAAGCACATTGCAAACCCCAATAGGCATAGTAAGAGTGGTCATAGTATAAATTGGAATCCAAGTGAGAAGAAATTTTTGCCGAAGTCACCCTATCAACAAAACTTAAAGAGCGACCTCGCCACCCATAAAGTTTTGCATTCATCTTATCCTAAAGAAGTGTAAAAGTTTTCTTAGAAACCCGACGTTGAAGAATCGGACCCCCAAATAATTCCCAAGATTTCTGGTAACCCCTACACCGCTCAAACATTCCAACTCATTGCAAAGGTCCTGAGAAACATCAGAAGAAGCAAAAAGTTTAGACTTAGAGATGCTAACTTTGATACCCAAAACATTACAAAACATCTCCAAACAATCCATAACTAGTTTCATTTAGAAACTAAAGCTTTTTCAAAAAGTGTATTATAATCGGCGAAGAACATATGAGACTTGACCCCCTATAGACAAAGTTGATCCACCATATCCAAGATTAAGTGACTCAAACATTCCACACATAAAACGAAAAGATATGGAGAAAGAGGGTCACCCTATTGTAAACCACATGCCGGGGAAAGTTGATCAGTAAGTTCCCCATTCCAAAGAGGTTGCATACGGGTGCTAAAACACACTCTATAATCATATGGCCCCAAAAAGTAGGGAAATCGGCAAGCCTGATAGTCTCAACAAGAAAGTCACATCGAAGACGATCATACGCCTTCTCTAAGTGTAGTTTCATAACCATACACATCTTACCAGACTTGGTCTTCCGTATATAATGCACAACCTCCTGCATAAGGGCAACATTATCTCGGATCAAGCAACCTAGGATAAAGCTACCTACAGTCATACCAGCCGAAGAACCAATAACTTCTTGCGTCCGTTGCATCATGACTTTAGAAATAATCTTATAACTTACTTACATGAGGCATTAAGCTTGAATTGACTAATCAACTCAGGCTTTTCAACCTTAGCAATAAGAGAAACAAGAGTATCGTTCATACCTGATGAGAGAGAATGCATATTAAAGAACTCAAAAACTACAACTTTATCCGAGCTTCCCATTATACCCCAACATTTTTTTTATAAAACACTAGTTGGAAGCCATCGACCCTAGGAGATTTATGAGGACCCATACTCTGAGTATCCTCCAAACCTCATCCATGAAACAGGCCGAATCAAAGAATCCTAATCAAAAGACACAATAACGGAAAAGCCTTCAACAATCACATATAAACTTCCCCAAACATTACCCATAAAGCTGAGTAAAATAGTGAACCGCATGTGCCTCCAACACCTCCCCATCATCCGACCAAGTATCCGAACTCATAAAAAGCCCATTAACCCGATTAAGACGACGATGAATCATAGTAAATTAAAAAAAAAATTGGTATTACCGCGATTTCTGAAACCAATATAACTCTTCTTGTTCAAGAGTCCCACCAAGATCCTTCTTAAGAGCAAAATCCTGAGCCAGAAGAGGCCGTGAAGTAGCTAAGTGCGGATTAGATTACAATGCACCAATCTTATAGGACAAAGTATGCTTCATGCGATTAACATGCCAAACACAAACCTATTCCACATTAGTAAAGAACGTTTAAGAGAAGGGAGATCAACACGTACCTCCCAATGATTAGCCCAAGTAGCTTCCACCATAGGAATAAAATCCTTATGCAACATTCAAGCTGCTTCAAACCGGAAAAGACGACGTTCCGGCCGGACAACATGATTTGAATCCACCTCCACCAACAAAGGTGAATGATCCGAAGAAAAACGTGCAAGGTGTCGGACCCTTAAACTCTGGAACTGAGTCAAAGCCTCATCATTAAGAAGTAAATGATCCAAACGCTTATAAACTTTCTGATGTAGGTCCCTACTATTATCCCCAAGTAAATTCCGGACCAGGAAAACCCAGGTCAGGAAGAGCAAAACGGTGAACCAAATCTTGAAAAACCGAAGAATTTTCATGTAAACGACCAGAACCTCCCTAACGCTCATCCTAAAGTAAAATACAATTAAAATCACCACCGATCATACAAGAACCAACAACCAAACTCTAACTCCCCTTCTAAATCCGTCCAAAACTGTTGTCGACGAGACACATCTGGATTTGGACATGAATGGGCCCTCCTCCATAAGTGGAGGCCATGCGTGTAATAAAGGGATTTAATGGGACGAGATGGGTTGTTCGTGTTGATTCTTCTTTACATATGAAATTTGTTATTTAGTTAGGACGAATTCCAAAATTAAATGCCAAACACGAGGCTTGGAATAAGATTAGGTAGCCAACAATGGTGGAGTTTCAAGCATATCTGCAATTGGGGCCACTTACACAAAATTATGAGTGATGATTTTCGTCTTTATTCCTTTTAATATATCTATATTTAAATATTTTCTTTAAATTTAATTTTTTTAGTAAAAAAAATTGAAGATTTAAATAATATGTAAGATGCTTTCAAAATACACATAGAGTATTTTTCATAAAAGTCTACAAGTTTGTATACGAGGTATAGTCTGTATGGAGGACTTATTTTTAAAAAAATAGAGCGGGACAAACACTCCACAAAATTAAGAATGAGTTTAGGGCTCGTTTGGTAGACTGTAGGAATGAGGTTGGAATCAGGAATCGGACTGGAATAAGGAATTGAAATAAGTCATTCCAGATACTTGGTGTTTGGTATGATGTTGAAATGAAATATTTTTTACACATATTTTTTATTTTATATAATTTATGAAACGAGAAATCATATCATATTTAATGATATTTGTGTGAATGTTAATAAAGCAAATATATGCTATTTTTTAAACTGCATTTAAAGAAAAGTAAAGACTAATGAGTTACTTAAAGATTAAACACTAAACAATCCTCAACCCAAATAAATAGATATATATTTCTTCTATCAAATTTTTTTTTCTAATTGAACAAATTATATAGTTTTCGAGCATTGTCCGGTTACATTACATCTTGAATGAAATATTCGTATTATAGTTTAAAAAGTTATTTTTGTCAAAATATGTTTTTCTACAAAATAATTATATAATTTAAATTAATTGATGGACAATAAAAAAATTAATATTTTTTTTATTATTTTGTGAAACTAAACAATAAAGTATATATATATATATATATATATATAATAAAAATATATAAATATAGTTTTAAATTTATAATTTGTTTATGTTGGAATGGGATACCCACCTTTAATTTATAGAATCAACTTTCTCTTTAGAGTTGGAATGAGTCATTCTATGGAATCATTCTCATTCCGATTCCAAGTCTTACCAAACACGAGGTATTGGAATGACTCATTCCGATACCGATTCCTGATTCCATGGGAATCGTACCAAACGAGCCCTTAATACCTTCGATTTTTTTTAAAATTATTCCTTCCGTTACAAGATTACAAAAAACTGAATAATCTTAATTGTATGTTGTAGAAATATGAACCGTTAGTTAGTAAAATTATGGACTACACGTTCAATTTTTTTTTAAAAAAAAAGAATTGTTAATACATAAATGAACTAAGATAATATTTTGATAAACATTTTAAAATGATATTTTTTATAAAAATAAATTATATTTGTTACAATTTTAGTTTATTTTTCATATTAATAATGTAAAGTTTTTGTGAATTTAGCTCACATATTTTATGCTACCATTTCAAACAATTTTTTACAATTATCAAGTAATGTTTATGAAACACAAATTTTATTAGTATACTTTTATTATAGTACTTTTTAATTTAAAATTTTTATAGTATTAGTTCAAACTGAATATTTCATTAAACCAAAGATTTTGTGTCACTAGTTTATTAATTTTTATTGTAATTTTTGGTAGTTATGCAATAAAAAAATACAATATTATCTAGTTTTCATTTTTATAATATTATTTCAGACTATGTGTTTCGTTAGTTTGTTGTGTTCCGTTAGTTCTAACATTATTTTTTTTATTAGTTCAAACATGTATAAATAAAAAAGTGCATAACTAAGAAATATAACAAAAACATGCCTGAACTAATAATAGAAAATTTTACAAGTGATAATATACAAATTTTGGACAACAAACAAAAGTTTTGAACCAACAAAATAACAATCACAAACTTTTCTTGTAAAAGTGTAGGATTCAATAGTACAAATAATTTGAACTAGTAAAACAAAATTTTTGAACAATGAGTATAAAAACTTGAACGAAAATATGCTCGTCAATAATAAATAAATAGTTGACACTTGACAAGGTGACAACTCTCAGTTTCTCCGTACCATATAAACAATATCTTACTTATAACATTATCATATATAGAAATATGATCATGTCAAAACCTCCATATTGTAAGGAGTGAGAACCTCGAAAGTATGTTCAATCTAAATACACACGGTCTTGATTTCGCCACTTGCCCCACGTGTGGCTGATAGGTGCACAACTGTATGTGTGCTCTTAACGCACGATTATAACCTTTGATGACATACATACCAGTCGTTTAAGACATGCATTTAGATGTAGATTTATATTCATTTTGTATGGGATAAGACATCTTTACATAAATTTTGGTTTATATGTGGTAAACGGATGCTTACCTCTCTTCATGTGTGTTTGTAGGCACTTTATATCGATTATGGAGGTATTTTGGATCATACCACAAACTTTGGTGAGTTGAAGGATCAAGAATCAAAACAATGATTGAGAAATAGGTGATTTTTACCACCTTTCCATGAAATTGGATATTTATGTTAACTAAAAAGTTATAGATTTTTGAAAGAGTTTTGAAAGTAGTATCATGTATTACTTATGGGTCTCCCAATTCCAATGGAGTATCGAAACAAATTAATTTTACTAAAGTGTCAAAAAATTGTTAGAGAGATTTCACGGTCAAGGTTTCCCAACACACAAGTCATGGCAAGTGCCCCAAGTCCGCGGAATCTATTTGAAGGTCAAGTACGAACGACATTGGCGATTTAACTGATTGAGTCAGTATCCTTAATAACGATTATCGCTAATTTTGCTTTGGGCCTTAGAATTAGAATTTCAAATATATGCTTTTGGGGTAGAACAAGGGTTTGGAATCTTCCTCACGAAATCCTAAATTGTGTTTTCTCGACTATTGTGTTCTCTCTTCTCCTATTCACATTTTTCTTGAGAGTTATAGATTCAATTTTTATGTTGAATTGTGTTTGAGGTATTTCGTTTACAAAATTTAGTTACTTAACGACTTACCCTTTATTGGCTTAGCAAAATTGATTTGAAATGCACTTAATAAAGTGCAATACGTCCACATAACTTGACACTTACTACAGCTGAACTTATAAGTATTATCCATTTTCAATCAGCAGAGCTTTTTGTGAGGTTTCTTAGACAAATTTTTGTGCAATTAACCCTCGTTAGTAGGACAAAAAGAGGAAAACGAAAGGTCAATACAAGTCAATAGAGAGAGTCCCACTGACCCTCGTGTGTGTCTCCTTGTTTTGGCTTCTTGTATCACACAACACTCCAAGTTGTAGTAATTTCATTGATGTTTACGTTACATATCTACTAGTTCCACGCTTAAACAAAAGACTATTTGATCTGTTGATTCAGGAAACTCATTTTATCAGAGCAGATTCAAAATATATAATCAATTCTTTTAGAATTAGATTATACGAAGTACTAAGGTTGTACAGATCCAGATCGGACCAAAAAACCGGACCGGTTTGGACTGGGTTTTTACGGGACGGTCCAGATCTTGTCCGGTCTACAGTTCGGGTGTAAGTTGACCAGAAAAAACTGGCGGTCTTACCGATTGATTAAATAATTCAAAAGAAATCATTTCTCCTAAAAATTTCGGTCCTTCGGTTCGGACTGGGCCTGGATAACCCGGATGGAAGAGGGGATGAAGCTGGGCCTTTGCGGTCCAAAATGGGCTTTCTTCTAATTTTATGAGCGCAGCAACTCGGAAGAAAGAGATTTATGATGCTTACTTAGATGATTGAATTGTTCAGATTTTGGTTTTTGACAAATTCTGAGGATTTTCTGAATTTGTCGCGAATGCATTTCACGTCACGTCGGTGTAACCATCGTCGATTTGATTAACATGATGAATTGCACGCAAAATGTTTCCTCTGATTCAGCAAACAGCTTTTGAACTTAATTAAGAAGATACAGAAGCAAGATCTGTACAAGTTATTATGATGAGGCAGTGGTCAAATATTGGGAGAGCTTGTGGAAGGAGAGCAACGTTGGGAAAGCAAGCGCGAGGAAGGCGAAGAACAACATGCTGGTGGCTGCAGCAGCTTTGTCATACTCTTTGTACACGTCGGACCCTAAGCTCATCCCCTTTGCCACCTGTCTGCCTTCGTTTGTTGCTGCTATCCCTGCTGATGACCCTGACACCACCAGGTACGTTATCACCTGCGCGCATGCATACAGCATATATGTATATATGCATCAGCAAAAACCTGCAGATTCCTGATGGTGATTTTAGAATTATGATATATATACCTGATCTGCAATGAAATTGGCGAGAGCGGATACTTTGCCATGACTAATGAATTCTCCTACGCTAACAAGTCTGTTAATCCCCTTGCCAGTTTGAACGACGTTGTATACGAGTGACAGCAGCGCCACCGCCAACACGTAGCTGTCACAAATTTGAAGGTATATATGAAGAAACACAAGGATATCTAGATACTCTATTAATTAATGTACTGACTTACTTGTAAGTATGAACTTTGGTGAAGTCATTGACGGTTAAAATAATGACGAAACACAAGAAGGAGAAGAGGGAACACAATCCTCTCAAACCCAAGACCACAATTATCATCAGCTGCTCTTTGTTGCTCCTTTCAACATCCGCTTCACTATCCGGATTCTCTACGTACATAGGAGAAGACGGAGAAGGATCGAAATCGGAGCGAAAAACTGGAGTGTCAACGTACTTTTGCATCTTTGGGTGTTGACTGCTAGGTTATTGATCTTTCTGTGTATTATGAAAGCAGAAGAATCTTGGGAAATTTGGAAGCAGGAGCGGAGTATATACGTACGTTAATAAATATTTGAGATGGTTTGATATGGTCTTGGATAAATGTCGAGGTGGTGGTGTCCATCATTTCGTAAGATTTGATAAAGTCTACAAATTGTCACTTTGAACTAGTTGGGGTTAAGTTTAACTCGAATATTCTTTCTTTTTTTTATGTGTCGGTATGTCTTCATCAATAAATTTAAACTGGTTGTGACTTGTGAGTATCCTGACTTTAAGGAAAGAGAACCTTTCGAATGTTTCTTTGGTCACAAAATATTAACTTATTATATTGTTCATATACTTGTGAACAAGTCATTTGAAACAATTGCCGGACTCGCAAACGAAACTCAAAGTTAAAAGCTATTCATAGTTATCATCGCTGTAAGTTTTGTTACGAATGTGTCATATCGTGTAATCACGAGAACATATTCGTAATTATTATTAGTTTTGTTACGAATGTGCCATATCGTTTAATGTATTATTCGTAGTTATTGTTGGTTGAGTGGATTATTCGTAGTTATTGTTGGATTCCTAATTATTATTCGTAGTTATTATTCATTATGATATATACTCTAAATCTCAACCCTTAATACTCACCATTCAACGGTGTACGATTGTTCTCATGTATACACGTTAGCAGTTAGGTTGGTCTATCTCCGAGAGGTGGTCCACCCTAAAACATCCTAGTGGATGAGAACACGGAATTCGGGATCGTCATATGGGGTTCGAAGTTCCTAGATGGGTCAGTCGGTCAGCAACACAGTTGGTTTCTCTTAATATTTGTCTGATGTGGACTTTGTCAAGGAAGCGGAGATCCAGCATGGAGTCGGAAATAATCATCTCGACCTCCCACGGGCAACTCCACAATTCTTGGAGTGCCTTCATAACACAAGGATTATCACCCTCGATTTCGATCTTTTTGATTTTTAATTTGATAGCCTCTTGTAAACCCGATTTGAAAGCATAAGCTTCATCTTTAATTACCGAGTTAAAGTTATTTTTTGTCACATTTAGGCTAACAACCTCACATTTGTGATTCCGAATGCTATTCCTGAACTGAGTTTAGATCCATCAAAATTAAGTTTATGGAAACTAGGTTTTGGTTTATCCCACTTAATATTATTTTTCTTCCTTTTGGAAGAATTAGTGTTCTTTTGTTGTTTTTATATCGTAATCATCTTCATCAATGATGTTAGTTTTTCACAATTGGATTTGGTTTTTAATGAAGATAATAACATTATTGCAAGGAGCAATAGACTCGTTACCAAAAATAATTTTGTTCCTGAAGAACCATATACTCCACCAGATAGTTGCGAGGCATACAAACTTGTTAAGTCCAATTTTATTATTTATTTCTTCTAGGAGGTCATGAGCTTTTTTATTAACAAGGTTAATGTTGTTTAGTTCGGTTAATATTGACCTGTCGATTTTGGCAAGGATTTGTTTGCTAAAAGGGCATTCAATGAGCAAGTGGAACAAGTCCTCTAGATGGTGATTGCATAGTTCACAGTGCCTTGTTACGGAAATTCTTCTTTCGTCAAGTTTAACCTTTGTTGGGATTCCGTTTTGTGAAATTTTCCAAAGGAAGTTTTAATTTTAGGTTGCATGTAAAGTTTGAGGGCATGCTTGAATCCTTCTCAATCATTTCTAACGCAGATTTTGTAGTAAACCAACAATTGTTGCTACATCTCCAATATAATCTATCTTGAATATCGTTTTTTGGCATAATTATTTCCTTTATTTTTTTCCTAATCTCTGGGTTGATGATGGTTTGTAGTTCGTGATCAATTTTGTTGATATCCCATTGTCTTGAGTCATTTATAAAGTGACTAACCTTTATATTTGTGTCAAATTGATGGGTGTTTTGGACCATTTTTATAAGTGGTGTTGTTGTTACCCAATTGTCATGTCAAAAGTTGATGGTTTTACCATTTTCGACCTGCCAAATAATACCATTTTTGAACTCAGTTTTTAGCTTCATAAGGTTATTCCATTACCAAGACGTTGAACCTTTCTTTTGATAATGAAGAATATTATGATTTTTCAAATATTTTTCATTTACAATTTTAACCCATATATTATTTGGTTCAGCCAAAATTTTCCACAACAGTTTCATTTTTAATGCTTTGTTTGTGATTAAATATTTCCTTAATCCAAGACCGACATTCTTTTTTGATTTGCATATCACATCTCAACTGATGATGAGTCTATGTTGGTCCCCTTTGTTCTAGAAAATGTTTTTATATGTTTTATCTAACTCCTCTAGATTATGATTCGGGAGCATAAACCTTTCCAAGGCAAAGGTTGGTTTAGCCGTTAGATTATGTTTTATAAGGGTGTTCCTTCCTTCTTGTGATAAGGAATTGACTTTCCATTTCGAAAGTTGTTGTTTTGTTTTGAGGTTTATGTCACCAAAAGTCTCTTCTGTCACTCTACCGTTGATGATTGGGCATCCAAGATATTTGTCGAGGGAAGTGGTATGATTCATGGCTAGAACATTTTTAATTGGGCAATGTTGCTTTCATTAGTATATTTTGTTGTTTGGAATGCAGTTTTCTGGAAGTTAATCTTCTGTCCCGATATGGAGCAATACATTTTTAGGATTTGCATAGTTCTTTGACGTAAGACCATATTTGCATTAGTAAAAATGATCATGTCATCAGCAAAAGAAAGAAATGGGATTGGTGTTGCTTGTCTGCACAAGGAGAAAGAGACTATAGTTATACATTTTTTCCGAGAAAAAATTGCTCAGTTGGGCCATTATTCACAAGAACGGAGAAAGAGACTGTAGTTATACATTTTTTAATCCATCCCACGAATTTATTATTGAAACCAAATCTTTTGAGGATGTTAATGAATTTGTAGATTGTTGAGCAAAGACTTATAGGTCTGAAATGATTAATTGTTGTAGGATTATCCACTTTAAGTATTAGGGTTATAAAAGTATGGTTAATTTGTTGGAGCATATTTCCGCTTTTGAAAAAACCTTTCACAGCTTTTGAAACGTCAGTTCCTACAATGTGCTAGTATTTTTGATAAAATCCGGCCGGCATACCATCAGGTCCTGGGGATTTATCACATCCAATATCGAACATGACATTTTTTTATCTCTTCATTAGTGGGGGGTTTTGTTAGATTTAAGTTATCTTCATGCTAACTTTGTTTTGAATAAGTTGAACTTTGTCCTCCAATAGAGATTGATCTAGTTAAGTTTTAGAGTATTTTCTCACAAATTCCGTTTTAACTTGCAATCTGATCTCTTTTTCAAAAGATAAAGTCGTACCATTTGTAGTTATTAGTTCCTTTAGGTGTTTTCGATTTCTTCTTCCAGTAGCAATGCGATGAAAGTATTTTAAATTTGAGTCCATGTTCTTCAGATGTTTGTTTTTTGTTCTTTGTCTCCAATATCTCTGGTGAAAAGACAGTAAACGGTTTTATTTTGTAAGAAGATACTTTGGATGGTTTCCTCTGCTTGGTTGAATTTATTTGTTCTTTTGCTTTGAATTTCCTGTAGTTTTGATTCCACCTCTTTAAGTTGTTTGAAAATGTTACCGAAGTTTACTTTACTCCATTCATTTGCCTTTGTTTTAAGTAGATGAGTTTTTTTTTGTGAGTTTATACATTTCATTTCCGATAACGTTGGAACGTCAAGTTTGTTTAACAATATTCTCAAATGATTTTCGTTATCATTTCAAAATTAAACGGTTGTGGAGTGTAATTCTCCGTCGTCGAACTTTCCAAATAAATTTGACAGTGATCTGATATAGTGAAAGCTTGGTTTTTTGTTTTTATGTTTGGGTACCACTGGAGTATTTGATTATGAACCAACACACGATCAAGTTTTTCAAAGATATTATTTGGGCCACCACGTTTTTTTCTCCAAGTAAAGAAATTACCCGAAATTTGGATGTCCTCAAGACTACAGAAGTTCTTGAAGTTAATCAGTCTATTATATATATTGGTGTTAATAGGAGCTCCTCCTTGTTTTTCGGAGTATTGGAGAATTTCATTTAGGTCACCAAGGATAATTGTAGGGAGAGGAGAATCTTGTGTGAATTCAGAAAGGTTATCCCAAAATTGGTTTTTTGAAGCTTCTTGTGGAGGTGCATACGCAAAGATAAGGTTCATCTTATGATTCAAATTATTGCAAGTAAACTCAACACATATGAATCTATCGTTTTAAATATAAACTTAATTGTTTGGTTTCTTAGTTGGTACACTTTCCATAGAAGGCATAAGTCACCAACCCTTCCGATGGCAGGGCACTAAATCATATTGTCAAAGCCAACAAACCTCCATGATCGCTCATCCGGAGGATTCTCCGATTTTGTTGCTACTAAGGTAGTGATGTTGATCTTGTGAATTTTACAAACTGCGTCGAGGTTTGTCCATAAGGTATTCCAGCTTCCTCTAACGTTCCAAAAGCTTACTATCATTTAAAATTACTTTTGATATTTACAGTTAGGTGGGCAAATAGGCTTGGAAATCCTAAATTCCAAAGGGAAAATCCCAAAATTTTATTTTGTTCTTTTCATTTTTAAATTGATAATGGTTTGTTGATTGGGTAGTTTGGTCCTTAAGGTCGCCCTTTTGCGAGATAAAAATATCGGAAGATTGGTAAGATATCAACGGCGTGAGTATCTGACGGTTGTAAGTCAAGAGCCTAAAAGTGTTTTTTTGAGGGTTAAACGTCTCATTAAAGCAAAAAAGTTCATCCGAGTAAAAAGCATGGGATAAGAACAGATCCAACATGGGTTGTAGTCCAATGAATTGATTTCGGTAGGAGTCAACCGCCCTCCTTGGTTTATGAACTTGGTTCACAGGTAAAATAGATTGAATCTATTTATGGACAAATACGTCGTCGTTAGTTTGCTCACTAAAGCGTTTGCAATTGGATTGGTCGAATCCGTAGTAAGCTTTGTAAAACAACCGGATAAGGTTGCCAATAGTGATAGAGATTGCACATTTTTTGCAAGAGGAAATTGTTATTATCCAAGGCATCATGAAAAAACACACACAATAGCAAATAAACAGGGAAGGAAAAAAATGAAGGTCGTTCATCCTGTTGAATATCCAAAATAACGGTTCTATAGAAAACAAAAACGAAGAGAACGAGGACTTCATCTACCCAAAGGACCGAGATGGTCGATTGACCAAACTCGGGGTACCATTGTATGATGGTGAGGTAGCATAGAAGAGTTGCTTACAATAGGGGTTTGGCCCCTGATTTTGTTGATTGGCTATGGAAGATCCGAAGACCTTCGGGTTTAGAGAAAGAACTGGAGCTGTACACAGAAAAAGAATGAAAAGGGTCAAGAAGGGACCCTTTCATCAACACGCAGCCACAGTTGAGAACCAGAAAAGAGAAGAACAAAGGCACAAAACAAGCATTTTTTTTTCTCACTTTTGCCAAATGGTGGAAAACGAAGACTATATTCTTGGAACGGACGAGAGGGACGGACCTCTTGTTGTCGCCTCGCCGAAGTGGGAAACGGATTTTGCAATAGGCTCCCTGTTCTTTACAGGGTGGAATATGAGGCTCAGATAGGCGAGAAGCGGGTTGAAGGAGACGAATCGCTCAACACCGACGAAGAGAACGACGTAGGTGGCCTACATCTGATCAGATCCGTCGAGAAAAAGCTCCATTAACTGAGCTTGGATGGCGAAATCGCAAAACCCCGAGAGATTTCGCGTCACCAGAAAGTACACAGCGAAACCAGAGAGTCAAACGCCTTCCACCAGGGTGTCAGCCTTGGCCGATGTGTTCTCCATTTGCAAGGGAAGATGCTGGTGTCGATGGTGGTGCCGATTTGTAGTCATTAGGGTTTGGCATCCACTGAAAGGCACCAAGAAAGCACAGTAGCGTCGCATTTGGGTCAAGAGTTTTATCGAATATTATTTTTAGCTCATTTAATTATGACAATATTAAACAAGAGTGTTTATAAGACAAATTTATTATTTAAATCTAGTTTATAAGAAACTTTTTATTTAAGTAATTATTACGAATTTTAAATGAATAAATTTATTTTTTTACAAACATTAAATTTAATTTAATTGATTATAACAATATTAACTGAAATTTTTGTTATATAGTTTCTTATTTTACATGTAATATTAATTATTCCCATTAATATTCACCGTGGATTGTGATTGGCGGTGGAACAAGGATTCTCGAAATGCCTATAAATAAATTGTGGGTCGGGCGAAGTTCAACGGTAAATAAAACCTTATGATGACTAACGGTCATATTTGTTACATTTTTATTGTACATACTACATAGGATGTGATTATACTATAGGAGTTGATGTTTACATAATTTTATAGTTAGGGGAAGATCTTCATCACTTGAATTCAACTTTGGTAGTAACTTCATCACTTGTTAGTTCACATAGATTTGTGACCGTCACATCTTTGATTAAAGACTAAAGAGTTCGCTTAGTACACATGTAGGTATCCGTTTGAAATCAGGAATCAAACATAATAACATTATGAGAAATGATTGAATCCGGTCACGAGACATGGTATGGATTTGTTTCCAAAATAATAACTAAATGAAAATTAATTCTCACTTTAGGCTCGGAATAAAACTTATTCCGAAAATAGGAAGTGATTAGGGTCGGAGCAGACCCATCGTTTCAAACTACGGGTTTAAATGAATAACAAGTGATGAAGTTACTGCCAAAGTTGAACCTAGGTCTCTAGGTTGATATTACATTGTCAAGACCACTACACCATGACACCTTTTAATAACAAATGATGAGATGTAGTAAATATATATAAAGATATAAGGGCTAATTAGGTAAGTAGGCTTTTTTACTTTATTGTATACTAACTAGGCCTTTTCTAGTTTTCTATTTAGTAAATATACCCCACGATTTTTTACCACTTTCATTTAATGGTAAGGCAAAACTATGAGACCATTCATAGATATTCCCCTGTAAGGAAACGCTCCCATTAAAAAGATAGAAAACCCTAGCCCCAAGCCTCCACAACCGGCCGCCTCAACATCACCCAAAAAAATCAAAATCCCTAATCTCCAAACACACCTAGATCTACCATTCCTCTTACGATATGGTGATTTGGGGCAAGAAACGAGACTCCTCTTCAATAATAGGGGATCTTTGACTACCGATTTGCCAAATCGAAAGAACGAGGGCACCAGAGTGAGGCGGTTCGCAGAGGAAAAGGGGAAAAAGAGGAAGAGATGGAAAACCCGTGAAGAGTACTTTGGTCAACACTTACGTTGCTGGAAGGTGGTTGAGAGGATGTATGGGGTGATGTTCTTGAAGGAAAGCGGTCTTTTGAGATTTAATGACTTTTGGGCGTCTACAAAGATCGAGTCTTGGATGGCGTTTGATGCGGAATGGACGAGAGTCGAGCGTCCCAAGGATACACTGCAACTGAACGAATTTGGGCTACAGACATCGATTGGAAACTGCAAATGTACCAACCTAGACTACTTTATTTCTTACCAAAGCAAAACTGAAGAATCATTCCTGAAATTTTGAATGGTATTTTGGTGTGACCGATCTACTACGGCCTATATTGATTAATATTCTAACAAGGAGAATCGTAAATGAATCCATATATACGGTTTTAGTTTTAGTTGCTGAACAATCTGATATGAGGAGCCTAAATGCCCATTACTATACTAGATCTGCATTTGGTTGCAATGCTAATCTTTTGAACAAATGGATCCTAATTATGGAACCGTTGATTATGGTGTTTCCCTTCGCACCTATTCCGACTCTACATTACAGTGTCAAAGTTTTCGACTTGTGTTATTGCCATTGGTGGTTGGTGTTGCTTAGTTGTTGCATTTTTAGGTTATCAAGTAACATAAGTCGGAAGGTGAACAAACGAAGAATGGTTAATAGAAATGGAGATAAAGGATATTTGTTTAGTGAGTATAGAATATTTACAGCTTTGAATTTCCATGTGTGCAGTGGCTTGTATCAATCAATCGCAACTCTCTACCAATGGTCAAAAGAACACCCCTATTCCTTTACTATTGTGGCTCTCTATGTGTGGCCTTTTTATGCAAGTTCTGAGAATCTAGCAAGAAGATTTCTTAAGAGGCTAGAAATTGTGTTTACAGTACCCAAGTCTCATAGAGTTTGGGTCAAATTGTTTCAAGTTTTGGGTAATTTATTTGTTGTTAACTTTTGCGATGGTTTTTGCCGAGTAATGACAATTGAGTATGGTAGACGGTGTCCAGAAAAAGCAAAGAAAATGAACACAAAGGGCAAAGCTGATAACCAAACTCGGATACAACGTATACAACGACGCTTCTATCCATTGTTTTTGAACAATGTCGAGTGCTTCTATCCGTTGTTTTTGAACAATGTCGAGTACGGACCAAGTTATAGAACAAAATTGGATAACCCTTTGTTGAATAATGGCATCAATGGAAGAACAATGTACTACTGGTGGATTGTAATAGCAAAAATCATTTGGCAAGGTGTCATGGTTGATACAATTTTGAATATGTGCCAAAGTTTAATTTGTAACCGTACCAATTTTAGCCTCCTTCTATCCATCATGAGTCAGACTAGTAATCACAATCTTGTTTTAGTGATTCAATTGACACGCCATTATGATGGTGTGAATAGATCGATCTTTCGATGTGCAAAAAAAATTTCAAAAGAAGATGGTTATGAAGATCAAACTAGATAATTATGACTCTTCCACAAGTTTTTCAAGAGAAAGTATTCGAATGAGGAATTTGAGAGAGATCTTAATGAGATGTCGGGTCCCATAATCCTCTAAGGAAATAAACGATCTCGTAATAATGTTTAACTCAAAAGCTAGGAAAACTACAATGAAAAAGACCATAGAACAAAGGGGCATAACTACCCCTTCTTAAAAAGTTTAAGAAAATGAAGATTGCATTTTGGAATTGTAGGGGCATGAAAAAAAAACTTTTGGACTAATATGAATATTACTTGTAAAAATAAACACATCCAAATGATCATGCTAGCGGAAACTAAAGCTAAAGACGAACCTGAAGAAAGAGATTGGAAAAACGCTGGTTTTGATAGATTTTTTTTCATTCCGGCAACGGGCTTTGTTGGAGGACTTTGTCTTCTTTGGAAAGAATATCAAATTAAGGGCGAAAAAATAGAAATTTGTGGAGCATCGGAGAGATATTTAATGGTAAAGCACACTAATCAAAGTACTAATTTTGAATCAATGATTTTGTTTATATACGCACCCCCAAATGAACAAATAAAAAAATGCGTTCTGGTCACAACTCAACGATGAACTAAACAATACTAACATCTCATTGGTGATTATAGGAGACTATAACCAGCTAATGGCACCTTCTGATAAAAGTGGAGGAGCTTGTCCCGCTAAACACAAATTCAATAGGCTAACCCAGTTCTCTAACCAACATAATCTATAAAATCTTCCAACGAAAGGAAATAATTTTACTTGGAAAAGAAGAAAAGAAGGTGATAACAATACATACGAAAAATTAGACAGAGTCATGACCTCAATGAAAATTGTACAAGAATACCCAGGAATTCATACGAGAACCATGTGTTTACAACTTTTGACCATTGTATGATTTCCTTTTACTTTCAAAACGCACAAACCACCATAAAAAATAAACTGTTTAGATTTGAAACATTGTGGATGCAAAGACCAGACTGCGAAAACATTATCAAACAAGTATGAAGGACCCAATTCCCTGGGACCCATATGTTCAATCTCACAAAAAAGACAAATTTATTAAAACAAAAATTAAAGCAATGGAGTCGAGATAAATTTGGTAACATTCACAAACAACTGCAAAATGTGGACGATGAACTAGAAGAGATTCAAAAAAGGAATTTTGCTAGTTTTGACCAAGCCTTGAATGATAAAATTAATAGACTAAATAGGAAAAGAGAGTGTCTTGTGGAGTACCAAAATAAGTTTTGGATACAAAGAGCTAAAACGAGAAATTTACAATTAGGTGACAAAAATACTAAATTCCATCATAAGAAGGCAACGAGCCGAAGGAATAAAAAAAATTATAACAACAATAACAAAAAATGATGGTGTGGTATTGGCCAAGGAGATTGATATCAATGAGGAATTTATTAATGACTATAAAAGTTCGCTTCAAAGCATCCTTAATTGACACGAGTAAACTCCAAAGTCAACTTCAAGTATTTAAATCAGAAATAAATGAAAACGATAACATAAATCTGACACTTCCATTCACTACAAACGAAATTAAGGAAGGCTTATTTTCTATAGGCAGTGAGAAATCTGTGGGACCCGATGGGATGAATGCGGGTTTCTATCAGAATATTGGCACATTGTTGCTCCAACAGTTACTCTGGCTGTCAGAAGTTTTTATAGAACCGGAAAAATTCTTAGACAATTAAATTATACATTTATTGCGCTTCTTCCGAAAAATGATAATCCAACTACAACATCATATTATAGACCGATAAGTCTATGATCAACTGTCTACAAAATTATCGCTAAAATCTTAGCAAAAAGATTAAGCGTGGTTCTCCCTAAGTTGATTCACCCATTACAAAGCACTTTCGTTAAAAACAGAGCAATTCATGATAATGTGCTTATTGCACACGAAATTTTCCATGGTTTTAAAACAAGAAAAGAAAAAGAAGGGTATATGGCCATTAAATTAGATATGGAAAAAGCTTACGATAAAGTCGAATGGGAATTCCTAAAAGCAGTACTACAAAAATTTGGATTTGGGGACAAATTTAGAAATTGGATCCAAGAGTGTATTTCCACAGTATCCTTTTCCATTTTAATCAATGACTCCCCTACTAGTATATTTTGCCCACAACGTGGGCTCCGACAAGGTGATCCCCTATCTCCTCTTTTATTTAACCTATGTGCGGAGGTCTTATCTAGAAATATCCGATGAAAATCCAAAATCGATTGGTTTTCCGATTACTAGAAATGGGACTAGAATTCCTTTCCTAGCGTTTGCTAATGACATTATAATTTTCACGAAAACAACTGTGCAAGCTAGTAATAAAATTCTATCAGTTCTACGGGATTATTGTGACATCTCAGGATAGATTATCAACTTTAACAAATCGGCTTTTCAAACTACTGTTAATATTGACCAAAATACCAAAAGACGAATCCAGTCGCATATTGGAATTAATAGCACTACTAGTCTTGAACAATACTTAGGGTGCTCGATTATTAATGGTCGTGTGAATAAAGATATTTTTAATTCCGTGATTATTAAGACAAACCAACAATTATCCAAGTGGAAGGCTTCATCCTTGTCTCAGGAAGGTAGAATAACCTTAATTGAAGCAAACCTTAATGCCAAGCAAAGTTACTTAATGCAAGCCTTCATGTTACCAGCTAGTATTCATAATGAATTAGATAAAATTAATAGACTTTTCTTTTGGAACAAAGGACCCAAATTTTACCCTCTGATCAGTTGGGACAAAATATGTAAATCAAGGTCTTTAGGTGGCACCGGAATTAGGAAATCTGAAGATATGAACAAAGCATTACAAATGAAACTTTAGCGGAAAATTATGACAGAGCCTGAAAATATTTGGGTCAAAATTGTAAATGAAAAATACCTTAAAGGAAATTGCCTATGGAACTACCAATGTGGGACAAATTCTTCATGGCAATGGAAGAATCTAATAAAACTTAGAAAGGATTTAGATAAAGGACTAAGGTGGAGAGTGGGAGATGGACATACGGTTCGATTCTGACAGGATAAATGGCTTCTTGATAAACCACTGATGGAGGTGGTGAATAATACAAATCCGGAATATCCGTTTGAATATGTTTCCAATTATATCACTAACAATATGTGGAATAATCAAATGTTAACTCAACTAAACACGATATTGCCTTTTGACATTATCAATAGAATCAAAAATTATAATCTACGCATTAATGATATCAGGGATAGATTATATTGGACTGGAAATGATGAAGGATGGTACTCGACTAAATCAGCTATGAAGTTAATTCAAAAACAAAAAATGGGTGTCACAACGGACAAAACCTGGATATGGAAAATGGACATCATGCCAAAAATTAAAAACTTCCTATGAAAATTAGAATTAGACGGCTTTCTAACAAAACAAAATCTTGATCGGCAAAATATCCCTATAGTTATGAATTGTGAATTTTGTAATCATCATACAGAAAGTGCGAAACACCTCTTTTCTCAATGTCCTTCGTTGAAAGTGGCAATTAATGATGGCAAAATCACAAATATGTTAAAGAACTCCGACATTGACAACAACGGCATTACAAAAACTATCCTTCACATCAAAGAAAAATTGTCAACCTCTGAGTTCATGCTCTTGGTAGTCATCTGGTTGAACATGTGGATGGCTAGGAATCAGTTCATCTTTCACAAGACTAAAATTCCACAAAAGTTTAAACCACAACCTATGAATCAAATAACTACTTGGGAGGAAGCACATAAGAACCAATATAATAATATCACAGGGAAGAAAAAGACAAGAAGAAAAAACAAAAACTTAAGGTGGAAAAGATCAGAAGAGGGAAACAATAAACTCAACTTCGATGCATCTCAAAATGCTGCAAATCAATTCTCCTTTGGATTTATCATCAGAGATCATTGGGCGGTTCCTATTGCTATATGAAATGGTACGTGTTACGCCAAATCTGTTTTTGGAAGCAGAGCCTATAGCGTTCCGGATGGGCCTTAAAAAGGCAAAAGAGAGTGGTTTTCCATCTATGGAGATTGAAGGGGATAATCTAGTTCTAATCAACTCGATTAATCATCTTTGGAAACCTCCATGGGAATTGGATATGCTGATCAACGATATCTCAAACACTATATCAGGCTTCCCATACTCCAACGTTCAGCATATTTACAGGTAAATTAATTCGGTGGCGGACAAGATTGCAAAGCAAGGACACTTGGCAAAGATGGACGTGAAGGCGATTCCCGAAGATGTTCAAGACCTCATCCGTAAGGATGCTTTAGGCCGATTGGTTTCTAGAAATTGATCCGTCTAATCGCTTACCTATGTATAAAAAAATGGTAAGGTAAAACTAATCAACCCTTCTATTAAAAAAGAAAGAATATTTGATGTTTTTTATGTAAAATTTAATTTTAATTACTGAATTTGTTTTTTATTTTATTTTATTTCCCTTTTTATTTTCTATTTTCATACCGGACATTTACATACCGGACATTAACATACCGGACATTTACATACCGGACATTTTACATACTGGACATTTACATACCGGACATTTTACATACCGGACATTTACATACCGGACATTTACATACCGGACATTTTACATACCGGAAGTCCATACCGAATATTTTTATACCGGAAGTTCATACCGAAAGTTCATACAGGAAGTTCATAACGAAGTTTTTCATACCGGAAGTTCATACCGAAATTTTTTATACCGGATGTTCATACCAAAAGTTCATACTGGAAGTTCATACCGGAAGACTGAAGTTCATACCAAAAGTTCATACCGGAAGTTCATAACGAAATTTTTCATACTGGAAGTTCATACCGATATTTTTTATACTGGAAGTTCATAACGAAGTTTTTCATACCGGAAGTTCATACCGAGATTTTTTTTATACCGGAAGTTCATAACGAAGTTTTTCATACCGGAAGTTCATTCCGAAATTTCTTATACCGGAAGTTCATGCCGAAAGTTCATACCAAAAGTTCATACCGAAAGTTCATACCGGAAGTTCATAACGAAGTTTTCATACTGGAAGTTCATACCGAAATTTTTTTATACCGGAAGTTCATACCGAAAGTTCATACCGTTCATACCGGAAGTTCATACTGAAAGTTCATACCGGAAGTTCATAACAAATTTTTTCATACCGAAATTTTTTATACTGGAAGTTCATACCGTTCATACCGGAAGTTCATACCGAAAGTTCATACCGGATGTTCATAACGAAATTTTTCATACCGGAAGTTCATACCAAAAATTTTTTATACCGGAAGATCATATCGGATGCCAACGATGTTTACACCGGTGAATTTACAACCTTTGCTCGCTTAGGGTGATGATGACAGTGGTCTTGATCGTCTTTGGGCAAAGAAGAAGGTTATACCATTTTTAGAGACATTTTTGTTGCTTCAAGGTTGATACCTAAATGTTGCGTTTTTGCTCATACCATTTTTATAACTTCCGGTATGTAATTCTCCGCTATGTAATTCTCTGGTATGTAATTCTCCGGTATGTAATTCTTAATTCTAAACTATGACATAAAATCAGTTTGTTTGGTATGACTTCCGGTATGATAACTTCCTGTATGATAACTTTTGGTATGATAACTTCCGATATGATAATTCTGGTATGATAACTTCCGGTATGATAACTTCCGGTATGATAACTCTCGGTATGATATGATAATTCCGGTATGATAACTTCCGGTATGATAACCTCTGGTATGATATGATAACTTCTAGTATGTGAACTTCCGGTATGTGAAGCTCCGGTATGTGAACTTCGGGTATGTGAAACTCCGGTATGTGAAACTCTAGTATGCATTCCAAAAAATAAATAAATAAATAAATAAAATAAATAAAAAAGACAAAAAAAATAAAAGAAAATAAAAAAATAAATTCCGGTATGATAACTTTCGATATAATATGATAACTTCCTGTATGATAATTTTCGGTATGATATGATAACGTCCGGTATGGTATGATAACTTCCGGTATGTGAAGCTCCGGTATGTGAACTTTCGGTATGTGAAATTCCGGTATGTGAAATTCCGGTATTGGAAATTCCGGTATGTGAAAATTCCGGTACGTGAAAATTCCGGTATGTGAAATTTCGGTGTGTGAAATTCCGGTGTGTGAAATTCCGGTGTTGGATTCCTGTATGTGAAAAATTCTGGTATGTGAAAATTCCGGTATGTGAAAATTCCGGTATGTGAAATTTCGGTATGTGAAATTCCGGTATTGGAAATTCCGGTATGTGAAAATTCCGGTATGTGAAAAATTCTTCATTCTAAAAAATAAAAAAAAATAATGAAAAAAAATAAGAAAAAAAAATTAATAAAAGAAAATAAAAAAACAAATTCAGTTTTTAAAAATTAAAGCTTACACATAAATAACAAATAATAAATAACAAACATTTTTTTTAAATAGAAGAGTTAATTAGTTTTACCTACCATTAAATGAAAGTGGTAAAAAAATATGGGTATAGTTTCTTTAACAAAAACCAAAAAGAGCCAAATTCTTTCAAGATATAATTGTAACTCTTATTTTTAGTGTCAAATAATAATTATAATATTAAGTTCTAATTATAATTATTACTTAAAATATTTAATTATATAAAAATATTCAATAAAATTATAACTCTTATTTCTATAAATGTTAAATGTTTTTATTTGTTCGTAAGTTCTAAAAGAATGAGAAATATTGGAATCATCCATTGAATGAAGTCGCTAGGTCCGATACCTTTTGCTACCAAAAACGAGAATCTGTTTGAGTGATATTGAAAATGATTCATAGTTTTTGGAAATCATGCCAAGGGTCCGTTTGGCATCATGGTTTATCTGGTTGAAACGTATGAAAATTTTCTCCAAATCTGCTTTTTTTGTGTTTGGTTGAGAGCATCGGGGAGGATGAAGTTGTGTATTAATTGATTGAAGGGTATGGAAGTTTACTGAAAATCTTCAACCACTACCCCCAAGCTTAAGGGGATGAAAGGGGATGAAGGTTAGGGAATTAACTTTTCTACCCCTAAAATCAATATGTGAAAAATCCCCTGGTAAACAATTTCTTAAATTCCCTTCTTCGAATCCTTCGATCATCCTCTTGATTCTATAATGCCTTTCTCTTTCATTTCTGCTTCTAATCGATCGAAGTATATAACTTCTCTCGTTGGAGATCAAGAGCACAAATTGGAATGTCAAACAATTGCAGCTAAACGGAGTGTGTGCAACCCTTAGAGTTGTAGAGATGAGCAAAAATGAACCGAAAGAGAGAGTAGAAAAGCAAGAGAGTCACCATTCTTACCTTGTTCTCTTCCATACTCATCTCAAACTTTGTCTCTTCACTACTTCCTCACACTCTCCTTTTTTTTTTCCAGTCGATTCAGATCCAAACAAATCGAGAAGTAAATCTAGAAGCGAGGGCGATTGGAAGGCAGATAGGTGCCAACCCAGTTTCCCCCCACTTTTGTATATTATGAGGTTGTAGAACCCTAAATTGTAAATCCAGTATCTTGCTTCACTTCGATGGAATTGCAAATCCAGTCTTGAATCTTCAAAATCATGGAGCTCACATATTCGTTCGATATACTTCGCTTTTCGTCACATTCCCTTCAAATTTGAAGTATCGACTCTCAGTTTGATTTTAGACCAGTGAAATTATCGTAATTATACAGTAAAATAAGGCTACTGATTTATACAGCAAAATAAGGTTACTGATTTTATCCTAATTAAGCTAGTGATTTTCTCCTAATTATGTGGGATTTTAGTTTTACTCTGTTTTATTTTAGTTAAGTGTTATATTGCTTGTGAATTTCCTCAAAAAAAATATTGCTTGTGAATTATGAATATGAGTGGGTGTATATTTCTTATTTAAAGATGTGTTTAATGCCATTAGAAACAAATAATACAATATTTTAATTTTTTATCTCTTACCCTTTTTCGTAATTTTATCATCTTCATACCCCAATAATTCTCTTCCGAACAACGTACTAACTATATTTATTTCATCACCTTCATCTTCAATCTCATTCTTCATCTTCAACCTCAACTTCAATTTCATTTCACAATAAACCTGTTTTACCAAACGCACCCCAAACCGCAATAGATATTGAAACTGCACGACTCACACGTACGCCAATGCGTGAATTTGTTTGGGGGTCCAAATTCTCTACTTCAATGGGCTTATTTCTATAAGCAAGAATGTGGAGGCCCGCCACTTCGTTGAAATGGCCCGATCCATTTTTCAAAACAAAATCACTCCAATGGACAACTGTTATTTCCATTTTTGTCGAACAAAAGTTAAAATCAAAATACTTGTGCCCCAAGTATCTCCCCTCCATGGCCCCACTCGTAATGCTTGCCGTTGCAGCTGCAGGTTGCAAAAAAGCTGAATATCCCACATTTTGTTCCCATCTTACCCCCGCCGCCTTAATTCTAATTCCCTCTATGTCCTCTAGCCTCACTATATTATCTGTTTCTCATCTTCTCCCTCCAGCAAACATAGAGGATCCTAAAAACAATATCAAATGATGGAAAATGGTCTCGAACCATCCTTCCCCGTCGTCTTCTTTGACGGAAACACCACTACGGGCATGGGGAATATATTCATAAATCCTTCTTTCAACTTCAAGCTGTTCCAATCGATGATCAGCCAGAAAATCGGAGTTTCCCCTAACCAAATCACCACCTACTATGAGCGCCGAGCTTCTCAGGTTAGCAAGTTCGGCGGAAATCGCCGGAGTCCGGTGACCAACAAGTTCAACTTCGCTTCGATTCTCTGCGATCAAAACTGCTTTTTCTTCGTCGTGTTGAAACGGTCAAGACGCGTCCGACATCGCAAGCACAAGCAGAAATCCCCAAATTACTCGCCAGAGGCATACGATTTGAGGTTCGGAAACCCTAACTTTTCCTTCTCTGGCGGGAATTTCACTTACGGAGCTCTGGATTATTTCGACTATGGAAGCGAGATGAGAAGGAGGCTTGCTCTTGAGAGAGACGGGGAGAGGTACTTGACGTCGCTGAATCTCAACTCCAATGTTTACTCGGATCTTGATCGTATATCGACGTTGAGCATTCGGAGCGGTGAGTTTTTCAGCGACGACGGGGCTTCATCGTCTGGTGGAGTATCATCCACCGGAGCGCCGGTGTGTGACGTGTGCGACAGTGCGAAGAGGGAAGGTCAAACCGCGCCGTTTCATAGGTGTAAATGCGACGCTGTTCTTACTAGTTTCTTTAGGTCCCCTGCTGGGCCTATTGCCCGACCCGTAAAGTACCGGGTTAACCCGTTTGGCGAATCAATATAGCTGGAAACAGAGGTACACGCCGGAAAAATAGATAGGTGATTAACCACCGACTTTGTTGAATTCTAGAAGCCAGTACATAAAAATAGAATAGCTATTACTGGAGAATTGAAGCTTTTTTTTATTGGATGAACTATTATCTTTATTAGAACACTTTTGGTGGGTGGGTGATCCTTTGATTATAAATCAGTAGAATATAGCATTAGAGTTGTGTGCGGATGCCAAGGAACCAAACATTTGGTCTTTGTGCTTTTTGTAACGCTCAAGAGTTGTAGTCTGATCCACTATGCAGATCAAGGTGAAGCGTTTGAAACGTGTTTGACACTCTGTAGTTATAAATATTGTCATTCCAATTGAATGTCCATGCCTTTTAGCACAGTAAGCTGTTTTCTGTCCAAACGAACATTATTAGAAGAAATAAAATTTTAAACCATAATTAGAATTTTTATATCCAAGTGTCAAGTAACTGATCTGAATCAAACATCAACTTAACCGGGTTCTTAGTCTATTTTTTTGAAGAAAAAAAATATGTGGTATGTATGTTCCAAAAATCTGAAACAATATTTCTCTCATCGGTTCAAAACATAATCTCAAAAGATAGAGAAAGCGAGGAAGAAGATCGGTGTCGATGGACATTCTAGCAGACAGGGCGTCGCTAGTGAGGGAATCGTTGCAGAAGAGTCAGACGATCACCCACGATATGGTATCCATCCTCGGCTCCTTCGACCACCGTCTCTCCGCCCTTGAAACCGCCATGCGCCCCACCCAGGCATTTCTCGCTCTTACATCGTGATTAGTCTCGGAAAACAAAGTTTTCGTTAATCCCCATGATCTTTGATTTTTCTTAAAAATACTCATTGTCGATTATTTTGATGCTTGTGCCAGATACGCACGCACTCCGTTCGTAAGGCGCACGAGAATATCAATCGGACGTTGAAGTCAGCTGAAACTGTTCTCGAACGTTATAATGTCACTCGCCAGGTCTTTCTCTTTGGTTTTTTGTTTTCCTATTTTAGGTTTTAGTTCAAATTGTAGACAAAGGGGAATCGATAATTGATACCATTTGAAGGGGATAATGTGATCGTTTGGAAATGAGAAAATGTTTGTAATTGAAGCTTCAAAGTGCAGGCTGAGGCTAAGGTACTAAGGGGGCCACATGAGGATTTGGAGGGTTATCTACAATCAATTGAACAGTTAAAAGACAATGTTGTCTTCTTTGACAACAAGAAGCATTTTAAGAGGAACACTGCCCCAGTTAATCATGTTATGGACTTGCTTTCCAAGGCTATCTTAAAGCTGGAAGTCGAGTTCACTAACCTCTTAGCACTAAACAGGTTTCTTCCTCTCATTTGTACTGCAATAATCATATTTGGGGAAGAATTAAAAGATACCTATGTGTTGTTTGCTTCTATTATCTCTTATTTGATTGTATCTTCAACCCTTTACGTGTTCTATGTTCAGCAAACCGGTGGATCCTAATCATCTTTATCAATGCCTCCCGAAATCTTTACGTCCTTCTTCAGCTTCCCATGGAAAGGACCACAAGTCTTCCAATAATTCTACTGATAATGACTCCGACAATACTTACCAAGCACTCACTCTTATGCAACCTAATATCCAATCTATGCTCCATGATTTGGCTGTACAAATGGTTCAAGGTGGCTATCAGCAACAGGTGATCATGGCTTATCGGTATGTACTTTGACCACTTTACATACATTTTGTACAAAAATGTTTATCAATTAACAAGTTACATTTGTTATAATGTAGGGAAACACGTGCTGCGGTCTTGGAGATAAGCTTTGCAAAACTTGGAGTGGAGAACCTTGGCAAAGAAGAGATACAGAAAATGCAGTGGGAAATGCTAGAGGCAAAGATTGGAAACTGGGTCTTCTACATGCGTATAGCAGTAATGATTTTTTTGAGTTGATAGTACAATTGGTGAAATCATATATTATTAGCTTCTTGATTATTCCATGGCATGTGGCCAGGTCAAGCTGTTGTTTCCTGCTGAAAGGAAAGTTTCAGATCAGATATTTAGAGGCATTGAGTCTATTAGGTTGCTTTGCTTCGCTGAAGTTACTTCTACTAGTGTATCAATGCTGCTCAACTTTGGGGATGCAATTGCTAGAGGCAAGAGGTCTCCTGAAAAACTATTTGTACTTCTGGACATGTATGAGATTATGAGAGAGCTTCTTCCTGAGGTAAATCTATATTGGCTTGTCATTTGAAGATTCTTGTTGATTTTTGATGTAGCAATTTTGATATGGTTCCCTATAAACAGATTTTGGCTACATTTGAGGGTAAGCCTTGTGTTGAAGTGAGAGAAAACGCAGCTTCTCTAAGATTACGTCTAGCACAAACAGCCCAAGAGACCTTCAGCGATTTCGAAGAGGCGGTTGAAAAGGATGCTACAAAGACCATGGTTCATGATGGAACTGTCCATCCTTTGACCAGTTATGTGATAAACTATGTGAAATTTCTGTTTGAGTAAGTCAATCACATAGCCTTTGCTTTCATATCTCCTAACAGTGGTTTAGAGTTGCATCCTGAGTATGTGGTATGAATTACGCTCAGTTACCAGTCCACGCTTAATTTGTTGTTCCGGGAATGTGGTGGTCCTGATGCAAGCAACGAGTTAGCGTTTGTAACAACACGGATAGTGCAGGCTCTTCAGACCAACCTGGATGGAAAATCTAAGCTATATAAGGATCCTGCACTAAGTCAGGTGTTTCTTATGAACAATATTCACTACATGGTTAGATCTGTCAGCAGGTTTGTCAAGCAACTCGTAAATTTGTGTAATTTGAGGAATACATTTTTCCTGATCAATTTATTTCAGGTCGGATGCAAAGGAGTTGTTAGGGGGTGATTGGGTCCAAATACAAAGGAGGGTTGTTCAACAACATGCTAATCAATACAGGAGGCTTGCTTGGTCTAAGGTTAGTTATGTTCCTAAAAAAGCAGCCTAGTATATTCAAAACTAGGGGTGGCATAAATCCCGGTTAATCTCATCCCGTCCCGTTCCAATCCCGGCAAGATTTGGAAAAAAATGTGTATCCCGTCCCGTTCCGTGAAAAACTTGCGGGAGGGACGTGGGACGGAAACTTCTCATTCCGGTTAATCTCCTCCCGTCCCGCGTTTATACAAATAATAATTATACATTTTTAAAAATATTATATAGATAATAATATATATAAATTATAATTTCATATTTATATTTATAAGAATTATAAAAGTAATAAAATACTAAAAGAGTAGTAAACACTAATTGTCTTATACGGTTATACATTTATACTCACTAGCGTAACTTGTATTCATTTTCAATGTACTAACTACTAGTCTTTGAGTCGGTCATTCGGTATCGAGTTTTTTTTTTTATTTTTATCAATTGCGTCTTTAAATATGAGAATACAGGACAAATGTTGAATATAATCGATGCATAATTATTGCGGGATTAAGTTCGTCCCGTCCCACGTGGGACAAAGAAAAAAAAGTTTAAATTCCATCCCGTTTATAATTTGCGGGACCAGACGCAGGACAATCTCATTCCCGTCCTGTCCCATGTCCCATGCCCAGACCTATTTAAAACTGTTAAATTGGTGTATTCTGTTGATGTAGATCCTACAGCATGTCACGACAAACGATACTAGCGGTAATCTTTCAAGACAAGCGATAAAGGACCGATTCAAGAATTTCAACGCTCAGTTTGAGGATATTCATCATAAACAATGTCAATGGTCTGTTCCGGATAGCGAGTTGCGCGAGTCATTGAGACTAGCTGTGGCAGAGGTGCTCTTGCCAGCCTTCAGATCTTTTGTCAAGCGTTTCGGGTTAGTTTTGGCTTATGTTACCTTGCTCAGCATGCTTGATTGCCTGTTATTCATATTTGGGCTTTGTTTGTTGAATAGGCCAAGTATCGATACTGGAAAAACACCCAACAAGTACATCAGATACAGACCAGAGGATGTTGAACGCATGTTATCTGAGTTCTTCGAGGGAAGAACCTTTGCTGAACATAAGAGATGATGCGTTTTGGCCTTGCATTAGTTGTACAAAGAAGCGAAGATAATAGTAGTCGAACATGAGACAACAGTTGTTGTGGATTCAATCGTCTGTTGTGTCAAACACCTTAGGGCTATCATATGACATTCAAAGATCTCCACATGTCAAAATTAATAAGGTCAAAATCCAGACTTTCACACGATTGAGCATTTGAGGCATCGATTGTACTTTAGTTTTATTTAAGCACGTGATTTTTTTAAATTGATGGTTATTTTTGTTTATTTATGCCCTCTTTCCCCTAACCATGCACAAATTTTAAACTATGTTAGCCGGGTTAGCGTAGTATTTGTTAATATATAAGCATGTACCATAAATATGTGTTTTAAGCTCTTGTTTTTATGAGCCGACATATATACGCCAAATATTACTAGAGACGCGTTAAAATATAAGCATATGTTACGTGTACAAGAAAACAATAATTTAATTTCGTTTGATTTAAGCATAGGATCATACGAGAACCTCTCATACTATAATATTTGAATTAAATAAATAATGGTTTTGATTTGCCATGCACCTAGGAAATAGATGGACAATTGTGGTCTTATAGTTATGAGGGGATGCACGTTCGTGTATCTCTAATCGATCACTTGCATCACTTTGTTCTCCATTTATTTAGATGAACAATACAGCATGAACAAGTTGTATACAATATAGCAAGTCCTCTTAGACAATTTTTATTTTTGTGATGAATAAAAAACAAAGAGATTCAACTTGATTTTCAAAGAACCAATAAAGAAGTCAATGTTATTTTACCACTAGATCAACTAGATATTGGTATTTTTATTTAATGTTCTTATTAATGATCATTTATCGTTACGAGGGTTATGATTATCGTTATTAATTTGGCGACTTTTTAGACCGTAAGATAAACAAATAATATATTTTGTTAAAGTGTTTTTTTAATTAGTTAAAATAAAGTAATGTATGTTTGGTGATTAGTGTATAATCACCCACCTGCTTCATCCATGTTTGCATATAATATCAATATTATTGGAAATATATGTCTCAATCTTTATTGTGTTTTCTACGCCTTTAAGATTTCTTGTAACATTCTTGTATTTAGATTGTTGTACCTAATATCTTTACAAGAAGACATTGAATCTCTTCATATCTGACCGGTTAGTAGTTTTACATTTTCTTTTTGTTATATCGTGTTGGGTGTATATGAGATCAATGTCAGTGAAGAATAATATATTTTGACGTCAATAATAAACGAACATATATGAACGTTTAATGAAACTTTCAATATTATATTTAACTCATCACAACTTGACATTAACTAAATGATATGATCATGAACTAACAAGAAAAAAAATGCCTTTGTATTTTAACAATGGAGAGTTTTGGGTCTTCGTATGTTAACAATCGAGGGTTTTGGGTCTACTCTAAGAACGGAGTAGAAGATAGATTAAGGAAAGAGATACTTAGAAAGGGGTTGAATAGAGTATGTAAAATTTTCGCAGTCGCAGTGTCAAGGCTTTGAAATGAATCTCAAGATCTTGAGATAAAATTCAAGATCGAATCTGTGAAGCTGAATGTAACTCAAGGTCTTGACTTAAACCTGTAAAACTGTTAGTCACGATTTCAAACGTTAGAATAAAGTAGTAAATAAAAGCAAGATTGACACGCGATATGTTTACGAAGTTCGGCTTCTAACAGCTTACGTCTCCGCCTAGGGTTATCCAACCCGTAGGATTTAACTATCTATTATATCACTTTCTTTTGAGTCATAAATACAACCTAGAAGAACTTCCTTTCTTCTCACACTTGTAGCCTCAACCGCTACTATCTAGTCAACTCAGAACCTAGTGAGCAATAGCCTAGTTACTACGTAAAGTAGTTCAATTGAGTATAACACTAGTGATGAACCTTTAACGCTCTTTGTGTTTTTCTCACCCTCTCAACTAAATTGAAACTAGTAACAACTGAGAACAAGAAAGTCGATTGTAGTGGAGAAAACTTTGCTTGTAGCTCGACGCGTGTATTGGGTTGTCTCTTCACTGCTTGCTTGATCCTTATAGATTCTTCTGTATGGACGGATCTCTTGGTTGTTAACCGTACCACCAAATCTTTCATATATCTTGGTCGGTCCACAAAATCTCAATTGTTGAAGATCTCTTGACCGTTTTGAAGATAGGAAAATATCCCACAAAATCAGCACGTTATCTTCTCATATTTTGTGGTCTTTGAACGTTCAATTTCTGCACTAAATCTTCATGCAATCTTCACTCTTATATCCGTTTGAAGATCTTGATTGTTTTTAACCTGCACAAATCATGTAACAAGCATATCCAAGAACATCTACATATATAATAATATTTGTTAACCATAACAAGTTGTTTGTCTTCTATCAATCCTGCAAAACAACATTTTATAACAGCTTTAATCAAGGTGAGTTATCACCCTCCATGTCATTAAAAATTGATTTTCCTAGTGTGGGGATTGATGTCAATATTAGCGTCGACTCTTAACTTTTTCTGATTTTTCTAAAAGTGAAATGACACCGCTTTGGTCACATCCCCACATGTGTGAGCACGTCATGTGATAACGCACCATGCGGCAGGAGTTTTTAATTTTAATTAAAATCCCATATCTCGTATAAATATTAATTAAAAAACTTTTGCTTAAGATTTAATTTATTTATCCAATGACACCCGCTTTGCATACGTTCTGATAAAAAATATTAAACTCTTTTAATGTATATAGGAGTTTACATAATGAATATTTAGCATTTTATAAATTTATTTTTTACATAAACATTTAGTTTTATATGTATAATGACATATGAGTTTTATATTTTTTTAAAAAAATAATTATTGTTTGTTTTTAAATTTTCTTTTTTAATTATGTTGCTTCTTTTTGATTTTTTATGTTAACTGTTATTTAATTGATGTTACTTTTTTATTTCTTCTTTTTTTCTTCATTTTATTAAATTAATAAAATATTTAAAATATAATTTATGGTTATTGTTTATTAAATAGTTACATTATTATTAATAATAAACAGATATGCGAATAAGCAATTTATAGTTTATTGAAAATAAATAAAATTGAAAAAATTGAAAATAGGAGTCCAATGCTCTTTGTTATGAATAATAGTAAGTAAAAAAAATTAAAATGGGGCTTGTAAGATGATATGACATAAATACATGGTTGAGAAAATTGTCTTTACTCATCTACTTTAATTGTTTATTTTTTTAATTGTTTAAATTTTTTATTAAAAACAATATTGTTTTAGACCTTTTATCACAATATTCCTACATTTTTTCTTGAAACAAATATATATATATATATATAATTGGAAAACATTCACAACTCTATCTTCACCGTTAACTCTCTATTTTCTTATTCTTTTACTGTGATATTAATAAAAAAAATTGACTTGTAATCGCTATAGAAAGATGCACGCAAGTTAGCTTGGTACGTAGTTCTTCTCAATTTTCTTTGATGATATAATACCTAAATTTTACATAGTATATCTGCTTTAATTTTTATTATTGAACTCAATGTTTTGTATAATTTAAATCGCTAAATGTTAACTCAGATCACCAAACAACAATATATTGCCGCACAAAAATCTCAAAGGAACAGCCTTGTAGATGCTCTAGGGCTCAATGTTGTACAAGGTCTTAGACCTTTCTTTCACATAGAGATTTACAAGGCTCCTAGATTTTTATGCCACATCAATAAGATATTTATCACGTTATTTTAGGAGTTCTATTTCATCTTTTCATTAATTTTTATCCACAACAAAGGTTTTTGAGCTCCTATTTTTACTTTTTTATTAATTAAATTGTTTTTTCATATATAATTTATATTATTCGTAATATTATTGATACTATAATTAATAAATATTAGTTTTTAAAAAATTATTAAATTAAAAAAAGAAGAACAAGAGAAATAAAATAAAATACAGCTTAATCGAAATACAAATTTTAAAAAATTTATATTTAATGTCAAATATCATTTATTGTGTGTACGATAAACTCGTGACTTAATTGTCATTTTATGTTCGGATATTATATAAAGGAGACTTGTGACTCAATTGTCATTTCTTGTTCAGTTATTGTGCATGTAAAGAAGACTCGTAACTTAAGCGTCATTTCATTTTCCGATACCGTGTAAATGAATCTTGTGACTCAAATATCATTTCATACTCAGAGTGTGAATGAAACTTATGACTCATTTCGACCGTTTAGAAATAGTTCAAATGTCCAAGTTATCTCAAAAATCACTCAAACCTTGATCTCTATCTCACACCTCATTCAAATAAACAAATTATATTACCAATACTCAGTTGGTCTAGTGGTTGTGGTGTTAGACTCCTTAAGTGTTAGTCCGGAGATTCGAGTTCGAATCCTTCGGGCAGTTCGAGTTCGAATCCTTCGGGCAAAGCCGAACCGGAAACGTACCATTTCAAAAAAAAAAAAAAACAAATTATATTGTTCTCGCTCAAGCACAAAAATGAAAACTATCAAAAATCTGCAAACTTTTTTTTTCGTTAAAACTTTATAGAAACACCTTATTTGAGCCAAATTCAAAACCCACGATACTTTAATATTCCACAATGCTATCACCATTCATGTTATGCTTACCAAAACCATTTCATGAACCCAAATATCAAACCCATCCCAAACACTTACCAAGACCCTCAACATTCATATTCTCTACACTCATATATTAATTCATGACAAATAGTTGTGGGAGATAATAAGTTCTCACATCGAAAGATGGAGACACTCCGAGCCTATTATATAAGGTCGGTGGGCTACTCCTCCTATTGTCAATTGATTTTAAAATGGAACCTCGCCGGGTTTATGTGTTAGGTTTTGGCCTAATGCGAATGTGCGCTCGAATGCAAACGATCTCCGCTCTACCGGTCCGTCTGTATCGAACTTTGACAATAGTTAAAAAGAAAAAACGTAAATAGTACAGTACAAGAATGTATAGACTGATACAAATATTTAAACTAGTTTTAGAAAATAATATATAATAATATAAACTAGCTAGTATAATAAACATGCAGTAACAATATAGTTAATAAAGTAAAACTCTTGAGTTAAAAAGGAAAAATAAGCTCCAAGAAACAAACACCCCAATAAAGGCGATTAGGGAGAACTCTGAAGTTTCTCCCTCTCCCCCTGAAGCACCAGACCCAATTCCAATACACTCTTCTCCTTCCCAAAAGGATAATATCCAGAATCATCAACAAGATGATCCCGTAAATCAGGAAAAAGATGCTGGTCAACCCGTCCATTCGACCAAAGAAACCCCTTCTTGGAGTGCCATGCTATTTGGTGATGAAGCGTGGAAACAGATGCCATTGATTCCTGATAATCTGATTGACACGGGTAAGGTCACTATTGAATACCCAAAAGGAAAGGATTCGACCCCAATCATCAATATTGCCCCTGAAGTTGTAAATATTTTGAATGCTCCTTGGAGATTTTCCATTGTTGCGAAATTGCTGGGAAGAATGATATCATTCTCATCATTCGAAAGGAATATTCGACAAATGTGGAAACCTGCTGGTGGATGGACAATTCTTGATCTTCCCAATGATTTTTTCCTCATAAGATTCGAAAAGGAGACCGATATGCTGGATGTGCTAACAAATGGACCTTGGAAGATGCTGGGTCATTACCTCATGATACAACAATGGAATGAGGGTTTCGACCCAATGACCTCAGTGATCAAATCGACTGGGGTATGGGTTCGTATTACTGGCCTCCCTTTTGCAATGTACAACTCGAACATACTCAGATGTATTACCTCTGCGATAGGGCAACCGTTGAAAATTGATGCAAATACCCTAGGCATCTCAAGAGGCAAATTTGCAAGGGTGTGTGTGATGGTGGATCTTACCCGGCCATTGAAAGGAGATCTAATAGTTAATGGAAAGAGATTATTATTGGAGTATGAAAATCTCCATACAATATGCTTCTCATGTGGATGCTATGGCCATACTCATGAGACATGCGTGTACAAAGAAAAGATACAGGTAGAGGAGGAGATAAATGAAATTGCAATTGATACTGTAAAGGAAGTAGAGAAGCAGGAGGTGGGAAATGTACCTGGACAGGTGGAGCAGGCGACAGTTGACAGTGAAGGAAATGAGCATGGTCCTTGGATGGTGGTCCCACGAAGAAGACCATGGAAAAATGACAGAGGTAGACAAGGTACAGGTAATATGAGAGGCCCCCAGGAGGGGAAACCAACACCAGTGGTCCAGACAGAGGCTCATCCACCCTTGCCTAGGGGTCCACTCTTTCAAAATAGGAAAAGGGTGAGGGGTAATGGCAATATACCAAATGCAGAAACCCAAAGGAAAGGGAAGGAAATTTTCAGTGATCCTGCTGAGAGGTTTACTACAGGATCTGCATCGGCGGCGCCACAGACCAGGATAGGGGAACCTCAAATCAGATCCCTGAATAGGATAGTTCCCCAGGACGTAGTGTTCACTGCCAAAAATAAAGCAAGCCCCATAGAGGAGCATGAGTGTATGGAGGTGTGTAATGATTCCCAAACATCCAGGGTTCCCGACTCACAAGCATAAAGCCTGGATGGCTGATTTTCCCCATCATCAGTGTTAAATGATTGGCATCTTATGGAATTGCTTCGGAACTGTGAAGAGTAGCTTCCGAAGATCTATTCGTTACATGATCCGTAAACATAATCCTGATTTTGTGGCACTATTCGAGACTCACTGCTCAGGTAGAAATGCTGATACTATATGTGAAAGGATGGGGTTTGATTCGTGGGAGAGAATGGAAGCGGATGGACATAGTGGAGGCATTTGGCTCCTTTGGCATTCAGATAAAATCAAGTTCAGAATGGTAAAGAAACACAACCAGTTTATACATGTGATTGTTGAACATGAAGAAGGGAATTTTAACTTAGTTGTGACCTATATTGCTCCTGAACCCAGTAGAAGGGGTGATGTTTGGATTGAAATCCAAAATATTATCCAAGAATCTTCGACTCCAGTATTAGTTGGAGGAGATTTAAACGTTATTAAGAATATTGAGGAGAGCCAAGGGGGAGCTAACCGCTTGGCAAGACATTCACTTGAGTTTGGAAACTGGTTAAACGTCAACAACCTTATCGACATGGGATATGTGGGATCCCCTTTCACTTGGTCAAGAGGTCGGTCGAGCCTAACTAGAATCTCTAAGCGTCTGGATAGAATTCTTATTACCCCTGATGGACGCTTTCGGTGGCCCTATGCTGAGGTTCGACATCTCCCACGTCTTTCTTCAGACCATAATCCACTATTACTCTCACTCAACAAAGACCCAGGGGGAAATCCTAGAAGACGTCCTTTTAGGTTTGTTGGTTCCTGGATTACTCATCCAGAGTTTGATCACCTGATTGAGGAAACATGGAATAAAGTCGTGAAGCTCCCAGTTGCCCTTAAATTATTACAGAAGGTTCTCGGGAAATGGAATAGAGAGTCGTTCGGGAATATTCAGCATCGTAAGGAAGCTCTTATTGTTGAACTTGAAAAGATTAGGAGGGATTTGGATATCAATGTTAGTGACACGCTCCTTAATAGAGAACAAGAGGTAATGCAGGAGGTTGAGGTGACTCTGGAGCAGGAAGAGGTTCTCTGGTATCAAAAATCAAGACAGAAGTGGATTACTTGTGGGGATCGTAATACAGCTTTCTTCCATCTTTCTACGATTGTAAGACGCCATCGGAATAGGATTATGGCACTCAGACTAGCGACGGGTGAATGGTCATTAGACCAGCAGGTATTGGAGGAACATGCTGTTGATTTTTATAGGGACCTCTATGGTCCCTCAGAACTTCCACAACTATCCCTTCTTCCTAGGGGAGGGTTTCCATCTCTATCTGAATCACAATATGCTGAGTTGTCTAAACCATGTGAGGACTGGGAAGTGATGAGCTCCCTGAAGAGTATGGGAGCTTTGAAAGCTCCTGGTCCAGATGGATTCCAACCCCTATTTTTTCAGAATTGCTGGAACACGGTTGGTGAATCACTTTCCAGGATGGTAAAAGAAATTTTCAGCTCGGGGGTCCTTGACAGGTCGGTGAATGAAACACTCTTGGTTCTTATTGGGAAGGTTGCAAGGCCAGAAACAATACAACAATTCCGTCCCATCAGTCTTTGCAATGTAAGTTATAAGGTGATCACAAAGATTATTGCTAACCGTGTTAAACCGTTTATGAATACTCTTGTTAGCCCCTTGCAAGGAAGTTTCATTCCTGGACGTTTAATTGCGGACAATGTAGTGATGGCGCAAGAGGTTATTCACTCACTTAGTAAGAAGAAAGGAAAGAGAGGGTGGTTGGTTATGAAATTGGACCTTGAAAAGGCCTATGATAGAGTCCGATGGGAGTTTATTACAGATACACTCCAGGACATGGGTTTGCCAAACAAATTGATTGATTGGGTGAACGCTTGTGTGTCAACGAGTTCCATGAGAGTACTTTGGAATGGAGAGTGTACGAGAAGCTTTCAAACCACTAGAGGAGTCCGGCAGGGGGACCCCCTTTCCCCTTACCTGTTTGTGCTATGCCTTGAAAGGTTGGGACACCTTATTGACAGAGCTGTTGAAGACGGTAGCTGGAAGCCAATTAGAATTTCTCGAGGAGGACCAGCCATATCTCACCTCTTTTTTGCCGATGACATCCTTCTATTTGCGGAAGCTTCCGGTTCACAACTTCGGGTGGTCAAAAAGATTCTTGAGGATTTTTGTAATGCTTCGGGACAAAGAGTGAGTCTTGCAAAGTCGAGAATCTATGTTTCCCACAATGTTAGGGGTATACTGGAGCAACAATTAAGTGATATTTGTGGGGTTCCCTACACCCGTAACCTTGGGATGTATTTGGGTATTCCGTTGATTAATGGGGCAACCACAAGGGAGATTTTTAACCCACTTATAGAGAGGGTTATGTCGCGCCTATCGGGATGGAAAGCAAGGACCCTGAGTTTTGCAGGCCGGACTACTTTGGTAAGGTCAGTACTTTCAACTATACCCTTACATTACATGGGGGTCATGATCCTACCTGCAAGTATCTCAGCCAAGCTGGATAAGATTTGCCGAGGCTTTGTATGGGGAGACAATGAAGGGGACAGAAAACTTCATAAGTTGAATTGGGATAGGGTTTGTCAGCCTAGAGAAAGAGGTGGACTGGGAATCAGGAAGATAAAGGAGGTCAATCTCGCCATGATTAGCAAGTTGGGATGGAGATTGTTTATGAATAAAGATCAGATATGGGCCAAGGTGTTATTGAGGAAGTATTATAAGTCTGCTCTGGACTGGCCCTCATCCCTTGTACTCAGAAGGGGCAGCTCGCAAACTTGGAAAGGTGTGGTGAATGGTTATAACCAGGTAATAGCACCTAATATTGGTTGGAACATTAAAAATGATAGGAGAGTGAAGTTCTGGAAGGATTACTGGATTTCTGACGAGCCGCTCATGGATTCATGCCAGATACTGCTCACACAGTGGGACTTGGAGCTTTCGGTTAGGGATGTCTGGAGGGGAGATGAAGGATGGGATTGGAACTACTTGTCTTGTAGACTAAGCAATGCTGACTTCTTAAAGGTAGTCGCAGCTCGTGTGTGGAATGATGAAACACAAGAAGATAGTGTTCGTTGGAGACTTACTCAAAATGGGGAATTTTCTATTGCTTCAGCTTATCAGTATGTTTGTAGCAGGAGAACTGAAACTGGTATAAGAGAGGGGCTCTTTAAGCGCATTTGGTCGATTCGGGTTCAAGAACGAATCAAATACTTCATCTGGCAAGTTGCATGGAAGATAGTAATGACTAATTTGGAAAGATTCAGAAGACACTTGACCATGTCTCCGGTCTGTTTAGCATGCCCACGGGAAGAGGAGTCCCTACTACACCTCTTGCGAGATTGCCATTATGCCAAAGAGATCTGGACTATCTTAGTCCCTCAAGAAACCCAGGTTACTTTCTTTATTTTACCCTGGGAGGAGTGGATCTTTGAGAATGTGAGCATGGGGAGAAGTAATTATTTTCAGGATCCATGGAATGAGCTGTTTGCGATTACGATCTGGTGGATATGGAGGTGGCGTAATGCGAGAACGTTTAATGAAGGTAACATACCGGGTGATAAAATCCGATTTATTAAAGCAGCTCATAAAGAAAATTTGGAAGCATGGAAGAGGGGTGTCAAGCTGGGGTTGAAGCAGAAGAAGGAAGTGTTGATCAAATGGAGTAAGCCTAATACTGGATGGGTGAAGATCAACTCGGATGGTGCCTTTCGAAACGATCATGCAACAGCTGGAGCTGCTATAAGGAATGACCAAGGTGAATGGGTCCATGGGGTGGCTGCGAATCTGGGCAGTACGTCGGTGCCAGAAGCTGAACTGTGGGGAGCCTACTTAGGTATGGAATTAGCATGGGACCTGGGTCTCAGGAAGGTGATGATTGAAGTGGATTCCCTTCTGGTTGTGGGAATGATACGAAAGGGGGTTAGCAATAATCATCCTTTGTAGAGCCTGGTTATCAAATGCCAAGGCTTCCTTATTCGGGACTGGCAAGTGAGTCTCGATCATGTGTTTCGAGAAGGCAATAGGGTTGCTGATGCGATTGCATACCTAGCTTTTTCGTTGGATATTGGTGTACATCGTTTGCCATCTCCCCCTCTTGAGATTAGGAACTTGTTGTTAGATGACTGGAGGGGCGTCTCGTTCACTCGTTTTTCGAGTTTGTAATTCAAGTATTAATTAAAAGCGTGTAGGTGCGGGGAGCTCCGGCTCTTTTTCCATCAAAAAAAAAAAAGTAACAATATAGTTATTAAAAAAAGGATAAATATATAGTAGGGTACAAAATGTATAGACTAACACAAATATCTACACTAATTCAAAAAAATAATACATTTGTTTTACCAATATAACAACAAATATAAAATTTTGTTTTGAAAATACTTATTTCGTTTAAAACATGTAAATTTCGGGCCATTCATTTTGATTTTCGTAAATGAGTGTAGACAAATGCATAAAAGTATAAAATTAAAAAACAATTGGTGGATATCTTAAACCTCATCCACAGTTTGTACGTTTGGTGTTAGAGGATTAAGCGATCACTATCTATCATTCTCTAATTAAATTTTACTAATATAGCCTCCTTGTATTTTCTATTTACATTTATAGCACAGTCGTATATTAGAAGTTATCTTCTTAGCCTTAATATTATTTCAATAAGTGTAAATAGCACAGTCGTATATTAGAAGTTATTTTGAAAATAAATGACGCATGATCTTCTATTTAAAATTTTATTTCTTAGCCTTAACATTTCGGGATCATAAAATAATTAAATTTATATATATATTTAATTATTTACCAATTACCAATATGATTTTTTAAAATTAGGAAGCAGTTAGAGAATAGAACTTGACATGCATTAAGAAACAAAAAGCAGCTACAAGTGCAATATAAATTTAATTAGTTAGTTAATCAAGATTCTAATATAAACCATTAAAAAATGAATTGATTAATTAAGCAAAGCCTTCACTTTTCCATAATCCACAGTTGCCTCTTGTGCTCGTCTTCTTCTACACGTAGCTCACCCAAACCTAATCTCTCCACACTATTTAGAACACACAAAGAACACCCATTGGATCTCTTAAAACCACAGAGATAAAAACCCAGTTTCCAATCTCAATCACCGATCCTCCCTCGCCGGCCACCGCAGCGCAATGTCGGGAAAAGACTGTGGGCACCACGAGGACAAGAAGAAGAGGCGAAGGGCGAGGATTTTCTCGGGAACCTTGATTTTTCTTTTTATAGTGTTACTAATTGTACTTATAGTCTGGGCCGTGCTTAGACCTACTAAACCCCGGTTCGTGCTTCTTGATACGACGGTTTTCGTCTTCAACGTAACGGCTCCGAACCTCCTTAGCTCGACGTTTCAGGTGACGGTTCGGTCAACGAACCCGAATGACCGAATTGGAATCTACTATGATCGTCTTATCATCTATGCGAGTTATAGTGATCAACAGATTACTCTCCCGACGTCAATTCCTCCGACGTTCCAGGTACATGATTTGAATTTAAAATACATTTTTATTAATAATGATTTTATTGACAAATTATTATACGGAACAGGACACGAATGGGGTGAATATCTGGTCGCCGTTCGTAACGGGGGTGTCAGTTCCGATCGCACCGTTCATAGGGGAGGGTTTACAGGCAGATCAGACGGCGGGGAACTTGCCGGTGAACTTCAAGATGGATGGACGGCTGAGATGGAAAGTTGGAAGCTTCATATCTGGGACCTACCGGATACATGTGAACTGCCAGGCGTTGATCAACACCGGGAACCCATCGGCAGGTGTAGTTGTGAGCGGTAACGTCGTTAAGTACCAGTTCTATCAGAGCTGCAGCGTTAGCGTTTGACGCCGTTTAGAGGTTGATTGTGTAAATTTTGCTATAATTATAAATACTGTGAGCCGAGCCGAACCGAGGTATAGCAAAATATAAGACGTTATTTGTGAATTAGAAAAATGTACGCCAAGTTGTAAAGTATTGAATTATGTATATTTAATTTGTGTACCACAATAAAATTTGTTTATTTGAGTTGAATTATGATAAAGATTACACTATGAATTGTGGCGTTTAAAGAAAAGTAGAATTATTTTGAAATTCTGTTTTAATAAAATTAATAATGGTAGGTAAGAGGTCAATATTAAAAGGGAATTCCAGTATGTGGTACGTAAAGGGGTAGCCCTTTCACCAAATCTTACTTTACATCTCTATCTTTTCATCAACCACAATTAATTAACAAATAATTTGATATTTAATTATAGTATTGGGCGTGGAAGCCTGGAAGGCGCCGGAGAAGCGAAGAGGAAACTTCCGAGGTAGGATATTTAAGAAAGAATCATATATATATGAAACGACGAAAACATAACTTCCATTCTTAAATAATGTTCTAGTCCGTTAAGAGATGCAGCGTTTCCGGTTCACTATTCCATATCTCCGTCCAAATATAGGGTCGGGTTTACTTTAGGTGGAAGTATATAGGGTATAGGTCGAGTATTTACATGGCATGATTCATTTGACTTTTTTTAAAAAAGTTATCTAGATTAGTGGCTCTTATTTAAATCAGTTATTTGTATTTAATTTCTCTTTTTTGATTTTCCTCAATTGTTCAAAAGTTTTTTTTTTTTCCTGAAGCCAAAGGGTTTATTATTCGTCCACGTGGCTCCTATTTTTAACATCGAAACTCAACCAACAATTAAAACTTCAATTTTTGTTAAATATAGGGGCCACGTGGACGAATAGGAATTCAAGGGACAGTAGGAGAGACAGGATCATGGACAGAAGATTTGGATTGATTTTGTGGTAGGCGACCGGCTTGACTTTTCTAAGCTACTCTATATTGGGCCTGATTGGTCTTGGGCCTGATTGGGCTTGGACTTGATTGGGCTTGGTGCTACACTTTGTGAAACCTGGATATCCTCCCAAACTTTTCCCATTTTTCAGTAAACGACTAGAATAGTGTTTTACCTTGCAAGCACTCTATTCCCAAATTTCAACTTTTTGTAATCCTGTTGCCCACTATGAACAAGAGGGGTGTGCGTCTATTAGTTATTTTTGTTTAAGATAATCTATAGAAGGTTATTAGTTATTTTTATACATTTATAAGGTTTAAAAAGTTTATCCAACGTTTTTTTTTGTTAAATTGTAGAAAACAATTTGGGTGGATTATCTATCTTTTAGAGGTAGTTAATGCGAAAGCATTCTTACGGATGAGAACACAAAGTTCACAATCGTCAGAAAAAGTTGGTGTTGGGTGTCAAAATTTCCAGATGGGTCAATCGGTTAGCAACACAGTTTACTTTTCTGAAAACATGTCTAATCTTTTGTAAAAAAAATCGGAGGTCCGGTTTGGAGTCGGAAATGAGCATCTCGACCTCTCAAGGACAGCTCCAACAACCTAGAAGTGTCTTAATAACACAAAGGTTGTCCCCTTAGATTTGGATCTTTTTTATTTGGAGTTTGGTTGCCTCGTGAAGGCCTGTTTTAGGGCAAAAGCTTCAGCCTTTAAGACAAGTTGAAGTTATATTTTTATTTTTGCATCAAGGCTTACGACTTTTCCATTGTGGTCTTGAATCACGAATCCGATAGAAGTACTTCCAAAATCTAATTTAGATTCGTCATAATTTAGTTTATAAAATCCCGGTTTTGTTGTATCCCATTTAATATTATGTGTTTTCCTTGTGTCCAGATGTACATTTTTTTTTGTTTAATGTCATAGTCATCTTCATAAGGGTGTTACATTTCCACTTATGGATTTGATCTCTGATAAAGAAAGTGATCTTGTTAAATGACCCAATGAGTTCATTACCAAAGATGATTTTGTTTCTAAAGTACTAAATACTCCACCAAATGGTTGCGATACAAGCAAATTTGTTTATTCCTAGTTTATTTTTAAGTTCGGTTAAAATATCATGAGTTTTTTATCGTTATAACTTATTTATCTATTTTGTTTAAAATTGTTTTCTCGATTTTTTCAATGATTTGTTTGCTAAAAGGACATTCAAAGAACAAATGGACCAAATCCTCGAGGTGGTGGTTGCAAAGTTCGCAATATCTTGTAACTGTTATTCTTACTTCGTCAAACTTTTCTTTTGTTGGAATTTCATTTTGTGATAGTTTACATAAAAAAATTTTTAATTTTTTGTTGGGTATCAAGTTTCCAAATCCAATCACAAATATTAGATTGTGAAAAGAAGGTTTGTGTTTCAATCATTTGGACTGCGGATTTAGTAGAGAACCAACCATTAGTACTACCTTTCCAATAAAGCCTATCTTGAATTTTATTGTTTGGGATAACGGTTTCCTTTTTTTTCTCTAATATCTTGGCTTAAAAAGTGTTGTAGTTCATTATTAATTTTGTTGACATCCCAAAGTCCCGTGTTGTTGATAAAACGGCTCACACTTGTGTTTGTATCAATGAGACTAGTATTGTTTGCCATTTTAATTAGCAGGAAGGTGTTGCCCATAAGTCATGCTAGAAATTTATAGTTTCGCCATCTCCAACTTGTCAGATAAGTCCGTTCTTGAATTCGCTTTTGAGTTTCATGAGGTTATTCCATTACCATGATGTTGTACCTTTCTTTTGGTAATGAAGTATATTAGTATTTTTAAGGTACTTTTCATTGATGATCCTTACCTAGATGTTATTAGGTTCAACTAGAATTTTCCATAAGAGTTTCATTTGTAGTGTTTTGTTGGTGATATGGGCTCACCTCAGCCCCAATCCACCATTTTCCTTGGATTTACAAATTGCATCTCATCCAATGATAGGCATGTGTTGATCCCCTTTATTCCAAAAGAATTTTTTGTATATTTTGTCCAGTTTCTTTAGGTTATAATTTGGTAGCATAAAGCTTTGCATAGCAAAGGTTGCTTTGGTAGCAAGATTGTGTTTGATGAGAGTCCTTCTACCCTCTTGCGATAGAGAGTTAGCTTTTCATTTCGATAGTTGTTGTTTAGTTTTTAGATTGATTTCCCCTAATGTTTCCTTAGTCACTCTTCCATTGATAATGGGACACCCCAAATATTTGTCAAGACACTTAGTATGGTTCATAGCTAAAATATTTTTTAATTGTGAGATGATTTTTCGGTGGTAATTTTTGTTGTTTGAAAAGTAGATTTTTTATGGTTGATTTTTATGTCCCGATATGGAGCTGGTACATATCTAAAATTTGTTTAACTCTTTGACATGAAGCCAAGTTTGTTTTAGCAAAGATGATCATGTCGTCAGCAAAGGAAAGGAATGGGATTAGAGTTTCATGTCTACAGACAAAGAATCCAATATGGTTATCATAATTGTTGCAATCTTCTTGTAGCATTTGTGTGAGAATTTCATCCCCTAGAATGAATAAAAATGGCGATAAGGGATCACCTTGTCTAAGTCCTTTTTCAGGGAAGAATTGCTCAATAGGTCCATTGTTGATGAGGACCGAAAAAGAAACGGTGGTTAAGCATTCCTTAATCCATCCCAAAAATTTGTTGCACAAGCCGAATTTTACTAAAATACTAAAAATAAAATTTTAGTCAACTTGGTCATAAGCTTTTTCCATGTCAAGTTTTATAACCAACCAACCTTCCTTATTTTTTTTAAAATCTAAATGAATGGAAGATCTCGTGGGCAATGAGAATGTTGTCATGGATTGATCGGTTTGCAACAAAAGCGTCTTGTAGCGGGTGTATTAGTTTTGGTAAGATTGATTCTAATCGATTTGATATAATTTTAGCAATGATTTTATAAACTGTTGAACACAAACTAATTGGTCTAAAGTGATTCGTTTTTGTCAGATTTTCTTGTTTTGGGATAAGCGTTATAAAAGTATGATTTACTTATTGAGCATTTTACCACTCCTAAAAAAGTTTTTAATTGCTTTTGTTACTTCGATTTCAACTATGTGCCAGTACTTTTGGTAGAAACTGCCTAGCATGTCATCCGGTCCTGGTGATTTATCACAACCAATGTCGAATAAGGCATTTTTTTTTTATTTCAGTGATTGTTGGGGCCTTTGATAGATTTAAATTATCTTCTTGACTCACTTTGTTTTTGATGAGTTGAAGTTTTTCTTGTAGAAGAGGTTTGTTCAGAACTGAACGGCAAATTTTTCCATAAAATCCGTCTTGATTTCCGAGCAGATTTCTTTTTTAGATGATAAAATCGTTTCATTTGTAGTTGTAAATACTTTTATGTGTTTGCAATTTTTTCTTCCCGTGGCAATAAGGTTGAAATATTTTGTATTTGTATCAATTTTTTTAGGTGTTTATTTTTTGTTCTTTGTCTTCAATATCTTTGGTGAAAAGATAATAGGTGATTTTGTTTAGTAAGGAGGTTTCTTTGTAAGATGGCATCTCTTTGACTTAGATTTGATTGGTTGATTCCTTGAATTTCTTCTAGTTTTAGTTCAATGTCCTTAAGTTATTTAAAGATGTTACTGAAGTTTGTTTTACTCCACTCTTTTGTTTTTGTTTTCATTAATTGTGTTTTCTTTGTGAGATTATACATTTCATCACCCGAGAAATTTGATAGCCACGTTTGTCTCACTAGATTTAATTGTGTTTTCTTTGTGGGGTTAAAGTATTACTAATGGAAATGTAAAGTGAAATTTGAAAGTGGCTTGATAGAGTAAATGCGTGATTTTTTATTGTAAGATTTGGATATCATTGTATAATTTGATTATGAACCAAGACAAGATCAAGTTTTTCAAGGATGTTGTTAGGTCCGTTGCACTTTTTCCTCCATGTAAACTCACTAACGGTGGTTTTCACATCCTCCAAGTTACAATTGTTTTTAAAGTCAAGTAGTCTGTTGAATCTATTTGTATCAATTGGAGCTTTGCCTTTTTTTCTGAGTGTTGTTGAATTTCGTTAAGATCTCCGAGCTTTAGCATGGGAGGTTAGAGTTGTGTATGAAGTTGGTTATTGAGTCCCAAAACAGGTTTTTCAAAAATTCTTGTGGAGCTGCGCAGGCAAAAATTATGTTCATTTTATGATTCGTATTTTTACAATTGTATTTAATACAAATGAATCCATCATTTTTAATTTTGAGAGTAATTGTTTGATTTCTAAGTTGGTATTCTTTCCAAAGGAGGCATAAACCTCCTCCCCTTCCGGTAGTCGGGCAGTAGATCATGTTGTCAAAACCAGCTGATTTCCAAAGCCTGTCATGCGGTGGTTTTTCTGATTTTGTTTTTGCGAGGGCAATGATATTGATCTTATAGATCTTACATACTGCTTTGAAGTTTGTACAGAGGCTACTCCACCTCATTCCTCTAATATTCCAAAAACTAATAATCATAAAGAGTTTTTTTTTTTTTTTTGCTCTTTTGTGAAAGCGGTCTAGCCTTGTGGTCATCAATATTTGTAATAGCCTAAAAAACTATGCGTGAAAACCCTTCTTACCAGTTGTCTCCACCATCATCAATAGCAACAAGCCTATCTTCGTCGTCAAGATCCATGCACATGAACCTCTCTTCTTTCTTTCACATCCATGACCTCATCTAATTTGCATGGCCACAAGCCTAGATCCAAGCAGAAGATCCCCTCTTCTTCCTATCACATCCGTTGCCTCATCTAATATACAAGGCCACAAGCCTAGATCCAAGGATTCCAAGCAGAAGAGACCCTTAGCTTCTTCATCCTTTTAGATTCGCCGCCTGCACTAATCTCCATGGCCAACTCTTATGGCTAACCCTCAATGCACTAGTGAATGGATAATCCCTAGTATTCTCCTAACAACGGTGCCCCCAACTTCACCACCAACGCTGCCACCTTCGATTTCACCGCTAACACCACCAACTTAGTGCACTCAACCAACCGTTGCTCCAAACTTATCTACACTTCTTGTTTTGGGTTCCTTTCTTGAGCCTATTTCAACAAGATCTGTAACCTTTTCTTCATTATATGGCAAAAGGAAGACCAGAAAAAGCTTAGGTGTGCTCTAGTTGAGTGTTAATTCCATCAAAGATAAAAAAAAATTAAAAAAAAGAAGTGAGAAGAGTAGTTTTGTTTGTTGTTTTTCTTTGTAAACATGGGTTATGCCCCTTGCAATAAAAAAGCTTAAAACAATTAATATTTTTGCTTTCTCTCTGATAATCCCTCTGATTGGTACTAACTTTAAAAATCGGATATGCCCTCTTCTTCTTCTTTCATTATTTGAAGTAATGGTTACTGCTTTCGGTTGATGTTACATCAGGCCAACAACACATGTAATGATCCGAACACTCAAAGATAGATCCCGGGTTTTTTGGATCTCAATCTTTCGGTATTGACGATGTTAGTTATATTTCAAACTAAGATCGAGGAAAAAAGTTTGTGTTAACCATATATATATCTCGCAGCATTAGTTAGAGATATTATAGGTTTATACTTGTTCAGATCTTCTGTCAAAGATCTGCTTACACTGTTGAGATCTTCTCTAAAAGATCTGCTTGTGTATCTATATATACGTTTCCTCTACATGAATAAAATCATCCATTCATTCCAGTGCTTATATGGTATCAGATAGATTCGATCCTACGAATCATGGCAGAATACCCCAGCACTCTACCCAACCCACACGAACCAACTAAGCCCTTCACCATTGTTATTCTCAACAATGTTGTGAAACTCAACCAATCAAACTACATAGTCTGGAAAACTTCAATTCTTGCCACATTAGAAGGTTACGATCTGGATGCTTACCTTCTTGGCACATTCACAATTCCAAACAAAACCCTACCCGATAACACAACAGAAAATCCAACATATAGGACGTACATACGTCAAGACAGACTCATTTATGGGGCCATATTGGGTACACTGTCTAACGAAGTTGCAAGCTTTGTCACCAACGCCAGAACCTCACATGAAGTATGGCAAGCACTCAAACTCACGTATGGCAATCCTTCTCGAGGCCATATCAAACAAATCAAAGAACGGCTGCGCAATATGATGAAGGGTAATGACACAATCTCCACTTATATGCAAAACATTCGTAAGGCGACAAATCTTCTTGTGTCCCTAGACTCTCCCGTCTCATCTGAAGATGTAACTGACTATGTTCTCAAGGGTCTTGATGAACCCTATCTGCCGGTAGTACATGCGATCAATGCCAGAGAAACATCAATTACGTTTGAGGAACTTCATGAAAAGCTCATAAATCATGAACTTTCATTAAAGCACAATCACAAGGAAGCCGGAGGTGTGATGACGGCATTCAACGCTCAAACAAAACCTTGGAAAAATGGAGGTAAGTCTTTCTCTTCTGCATCATCACAAGCTACTCTTCCATATCCCATGAACTCTCGTCCATCCAACCAATCATCCCAGCAACAAACCTACCAAACCCAACAACCATCTCAAGCACAAAAACCATTTAAAGGCCGTTGCCAGTGGTGTCGACAGATTGGGCATGTTCTAGCTCAGTGCAAAGTCTACAAATCCCTCCATCCCACAATTGAAGTTCCTTCATCAGCCCGGTTCCCCTATCACCCACCTCAGCAGACCAATGTAACCCAACAGACTTCGTCAACTTCACCTTGGTTAGTTGACAGTGGTGCATCGCATCATGTTACTAACGACCTCAACAATCTTGCTCTTCACTATCCTTATCAAGGAGAGGATGAAATGGTGGTAGGTAACGGTAAGGCTCTTCCTATATCACATGTCGGCTTGTCCAAATCTCTAAGTTCTGACATTAATCTATCCAATGTCCTGTGTGTTCCCCAAATGACCAAAAACATTGTGTCTGTGTCCAAACTCACTCATGATTCTCACTATGCCGTAACATTCGATGCTACTGGTTTTCGTGTGCAGGATCTTCGAACCAGTCGAACCATCCTTAGAGGTCCCTGTGTCAATGGCGTCTATGTTTGGCCAACCCAAAGCCCAAGCTGTCATTTGGCTGTTAAGAGCAACTCCACAATAATGCACCACAAGCTTGGTCATCCATCTACTGAAGTCTTTAGCTATCTCAATAAACATGCTAAACTAGGTTGTTCTTCCTTGCGTCAGGCACATTGTATACCTTGTCAATTAAACAAGTCTCACAAACTTCCGTTCAATAAATCTACAATTGTGTCCACATATCCTCTTGAAATCATTTATAGTGATGTTTGGAGTTCACCACTCATGTCATTTGATGGTTATAAGTACTATGTGTTGTTTGTTGATCATTACACAAGGTACACTTGGCTTTATCCCCTAAAGCGGAAATCTGATACAAAAGACACTTTCATACGGTTCAAAGCCTTGGTTGAAAACTATTTTCGACACAAAATAAAAATCCTATACACGGATAATGGAGGAGAATTCATTGCTCTTCGATCCTTCTTGGGGGAACATGGTATTACACATCTTACCTCACCACCACATACCCCTGAACACAACGGCCTAGCTGAACGCAAGCACAGGCACATTGTGGAAACTGGCCTAGCTTTGCTTGCTCATGCCTCCATGCCTCTTGATCACTGGCCTATGGCCATGACCATGTCCACTTACCTCATTAACCGTCTACCTTCACCATCTCATCGTTATGCCATACCTTACACGAGTCTAACGACAGTACGCCCAGACTATACCAAGCTAAGGAGCTTTGGTTGCTTGTGCTTCCCATGGGTCAAGCCGTATACATCTCATAAACTTCAAGCCAAATCTGTGTCATGCGTTTTTATAGGCTACTCCTCCACTCAAAGTGCCTATCAATGCCTTGATCCAATCACTAAACGTGTCTATACATCTCGACATGTAAGGTTTATTGATGATGTTTTTCCATATCAGACTATGGCTGAAAATCCTAATGCTCCACCTATCATATCTGAAGAATGGGCCACGTTGGATCTTCCTCTTCTTGCCCCAGCTGCACCACAATCATCCATCCCTCCAGCACAATCTCTACCCTCAACTTCTATGCCACAAACATCTCCATTAACTTCCACCACAAACCAACCACAACCACTCTTGCCTGAACCTCTACCATTACCCCAACAAGACCCACCACCGCAACCCAGGAAAGGTGTAGTCACTAGATCTCGGAATAATGTAGTTAAACCAATCCAGAAATTAAATCTGCATGCCATGACCACTCCTTCCCAGCCACTTGAGCCAAAAACAATAACACAGGCCCTAAAGAACCCAGAGTGGCGACTGGCGATGCAGTTAGAGTATGACGCTCTTCATTTAAACAAGACTTGGGAGCTTGTCCCTCCTATGGAGAATGTTAATGTTGTGGGTTGTAAATGGATATTTCGGATTAAATACAAATCGAACGGTGATATAGACAGGTTCAAAGCACGGTTGGTAGCAAAGGGCTTTCATCAACGACCAGGTTGTGAGTACACCGAGACCTTCAGCCATGTGGTCAAGCCAGTGACTATACGTCTTGTGCTCAAACTAGCAGTCTCTAACAACTGGTTGCTTCGACAATTAGACATAAATAATGCGTTCTTGCAGGGAACTTTGAAGGAAGATGTCTACATGAGTCAGCCTCCGGGTTTCCTGGATCCACATCATCCTACACATGTGTGCAAACTAAGGAAAGCGATATACGGCCTAAAGCAAGCACCGAGGGCTTGGTACAACGAATTAAGAAAATTCCTATTGCAACTAGGGTTTCTTAATTCAGTAGCAGATGCTTCTCTCTTTGTTTACAAGTGTGGTACCGATATTCTGTATCTTCTGGTATATGTGGATGATATTATTGTCACAGGAAATAACACCACCAGACTGGAGTCGCTCATCACTGCGCTTGCAAAACGATTTTCACTCAAGGATCTAGGTCTACTATCATATTTCCTTGGAGTAGAAGTACAGTCTTCTTCATGTGGCCTGTTCTTGTCCCAGCGACGATACATCAATGAATTACTGGACAAAGCTGGGATGCTGGAATCAAAACCAATCTCGACACCACTTCAACCTGGAGAATTTCTAAGTACTACTACTGGAGAGCCATTGCCTGCACCAACAGACTACCGCACATTAGTAGGGAGCCTCCAATACTTGTATCTCACACGTCCAGATGTTGGTTTTGCAGTGAATAAACTGTCCCAGTTCATGCAGTCACCAACCACAGCTCACTGGAATGCTCTAAAACGGCTGCTACGTTATCTTGCTGGTACACTAGAAATGGGAATCAATATTATACCTAGCTCTTCATGCAATATTCATGCATATTCAGATGCGGACTGGGCTGGTGACAAGGATGATTTTGTCTCCACTACAGGCTATATTGTCTACATGGGCAACACACCACTAAGCTGGAGCTCTAAGAAACAGAAGTCTGTTGCAAGATCGTCGACAGAAGCTGAATACAAAGCTTTGGCGAACACCACTGCAGAAATCATATGGATCAATCAACTTCTCAAAGAACTTCATCAGAACACTACACTTGCACCAGTCATCTACTGTGACAACTTGGGGGCTACATTTCTCTCTGCGAATCCAGTTTTCCACTCCAGGATGAAGCATATAGGTCTCGATTACCATTTTGTTAGGGAGCAAGTTAAACAAGGTACTCTGCGCGTCACTTTTGTTCCGACTGACGATCAATTAGCTGATATCCTCACAAAACCGTTGCTCAAGATTCGATTTCACACGATGTTAAACAAGCTACAGCTCACAAAGGTCGCTTCACTTGAGGGGAGATGTTAACCATATATATATCTCGCAGCATTAGTTAGAGATATTATAGGTTTATACTTGTTCAGATCTTCTGTCAAAGATCTGCTTACACTGTTGAGATCTTCTCTAAAAGATCTGCTTGTGTATCTATATATACGTTTCCTCTACATGAATAAAATCATCCATTCATTCTAGTGCTTATAGTTTGAACTTGTTGACCGTTCTAAAACACGCAATCGAGTTTGTTTTACAACATTACTAGTCTTATTTTATGCATATGAGACAAATGAAGAAACGTGAATTCCACTTTTTGTATGTGAATTAAAAAAAAAGGAGTGTTCCACTGTGTGTTGAAAAAAAATATATCAAATTATTTTTCGGGTTCTTTTATGAGACAAATGAAGAAACGTGAATTCCAATGTGTGTTGAAAAAAAAGGAGTGTTTCACATTGTTTGGTACGGTGGTTTAGGGAGTACACTTTGATTTTGTGAGCTTCTTTTGGAAAAAAAAGGTTGGATCCGTTCGTGAAAAAAATTCGAGGACAGATTATCGAAATCTGAAGCCTCAAAAGAAGAGTCCAAATTTAAGATTTTCACTTGTAACCTTTAGACTATCTACATCCCCAAGTTAAATTGTTAAATTTTACACTTTTATCCAAAATAATCTCCAAATCCCTTGTATTCTCCCTGTGAAAAAAGTTGAAATAAAATTGACTCTGTTTAAATTTGGATCTATTTGTAACAGAGTGCAAAAAAAAATTGGGTCCACCTCTTTTACAAATTAACCAATCAAATCTTTTCTCACTCTCTTTTCTTGATTTTCTTATAAATCAAACCTTTCCTCTCTCTCTTTCCTTAACTTTATTTATATGTAATTAAAAAACTGAATACAATTATAGATGGTACATGGATGTGAGAAAAGATAAATAGACGGAGGGTATACATGATTTAGTATACAAATAGAGTGCATAAATAGGATTATAAACGGAGTGGAATGTGGATAGTCTTAGAAGATATACTCTACACTGATTCTACATTCATATTCTCGTTGTTCTTCCTCACTTTGCTTGTTTGACACTTCCCTTGATGTTCCTCTTCCATTGGCTCGTTGTGATCGAAGTTTTCTTGTAATATGTTTTTTCTTTTCGTTTTGCTTGTTAGGTTTCTTTGATGATGGTTAGGCCGTCAACCGATTTATCCAGTCTTTCGATTTATTAGAAGATGTGTCGTTTATTGAATCAGACCGCTTTCTTCGGGGAAAAAAAAAAAAAAAAAAACAGACGCGTCTTAGTTTGGAAACTTCTTGTAACGTCGTCGCTCGTTTCTACAGTGCCAACTTCTTTCTAAACGACTTACAATTAAATGCATACAGTACTTTCTAAGCAACCGGCTACTACCAGTTATCTATTGTACTCGATGTCAAGTCTGCAACGCGTCACAAAGCCCATCATTTTGACCCAAGAAGAAGAAAATCGACTTGCTACAATACTTTATTGTATATTTTTTAAAAAAGATACTTTATTGTATGTTTCATAAGCCCAAGTAAGTGTAATTGGAAGGTTGTTGTGATCATTTTAATAAACTAAACTCATACAAACATTTCAAATAACATATTAAATTTTATATTCATTGAAAAGTCAGTTGTCACGTGTATGAACAATAAATCCAAATGTGTTATCTTATTTCAATGAATCTATTGTTTGTTTACACCTCTAATAAATGAAATTCAAGTTGATCATCTCGGTACGTAACATCGCTCTCATAAACTTGTTTTAGAATTTCGACTCATTAAAATAATCATAAAGTAACTATTCAACTTCCTTAAGCAAACGCGTTAAACTCGTTCAACTCACAAAACTTCTTCCTTTCTCATCATTCAAACTCATAACCCATCATCTATATAAATCTCCATACCTCTCAGATCATCAACTCATCCTCTTCCAATTTTCATCTATTCAAACCCTAATCCCAAAATGACGTCATACCAGAAACAACCTCAACTCAACGGAGCTTACTACGGCCCGGCGATTCCTCCCCCGCCGCCTCCCAAATCCTCCTACCGTCCCGGCCGGAGCGGCGGACGCGGTTGCTGCTGCCTCTTCGATTGCATCTTTGATTGTGGTTGCTGTCTCCTAAGCTGCGTCTTCAAAATCATCTGCTCGATCTTAATCACAATCGGAGTCATCATCCTCGTCGTCTGGCTCATCCTTCGTCCCCACGAACCCAAATTCCACGTCACCGACGCTTCGATTACAACCTTCAGCTACTCCGGCAACAAGCTCACTTACAATCTTGCTTTGAATTTCACGGTTAGAAACCCTAACCGTCACATCAAGATCTACTATGACGAAATCCAGGCCAACGCCATCTACCAGGACCAGAGATTCGACACATTAGACCTTACACCGTTCTACCAGGGGACAAAAAACACTACAGACATCGGTCCTGTGACGTTTAATGGAAATACGGCATTCACCCTCAAATCTACCGACGATTACAACAGCCAGAGCAGCGATGAGCAGTTCAACATTATTGTGAGGTTGCATCTCAAAGAAAGATTTAAGATTGGTGTATTTAAGACTGGAAAGTGGAAGCCCAAGGTCAAGTGCGATTTGACTGTGCCGTTGAGCTCCTCCACCAAAACTTTTGAGACCAAGAAATGTCATTACTACTTCTGATCAGTCGCCGGCGACAGGCTCCGTCGTTGATTACTTTATATATTTGATATCATTTTTTTGTGATTATTTTACTACTTATGTCATATGCGTGTTAGATTATTCATTGGTTGATTTGGACGTTTTTAGACTTCTTCAGCAGATTCTAGCTATGTGGTAGGTATATGGTGCTTACGTTACGAGTTGGATTAGTATTACATTTTTCATGTTTATATAAAAATAAATAAATAAACACTTTTAGTGTTTTTTATACTATAGAATATCATTTTCATGTTTATATAAGCAAAAATAAATTATGATATATGTTGAATTCATATACTATAATTTTTAGGACTTCTTATCTTTTGAAATTTGCTAATCTTAGTAAATTGGTAAGATTTGATCAAATCACAAATTTTTTAAAATCGAGCGCTCGGCAGACAAGTTCTACGAGCTGATTGTGCTAATATGATGAATAAGCAAAAATTGAGTTAAAATAGATTTGAATAAGGACATAGCACCAATCTCGATCTTCCTGCGATTGGCCTAACTCAACAAACAAATTTGTTAGTCAAACATACTTTTATAACAAAAAAAATAGTAATTTAAAAAGATTGCCCAAGTATTCTATTCTCTATTAGTAATCGAAAGGGACGATAATGACGTAAGGATATCTGGGATTCTGGATATGCATAAAATCCTTATCTTATCCACGTGTAAATAATGTTTGTATTTATGACCTTTTTATTTCAAAAAATACACGAAAAGGTTAAGCTTCTTTTGGGTATATGACATATAGAGAAGGTATGATGAAATGGGCCTACCTGGGACTGACGAAATGGATCGAGGCCCATTACATCGAACCTCCGGCCCATTATTTCTATGGGCTATCAATGGAATTGATAGCCCATAGAAATAATCTCTCCAAACCTCTTTTTTTTAGTTCAGTAATATTTATTCAAAAATTTAAATTTTAAAATTTTAAAAATAAAATTTGTTTAAAAAATTGTTAACATGTTCAGCAATATCGCTTCAATAATATAAATTAAAATTTATAAAATTAAATATTTTTCTCAACCCAAACTTTTTTTTAAAATTCAATAATATCTCTTCAATAATATAAATTTTAAAAAAATTAAAACGAATTTAAAAAAAATTGTTTAAAAATCCAACAAAATCTCTTCAGAAATATAAATTAAAATTTAAAAAAATTAAAAAAATTTAAATATTTTTGTTAAAATATTGAACAAAGTAATCTACCAAATAATTTAAATAAATTTTGTTAAAATATCAGAATTTTAAATTATAACAAAGAGTTCGTTAGTTCATTT
>BSUD01000006.1:11248918-11357953 GCA_033239045.1 Fagopyrum esculentum | reverse complement strand
GGGTACTTGTGCTAGAAAAAGCTGATTCAGGACTTCAGTACGAGCTAACACTCCCCCACTGCAACCTATTGGGTGGCATATTTTTATCTCACTCGCTGCTACTTCTGGGGTAAGTTTTATATCATCCTAACATTATCAACCAAAATCTAGCAAGACACCAGTTTCTCCTAAACCAATTGCATAACGAAAAAGAAAAGCAATTATACTCCAATACGAGCAAATTGATACCTCAATCATGGTCTGGGAAAATCCAATCGCCGAAGATAGCAAGCCATCAAGATCTGCAATAGTTTTAAAAACCGGTGTTCATAATGTCTTATTGCCACACACACACACACACAAGAAGAAGAAAACACGCATTCCAATCCAGAAAAGAGAAGGACAAATTGCATACCTTGGCTTTCGGCCAAAATAAGTAATAACATCAAAGATCCCAGCAATAGAGCTTCATTATCAGAGAAAATGTAGGACACGATTCCAGTCCTGGACAAGAAAAGTCACCATAATAAGTTAAGAAGTTAATCAACAACAAGCAACGAGCACAGACCAATAAGAAAATCATGAAATCATCAGAAGAACAAAGAAGATTGGGTTGTTCATTATAGATATTCCTCATAACCAGGCTATTTACTTCATGTACTGCATCCCTTGCCTCCAAAAAGCAATTTTCTGGCATTGGCAACTCTATTTAGTCTGCATTTTTTTAACTATGACACCATCAATGAAGCATAAATTATTTTCTTCATATGTAATATTTGGCAGGTTGAAGGAAAAATCTATTTCATCCATTCAAGCTAACATGAAAGATCAGATCCAAGGGGAATTTTTTTTTTAAACTATCTAAGAACACGTGTTATACAAGACTTATTTTCTGTCAAACTTAACAGGAGCCTTATTATGTGATCCCATATATTGGTTTCAGTTCTGTACTTCTTTTAGATAATGTGCCCTGGAATTAAGATGATGGCTTATCTCTGCACAAGGTCCTGGTAACCACACCCATAATTCATGCTTATCCACCTGCATGTGGGAATGTTAAACATTCCTGTAAACTTCATTTTCTATGCTAATGAGTTATCAGATGAATCAAAAAGTACATACAAAAACAGTTTGGAACTCTAGATATTAACGCCCAGCAGAAAACTTGTATTGAACTAGCATAATAGTACAGGACTAGGTCGCTATGAGATACTTTTACAGACAACCAAGAATATATTCCTTCGCTGCAAATATTTGTGGAATAAGAGATCAAGTCTACCCACCTATCCCTTTGTGAATCATCCAATGGAATGCTAACAGGATACGAGCGGGCTTTCAACGTATGCATCAACCAGTGCTTCTGATCATCCTCTACAGAGGTAAGACTGGATGATAAAAACTGTTCAATTTGATTTATGTGGTGTGAAGAAGAATCTGCATCCACAGAGCCGTTGGTATCTGCTGAAGTGGCACTCCCTGTACTTGAGACTAGATGAGGATACAGAATAAGACTAGCAACAGAATTCAACAACTCTTGTTTATCAATCACTTGAACAAGACGTGACAGTATATAGAAGGAGGTGATTTCAGAGATATTGACCACCTGAAAAACCAAAAAAGTCGATAATAAATTCTATGAGCCACACAAAAGTACATAAAGGCATTTTAATTCTATATAATAGGCAAACGTTATATCTTTTTCTCAACCACTATGTGAGTGAATAAAACCACCAGCCAAAGATGATACCGACAGTTAGTAGATGACCTTGAAAGTATACTTGGTTGCACGAATGAAAAATCAGCTTCACCTATATGTCTGATACACGAGAACTAGGAGTGCTCAACAGATTCGTAGTGGAAGGTGTGGCGCAGATTTGGGTAAATTAGGGGTCAACTAATTTTGTTACAGGTTTTGCTGAAATATTGCCAAAACTCTAATACTAATGTTAAACTAACAGAGTATCAGTGTATGTTTGATTCTTATTTTCCTCTGTTATAGTCTAAAACTCTAAATTGACTATATGAAATTTAAATGTGACCAATACTCAGTTGGTCTAGTGGTTGTGGTGCTAGACTCCTTAAGTGTTAGCCCGGAGATTCGAGTTCAAATCCTCCCTATCCGGACGTAGGCGAAGCCGAACCGGAAACGTAACCTTTCAAAAAAATATATATATATATAAATGTGAATATTTTATCTATTGAAACAACCATGCTTAATATCTAACAGATATGAAAAGAAACACCTTATTAGTTGTTAATTGAGACTAAAGTAAACAATTGTTTAAAACTCTACATCCTTAGTTTTAAAGGGTGCGAGGCGCGCTGAGGTGCAAAGTCTCTGGAGTCTTGAGACCCGAAGATAGAAAGAGACCTTGCGATAAGAAGAAGACAAACATGAGAAGTGAAGACCAGAAGAGGAAACAAGAGAGGATAAAGTGAGAAGGAAAGGATTTCAGTCCAATGAACCAAAACAGCCAACAGTGTATAAAATCCGAGAATGCACGGAGGTGTGCGCGCCTCACGTATGGTGATGCGCCTATGCATATGGAGGCGCAATCCTCTGAGCCTCAGCGCGCCTGAGGTGCGCTTTTTTAAACTAAGTCTATATCAGATTTTATATCTTTGATATATTAGAGACCATAGCCTACATCCGATTTTACTTGCATCTCAATAGTATGAGTTCTACGAGTATATAGGCATTCATCATTTAATAATTCAATAATAAACAACAGATCCAGAAACGTGTTACAGTTAAATAAATTATAGAAAACGAATCATGTCAATTAAACTCCTGGATCCCAAAGGCATACAGCTAAGTGAAGGTTGTACGAGAATATAAACTACTGGGCAGTTGAAAATTAAGGTACTTCTCCCCTCCTCAATATTTCTACTCTTGACATTAAGCATATTAAACATTAAAACTCACTGTTATAGTAGGACTGACGAATATATCACTCAGCAGATAAGTCACCATAAACATCATTTAGGATCTTTTTGCATCTTATACCAACATATATGACACAGCCTACAGTCTAATACATGTCTGGTCTTGATCTATTGTTGGTAAAAATACCATGTGATCTTTGTATGTATGTTTTGAATGTCAAGACGGGGTTTGTTCAGTCTCAACTTATATTGTACTATGTCAATATGGTTCGATATTTTTTGAGTTGAAAACATGACAAACTCACATTCCAGGTCAAGTTCGTCTCATGTTTTCAAATCATCGTGTTTTTTACATGTCTACTATGAACATGTTATTGGAAAACAGAGGTATAAGTTCAGTTAGAAACCATCTTACAGTATGTTTATTTAAATGCATCAGGGGAACCATTATAGGAACAACCAACAAGCCCAGAAGCTTCTGAACAACCAAACGGCTTAAACAAGACTCCCCAACAGAAAGCACGTCTTTGATATAATACAACTCATCCAAAAACTTCTCAATATCTGAAACCAAACGATTTCTCTCCTTATCTGTGCAAGAATTCCTGCAAAAACTAAACCAGTTTAGCTAAAACATTGTTGCATGGGTATCAGAAGAAATAAATATGTGTTCATTACTTCATTTACAAGACCAACAAGACGTACTTGGCTGCACTGATGCCAGAATCAAGTTGGAGACACTGCTCCCTCAAGCCAAGTACTAATTCGCCGAAGTATTCAGAGACTGAAGACTTTGTGATAAACTGATACACCATCTCATCACTAACTGCACAACGAAAAGAATTCTGTCGCAAGATATTAAAGACTTCATAAAGCACATACTTCTCTGATCAAGGAAAAAAAAGGTATATCTGCGATTCATACCATTATAGATGTTGAGAGTTAGAGCCCTTATTGCGGTCTGAATCATCTTCTCCCCGTGATGAGCAAATCTAAGAGCTTGAGTATACAATGGAAAAGATACCACTCTATCCTGCCAATGAAATCCAAAAGATCAAATTTTGAGGAAAAATGGCAATGTATGATTACATTTTTCAAGAGAAACAGGTTTGCGAACAATCCTCTCTTAAATCTCATGTCACATATACAAGCTCTTGCAAATTGTGCTGCTAACTGGGAAATACTCAAAAGTAAAAAATATCTTATTAGATTTGGTGAAAGTTTGACATTTGGAGAAAATTAAAAAAGTCAGAAGACATGTTAACCAGGCTGTTTTTCATTAAACCACCCGTTATGTGCCTCCGATCAGCCAAATGCCACCTAATCTTTTTTTTGTTAGTGTTCCATAAAAAGACTAGGATAAGAAACGTGCATGCTTCCTCATTATGACTGTTTTTTATGGTTCATGAGTGTAAAATCAGGCTTAACTGGCATATGGTTCGTGGATAATGTACTTTCCAGAAGAAGAAACAATTACAATCATATGATGCAAACAAACAAAAAAGGCAAACTTTAAACTGTAACATAAATATCTAAACCAAATAAAAAAGGCAATAGAGAAATAGGTTGAGTTGGTAGATTAGGGTTCCACTGTAAGTTAAAAAAATCCTTTGTTATATTTATGGATTGACTTTTCATTTTTTGGTAAACCCAATAAGTCAACCAACAAAAATTGGGAGCATGCTGAGTTTAAGTCTTTCTACACCTAAACCAATTTTCTTGAGTCACAACATCAAGTCATATTTTAATGTCTTCCAGCAGTGCAACACTTCCCAATTGATTAAGCATTTCCCCATCAACCAAGTCCAATTCTACTTTAATACGATTTACATTTCAAACTTAGCAGGCCTGTGAAGTGTGGACTACAGGTTAAAGGAGGCCAAGAGCTTGGATTCTCAGAAGATCTGTGGACTGCACTTCTTTATTGTCCGTAATGTCAGTTTTCGTGCGTTAAGCCCTAGATTGGAAACCAAGGGTGCTTTTCAAGTGTATCTAAACTTTGCCAATAGGACACTTTCAGTTTGTTCTACTAGGTTTAGTTATTGGGTTTTCTTTCTGTCCCAAACTAAGACAGGTGAAGTTTTAGTCATATATATATAAACTTTTGGTTCAGAAAATGAATTTTCACCATAGTTTGTACTAGGACCCAAGGATCGATTTTGGAATCTTTATATTACACCTTGAAACGTATAAATTTGGGATCTTGAAACCATGATGGAATAAGTCTTGGACTCTTGGTACACATGATCTTTGAGGTCTCTTGGATTTTCAAACCCCATCCAAGAACAAGGACTTCTATAATTCTAGCCATAAATGTAATGTGGTCAGAAGCAACGGGCAAACTACCTTTATAACAGTAGTCAATACATAATACTTAATTTTTTAAGTTCCTATTTATAAGCTAGCCAAAATGTTTGTAACTGAGGAAGTTCCCTAGGTGTTTATAACTGAAGCTTCTGAAACTCCAATAGATATTAAGTACAGTCCTTCGATTGCATTTTCAAACGCACATCAACCAGGACAAAATCAGTAGGGAATAGTCACATTTGAAGTAGCCCAAACCAAGCACCAAAATGATACCAAAATCTAAGCAGAGAATTTGAGCAAACCCAAATTCTTTCTAAGGAGGTATAACATGTGGACCTCATGAACAACCAAGAAAGATCAGCATCCTTTCACATCAAAACTCCCGTAGCAATTGCATACAGAAATCACAATGCTAGAAATCATCCGGGTGATGGTTGGGTGATACAGTGGATACACTAATACATTTTCACTCATCTTTCCCTGTTGTGCTTCACTAGGTAGCATATATTACAAGTATACACGAAAGGAGGAACCTTAGCCCTAGATTTCATGGGTGATATAATAATAAAAAATTCCGGACACCATCACCAATCCAGTCCAATCATGGAATCAGTTAGAGGTATATCCTACGGTAATAAATTTAAAACATCAAAGGTCGTGGTTTTGATAAAACACCCACTAAAAACGAATTTAGCAAACTTAGGTGTATAGAAGATTAAAGAACATGTTGCATGGAAATTGAACCACTGAGATGAAAACCATGAGCCTCCAATTACCTCTTCAACTTTGACTAGAAGACAGAGTGTATCTTTATTCACTTTGCTGCTCACGGTTCTGGAATTAAATAAGGCTCGAGTGAGAAAAAAAACTGTGATTGAGAAAAAATCTTTTTTTTAGTTAATAACATCAGAACAGACAAATATGTGAACAGATACATAGTAATTGAAGTCGAAGGAAAAAAAAACAATGGACATAGAATGGAAATTTCACCTTAAAAATGATACATAGTAAGGAGCTAGATCACCACCCTCAAAATTGTAGTCATGTGTTATAATGCTATTAATATATTCATTGCTGAAACAGTAATCTGCATAACACAAAAGAAAAGTTGTCAACGATTTTGAAGAGTTTTAAGATAATAGCAAAGCCCTCTCGGTAGGATAATATCATAAGGACAAAGATGGATGAAGAGATAGTTACAACTTATAAATGACCCCATGAATAAACAATGACATGATGAAATACAAACAAACTGAGAGAAAACTGGGAAAAAGGACAGCTTCAAAGCAGTGGATGGAGCAAATGAGCAAACAAGAGAGAGAAAGGGGCGAGTGGAAATGGTGTCATATGAGCTTATGGAACCATCTGCTTACAAATTGCTTGATCACTCTGCAAGTTTTGAATCATTATGCTTAGATATTGGAGCAAGGGTGCCTCGATCCATGAGTCCCTACTACTCTTTAGTAAGCGAACAAACTCTGCTAGAACTTGACATTCCATAAAACATCTGTCAAAAAAGTATGAGGACCCAACAATAATTAAGATGAAAAATTACCATGAGTGTCATCAAACAGAAAGAAAAGAAGAAAACACATACTCAAAAATTGATGGATCATGTCTATCACCGTAAGCAACTATCTCAGCAATAGACTGCAGAATGTTGATAAGTACTTCCTGAAAGGAACAGTACCAATTTGGTTAAAAGGCAGTTGTATCATATCAAACTGTTGACATACACCTTATAAAACAGCAAAACAACTGGAATATTCATCATTTCATCCTCCTAGGATATCCTAGAAAAAGTATATGTTACCTTGTTGAAAGTGTCCACCACTTTAATCCTCTGTAAACTATTGATTATATACCTGCAAGTGCAGAAATTGAAAGTGGTTATTGTATAAGCTAGATATCATTCATGACACAAGAGTTGAGAAATAGAACAACAATATCCATTATTAAGATGATATAGAAGTAGAAATAAAAATATTCGTTTACTTTCAACTGATTAATAGGGACAAAGCTCTCAAAACATGAACTAGACAATGTAGCTTGCAAGTGTGAAATTGATTGGAATATTTTACCACTAGCAGTAGAATAATATCACAAGTTTACAACTAAAGTTTGAAAGGATAGATCTAAGATATTAAAAATTAAATAAAAAAAACATTAATTTCAAGCCTTTTAGGGTTTGTTGGCAGACATCTATAAGCTGCTTGTACCTTAGTTTTCTAAACAGGATAATGTTAGGTGGTGGTACAAGTCCAAGATGCTCACTTACAATATTTGAAACCTTCATTTATAACTTTTTTAATGAAAAAGATTACAATTTTGTACTCCAACTACAGGTACCACAACATTATTGGATCCCAAGAGCAGAAAGAGGGAAGTTACACCTTTCTTTTTAATAAAAATAGCCTCCTCTGCAACCAAAAACGTAGCATCCTTAATCTTCTCGATACAGAAGATGAGGATAAAGAGGGAATGCTGGCATAATTAGCCTAAGCCCCACTAGAATACCAAATTCAAGAAATGACTTCAAGAATATCTAGACCAGCACAATTGGAGATAATCCAGCTTGGTGGTAAATTATCTGCAACCCTAGCTTTGTACTACTTCCATCCGAATATATGGAAAAAAAACGTCTCATCAGAGGATGAAATCATAAAAAATAAAAAAATAAAAAATAAAAAAAAAGCAATGCATGAACCTGGGTGATACTGTTTGATTTAAGAATTAAATCCAAACATTTGTCCTACATATGGTGGTAGCTGTTATGTTCAACATTGATAAATGTTCATTAATCATTGTGTATGGTTGAGACTTGAGAGCGACGCTCTGCTTAACTGGGATCCGGAATGGTTTACTGGTGCTCTTGTATAGTCACTGGCCAGGCATGATCAAGTGACAATCCAGTCGTTTTGAATAATAGATGTTTTCAATAATTATTGATAGTCATTGGAGAGTCTGGTTGATATCTAAGCAGTGTCTCTCTAACGAAAGGGTCCATACTACAATTTCAATCGAGAGACCGCACATTAAGGGGTTCCTTCCCTGACAAACTATGAACGCAATTCCATCCAGAATTACACAAAACCATCCAAAATTCTAAAGAGCAGCTTTTTAATGGAATTAGCACCATTGCACGTCCTTATTTTTTTTAATAGAGGCTGTCAAAACCATTTTATCGCATCGTGGATCCCTGGCTTAGCAGACAAAATGAGATACAGAAGCACAAATAAACAACAGAATTGAAAGCGGACAAAAAAGAGGTTAATTTAGATTAAAGGAGGTTAATTCATTTCTACACAATCACCCAAAAGAAGTCACAAACCAGAATATCCAACAAGGCAACGACTACACAGAAGAGAGACCTAAAACTATACTAGCACAAAAAGCGGACAAAAAAGAGAAAATTGTTTCCAACGTTCTTCAAATTGGACGACCATACATTCCACGTCAAATTGCAACCGCAGAAACACATAATTAGTCGCCGAAATTGAGGAATAGATAATGTAGTTCAAGAATGAAAATACTTGAAGTGATGAAGGGAGAAGCGATCAGTGGATCGCCAGAGAGATCGCCACATTAAGGAATTCGTAACGAGATCTGCAACGGCCAGAGATGAACTGCAGAGATCTACGGGAGATTGATGCGTTCGAATCGATCCGAAATCTTCTCGGTGCGTAGCGTGCGCTCTAGTCTCTAGAGAGAATCAGAGAAGAAAAGGGTGGGGATTCGGAGGAGAGAGAAGATGAATTAAAATGAGGAGTTGATTTGGCTGTTTGGTGAGGACAACCAACTGTCAACTTAAACTTCACACTTTCACTTGATTTCCCTCTAGCCAGGACCAAGGAGGTCTCCGAACCGAATCTTCTTCACACTTTCACTTGATTTCTCTCTAGCCAGTTGGTGAGGACAACCAACCGGCAACTAGTGTTGTATGGCAGGGTTTTCGAGGAATATTAGTGTTTAACATTTTTAAACACTAACTTAGTGTTCGGCAAATACACTAATTTTTTTGTCGAAACACGTGCAATCACGTGACTTCTTTGTAGGGTAACCCTTGTAAACGTCTCATTTTCGTTGAACCCTAATTGGATAGGGCGACAAAGAGAAGTGGATTGCTTTCAAACCCGTCGCCGCCTCTTCCACCACTTCACTCTCCGTACGTCGTCCTCTCATTCGTCATCTCTCAATCTATTATAAGATTCATCTATTTTAATGTTAATTTCTTTATCATTATGGACAAAAAAAACTTAGTAAATAAGACATCATAAAACCTTTGCAAGCTATAATAGGTTCAAAGATTTTGGAATATCGGTTTGTCCTCTATCTACTTGTCTTTATGTATGTGGTTAATGTCTTGTGTATCTTGCTCATTTACTCTATATATATACTTTTTGTAGAGATAGAATGAACAAACTCGCACTTATCAACTTTGTCTTGGACATTGAATTGCTCTTATAAAAATTGATTTATTGCTTGAAGTTTATTGATAATATTAAAAATTAGGTATTTGAAGCAAAACCTTAATGCATTTTGAGTCATTTTATCTTAGAGTATGTCACTTAGCCTTCATGTATGTTGTTGCTTGAAGTTTGAAAATTTTGTATACTCATTAGACAACTCAGTAAAATATATGAGTTTTGCAGCTTGGTTCACCATTTTATCTAACTGACATACATAATCCCGGAGTTCGACTGAAGAAGATCTCAATATTCGATCTCTTAGGTTGTGCAGATACGTGTCTTAAAGAAGGAAGATCAACTTCATCAGTTATGTCGTAGTCTTGACATATTGTGTCTCCTTGTACTCCAATTGATTCAGGTTGTCCACTTTGATCTGAATTGTTAGACTTGCTATTAAATGTGTTTTTGAGAGTTCAAATGTGAGATCATTTGTGTGTGTCTAGTGGTTGCTATTAAATTGTGTCTTAATATAGTGTCTCCTTGTACTATAACTGATTCGGGTTGTCCACTTTGATATGAACTCTCATCAGTTGTGTGTGTCTAGTGGTTGAGTTATGGTTTCTGAATATTATGTATTATAGTCAGACTTTAAACTTGTTTTTGTCCGGCATGGATTTTTTTCCAAGCATCTCTTAGTTGCATTTTATTCTATAGATGTGTGAGTAGATACAAAATCACTTGTTGTTACTTAACTTGTTATGAGTTTCTTTGTTGTTATATAATCCGGGTAAAAATGGTAGACGACTCTAGTTGTGACAGTGGAGATCCCGAATACTATTGGAGACATGGGATATCGATGACAGATGATGATCCAATTAAAAATGAGATGTTAATGTATTGCTTCGATGATAGTGGATGCTCTAAATATATTAAGGGACTTTGTGCAAGGGTTACGTGATGTCGTGATGATAAGAAACGATTGGGGTATGAAGTTCGAGTGATACGCGTGAGGAAAATGGAGAAGATTGTTGATGCTGAAGCATTAACCCAAGAACTTACTCAACAGAAAAAGCAAACAAGCAAATTAAGTATGAAAATTATTTCAATGCATTTGTTTGGGGGTTAGTTACCGGGGTGGTACTTGTTGCGTATGTAATGTACTATTAGGTAAGTTTTATGAAACTGAGAAAACAATATGAACTTAACCACTTCAATAGTTATCGGGGTAGTACTTGTTGCGTATGTAATGTACTATTAGGTAAGTTTTATGAAACTGGGAAAACAATGAGAACTTTAACCACTACAGTAGTTTCACAAAAATGAAAACAACATTAATATCACCGTATGTTTATGACCAATGAAAGGACCTTGTGAATTGAACCACCGTACAATAGTTTCACAAAATCAAACAACATTAATGTCATACCATATTAAAAAAACTTACTTATTCCTTCTTATGTTCCATATTGTAGAAGCAATACGATCAGGAATATGACCCTTGCTCTTCCAATGTCAATGTTGTCCTCTACATCTTCTCCCTCATCTTGGCTTGTCGTTGAGGGTTCTTCTTCATCTCTTGACAAGTCATCGTACCTTGAGTACAAGCGAATAAAGATATGTAGGACAAAGCAAAACAAAATGGATGTAAATTTGTGTGTAGTCGGGGTAACATGACATGAAAACTAAAAACTTCCATATCTGTTTTAGGATTCTGAAACAACGCTCAATACAACTTCTTAGAGAAGAGTATGCCCGGTTGAACGCTTCTTTTTTTGTTGCTTGGTGGCTCGTTATCAAACTGGTTCAAGTGATATCGTCTTTGAATACGGAACTAGAAAACCCGGCCTATCTACATAACCCTTGTCACAAAGATAGTTGTTCGGTACTTTTAAAGAGAGGCAAATCCCCGACAACAGCGTCAAAAACTTGTTCGCTCTAAAAACGATGCTTATTTTAAAATTTATATTTTTTTTGCAATAGATACCGATACTACTTAGCGAACCCACAATGTATGAGTCATTTCGTAGCAAGGTAAGTACTCCAAGGTCGAACACAAAGACTAAGGTGAATTTAGTTTGCACTTTGATCAAGAATAGTATGGGTCTAGAATAAGAAATGAGGGCGTGGAAGAAATGTTAGAAAATCCATATTTTGTTGAGTTTTTGGTTGGGTGCTACTCAAGCCTCAAGGATCAAATAAAATAAACAAGTAAAATAAGTAAAACACAAATAAACAAGATGATGACAAATAATCGGAAAAAGGAGATTCTAAGGTTTCGAGATCGTGGATTATGGCAATGGTTTCAAGTTAACTCCTAAAATACTTTATTTGATTGCTAGAAGGTGAGATGTTTCGTCAATGGGAATAATCACGGAAAGGTCTCAAATTCCACTAGTTCCAATCCAAACTACCTATTATCGGTTAAGTCCCAAGGCAATAAGGACGAAAATTCAACACAAATCAGTTTTTCTACCTAAGGATCAAATCAACCCTTACCGGGTAAGTCTCGGGTTTAGCCTAGCTTATGCACTAAACCGACACATCTCATCCAATAGAGGGGTTTTCACATCTACTACTACCTAATGTTCATTCTTCATCAATATCCAAGGAGGGATATCACCGGGTAAGTATTAATTTCAACTTGGGTTGCTAGTATAGAAAAACTCTAGTCTATATTTAACTCAATCAACATAGGACTTATACAAATTGTCAACCTAATCTAACATACAAGTTAATCCATCATTATACATGTCATAACCAAGATCTATTCACCCTAAAATCACTAGAAAACTAGACAAAGATATTCATAATGAAAACAACAAATGAAAGGGAAGAACACATGCAGTTCATGATATTAAAATGCAAAGGAAAATATATCAAACTTAGTTGATTAGTCTTCAAACAACAAGGAGAACAAAATCCAAAAAACAACTACAATCTTTTTGTCTTTCTGATTCAGCAAAATGAAGTCAAATTTAGAATATTCAAAGGTTTCTATAAGTTGGATGAAGAGAAGAAATGGGAAGAAGAATGCATTAATTGTCTCAAGAGAGATTGAAAAGGACCTTCTGCAAAAGGCCTACAACGCCACCTTATACACAAAGTCCGGAAAAGGAAAGGTCGGGCTTGAAAAGTTCTGGAAATTTGTCAATCCAGCGGATCTAGAGGAATCTCGCCCACCCTGCTATCAATCTCGGATTCTCGGGGCGAGATACAGGCAAAATCAGGGTAGAGATTTGGGATTAGTCTATGTTTGTCTTTGATTTTTGTAAATCTCGGCCTATTTGTCCAAAGTCTCGGCCCGAGATAGGGGCCGAGATTGCTCTCGACTTCAGTAATCTCGCCAGCATTTATCTCTAAATTTTCTATCTCGGCCGAGATATACTTTTGCTCACCCGAGATTTCTTAGAAAGCCTTTATTAACTCCTTTACTCGATCCCTTGCATTGACGCCTCAATTGTGGGATTTTCTTGGCCTTCCTATGTGTCCCTCCCGAGCTCTTGGAATGCTCCACTCTGAGGCTTGATCCTTAAATGTGTTGTTTAGGTCTGAATTTCACCGTTTTACTTGAAAAAACAATCAAAGCGTGTATAGACATCCATACTTGCAAAGTAAACAATAACAAGCGTAAATGACACAAATTTAGGCTTATTAATGCTAAACAAAAGGGAAAATTTACCTCAATGCATGCCTAAACTATCATACTTGCTCCTTGCTTGTCCTCAAGCAAGAATCAAACCTAAGACAAAGGATGACATGATTTATGCATGTGAAAACAAAGAAGAAAAAAAAACTTTTACTTAGTGCTTCTAGTCATATATCACCCTTAAAGTGTTGTTTTCATGGCCAAGGGGATACCTCATTAATGGTCAAATAAAGTTGGCACGAAAAGGATAATCACACTTTGCACCGTAATTCATGTTTTATCAAATCAAGTTCAAAGTGTCTAAGCTTATCATGAGGAATTCAAATCAAGACTAGTAAGTCAAACACATGTGCACATAGGCCTTAAGGACTTAGCAAGAAGAAGGGCTAGGAAACGTGATAGAGGTCGGATGATCTTAGATTCGTAGGTATTGTAATGTAAATCCAAGAATAGGAGAACAACACAATTGAGGCTTAACATCCACCTTTTGCTTATTTTACTCAAGAGATTTTATCTCTCTTTTTTTTTTTGAAGTGAAAGACATTGATGCACAATAACCGAAACCTTGGTGATTAGCAAGCCTTATGAGTTTTCTAAGGGCCCACACCGGATGCACATATCAATCCCTCGTTAGGGCACTAACTAATCTGACTTTGACAAAGTTACAAACACCCGATTATGTGAAAGCACGAGTTACTCATCTTCATAGCCAATGTCCCTAAACACTCTTTCTAATTTTAACATTTTCATCATATTTCTTTTTCATTATTTTCTATTCAAACTCCTTCATTTCATTCACTCTACACTTGTTTTCAACACACCATTCAAACAAATACATATCCTAATACCCAAATAGGTCAAATGACGCACATTTTTCCAATGTTTGAGGGGCTAAAAGCATGATCAAGATAAGGAAATAAAATAAAGTCGATTTCCTTAATCATCCCTATGCGATGTGCAAGAACTTGTAAATGTAGTTTTAAAAATCATAACTCAATCAAGCCTAGACAAAAGCAAATTCACATTTTTTACACAAATTCTAGCAAAGTATTCAAATCTCACATATGTCATAAGCTCAAAATATTTATCCTATGTTAATCCACACACAAAATTTCATCATAGGGATCATATCAACCTTAGAAGCACAATTTTTTTTTTGATGCAATATGTAAGCATGTGACATGAAATGAAACTAACCATCTAAATGCAATTCAAGGAAAAGAAAACATGCAAAACTAATGCAAATGCCCCACCTCATACTTAAAAATCACATTGTCCCCAATGTGAAAAATAAATAGAGAAGTGAAAAGAATACTCACATTGTAAAATGGCAGTGCTCGATAATCCGGTGCTCATGTATGTGGAGGACTAAGTCCTTCATGCATTGCTCCTTCATTTATCACCTAAACCCTTGAATACAAAAAAAAAGCACAAAAAAGAAAAAAAGAAAAAAAGAAAAAACTTCACAATGTGTTGCCTCCCAAAAAGCGCTTGATTTTAAGTCTTTAGCTAGATCAATTCTGTTGATGCCTTGGTTTACCTTCAAAACTCCGGATTGCTCATTAAGTCCTAGCAATCGTTCCTCTCCAACTTCTTTCATGTCAAAGTTGAGCCACTTGATTGACCAATAAAGTTTATGCTCCAATTTTACCGGTAAGTGGTAAGACTTCTCACATACAATATTGTAAGGAGTGGTACCTATGAGGGTCTTATAGGCTGTCCTATATGCCTATAGGCATCATTAAGCTTCGTGTCCCAACCTTTTCGGAACCGAGAGACCGTCTTCTCAAGAATCCCCTTTTTTTCCCATTCGAGATCTCCACTTGACCGTTTGGTTGAAGATGGTATGGGGTTGCAACCTTGTGGGCTACCTCATACTTGGTCAATAGATACTCAAAGGTCTAAGCAATTAACTGCTTGACACCATCACTCATTATGATTCGAGATGTGCTAAATCTTGAGAAGATGATCCGGTTGTAGAATCTCACAACCACCTTGCCATCATTTGTAGGGGATGTTATGGCTTTGACCTTGGCTTTTAATTTCACCGGGAGAGGTTTGCTTTCAAGCTTATGAGGTTCATCCGGGAAAGACCTCCAACTTTCAGGAGCACCTCGAGTAAGAGTGAAAGCTTCAAGAGGGGTTTATGAGAATCTCGGGTCCTCATCAGTGTATCTCAGGTCGAGATCAGAAGGGTCATGCCCGAGATTTCCCTTCAGGATAGGCCAAACAGGTGCAACTTCAAATCTCGGGGGAGGGTCTTCAAATCTCGGGCCAATATTGGGGCCGAGATGCTTCTCGACATGTGAAATCTCGTCCAAATTAATTGATTTTAAATCAATCTCGACCGAGATTTCAACAATTTGACCGAGATATCCGGAGTCATCTTCCTCTTTTGTGAGAAATACAAGTTTAGCTATGGGGTCGATGGGAAGGACACTTAATGCTCGGATTTCTTCGTTGCATGCTTCCTCTGGTTGAGCTTTTACAACACATGTCATGGTGCTCTCAAGGTTGCTAAATCTCCCCATGATTCATTTGAATATTAACTCAATTCGATCCATGGGAGGTTGTTGTAGGAATCCGGGAGGAGATTGTTGTAGAAGTTGTAATTGAGGATTTGGGGCGTGTGAGCTTGACTAATGGACTTGAAGGAAGTGCGAATCTCCCTCAAAGACTTAAGCTCATTATTGATAGCTTCCTTTCTTTATCTTGCTATCCTTCTCTCATCTTCCAAGGCTTCATCTCTAAGTCTAAGTTGCTTAAAAGCTTCATCATGTTCCGCTTGAAGGTTCCTTACGGCCATCCTTTTCTTAGCAAGCTTGGAAAATACAAAGACACAAAGAAAAACAAGATCAAAAGCAAAATAAAGGCTTAGACCAAGGGCTCGTTTGGAAGCGTTAGGAATCATTCCTGGAAACGGAATGATTCCGAATCAATCAAAAACTATGTTCGGTTAGATGTCTTTTAAAACATGAAAGTAATTTCATCATTACCATTTTCTTTCCTTACCCTTATCCGATTCCAATCCGTTTCCATTCTATCACTCCAACCAAACGGGCACTAAAACTAATCAATATGCAAATCAAACTAGACCTATTCCCCGGCAACAACGTCAACAACTTGTTCGCTATAAAAACGATGGTTAGTTTTAAAATTTATATTTGTTGCAATAGATAAAGAAAGCTACTTGGGGAACCCACAATGTATGGGTCATTTCGTAGCATGGTAAATACTCCAAGGTCGAACACAAAGACTAAGGTGAATTTGGTTTGTACTTTAATCAAGAATAGTATAGGGCTAGAATAAGAAATGAGGGTGTGGAAGAAATGCTAGAAAATCCATATTTTGTTGAGTTTTTGGTTCGGTGTGAATCAAGGATCAAATAAAATAAACAAGTAAAATAAGCAAACACAAATAAACAAGATGATGACAAATAATCGGAAAAGGAGTATCTAAGGTTTCGAGATCGTGGATTATGGCAATGGTTTCAATCTAACTCCTAAAAGACTTTATTTGATTGCTAGAAGGTGAGATGTTTCGTCAGTGGGAATAATCACGGGGAGGTCTCAAGTTCCACTAGTTTCAATCCAACCTACCTATTATTGGTTAAGTCCCAAGGCAATAAGGACGTAAATTCAACACAAATCGGTTTCTCTACCTAAGGATTAAACCAACTCTTACCGGGTAAGTCTCGGGTTTAGCCTAACTTAAGCACTAAATGGACATATCTCATCCAATAGAGGGTTTTTCACCTCTGTTATACCTAATATTAAACTTTCATCAATATCCAATGAGGAATATCACCGGGTAAGTCTCAAATTCTCAATTCCATATTGGGATGCTAGTCTTTTTTTTTTGGTGTAAAGGAGAGTCGGTGGTCTCCGGCGCATCTAGTCGCGCTTATTATATATGAAAAAGAGGGCTAAGTAGTACGCACTCGGGGGATAGTCCGACCCCTTATATCTTGCAGTAAAAGATCAACTATACCCTCGGGAGGGTCACTCAATACACTTAGTCCAACAGGAAAATCAAAAGCAAAAGAAGCAAGACAATCCGCAACATTGTTCGCCTCGCGGTAGGCATGTCGGAACTGAATAATCCAGTTCCTTTTAAGATAGTCTTGGCACTTAGTGACCAGACTTGCGAGAGGGTGACACCGGGGAGTCAACCTACCTAGGAGCGTAATGGCTAGTTGTGAATCTGTCTCGAGAATCACAGATCTAAACCCATACTCCCAGGCTATTTTAAGTCCATGGTATATGCCCCATAACTCTGCCATAGGAACAGTGCATATACCAAGATTCACGACATACCCTCTATACCACTCTCCCACATTATTCCTAATGACACCTGCCGTAGTAGCATGCCCGTCTCCTTTAACGGATCCATCGGAGTTGACCTTCATATAGCTTTCCGGTGGAGGATCCCATCTGACTTGAATTATCTCCTTAGCCTTATCCTGCTTGATATTACCATTCCTCTTCCAAGCTTCCGCATATTCTTTAACCCTCTCCATCACGAAGACATGCTCATCTAGTCTCGTAGTGGTATTGTTGAAGACTCTCTCGTTCCTCCACTTCCATAGCCACCACACCCCTACAACAAAAACTGCATTCCAATCGCATAAATTGTTGACACGACGAGATGAGAGAATGTTACCTCGTTTCCAGGTCGAGAAGGGGAGCGTAAAGAAGCTTTGTACGTAGTGATTTGCGTCCAGCTTTGTCCACAAGTCTCTACTAGCTTTACAGTCCCTTAGGAGATGCTCGTAGGTTTCAAGATACCCTCTGCATGAGACACAATCCCCACTTTGAGCTATATGACGTCTTTGACGTTCAAGGTTAGTCAAAACCCCCCTGCAGTAGCTTCCAGACAAAAAACCGAGCCCTCTCTTGAATTGGGAGCCTCCAAATAAGATTAAAAACGGCCATATCGATCTGATGCAGGTTGCCCTCCACGCGTAGACCACTGTAAGCCGTCTTCACAGTATAGTTGCCATCCTTTGACCACTTTCACGCTAGTTCATCCTTACCATTATCCTCTTCATTTGCTCTGCTATCTTTTGGAGGTACTGCCAAAGCCGTTGCAGCAAGTCTCATTAATGTCGTCGCCGGAAGCAATTGGTTAAGAATATCCCAATGCCAACCCGAGCCTTCAAGCCAAAACTCACTAACGCTTTTTGTCCTGATGCTATTGTCGACAGTCGTAACTACACTCTCAATCAGTGGTCTGTCAAGGAGCCAACAATCGTTCCAAAAGTTCACTTCCTTACCATCCCCTACCACTCATCTATGACCAGGATAGACCACTTTCTCAATACCTTTCCTGATGCTATTCCAAACGTAAGATGGGTCAGAGTGAACCCTTCCATTCGGTCTAATATACTTACTTTTAAGAGCTTGAGCCCATAAACTCCTATCTTCCTTTAAGAATCTCCATCATATCTTCCCAACAAGAGCCCAGTTCAAATCTTCCATGGACTTAACTCCCAAACCACCGTTTTCTTTTGTAGCACAGATAATATTCCAAGGGACAGTGTGCATGCTTCTTCTACCATTGTTATATCCCCATATGAACTTTCTGCTGATCTTGTCGATCTCGTCACAAATGCCTTTCAGAAGGAGCATGGAGGACATCGAGTATACAGGTATGGATGAAATAACAGATTTTGTTAAAGTCACTCTCCCTGCGAAGCTAAGGTTCCGGCATCTCCAACCGCTCAGTTTAGCGTTAATCTTATCCAACAGGGGAGGAAACGTATCCTTCGATACCCTCCCTTGTATTAAGGGCATGCCAAGATAATTACTCAGTCTCCTCGAAACTTCAATGCCACTCATGTTATGCAAAGTATCCTGCAATTCTCTTAAGACATTGGGGGGATACAAAAATTTTCGATTTTTGTATACTAACCTTCTGTCCCGAGGCTCCGCAGAAAAGCTCCAAACAATCAAGGACAACTTTCAATTGATCCGATGAAGCCTCCGCGAAAAGTGTCAGGTCATCCGCAAAGAAAAGATGCGATAACTTAGGACCCTCCCGAGATAGACGGATGGGTTTCCACCTCCCCAAATCCATCGCTTCTAGAATCATATGGCTAAGTCTTTCCACACACAAAACAAATAGATAAGGAGATATGGGGTCCCCTTGTCGAAGCCCTCGTTGTGGAAGGAAATGAGAAGTGAGTTCCCCATTCCAGTAGACTTGCATTCTCGTAGTAGAAATGCACTCCTTAATCATATCGCACCATTCACTCGGGAAGTCGGCAGCAACCATAGTTTCACCAATAAAGTTCCACCGGATTCTATCATATCCCTTCTCAAGATCAAGCTTCAAGATCATCCACTTCTTTCCCGATTTCTTTTTTCTGGTAGAGTGAACAATCTCTTGCATAAGTACAATATTGCCTTGGATGTACCTTCCCGGTATGAAATTTCCCTGTGTAGGGCTCACAAGAGATCCTATGATACTCTGCATCCGTTGCACCATCACCTTAGTAATAATTTTATACAACACATTGCACAAAGCGATCGGCCTAAACTGGCTCAACAACTCCGGAGTACCAACTTTAGCAATCAGGCATAGAATGGTGTCATTCATCCCCACTGCTAGTGCATGAGTCTCAAATAACTTAGTAACTTCTTTAACTACTGAATTTCCGACAATCTTCTAACATTTTTGGTAAAAGATTGGTTGGAATCTATCAACCCCCGGAGCTTTATACGGGCCCATGCTTTTAGTAGCTCTCCAGACTTCCTCAACACTAACTTCCTTAAGGAGTTCAGTAAACTCGTCAACCGGAATCCTGGGAAAACCACTAGAATCAAGTCTCGCTGAAAAGTTTGTGTTCCTACTCTTGTAAGCTGTAGAGATCACAGAAATAGTTCACCACCATGTTCTCAAGAGTAACGGTATCTTCTTCCCAGGTGCCTTCCGAATTCCGCAGACCATCCACTCTATTCCGTCGTCTCCTTATTACCGTAGATGTATGGAAGAAGGAGGTATTCCTATCCCCTAAAGACAACCACTGTTCTCTCGACTTTTGGAACCAGATAATTTCCTCTTGCTCAAGGACCTTTTCTAACTTGGCTTGCAGAAAAGCTTCCTTGGACCTTCCTATGATGGAGAGACTAAAGTTTGGGTCACCTTGAATTTGTTCCAACTCCGTCAGGAAATGTTGTTTCCTGCAAAACACATTACCAAAAACGCGACGATTCCAAGACAAAATCCAATTTTTAAGAATAGACGTAGGTATACCTCTCGAAGCATGTGTGTCCCAACACTTCTTGACCATAGGGAGGGACTCATTGTGTGTCATCCAGGCCGCTTCAAATCGGAAGGGCCTTCTATCTCTTCTTCTGATAACCGGCGGTTGTAGTCGAAGAAGTACGGTTGAGTGATCAGACGAGAATCTAGCAAGGTGTCTGACCGAGGCATCCGGCCAGTCTAATCTTGCTTCTTGGTTCATCAGCACCCTATCCAATCTCCTGTATACCCCTTAGTTCCTGGTCTTTTTGTCGTCCCAAGTGAAACTTGGTCCAGAAAAGCCCAAGTCTAGCAGCCCATAATTCTGGATAATATCGATGAACTTATCTGCGTCTTTGTGAATATTGACAGCCCCTCCTCTACTCTCATGCGTAGCAATGGTGCAATTAAAATCACCATCAATAATGCAAGCATTGTCGACCCCTATAAGCTCTTTATCCAGGGTATCCCAAAAACTTTGTCTTCTGACCACCGTAGGAGGGGCATATATCGTAATGAGATGCACAACTTTATTTAACAGGTTCACCCTAGCATGTATGAAGTACTGACATTTGTTGATGATATTAACCTGCACTTTATTATCATCCCACAAAAGCCAGACTCCCCCTTCAAAACCTTCAGCTTCTACTCTCTCACAACCTCCTAGTTTCATGTGTATGCAGACCTTGTCGGCCCTATCTCCGGATATGCGAGGCTCGAAGATGGCTAGAACATCAATCTTATTCGAATTGCAAAGGTATCTAATTGCTCGACGAAAGCCGCTCTTACCGGCTCTCTGGACATTCCAAAACAAACAATTCATTATAAAACACAATAAAAGGTGGGCTACACACCTGGGTAAGATTTGTACAGGGAAGAGTATTAAGGATTGGCCCTGGGCGTCTCCTTTTCTTCCATGCTAGCCTCGTCATCTTCATTATCGCAAGACATACCCTCTGCAGTATTCTCTACTCCGCCTTTCTCAGACTCTGGGGTTGTGGATTTGTCACATATCAACATGGTATGCATCTTGCCCATGTTTTCGTTACCTGCACAAACCCTACCTCCTCTATCCTGAATAGGCACCACAGACGTAGTTGTTGTATCGATCACTGGGGTTAACTGCATGCTTCGTTCCAATCCTTCTAGCTCCCCATCCTCCTGATTTTCTCCACCCACTACAACTCTTCTTTTATCTTCTGGGCCCTCTCTTCCTTCCTCGGCATCTACAGCCTTGAATAATTCCAGCTCTTTTGTAGGTCTCTGTCTCTTAAGGGTAATTATCCCTGACTTTGCCACCTCTTCTGCCTTAGCTTTCCTAGAATATTTTCTCCTCTCATTTCTGATTTTATTACGCTTCTTCTTTTCCAGCTTTGTCGCCTCCTCTGTAAGAGCCTCTGCATCAAATGTCATGCCCTCCCCTTTCTTTAACATCGGTGTCCTGCTGGTGCTGGCAATATTGCTTCCTGTATTCTGCAATTGTTTTAACTTAAAGTTGCTATTATTTTTATCTTTATCATTACTATTGCTTTTCTCTCCACTTGGGTGTCTCACAATACTCTCCTTTCCTTTTTCTTTTTGTTCTCCATTTGTGGTCCCACCTTTGCCATCAGAATTATTTCCTTCCACGTGCTTTGCATACAATCCTCTCCCTTGATTATTCTTTCCTTAATTGTAGGGATTGAAATTTTTATTCTTGGCTGCTATCTTTCCAGGATAGGCAGTCGTATTATCCCTTCCTTTTTAAATTTTATTCTTCCTCCCTACCAACATCCAAGTTCCGAAAATTTGATCGTTCTGCTCCACCGGCGGCAAGGATTCCGACTGCTTACTCTCCGTTGGAGTGGATTGCATCTCTTTTGAAGCTTCTTCTTGATCACCTTGACTCTTTGGGCTACTATTTTGATCCCCTCCATTGAATTGACACTGAGAAGCATAGTGAGCATATCTTCCACACTTGAAGCACAATAAGTGAAGGCCTTCATATTCAATAGAGCAACGCTTCTTATTAATGTAGACCGCTTTCTTCAAGGTCTACTCAGTCTAACTCAACACATAGTCTTGCAAACCGGCCTCGATTCAGATTTAGGGTTTTCGGATCCATAGCAATCGGTTTACCAATCCTAGTCGCAAGGTTCCAGAGTATCGCTTCGTTAAACCACTGCATGGGGACTCCTGTCAATCTAATCCAAGTTGGTGCTGAAGAGATTTGTTCCGTTGTCACAAAGTCCGGTGTCCATCTCTTCATAATGAGACACCGACCGAAAATCGACCACGGCCCTCCAGTGAGCACCATTAATAGTTCATTTTCGTTCTTGAACTTAGCAACAAAGTAACCATTGTCCAAGTCAATCACCTTAATATTTTCTCCAAACTTCCACAATTCCTTTATTTTCCTCTCCATGACCGGAAACGCAATAGGATAGCCCAGAATCTTGAAAACTATGGACGTATTCCAATCTCTTTCGAGAGTTTCTGCGATGCTGGGATCTATCTCAAAACAGGGATCTCCATCCGGCCCAAACGGAAAGGACAGTTTCATCTTACCAACAAGAGCATTCATGTCAACCTTATCTCTTTTTTGTGTACTTTCCACCGCACCTGCAGTGACCTCCTTCCACGACATGGTCTTTCCTCCTTCTTTGATATGTTCTCTATTGTTATCCCCTTCGTTTACTTCCTTGCATCCTACGTTGAAGACGATCGGAGGCCTTTCGGTCGATCCAACCACCGGACTCTCAACTTCCTTTCTCTGTAATATTTCCTCCGGGGTGTAATTGGGATCTTTTCGTCCCTCAACGTTTTCTTCATTTGGAGATCCATTACCAACTGTCTCAGTAGTTGTTGTTCCTTCCTTCTCCTCATCAACCTCCATAACCAAATTTTCCTCATCTACCTTAGTATCACCTCCACCATTGTTTGATACTTGTCCTGTCGTCTTGTCCAATATAGAAGCTTCCACTTTCATGGCCAAGCCAACCAATACTCCGGCTCTCCGGGCACGAAACCGAGCTTGTTCGCTGCTAGGTTTTCCCAGAGAAAGAGAGCGTTTAGGTTTGGACTTTTTATTCAACCCGTTGAGGGTAATGTATTGGGATGCTAGTCTAGAAAAACTCTAGTCTATATCTAGCTAAATCAACATAAGATTTATACAAATTGCCAACCTAATCTACATGCAAGCTAATCCATCATTATCCATGCCATAACCAAGAGCTATTCAACCTAGAATCACTAGAAAACTAGTCAAAGATAATCATGATGAAAACATCAAATGAAAGGGAAGAACACATGCATTTCATGATATTAAAATGCAAAGGAAAATATTTCAAACTTAGTTGATTAGCCTTCAAACAACAAGGAGAACAAAATCCGCAAAACATTTACAATCTTCTTGTCTTTTTTATTCAGCAAAATGAAGACAAATTTGAAATATTCAAAGATTTCTACAAGTTGGATGAAGAGAAGAAAATGGGTAGAGAAATACTCTAATGGTCCCAAGAGAGACTAAAAAGGACCTCCTGCAAAAGGCCTATAACACCACCTTATACAAAGTCTAGAAAAGGAAATGTTGGGCCTGAAAAGTTCTAAAAAAGTTGTCAATCCAACAGATATGGAGGAATCTCGTCCTCGTATGTTGTCAATCTCGGGGCGACATACATGCAAAATCGGGGTTGAGATTTGGGTTTGTCTATGTTTGTCTTTGATTTATGTAAATCTCGGCCGATCTATCCAAAATATCGGCCCGAGATAAGGGTCGATATTGCTCTCAACTTCAATAATCTCGCTGACATTTATTTCTAAATTTCCTATCTCTACCAAGATAAACTTCTACTCACCTGAGATTTCTCAAAAAGCCTTCATTAGCTCCTTTGCTCGATCTCTTGCCTTGCCTCCTCACTTGTGGGCTTTTCTTGGCCTTCATATGTATCCCTCCTGAAATATTGGCATGCTCCACTCCGAGACTTGATCCTCAAATGTGTTTTTTAGGTTCGAATTTCACCGTTTTACCCGAAAAATAAACCAAAGCGTGTGTAGACATCTATACTTGCAAAGTAAACTATAACAAGTGTAAATGACACAAACTTAGTCTTATTCATGCTAAACAAAAGGGACAAATCTACCTAAATACATGCTTAAACTATGGTAACAAATCCTGTTATCAATAGTACTTGTCGGGAGGTGGAAGTGGGAAGCACAAGTCTGGATTACAAATGACATTATCAACAACCTTCACGTCATTAGAAGACCCTTCCCATTTAGACAAAACAAACGTGAACAATATATATTAAAATCACATACGGCAAGGAATTCAATACACTATGAGCCTTCACGTCATGCATCAATGTGTGATGGTGTCATAGGATAATTTGGATTCGTGGGTCGGACAAGATCACCTACAAGTCCACGGTCTTCGTATCCACGCCCGTTAATGGAATTCAATATCGATGTACGGTTTCGGTTGACCTTTGAAAGTGTTCAACAAAATGAACCGAGCCTCCTTGTGCAAGGTGTATAAGAATATACCCATTTTTTCAATGACAAAGACTTATCTAGATGGAGTTAGGCCGTAATTGTGCTCTAACTCGTTGCATAAATGTAAGAGAATCGAGGCGTCCATCCTAAACATGTTGACGGTCCGAACGTGATGACCGCTCAAGATCTCTGTCATCCATACTTTTCCATGCTCATACTCAGTGTAACAAGGTTCCTTGTAATAGGGTTGTAGTAATGATCGGCCAATATGACATTTTGTCTTTGCAATTCTTCATGGTATGCTAAAATGTTAAGAGCGCGAGTTCGCCGAGACTTTAATTCTTTCTCAATGTCTTCGCTTTCGCTTGACATATTGAAGATGATAGTATTAACCTATAAATAGAAATCACCAAATAAAGAGAAGGTTAATTACCGTAGTTTTAACCAAATGGAAAGTTTATTCATAATATCAAAGGAAAACACATTCATCGTTCAAATACATAAAAATAGGAAAGTACTAATAAGCAAGTTCATCAAAGTTATTAAACGAAAATAGGAAAGTACTAAAACAAGTTCAATGTAAATCTACTCAGCTAGGCATGTTCATCACAATGAACACTCATGCTCCCATTTCATCCATTTCAATCTTTCCTCATCATTCGCCAAGTTCATCATAGCGAACGCTCACTAAGACCCCTCCACCCTCCTAGAGGGGTCGTAGTGTCGTGCGAGGTTCATGGACAGAGTCTAGCCTCTGCCGAAGACGTTGAGGAAGGCTATGTTGACGTACTTGTAGCGGCCGGTTGCACATGTTTCACTGAGGGTTCCTTCGAAGCCGTTTTGTCCCCGGTAGATTGCAATGCCACTTCTCTTGTGGGAGTTTGTGGCGGAGGGACGGTGGATAGGAGGAGGAGGAGGGTGGCGAGAGAGAGGAGGTAGATTTCCGGAGATATGATTCGGGATTTATTGATGTATATTTGCAATGGGGCTTGTCGTCGTCGGGTTTATATAGCAACCAACCGTACGAGAAAAGTTACGTGTGGATTTTACTAACAACCAATCGTACGAGAAAAGTTACGTGTGGCGTACGAATTAGATGAATAATTATGGCTTAAAAAGATAAATGTGAGATTTATGCTTCAGAGACCGTATCAGGTACACAAAAGAATGCAATTTGTTAAAATTTTATTGTTTTATAAATAAAGGTTTTATTGTTTTAGTGAAAAGAATTTTATGGCTTAATTATAATTTATTTCAAAAAATATTTCGAGAAAAACGTGAGGCTGTCACATAAAAATTTGTGTTATCTGTTTTAGTATAGTTATATAGATTATTTCAAAAAATAGATTTTATTTTTTTTAACTATAGAAGATTTGTAAAAAATAACAAATACTTTTTAATAATATGTTAGTTGAATTGAATATTTGTAACATATAATGACGTGATCCTGAATTATTATAAATGGTTGTAGATTTGATAACAAAAATGAAATATTATTGCTATAACTGAGGGTGTTGTTCAAGTAAGGCTGTTAATTGTGGTAAGGCCGTGCGGCTGTTTAAGAGGTTGACACGTGTCCAATAATTAATTTTTTTTATAGAAAATATATTTTGGATATTTTTAATTATAATGAACTACCATGTTATAAGTTCTGCAATATTCTCTCATAAACTTTGAACTATTCTCATATAATTCATGGACTATTACTTTATATTATTCATTAATTAGTTTTTCTTATAACTATTAACTATTCACATATAATTTATAAATGAAATAATTTGGCTTACTAGCCCTTTTTGAGTTTTTTGTTTAGTAATTGTACCCCATAATTTTTTACCACTTTCATTTAATGGTAGGTAAAAATAGTTAACCCTTCTATTTAAAAAAAAAGAATAATTGATGTTTGCTATTTGTTATAAGTATAAGTTTTAATTTTTAATTACTGAATTTTTTTATTTAATTTCTTTAATTTATTTTTTTCTTTTTTTATTTTCTTTATTATTTTATTTTTTATTTCTCATACTAAAAAGTTTTCATACTAGAATTTTTTCATACCAGAATTTCTCATACCAGAATTTTTTTTGTTTTCTTTTTGTCATTTTTTTATTTTTTTATAATTTACATACCGGAATTTACATACCGGAATAACATACCGGAAGTTTACATACCGGAATAACATACCGGAATTTTACATACCGGAATTATTTTTTATAATTAGATACCGGAGTCTTACGTACCGGAGTCTTACGTACCGAAGTCTTACGTACCGGAGTCATACGTACCGGAGTCATACATACCGGAAGTTTACAGACCGGAGACTTACAGACCGAAGTTATTTTTTATAATTAGATACCATAGTCTTACATACCAGAGTCTTACATACCGGAATTTAACGATGATTGATATCTACACAACTATGCTCTACATAGTGAAATTCTAAATCTAACCAACTTGAATCTTTGTTTTCCATCCCAGCTTTTCCACTTTGACAAACCTGTTAGAATAGTAAAACTACAAGATTCAAGTCAAATTTACTAATTACAAACATACATAATTAAAATTAGCTGATTTTATCTCATTAATCCATAGAATAACATGTCCAGTCGATTATAAAGAATATTTTTGACATTTTCATGTTTTAAGCTATACAAATAATATCTCATCACACAAAAACCAAGATGATTAAGCTAATACAATAGTATTATTAGAAGAAAACTGTAAATTTCCTAGGATATGGTAAACACATTAAACAAATGTTTAATCCAGCATAAAGTTACTAATTAAAGTAAGTGGTCCACAAAACACAATCAAAATTTTGTTTACCCTAGCCACTTATAACAAAGTATGGCAAATCTAACACTGCAAATCATCATGATATCAACAATTTATGGTAAATATAAACAAAACCTCAATTCTTGCTCACTACATTCATTGCAAAATTCATGAAATACAATCATACAAGATGTATTGTGCTTCCATAAAAATGTTGTTTTGGATAGTTCTTGTGATGATGCAAGATGGGTTGTGAAGGATTTTCTGCAATTGAGTGATAGTAATGGAGGTTCTTCAAAGATGAAATTTGAAGACGAGGTTGACAAGGAGAGGAATTATAGGGATAAGAAGGCAAAAATGGAGGCTCTTGACATCTCTCTAGCTTTGCATAATGTTTCATGTTTCTCTAACCTTAAACACATCGAATTCGGAGCAAAATGCGGATCCACATCCGATGTTCTCTCTCAAGCCTAGTAGGAGTGTGTAGTCGTTGGCAATTTCGAACAATATCACACAAACCGGTGAAGTAGAAATAATATATATTTGGTTATATATCAGGTAACCTACACCTTTGCATGATCAGATTTGCTAGACTGCATTATAATAGAGATGTTAAAGGCCGGGAGATTGTGAACCATTTTTCCAAAGCCAACAACTATCGCATCTTTCAAGAACTTCATTGCAGTGTGAATATTCTCAACCCAATTGTGCACATAGTATGCAATTTTGCAAGTAGGATACTTAGACGGAATCCTTTTGACCTCCATAGAGGTTTTAAATCCACGCTCTCGGGAAAATCTCATAAATGAACACATTGTACTATTGTAGTCTGAAAGACAGTAGGCAATTAGTTTTGTATAACTTGATAAATTATTATTGCCCTAAAAATGTGAAACTGTATAAGATAAGCGATTCAATACCATAACTAGCCCGATGTTGACCTTGAGCAGATGATTGCTCGCATGATGGATTCGAAAATGCCTTCTCTAGAGCTTCATTTGTGGGTTGTAGTTCTTCCTAATAACACTTACATGTAGCTTTGCTTGGTATACTGTCCCATGGTACTTATTCACCACATTAACACGCACAACCAAAAAAAAATAAGGAGAGAGTTCAGAAGCATTGAAATCGTTCAATCCGAGAGGACCAACCTATATGGAAGTGAAGCCTGATCCAGAAGCAAAGAAGGTTTAAGACACCAGGAAATGGATCAGAGGAAGAACGCCGAGGAATGGATGCTATATAGGGTAAGAGAAGAGATGAGAGTGGCGGTCGGTTGCACAGAAGGAAGAGAATAGAGTCAGGGTTAGCGTAAAGAAAGATGAACGGTTAAAAAAAAAGAAGGGTATATTTATTAGAACAAAAAATAGAAAAGGCCTAGTTACTAGAGTATAAACTCAAAAAGTCCCATTAACCATATTAGCCCTTTATAAATTATTCCCTCAGAATATGAATTATCATGATATACTATTAATGAACTACTCTTTTATATATTACATTGAGTATTCTCATTTCATGAAGTAGTATTTCACGATAATCTATTCATTAACAAATATTATATCTCCAATGAGTTGCTCTTATAAAGTTCATAAACTACTACTTTCAATACTTCATTTTTTAATATATTATATCAAATTATTTATAAATTAATCGTTTATATGTTATGAATATTCTATTATATTCATGAACTATCCTTTTATAAGTTATGCACTATCCCTCTATAAGTTTTGCATTATCATTTTAATTTGTTGTTGGAAGGAATAAGGAAAAAAAAAAACTGGACATGTGTCACCTTCTTAGTCTACCTTGACGGCTTACTACCTTATCGTTATGAACTATTCAATTATAATTCATGAACTATACTTTTATAAGTTATGCACTTATCCCTTTATCAGTTTTGCACCATTATTTTCATTCGTTTCTGGAAAAAAAAAATAAAAATTTGAACACGTGTTATTCTCCTAGCCTGCCTTACGGCCTTACAAAATATGAACTAGTGTATTACCCGCACACAGTACGGGTTGAATTTTAATAATTATTTAATACTTAAAAAATTTATATGTATATATTGGTAAAATAAAAATCCGGAGAATGAAATTATAATTATTATTATAATTTTAATTCTCTTTTAAGTATTTTTCACTTTTAATTTATTATATTTTTAAATTAATTTGTTAAGATATGCTTGTTCGTGAAAAAAAATATGTAAAAGTTTAAAATTTATTTTTATAAAAATATTAATTTAAATATTTTTTTAAAATAAATTAGAAATCAATTTCCAATTTATATTAACATTTAGAAATCACTTTTTAAAATAATTTTTTAGGCTTCGAGAAATATGACGTTGACACGTGGCAATATAGGTTTCTGCTTTAATAGATATAAGATTTTTTTTGTTAAATTGACATTATGAGATGAAAAATATTTTAATCTTAAGTTAACATTTGAATTATGATATAATTATAATTAAAATATAAAAAATTGTAAATATATAGATTTTTAGACCGTTTGGACGGTTCGTGACACCCATCGACGCGGGTGTGCTGTCCCCTACTTCCAAGTTCCAACCAAACCCTTTGATTACGAAAACCCGCTCTGCGGCTCTGCCTCCCTCTATAGCTCTCCTCCACCTTCAATTTAACCTCGTGCTGTTAAGGGTTCATCTGTTGTCCGCCGTCGCGCGTTCACCCTCTCTTTAAGTCCCGCCTCCGCCGCCGCCTCCTCTCTGTCGCTGCAGCTCCCACAGTAGCAAGGTACACGTCTCCCTCCTTCACTCACTGGGCTGAATGAATGGCTGGGTGACTGCAGGGTGTGTTGTACTTGGTATTCGTTCCGTGTATTATGTATAGATATATACTTTAATTATGGTTATGTTACTGAATGAGCTTCTTCCGTGATATATTTGAGGAAATTTTAGGGTAGTTTCTTCTTCGAATAGGAATGCGCCAGTATTGGAAATTGAATTTTGGACGGTTTTGGTGCTTAAAAATGGGATTTTTTACATGGGATTTGTTGCTTTTCTCTATTTATTTCTTTACCTGTATTAGTAAGAAGAAGATCATGAACAAGATTATTATTGAGGTTTTCTTCTTCTGAGTTTGTTGAATTTTTGTTGATGCTTTCGTTCTTTGGCTGCAGTTTTAGCTTTGTAGATTGCTTCCCATAAATATGGAGGTAGAAAACGTTAATTTGTCTTCAGTGTTGGACAAGTTGCTCCTACGATGCCCGAAATTACAATGTAATCCTGCTTTTAGTATACTAGCACAGAAGGTAATGTTGATCCTAGTTTCTTTTTAATCCACAGTGTTTGATTCTTTTATTGAATTTCAGTTTTTGATTAATGAAGGGTAAAACCGTGGAGGCAGAAGAATTGATAGATGCGTTGGTAGGTGTGGTTCTACACCCAGAATACACAATTCCAATTTTGGGATGTTTTCGTCACATGGGGAAGAAGATTATGAATAAGGTTATAAATCTACTCCAGCTTGTCCTGGATCTGAGATCTAATTCTGATGTTGGTATTGAGGATTTTGAAGAGATTGGAGTTTGGAGGGGGTGTGAAAGTTTTGATCGTGCAGAGGTTGCAAGTTTGATTGAGTTTTATTCAAAGGAAGGGAAGGTTTTAGATCTTCATGAGGTTTCTTGCCTTGCCTTATGCCGAGCCTTGGATCTTGCGCCTTTCATGAAGGAGTATGCTACATTGCTATATTCTTGCACATCTAATTTAGCTATCCTACATTTGTTTTGAATTTATCTCATCTTATGCATGTTTTTGTTGTAGGTGTGTAAAATGCTATTTCACTTTTTCTCCATCACCCTTTGTCAGGATTGATAAGACAAATGGTATTTTGCTTTCACGCAAGGTAAGTTTGTAGGCTATTTAATTTTACTCTTTTCCCTTTGTACGGAAGTGTCTAGTAGAATGATTATTTGCCAAAGTTTCTACAAAAAGAAGATGAACAATGTAGTTTTTGGGGTACTGAAAGCAAAATGCTGCAGCACACAGGCCACAACACTATACCCTAAGAAAGTCGATAAAATATTTGTTGATTTATTATATTATATTTGCTGTGAGCAAAATATTGCTACTTTAGTATATTCATGTGTTTGTTTTAATAAAAATGATAGAATATGTACATATTTGATCTATTACCTAATAAAATATGGTGTCAAAACTCAAGAACTTCTTGAAATTTTGTACTCATGGGATGCATATTGCATAGTATTCCAGTAATGAATCATGATAATGCAACTTATTTGAGCTTCTATATTCACCCATTTGCCTTCTATTCGATGAGTCATTCTTAACAATGGTCCTTTTGCAGGCTTTTCACCACGTGCTACTATTATTCCGTATATCCTACCGCCTCCTTCTAACTGACCCTGAATATTTTTCAAGCATTTGGGATTGGTCATGGTTATTGAAGTTTCTAGAACACTTTGAGAGTGTTCAGCCTAACGACGATACTGAATACATTAATGATACTTCGGATGACTCTAGAGGGATGAAATCCTGTGAAGAGACAGCTGTCTTTGAGGAGAGGAATTCATCTGAAGACATTAGATGGGTTGGAGCACAAATACTGTCAGTTCTTCTGAAGGTACCTAATAAAACCGTGCCTCGTTTTGGTCTTACAGCTAGCGACGCTCTTGCGTGTTTTTTAAGGTTTGTTGATTTCCCTTCATTCTTATTGAGCATTGCATCTCTCTTTTCTGTCTGGGCTTGATCATCTTGCTGTACATGGCTGCTTCTTGTTTTAGATGGCAGGAGTTTTGTTCAGATGTCTCCACCGAGAAGGCTGACTGGTACACATATCAAGAGCACATTTCTAAATGTACCGGAGATGCAAGTTTAAGGTGTAGAAGCCCAGTGACATCTCCTACTGCAGAGCTTGTTGAAATTGATTCACCTCATAGCAGCGGAGGATCTAAAAAAGGGTATGCTTCGTTCTTATCTGATGGGTATACAATTTTGATTCCATAGTTACCAAGACTGGCCTAAATGCCATCTTGTTACATTAAAGTGGTTCCATTTGCACAATATGTTTTTTTTTTCCAAAAAAATATTACCAATTCACCATAAAGAAAGCTCTGTTATATGCTTAGGTTTGCTTGTTTCTTTTTATTATCATAATGATTTTTTTATTTTTTTATTATTGAATCATAGTTCTCATATTGAGACCAGGTTAAGCCAATTTCAGTCTACCGCTTCTTAGCCAGAATTTTTATAAAGTTGAAGTTTAAATTTGATCAACTAAAGGTTTAGTTTTTTGATGGGATAATGGACCTAAATGGACACTTGGAACATTTTTTAATGTTCCAATGACATGATTTTCGAAATACCAATACTCTGAATTGTACATGCTTTAATGCCTAAGGTGCATTTTAGCCAAACTCCATTCAATGCCACCACACCAAGAGATGAAAATTGGAGACATTACAATCACAGGCCTTTGTTGAGCGGAAATATACATTGTGGGCTTTATTATTTGTGGTTGTCTAGGTTATTGGATTCTTTCTCACAGATTAATTTGTCCTTCATGTTTGATTTGAAACATTTAATTATAAAAACTTGTTTTTGATCTTTGTTCACTTTTCACATGGGATCGAGTAGAGGTGACAGCCATTTTGTCAGAACATCAGCTATAAAGAAAAGTTTTGAGAGAGTTGTATTGGCAGTGAATCAGAAGTGGCCTGTTCTTTTGTGTGGTCCATCTGGTTGTGGAAAAACTGCACTTATCAATAAGTTGGCCCAGAGTAGCGGAAATCAAGGTAATAATGTATATTTTTGCCTTTGTTCTAAGGGAGCAACTAATTGTGTATATGTCTAGACTTAATGTCTGTAATGATCTAGTATATCCCGTTTTTCACTGATTGTATGCATTTTCCAGTATTTTATAGCTTTTCTTGTTGCATTATTAATTTTTAATTCCTGTGATACTGTTTTGTTTAGCGATTATATTTTAATATGTAGTGGAATTTAGATTTGTTTTACCACAATACTTTCCCCTTGCCAACAAATTTATTTTTTTGAAGTTCTTTCCATTCACATGGATGAACAAATTGATGGAAGGACATTGGTTGGTAGCTACGTTTGCACGGAACAACCAGGTGAATTTAGATGGCAACCGGGTTCTCTTACCCAGGTATGTTTAGGCCTCCCTCATTTTGTTTTTCATGCTACTTGTCTCTTCAACTCCCGGTAACTACACACTTATTTACAGGCTGTTGCAAAAGGATTATGGGTTGTCTTTGAAAACATCGACCAAGCACCATCTGATGTTCATTCCATTTTATTACCTCTGCTGGAAGGTCAAAATTCTTTTGCCACTGGTCATGGAGAGGTAACCATAGGACAGTACTCTATATTATGAAATATATTTGATTCTTTCAAGCTTATATTGCTTCCTTGCAGTAACAGGGAGGAAGGAATTATATTATTGCAATCTTAGCCCTCAAATAGACATATTAGCTTACAAAATTTGCTGGTCTTCCCTAAATAATATGTCTTTCTGCTTGTCATTTGGGTTGGTAGAAACCCACATTGCCTAGGCTAGGTATCTTGTCCAATTGAAAAAGGTTAAAGAGAACTTGGCATGAAAAACTATATGGCCAAACATATAGTGAGCAACTGTTGAAGTGTTGGAAGTGAGGATTGGACTTGAAATGAAAAATATGTGGTTATGGAGCTTGCTTGATACGTATCTACACTTGAATGCTTCAGGAGATGAGAAAAGATAAAATAAATGTCGGAGAAACCACAAAGTCACAGTTGGGCCATGACTTATTAAAATGTCCATTCATTTTAGAAGAAACTCTTGACACCGTAAAATACAACTGCTTTTTTCTCCTTGTCAAACCTTCTCTTGTTTGACAGAGATGTTCTATGCTTTTTTGCATTATTGTTTGTCCAAACACAATCTCTGTTGTTTGCAGGCAGTGCAGGTTGCCCAAAGCTTTCGCCTCTTTTCAACTGTAACCAGTTCAAAGCTTGACGCATCCAACTTTTTTCAAGGTGTAGTGCAGTTTGTCTCTTTATTTGCTGTCCAAACATTATCATAAGTTTGTTTATCATATTTTTCTATACGCGTTGTTGCATGCCCCCGGGCCCCTGCTTGATTAGAGCCCTTAGCACTTATGGAGATTTCTTAAGACGGAGGTTCCAACATCAACTTTTGGACCTGCTAAATGTCAAACTTTATTCATGCCGAGTCGACTTTACAGTCTGATTTGCTTAAGTAATTCATAATCATTGAAGCCTCTTACATCTGATGCTAAGATTATGTTCATTGACAACTGTTCTGTGCATTTTGCTTACCGAAGCTATTGTTTCTTGTCCTGTGATATTTGCAGTCACTTTATGTAATTTTTTCACCCTGATGACAGGCCGGAAAATTCTCTCTTCACTTTGGAGAAGGATTTTGATCAGATTGCCAAGTAGAGAAGACTTGAACAATATAGTTACTGCCTTGTACCCAAATTTGGAGCCCATAGCACAAAATATCATAGGTAGACTACCGAGTTTTGTCTATATATGTTTGTTTCTGAGAGTTGTTTGTTGAACTTTGTTTTGCGATTTATGGCAGATGCATTTTTGGCAATTAATATGCCCTCTTGGTCTGGAGCTGTAGAATCTCCATTTATGAATTCTTGTGAGAGGTTTTCTGTAAGGTATTTTTTTTTAATATAATGCTTTTTCTAGCATTTATTTTGCCTTAATGATGTTGGTGACCTAAGATTTATGGTGGCAGGGATATCTTAAAATTTTGCAAGCGGATTTCTGGTGTAGGTCTCAACTTTAACAATTGGACGCCTCTCATGTGGAATAGAATCTGTTTGGAGGTATGCTAATGATTGGGTATTTAGTTTGGCTTACATTTAGTTTACAACATGGTTTAATGTGCTAATTTATTGTGTGTATGGTGGTTTTTATTGCAGGCTGTGGATATATTTGCATGTTCCTTTGCTTCTGCTCAAAGGCGGACGTCAGTGATGGAGATTATCTCGAAGATGTTGAATGTGCCTATTTCTGCCTTGGTTTTTGTCAATAAACCCACTTTTCAGGTGCTTCTCTGTTTACTCCTTGCTTGTTAGTTTACACTTCCAACAACTTCTTATGCTTGTGTATTTGTCTCAGGTTTTTGGTTCAAATATGCAGATAGGCCGAGTTACACTAGAGCACTCAAAAGTTGATGTTAGAATGAAAGACTTCATGCTTATTTCTTGTTGGCTTGTTGCTATCACCCTTTTCGTGTACTCTCTGTTAATTAACTTCTCTCTGCACAGCACCAGGAGAAGTCCTTTGTTCACCTCCAAAGCTCAGTACTTCTTCTGGAGAGAGTAGCTTGCTCTGTTAAATACAATGAGCCCGTTCTTCTAGTCGGTGAAACTGGGACGGGGAAGACTACTCTTGTCCAGAACTTGGCAATGAAGCTTGGTAAAAAACTTACGGTTTTGGTATGTGTTGGCCATATCTATATGCCTTAGTTTTGGAGAGTTTTTTTAGTAAGGTGTAGGTTCTTATATTTCCCTCTATGTTCTCTTATTTGTCTTGTATGGTCTGGCATGGCAGAACCTAAGTCAGCAGAGTGATGTTTCTGACTTATTGGGAGGATTCAAACCTGTGGATGCACGTTCTATATGCATTCCTCTTTATAAAGAGTTTATGGAGCGTTTTTGTGAATTATTATTGGACAAGGTACTCATTTGTTAATTTATGTTTCTTGGTCTTCGTGGGAATTTTATCCCATTATTTGACGTTTTTGACTGATTGTGCTCTTGTAGAAACATCCAGAACATGTAAGAAAGTTCGAAAGGTGCATCAAGAACAAAAAATGGAAAAAGCTACTGGCTTTGTTGAAGGAGGATGCTGAAAAATTAAAGGATACTATGGTTAGACATGGAGTAAAGCGGAAGAGGAATTTGGAGCAGAAATTGAGGTTTTGGCAAGCCATGTTTGTCAAACTTGAAAATGCACTGAGGCAAATTACTTCCGCTTCTGGTATGGTGTTTAAGTTTGTAGAAGGTGCCTTTATTACCGCTCTTCAAAAGGGTGAATGGATTTTGCTCGATGAAGTGAATTTGGCTCCTCCTGAGACGCTTTCAAGAATTGTTGGTGTTTTGGATGGAGAGGATGGTACTCTTTGTTTGGCTGAAAGAGGGGATGTTGAATATGTTTTGAGGCATCCTAGCTTCCGTATCTTTGCTTGCATGAATCCGGCAAATGATGCTGGTAAGCGGGATTTGCCTTACACTTTGCGGAGTAGATTCACGGAGTACTTCGTCGATGATGTGCTAGATGTTGAAGATCTGACTCAGTTTGTTTGTCAATTTGATGATGTCGTCATCCACTCATCGCTAAAGTTGGTTGATAAGATCGTGCAGTTCTACATAGAAGCAAAGCAGGAATCTGAGATGAATCTGCTAGATGGAGCGAATCAGAAACCTCAATACAGTTTGAGATCTTTGTATCGTGCCTTGGAATACACTCGGAAAGCAGTGAGAAATTTTGGACTTCAGCGAGCTCTTTATGATGGATTTTGTATGTTTTTCAGGAGTTCACTGGAAGAAAATAGTGCAAAGAAGATGCATGGGATGATAGTGAAGCACCTGCTTGAAGGAAAAGATGCACCAGCAAATACAACATTTTGTAGATACTTGGTCATCAAATCAGATTGCCCTCCAGGAAAGTTTGTGCTTACTAAGAGTGTGGAGGAGAATTTGAGGAACATAGCACGAGCAGTGTTCATTAAAAAATACCCAGTTCTCCTACAGGGTCCCACGTCTAGTGGGAAAACTAGTATGGTCCAGCATCTTGCTGCAATAACTGGCCATGAATTCGTGCGGATTAATAATCATGAACACACAGATCTACAGGAATATTTGGGCTCTTATATTACTGACACTGCTGGAAAATTGGTATTCCAAGAAGGTGTTTTGGTCAAGGCTCTAAGGAGTGGCCATTGGGTTGTACTGGATGAACTTAATCTTGCACCATCAGATGTTTTGGAAGCCTTAAATCGACTCCTAGATGACAACAGAGAACTATTTGTGCCTGAACTGTGCGAGACTATACGTCCACATCCAGATTTTATGTTGTTCGCTACTCAGAATCCGCCTACCTTCTATGGTGGACGTAAAATGCTTTCTCGTGCGTTCCGTAACCGTTTTGTTGAAATCCACGTTGATGGAATCCCTGAAAATGAGTTGTCAACAATCGTATCCGAGAAGTGTCAAATCTCTGCATCAGAGGCGGAAAGGATGGTTAAAGTGATGAAGGATCTACAGTTGCGTCGGCAGACTAGTAAAGCCTTTGCTGGAAAACATGGATTTATAACCCCAAGAGATCTGTTTAGATGGGCTAAGCGTTACAAAATATTCGGGAATTCAAAGCGTGATTTGGCTGTATGTGGCTATCATCTTTTGGGAGAGAGACTACGCGATGACACTGAGAAGAAATATGTTCAAGAGGTTCTAGAAAGTCTTGTATCGAAAAAAGAGATTCTAGAGAGACCTATAGCAAGCGACCTATACAAGCAGGTTTTTTATTTTCTCTTTATTTCCATAAATTTCCTTCTTTCTTGAAATTGCTCTATGTGACTATGGGTCAGATCCAACTTTTTCTTGATTTTGTTTTGTTTCTTCTATTTGTCATTTGTTAACCTTGGGCTTATTCAGGAATCTGGTGGTTTAAGTCAGGGCTTATCCGATTCTTCGATTGGGAAGTATGTCTCATTGCCTTCATCAATACATTCTGCTCTGTTTGACGGTATTTTATTCTTCTCTTCAGTATGTTTATAAGACTGGTTTGCTTCTGCAGTGTCATATGGACCAAAAGCATGTCAAGATTGTATTTTCTTGTTAAGAGGTGCTATGAGATGCGCGAACCTGTCCTGCTTGTTGGAGAAACAGGTGCTGGGAAGACTACTGTCTGTCAAGTATTGAGTACGATATTGCAGTCAAAATTGCACATTCTGAATTGCCATCAATACACAGAAACATCAGATTTCATCGGGGTGTGTTATATCCTCTATATATTTTTAATACTTCATATGAATTTAATGATTGGTAATAGGCAAGAAAGGTGGAAGAAGTTCTCATCTTGAATTTGTTAATAGGGATTTTATCCTATCCGTGAGAGATCCATGTTAGCTTCGGAGTTCAGAAGTTTGATCCAGAAGCTGTTGCTGATGAAACCTTTCCCCCTTTTTCACGAGGATTCAGTATGGTTTTTTCCAAACATTGTGCGTACTTCTGCTTATAGAATGAAAGTTGGACCGCTATTTCATTCCCCATTCGTTTGGTCTCTGTAGGCATTGTCAGAAGATATAAGTAAAGCTTCATCAACCCTTGATAATTTGGACAAGATAGTGAGCATGCATAGAGCTTCTCTGGGAAGGTTATCTGCAGTTGATGAAGATGATCTATCTGTTTGTGTGGGAGTGAGGGAGGAGTTGTCTAAGCTCTACCAGAAGTGGCAAACCATTTTTATGTGGCAAGATGGACCACTTGTGCAAGCTATGAAAGATGGCTCCCTATTTCTTGTAGATGAGATCTCTTTAGCTGATGATAGTGTATTGGAAAGGTTGAACAGTGTGTTGGAGCCGGAAAGGAAACTGGTGAGTGATTTATTGCGGTTTACCTTTTCTTGAATAGGACACCAGTAATGAGTTTTGCTATATATGTTTGCATGCAACATCCGTCAACTCCGTTACGTACAAATGCGACTCAGATACCAGCTTTTTTGGGGGTTTATTTGGCATTCTTGTAGTTTGCAGTTACTTAATAATTTTCACCTTGGTACATGAACTTATCAATGATGTTTGCAGTTTGTGGATTGTTGTTCATATCAGTTTAGTTCTATTATCTGCTGCCAGAAATTTCTTTTTAATATCAGATTATTTATTTATATTTTTGCTCGCCTTTTCCCTTTCCATTAGCATATCAGGTGAATATTGAAAAATTTCTTACACACCTAAACAATTTTATGATATTGGTTTCAATAACATTGCAGTCCTTGCCTGAAAAGGGAGGAACCAACATGGATATCATAGAAGCAGATCCTAAATTTTTCCTCCTTGCAACAATGAATCCTGGTGGAGATTTTGGTAAAAAAGAATTATCTCCAGCACTTCGCAACAGGTTCACTGAGATTTGGGTTCCCCCAGTTACTGACATGGAAGAGCTGGGAGCTATTGCTGCCAACAAGTATGGTTTTATGGTTTTTCTGATTGTTGGTGTTTCTTTGTTCTAATTTAATTAGACATTGGTCTAATTCATTAGGCATTGGTCTGATTATTCCAACATTGCAGATTTTCTAGTGCTGACCTTTCATCTAAGTTGGTGGGTCCTCTGCTAAAGTTCTGGCAGGTATGCTTTTCATTGCAGGGTTTGCAAAATTTCATGTTTTCTGCTAAATATCTTCAAATTGCTCAAACCTTGAAATAGGGATGGGTTATAAGACATGAAGGATTTCTGAAGGTCGAATAAAATGATCAAAGTCACATGCATGGTCATCTACACCCTTGGAACTTCAAAACAAATTACAAAATAGTGAAATTTTTGTGCGGGTTACACGGAACTCTGTAATAAGTTTTGTATAGAGAATGTGAAACTTCGTCATTAGTTTCTCATGAACTGTGTGAATCATGAGTTGATTTGCAAACTGCAAGTTTCATATGTTAGTTTAGCATGATCCGTATTACATCCTAACCGTAGTTTCATATCAAAAGGCACTAATGGGTTATATGCAAACGTGCAGTCTAAGGCAATTATTTGTGTGACCGAATTACATTTGATTGGATATCCTAAATTTCTGCTACCATCATAGGTCAATGATGAACATGCTAAATTCACACTAAGACTTGTCTTGATGATGAAAGTCGGGCTCGTTTTACCGCACAAAAAAAGTATGTCTTCAATTTTTTGCATTTTCTACCTCTGCAGTGGTTCAACGAGCTACAAACAGGAAGAATCCTCACAGTAAGGGACCTACTCTCTTGGGTAGCCTTTGTTAATACGAGTGAAAGATGCTTAACACCTGAGTATGCATTCTTACATGGAGCATTTCTTGTGTTGCTTGATGGACTAAGTTTAGGTAAACTTTCTCTTTTTTTTCCGCACATTTCTTTTAGTTTGGTTTAAAAATCTCCATTACTCTATTCTATTCATGATTTTGTTGTGATTAGTTTAGATTCTGGTCCGTTTACTTCACACACTTATCTCTGTTTATATGTTCTAAATTAGGTGACATTATGCTTGATTTTCTGCTATACTTGGGGCCTGATTTCTCTTTTCCATGTCCTTTTTAGGTACTGGCATATCTGAGCATGAGGCTACAGATTTGAGAAAGAGATGCTTCAATTTTCTCGTGGAGGTACTTCAACAGGTTTGTTCTTTACTTTCCCTTTCCTGAATATATTATTAAATTAATCAAATATAGATTCTCACAGCAGTGTTTCTGTAGAAGTTTAGAGCCCTAAATTGTGAAATTCTACCTACTTTAGCAGTTTGCATATCCTTCAGTTTGTTATTTATTCCAAAAATTTGGAAAATCATATAATGTGATATCCTCATTTAGTTCTGTGAATATGTACTGCATATCCTTCAATTTGTTATTTTCTCCAAAATTTGGAAGATCATATAGTGTGATTTCCTCATTTAGTTATGTGAAAGTGTACTGCAGTACACTGACCTGGTTTATTAAAATTTGTTGTGACAGGAGTCTGAGCTCGACCCAAAACTTACTTTGATGGAAAATTATGGGTGGGGCGTCACCAATTTTTACAGGGACATTTCGGGAAGCATTGATATGCAGTGTGACAATCTCTTTGGCTTGGATCCTTTCTATATTCAGACGGGTATGTTTTAGTTGTATGTTTCATGATTAACTGGATGCTGTTTCATTGTTCTTTTTAGTCTTTTGTATCAATTCCTTAGTCAGTCTGTTTGCAGATTGTCGATGTCCATAAAATGTAACCCTTCTCTATAAAGTACTTTAATATTCTAAAATGGGATGCATCATTATGTTTTTACTCCGATGATTATATGACCAGCTGTGTCATCTATTTATTCAGTATTTTATAAAGTTCCTCATTTGTGATTTTATTACTCATTTAGGTCAATATGTTTCCAATGCTGGAAGTTTTGAACTTTTAGCACCAACTACTCGAAGAAATCTGTTAAGAATCTTGCGGGCTATGCAGCTTTCTAAACCAGGTAACTTGTTTTGAGCACCTAAGGCTCCTATTCTTTGCTATCTCATTCTGTGTTTGTTGGGCATCAAATAGTTGCACAATTTGTTGAGTGGTTCTTGTCTTTGTAGTATTGTTGGAAGGCAGTCCTGGTGTCGGAAAAACAAGTTTGATTATCGCCTTAGGAAATTTCTCGGGGCACAAAGTTGTGAGGATAAACCTGTCTGAACAGGTCACAAATAATTATCTCCTTTAGTCTCGTCATTGGTTCATTCTTACCTTCTAATTTCTTTAATTCTGCAAGAACATCAATGTTTTCTATATTTTACAATTTTTGTGCATATCGGATAATTGCAGACTGATCTGATGGACTTACTGGGTTCTGACTTGCCCGTTGAAAGTGATGAAGGGATACACTTTGCATGGTCTGATGGCATTCTGCTACAGGTCAGATGTTGTATAATTTGGGATCACGTTTCTTTTTGGCATTTTGATAAGAACAAAAATCATGTACATTATTGTTTCACATGCAGGCTCTGAAAGAAGGATCCTGGGTTCTATTGGACGAGTTAAACCTGGCTCCACAATCCGTTTTGGAGGTTTGCCAGACCTTATATTCTTTACATTACCTGTAGTAGACTTTATTGCTTCTTGTTTATATCTTTGTATTGTTGCGACTTTTGTTAGGGATTGAATGCTATCTTAGACCATAGAGCGGAAGTATTTATCCCTGAGTTAGGCCGCACATTCAAGTGCCCACCTTCTTTTAGGGTCTTTGCCTGTCAAAATCCTACTTACCAGGGTGGGGGCAGAAAAGGCCTGCCAAAGTCATTTCTTAACCGATTTACAAAGGTGTGCTAGCATGAACAATTTCCACTGTAACTTTTCCAAAGTATATCTTGTTTTGGCATCATGTTTGTAAGATTTATTGATCGGCTGTCGCCTTCTTGTCTATGCTCAGGTTTATGTGGATCAGTTAAACGAAGACGATTATCTTGCAATCTGTAGTTCGCTCTTTCCCGAAATATCAAACTCATTGCTTTCTAAGTTGATATCCTTCAATAAGCGGCTGTACGAAGAAACAATGCTGTACCACAAGTTTGCTCAAGATGGCTCTCCGTGGGAGTTCAACCTTCGTGATGTGATCCGTTCTTGTCAGATCATCAAAGGTATAGTCCAAAATTTTGTTGTGTATGTTTTAATTTTATTTGCCTTTTGTTGTTTGATTGACCTGTTCCTGTTTTGTTCCAGATGTACCTAATGAGATAAAAAGCTACTGCTTTCTGAATGCTGTCTATATTCAAAGAATGCGCACTGCAGCTGATCGCAGAGAAGTAGTTGCGCTTTATGAACAAGTTTTTGGAATGAAGCCATTTTTAAATCCTTACCCACGTGTGCAGCTTAATGATCACTTTTTGGCAGTGGGGAAAACTCAAATAAAAAGGAATATTTTTCACTCCACAAAACCGGTTGACCATGAACTGAAAATTTTGCCTGAAATCCGTAGTGTGTTGGAAGCTGCTGCACAATGTGTGCAGCAAGGATGGCTATGCATCTTAGCCGGACCTGCATCTTCTGGTAAGACTTCACTGGTAAGGTTGCTTGCTCAACTAACAGGGAATGTACTTAATGAGATAAACATTTCTTCTGCAACTGATATATCTGAAATGCTTGGGTGTTTTGAGCAATATAATGCTTTTCGAAATTTCCAAACTGCGGTGGCGCAAGTTGAGTGCTATGCCACAGAATATTGCCACAAACTCTTGTCATCTTCATCAGATACACATCCAACAGAGTTAAGCGATCTCATCTCCAGACGGCTCTCCTTCCTATCAAGTGTTAATTTTGGTAAATTGGCAAGTTCTGTTTCTATAGAGATGGAGTGGGGGGCTTCCCTTTCATCTGTAGTTGAGATTGTTGAAATGTTAAAGTCAGATCTGGAGATGAACATTGTTGCATCTGTTTCATGGTCTCATAATGATCTCAGTAGGATATTGCTGATTATTCATAAGCTGCAGGGCATACAGTATGGAAGGCCACTTCCTGTAAAGTTCGAGTGGGTGGCTGGATCATTGATAAGGGCCATAGAGAACGGGGAGTGGATTGTACTGGAGGATGCCAATCTTTGCAATCCAACGGTAGGCTCTTGTGTAATATTTTATTTGGATTTTTCTCCCTCGTAATACCTTAAATATTTAACTAGTTTGCTGTCCGTACCTTATATGAGTTATATACTTATATATAAAAGTATTTATATTTTTTCCAAATGATGTTGTAAAAAAATAGGGATTTTATAAACTTAATATTTGTGGCTATTTTTGATAATTTACGCAATGTTTGCGAACCATTGGTGAATTATATCTTTAAATAAAATAAACTATATAAGTGAAAATTATATAAGATTCCAGACTCTTAAAGTTTTAATTTATAGAAATACTCATTATTTATCTTATAATCCTATTAGAATAAATGGTCCAAGTATTATTTCAAAAACAAGATCACATGTATGGTTGGTTTTATATAAATTTTCTCTATATATATAGTATTTCATAAATTCCGTAATTTATGGGTTTATGAGATGCAATTTAAATAATTCTCTATCACACAATTATGCTATTTATTGAAAAGGATGATGTCTCTTACCTAGTTGGTTGGCATGTCACCTTATTTGATTCTGCTTTAGTAAATTTATATACATTTACGCTCTAAACCTTAATTTTCCATAACTTACGTCAGGTTCTTGACCGGATTAACTCATTAGCTGAATCAAATGGATCCATCACGGTGAATGAGTGTGGGAATGTAGATGGAAAGCCTTTGACTCTACGACCCCATCCTAATTTTAGAATGTTCCTTACTGTGAATCCAATGCATGGTGAAGTTTCTCGGGCTATGCGAAATAGAGGCGTTGAAGTTTTCCTGATGCAGCCACATTGGATACTAGCAGAACGAGGCTGCTCAGTCGCGGAAATTGAATTGTGTGATGTTAAGCGATTTCTTGTTCTATCAGGTGTTCCTAACAGTGTATTGGTGGATTCAATGGCCAAGGCACATATACATGCCAGAGATATGGCACATATACATGCCAGAGATGAAGGCTTACAATTTAGTGTCAAGATCTCCTATCTTGAACTTGCGCGATGGATTCAGTTATTTCAGTATTTCCTCATGACTGGAAATGAGCTGATAGAGAGCCTCCATACAAGCTGGGAGCATATATATTTGACGTCATTAGGGGAGTCTGAAGGGCGGGATATTGCCCATCAAGCGAAGTCTTCTTACTTGTCAGTAGCTGGTCTTTTATCCAGCTCGTCTCCTGTTTTGCCAGGAGGCTGGCCCTTACCATTGAGTTTAAGGGATTTCATTTTGTTCTCAAAAGAGGCTTGTGTAAGACAGAATTGCATCTATCTAGAATTCCTGGGCTCTCAGTATGCATCATACCAATATAATATATCTGAGGACCACTTTCTGAAGGCGTCTGCTTATTCCAAGAATTCCAAGTCTGTGTACGTGATTGATTCAAAGATCTTGCAAGCTAGGATGTGTCATAAGCAACTGAAAGATGCTGTTAGCAACCATAGTGGAATGATAATCGATATTGACCTTTACACTAAGATGCTTCTGTATGCTACTAATTGGATAGTAGAACAGGCTACTGAAATTGATTTGGAACTGTATATTCTTTGGTTTAGCTGGTACGGTTCACAATTACAGCCATATTGTCAATTTTTCAGTTCGTTATTGCCTTTGTTCAAGCAGGAGCTGGAACATCCCATATGGAAACAAATCCTAAAGATTCGTCATAAAGTTGCTGTCCGTGCAAGAGCATCCGATCCTAACTTGGATGTTCAATTGAACTTCTTGCCACTTCTTGCAATAGAATTTGTTGATCTTACGGACTCCAAATATATTCCGATGTCTGCTGTGAAGAGGATCTCCAATGCTATTAACTGTGTTGTGTTGCTGAGGCGTACCTTATGGCAGTGGAATACAGAACAAAAACATAATTATGATGATAAAGCTCAAGACTACAGAACTGTCCTGAAATCCTTACGGCGGCTGGAAGAGAGAGTTCTTGGTCAAATTGTTAAGAGTCCGTCTTTTGATCTACACCTGCAACTGTACAGTGATCTGCTTGAAGACCACATATCATTCTGGAGTTCTTTGGCAACATCCCAATTTGACTATTTACCACTGAGTTGGCGCTCCTTGATAAAGAGTTCACTGAAGTTGGAGCAATTTTGCCCAGAGGCTGTAAAGATGTTGCTGGTAAGTAAATGCAAAGAGTACAAAAGGAGAAAATGATTTCTCAGTTCTGCTCATATGCACTCTTCTTCCATTCACTCGATTCATGATATATAGGTTCTTCATCTTTTATTTTCTGTTGGGCACTCTATGTTTCATGTATTTTCTAAACTTCTAATGTATGTAGATGGAGAGCACTAGATTTTCATGGACCCTTGGTTCGGTTAAGCCTATGCTTTGGGTACACGGAGGCCATCCTTTCGTGCCTGGTTCTGCAAAAGTATATCATAAACTTCAGCAGCTCTTTGCTTTCTCACAGTGGGTTTGGCCATCCAAGAGAATTTTAGAGAAGTGTGGTATGCATTTTTCAAAATAGTACTATGATCACGTGAAGATTTTTAATGATTGGCCAATTTACTGTTTAATAAATTAAAAACTTTCACGTGGCAGTTGATGGTCACCTCTCTGACATTGCTGCATCTTCCGATTCTGAACTTCGCTTATTGACCGTGCAAGGTGAGTACTAATGGTTAAAAGCTTGGGTTCAACCATGAAAGTTAACCTAAAATTGCAGAACATGCATGAAACAATGGTTGTTATTTCATTGTTCTTGTGTTTGTGAAGAATCTGATCTTGTGTATGTAAGTCTATTCCATATGCTGCTGGTTAACTCTCTCATTTGCTTGACAATGTATTTGTGCTGCTCTTTGGGGATTTTACTAGGTCTTTGCATGTCATCACATCTAGCACGTGAAAATGGTGAAGATGAAGATGGGGTTATTAATCAGTTAGAAGAGATTCAACAGGTAAAACTTGGCGCAGTTTAATTTCTTTTCTTGTGTATCTTGAGCATGTCTAATGGCACTGTATGCTGGTACAGATGCTTTCTACAAGATTTATGCATGAACAGAACAAGTTAAAGGCTCTTGCAGACTGTGATGCAAGTCTGTCTTCTCTGTCAAATCCAGCTTCCTGCTGTACTTTGTCTCCTGAGATAATATGCTCTCACTCTGGTTATAACTGCTGGCTTGAGAATCTGCCTCTTGTTGATCAAAGTAGCATTTTCTTGGAATTGCCACTCCTTCAACAGATGCCGGAGATCATTTTGGCTGATTCTAGCGAAGTTCAATTTGTAAGATATCCCTCTACTTCTCTTATTCTACAGCAGTAAGCCGAGGCCACTGAAAAACGAGTATACAGAGTTATATAAATTTGTGCTCAGGATTGCATCTATAATTTCCTTTGACAATATGGCCAAGTTTGCTAATTTCTATGTGAACCTAATATGGAATTTCTATGATAAACTTTGCATCTCTTGGTTATATGCCTTCATATCAGGTTTATTTTTCTATTTACAAGAGTTAGCATTAGATATGTGTACCCCCTTGCATTTTTTATTCTCTTTTCATCAATTCTCTTACAGTCTTTTGTTGGTCTTGGCAGGGCTTGTCTCGTTTGGCAGGAGATTTGGAGCTATCCTTGCACTTTTCAGTTAACTTTTCTTCAAGATCTCCTCTGGATATGTTGGCTTATCAAAAAACTCTGTGGATTATAGATGCTTGGGCATCAACTAGTGCAGGTTTCCTTCAGTACTATAATGAGATACCATTTTGATTGAGGAAGCCTTCTAATCATTTCTACCTTCTTGATTTTGCAGTTAATTTAAAACTTGCAAGTTCGGTACTTGAGATGTGGTTCAGATGGCATTCTTTTTTGTGGAATAATCCGTCAACTTCTGGGAAGGTATGTTAAAAAAATTAAGTGTATACAATAGGATTTTGCATAAGTGTTGACAAAGCTGCAGCATCAATTTATTTTTCTTTTTCCCATCCTTATTTTCTGCAGAAAAGTAATTTTATGCTCTGACCTTTGGTAATGCAGGGGCTTCGGGGGGATGATGCTATTGAGTTTATTCCATACTTGCTCGCTACTCCTTTGATGACAGTAGCTGTCCATAGCACACTGTATGCAGATTTTCTTTGGTTAACAAATTAATCTTGCCTGCCATGCGAACGATCATACCAGTCGTTCTTGGTGTTATTATTACATGCTATATTATTGGCTTATGACAGCGGTTACAATCTCAGTTTTGTACATTTTTATTTTAAGAATTGTGATGCAAGCTATCAAAATGTTATCAAATATAGTCAGCCAAGTGCTATGTGTTTATTATTTTCCGAGTCAATATCTGATATCCATGGAATTCCCGATTTAAAAAGAAAATACTATCTTTGACGCTATGTCACTTTTTAGAGCTGTTCACACCTGTTATTTGGTGCAAATACTATTAATAATTCTTCAGTTCCAATATCTGCATTGGGTTAGCATTCTTTAAATCTTCGTAAGATCGCATTTTGACACACAAGTCCTGCTGCCCTATTATGTTATATCAAGTTTACTGCAGAGTGCAATTTTCTTACCACTTTCGGGTCTTATCTTTTTTCAGGGGAAACATGTCTGTTTTGAAAGATTATTTTGCAGAGAGTTTAAAACTCAGAGCTACCTCATATAACATTTGGCGAAGTGTTGCACCAAAGATGAATTTGATATCTTCCTTCCTACACGCAGCTCGTTCACTGTTGCAGCAGGTATGTTGCTATTCAAAAGTATGACTTCTTTTAGTTGAAGTAGATAAAACATTTTCAAACAAATTCAAAATTTCATTTTCAGATCATATTTGCACATAGAAAATCCTTCAGCAATGAGATATTTTCTACAATGAAGTCTACATACCCCCCTTCCTCCATGCAGGCTAGTTTGGTTAAGGTATGCCTATTCTTTCATATTTGCACATAGAAAATCCTTTCATTTTCAGATCATAGTGCCTTTCATTTCTCTTTCTAAATGAAGTTTTATCTTTTACTTTCAAAATCCTTTTTCATTTGAATTTTTTTCCACAGGAGAAGGATCTTGAAGCTCTCATCTTGCTTCTTGAATCATCTGCACATCCAAAGTTTAAGTCCTTGGTTGTGCCGATGATTCAGCCACTTCTTGAGGAGCTATATCTCAAATGTTCGCCAGAAGGTAATTCCTACTACTGCTTAAAAGAACTGCAGTTCATACTTATAGTTCCAAATCATTTTGTAAAGCATAGTTTGTTAACCCATATTTGCACTTTTGTTCTTCAAGGATCAATGTATCATATTGGCTATTCATGGTTGAGACTTGGTGAATTGAGGTTCCATCTCTTGCTTGGCTTTGATAATCTTGATCCAACTGCTAAATATACCTGCAAACGCAGACAGCTGCTCGACAAAATCGCGTCACATGAGCTTGAAATGAAGGTATATGCTGCTCGGTGTAAATCGTGTGATGATGCTTGTGTACAAAAAAGACTATTTCATGCATATGGTGAAACTTGAATTTGTTTAGTTTATGGTTTCTGATGTATATATGTTCATTATTTTGATACGCAATTCTATGGAGGCTTTCCACCATATTTTCATAAGTTCTACTACCATTTAGTTCTTAATATTTTGTTTCTGATTATTCTTTGTTCTTAAATTTTGTTATATCTTGTTTATGACAATAATTTCATAGATCATATGCGAGTACATGAAAATTTTTCATGCTGATTAGTATAATGTATTTTTGTTTGTTAGGGCACTATTTCTCATTTGTTTTCTGAAATGATATATTGTTTTGTTATCATTCAAGGATAGTTGTCACTCACAAACGACAAGTTAGTGATAGTCTTACACTCCGATATTTGCAGGTGAGAGGAGAGTGTAATTACTTAGCAGGGTCACAGTCCATGGGAGATGTCAATGGTAAACTATCTTTAACATTACACAGTCTAAAAGATGAGCTTAAGAGGCTGGAAAAGAAGGTACTGCAAATAAAAATTCTCCTTTTTCTATCCCATTTTATCTGTTTATCTTCTGTGCATTCTATCATATCTATTTTATTGTATTGCTTATAGCCAACGTAGCAGATAGGAGATTTACATGAACCTACTCATCTTTGAATTGTAGTTTTTTTTGGGTTTTCATTTAGCAAATAATATTTAAATTGATTATCTTCTATTTGTGTTTTGTCATAGTCACATTTTACGGTTTTCAAAATAGTCTTATAGCCCAGGGATGATTATATTCTTGCATATGCTGCATCTATTACTGAATTTTGTTTTGTTTAAAATTCTTCTTCTTTTGCACCTCTTGGGTGCAAGGATATGTGTGAGTTCCTATAGACTATAAACCATTCCGATTTATGGAGCAAACATATGTGGTTGATTTTGTTATTTATACCTTTCTCTGACACTTCAAGCGTGAGATGATGACATATTTAGACTAGTTCAAAGCGTTTGTGTTCATGTATTGGCTAACCAATGACCCCCCTATGTTCAAGATTGTGTTCCGTTCTGATCCGGGGAAGTTCTCGAAGCTAAAGTTGGAGTGCAATGGTTTTCTTGAGATGGTTTCTTCTGCTATGGTAATGATTAAGGATCAAAACAAGTTTGAGGTTGACCAGTTTATTGACAGAGCAAAATCTTGGCAGGTAGAAAATTTTACTTTTGTCTACGTATTAAATTTTCTTTACCATTATCATGGCCAGCTTTTTTCTTGTCTTTCGTCACTTCATTTTGCTTGGATGGTAATAGTCAGGTGGTAATTAGAGGGGCATATCTCCTTTGAATATGCAAAGTCAAAGCGAAGTGAAATATATTAATAATAGTTGATCATGACCTAAAGACCTGTAGGCTATCATAGCAAATCCTCACGGAAGTACATGAAATGAGTGTTCATAGTTATATGAGGTTTGGGAAAAACAAACTGGAAAGTTGATATAGTTACATGGCTTGTATGTCTTAATAAATCTTGGCCTAGTTTCAGCCCATTTTAGTAGCAATGCTAAATCTACGTTCCATATATGACATTTCTTCTGCTTCTAGTCCTCAATATATGCGCAATTTTTTTTTTAACTATAACACCTTTTGAACTTCAGGCAGCTGCAAGTGCTTTCATTGAACGGTTATCTGATGAGTTCACCGGATATGTTGATATATTCCAACCATTTCAAGTTGCTGTTTTTGAAATGAAATTGGGATTATCTCTAGTTGTATCCAGTATATTGGAAAAAAATTCTCCGTATCAGTTGCATGAGGTCAGCCTTGGCCCAGTTATGGTATTAAATTCCTTCCTTTGTTATTCTTATACAATTGACATTTTTAGGGCAACACCAATTTATCAAGTTACATGAAACTAACTGCCTACTGTCTTACAGACTACGGTATGTTCAATGATGAGATTTCCCCGTGATTGTGGATTTAAAACCTCTATGGAGGTCCAAAGGTTGAGGGCTGAGTATCCTTCTTGCACCACTGCATACTCTGTGTACAGCTGGGCCGAGGATATGCGCTTTGCAATGAAGTTCTTGAAAGATGCCATAGTTGTTGGCTCTGGAAAAACGGTTCGCAATTGCCTGACATTTAACATCTCTATTGTTTTGTAATCTTGGAAATCTGAACATGCAAAGGTGCAGGTGACCTGATATCATAACCAAATATTTATTGTTTTTCACAGGTTTCACCGAGCCTGTGCCAAGATATTATAGGACGGGTTGTGAGTTTGGTGGCTAACACGAGGGTGATGGATCATGAAGCTTTCACGGTGAGAAGATTTTTTTGCTGTCTCAATCCAGAAAAAAAAAAAGTTTTTCCTTTGATTTTGCTAAAAGAACTTTATTTCTAATGAGGCTTCTAAGTTTCATTACCTTTTTGCTTGGCTTGAAATAGGTCTTGGATGAGCTATATGCTGACCTTGCAAGCATCTGGATGAAGATGAAAGTTGAAGAAGAAGCCAAAAAAGGCAGTAGAAGTCAGGAATATTTGTTCAAACCTCGTGTATTTAATATTGAAGATATTTATGAAGTTGATTTGTCAACACTGAAAGGTTCATTTTCAAGCAGCAGTTTTGCTGAATGGAATGAATCCCTCCAAGGAGACGATATGGAAACGGTAACATCTGTATACGCGTCCTGCGACTTTGTTTAAGATTCATATTCTAACAATGCGCATTTTCCTTGATGCAGAAGGAATCTGTTGATGAACCCGAAACATTGAAAATGTGGAACACCATAGAGGAGTTGGCTTTGAGAAATACGGTGGCTACACACAATGAGTTATTTGGCTCCATCAATCTCATTGAGAATGTAAGGCCTGATTACTTGGTGCTTTTTCCCCCTTGTATCTTTATTCTCATGTTGACCATGTTATCTTTCCATGGTTCCAGTCCACAGCATGTACCAGTGTATATTCTCTCCTCTTGATTACTAGTTGAATGTGTCAGATGAGGGTAGTACTCATGTAATTTCCAGTTTGTTGCCAGCATGAATACATCATGGTTTGTATTGCTGTCGATGACCATGGCCTGTCTGCCATGGATTTTGAGTTTATGATCTAGAAGTTTCGCTTCTTTTCATGATAGGGGGGTGTTTGGGCATTTGAGGATAGAGAAAAATGGGAATATGTAGGGTTTTTCTCTTTTTTAAAGAACTTCTGTTCCAGAAGTGCAGCTTTCATTCACTCTTTTCACTATCAATTTTAACTTCATTTTTTTGTGTGTGACATTCTTAGGCTGTGTCAAATGTAATTTTTTTTATTCAGAAGATAACTATGAGACTATGATGAATACTGAGTTTGATACAGATTCATGTATAGGGTTCTTTCCACGTTTTTTGGCTTATCTGACTAACTTGTATCCTTGGTTCTCTGCTGGAAAAGATTACCTTTGTCCTGATATTGTTATGCCAATGCAGCCTGGTATTGTTAGAGTTTCTGATGCTCAAAGACTCGTTGCTTTCATTGATTCGTATGCTATAGGAGCAAAAATCCTCAGTGGTAATATCACTTGAACATTTCTGGATTTTATCTTTTGTCATCTGCCTTGGATCTTTACACTTACATGTTGACCTGTTGGCAGATATGAAGGGAATATCTGCATCCTACCTAGATGCAAAACTTAGGCCAGAACATCTCTTGCGTCTATGTTTGGGGAATGAGTGGTACTTGACATATCCTGGTTGTGGAGTCCACGTGTTTAACTTTTATAAGGTGTCACTGGTTTCTCCTTCTTAGTTCTTGTAGCCTAACATCCCTATTTTTTTTTATCACTACATAATTCTAATCACCTTTCTTCTGCCTAGGATTCAAATTCACAAGTACTAGGTAGTATGGTTAAGTTGCTCACTGCACTTCAAAGACAAGTTTTAGATCTCTTGAACAAGTGGGAGGAGCATCCTGGACTTCAGAAAATCTTGGATGTAGTTGAAATGCTATTGTGTATTCCTCTGAACACCCCTGTTCCCAAGGTAATATTCTGATAGTTATGTACTCAATAATTTTGCTTGAAGTATAAATTTTAACTGTAATTCCCATTGCTAAAAAAATCCTAAGTCATTTGTTTTTCTTACAATAAGGTGCTCTCGGGATTGCAATTCTTATATAGCAAAGTCAACATGCTTGAGGAAGAAGGTTCCAAGTTTCCTCTATATGGTGAGAAATGTGGTTTGCATATTCTTTTTATCCATTTGAATATGTTATTTTGTTCACATTTTACTGCATTCTCTCTCACTTCCTCTCATACTTCTGTTATAGATCAATTGGAACCTATACTTGCTCTGGCATCCTCGTGGCAGAAGATGGAGTTTGATTCTTGGCGTATGGTGCTCAGTGAAGTTGAGGGTCAATTCGAGATGAATGCTGCAAAGGTATTATTGAATGAACTATCAATATGTTCTAATGAATGGATTGTTGTATGACCTGCTTTATTTGAAAAAGAAGGAAAATTATAGCTTAGCATTGAACAGTGGTCACGTCACCTGTTGTGATCGTAATAAATCATTTTATTCTGTTTAGATTTTAGATTTTAGAGCATGATTCATGCATGGATGTTCACTTTGTTCTTTAGAACACTAGGAAAGGCCTGTACTCTCCCAGGATTAAACAACTTCATTAAATTTGTTTTCACTTCAAAATTACTTCCTTAAAAGGCCGAATGTTTGAATCTGCAAAGAACCTGAAACTGATACTGCAAATACAGATCTGTTTTTTCTGGTGGTTTCATATTTGATCATTTGGTATTGTGTGCTTATTATTGGGCATGATCATTGTTTCACCTGTTTCCCTTTGTTATGTTTATTTTTTCCTCTGTCTTTCTCTTGATGTGCTAAACTATTGAATTTCTGTGTGCAGCTGTGGTTTCCTCTTTACTCTGTTTTGCATCCTATGAGTTCTGCAGAGATGTCTGAAGATGACCATGTGAAGAGGCAAGTCTTTTTCTACTTTGAAATCTGTGCAACTTTACTGGAATCAATCACTGTAATTTATGTTAGATACCCTTCTGCAGCTTAGTGGAATTCATTGAAACATCTAATGTTGGTGAGTTTAGAAGACGTCTCCAACTTCTGCTTGCATTCTATGGTCAAGTTACTACTGGTATAAGCCTGAAATCATACACAAGGTACAAGTCAATGATCCAATATATATCAATGTTGTTTATATATCTATCATGTATAGCAGACCTTTGCATGGTAGTCCAGGATTTCGTCTCATCCCTAACTAGTTTTTATTATATGCTGTTCTTTCTCCTGTTGTATGGTATTTTTTTTATCCCTGTGCTTTGTGTGATGTGTGTATATATCTATTATTGTGTTTGGTTGAGAAGCATCTAGCTTGTATTTCTTTCTAAGTTCTTTTGATGTATTTTTGCAGTCCTTTCCAGATGGAGAACCAACGGATCCTATTCAATCTGTTTGGATGCTACATGCAATTCCTTCCAGTGTGAGTGATCATTTTCATTATATATTTATAATGAACTCAAAAGAATTACTACATGATTCCTTGGTTTGTTTCCCTTACCGTGTTTGCTGTTTTTTTGGCTATAGAATTATGGAGCATGTCACCACTAACAGAAAAATGGTTGAGAGAAAGCTGGAACAACTTCTCAAGTTATCTAAGTGGAATGATAAACTTTTACCCTTGGAAGATTCTAGGCAGAAGAGACAAAAGCTGAAGAAGATAATGCAGGAATACACTGTGAGTATATTGACATGTAGAATTTTTTTTGCCGATCTATGGTTTTTGATAACCTTACTTTCTCTACTTTTATCACAAGACCTGTTTGTTCCCAGCAACTAACACCGATGTTTTCTTTAAGAGTTATAATTAGTATTTGAAGTTCTTATGATAAAAATAACATTTTTATGTTCCCTAGTTCCTGATTAACCTTTTTTGTTTAGAGCATCTTGCTTGAATTGCATGCCTACAACTACTGAAGATCATTGCTCCAAAGTTCATGCACCTAATGTGAAAGTATTTGATTAGGTGAATTTCAATAACATTACATGATAATCAATAAAGGCTCATTTAGTTGGGTACATACATTGGAGTGTCTTTTTCATTAATCTCAGGTGTAATCCATTGGTTCCCTTCTTTGATTGGAGTTGTTTCTCGTTCAAACTCTTCCTTATTGCATTGCTTACAACTTTAATCTTGTGAGATTGACTTGCATTTTATACAGGCCGTTCTTCAGCAACCTGTCATGCTGATCCTACAACAGAAATCTGCAGAAAGTGGAATAGGAACTCAACATCCTTCGCATATGTCCGTCAAGAAGCAAGTTTCCCTTACTGCTGCTTGTGGCCTACCACACTTTAATGATACCGAGAGATTAACAAGTCATTTTAGGGCTGCATGTGATCTTCCGGACCCTTCGTACACAGCTGTTTGGTTAGCGAATTGGCAGAAGAAATTTGATTTTGCATTGCAAAAGGCTGGATTCAAAGGTTCAGAGGCTTTATACAATGTGTCTATGGTTCATATTTATTAGAGCCATCTGATAATTGTCATATTTCATTGGGTAGATGGACTAATATCTAAAATACTCATGCAGAGGACGCTTTAGAGGGACGTGCAGTTTTCAATTCTTCATGCCTTGTATATCAGGAAGGCTGGGCTCAAGTGTGGTATACTCTTCAAGAATTCTACTTGACTGCAGTGGATACTTCAGAAAAGTGGAATATGGAAGGAAAGAACCCAGAAAAGATGAGGGCTTTAGTTGGACTTCTGAATCTGTTGGAAAGCAGTGGATTGGCAAAGCACAAGTTTGCGTTTCAAGAGGTAACTATTTACACAACTTCACAAACAAGTTCCTAAAAGACCAAGAAAAATGTAAAAAGAAATTCAGTAAACAGAAAATCAGTTTGCAATTTTAGGATGCCGTAAATGGCCTGGAAAAAGTATATTACCTTAATCTTCTTACCCAGTGCACGTGGGTACCATTGACATGCTATACTTTGCAGGATATACAAAAACACAGTGAGTCAACTTGGTGGCTGTTTATGCCATCATATGAGGTGAAGCATTTGTTGCCAAAGCATGAATGCTTACCATGCGGAGAAGGTGTAGTTTCCACTTCGGAGGGGCTTCAGTGTCTAACCCTGGAAGTGTTTGAAGAGGAGTGGAAAATAGCTAATCAGTACTACTTCAAAAGTCTGGCATCAGTACGAGATCTGATCAATTTGAGTGCGAACTTTGATCAAGAACAGGTTAATCCTCTAGCTAGAAATGTTCATTCGGATATGAATAAGTTTTCTCCATAAGTTTGTTTGCTGCTTAGCGAGCTCATGATATTTGGGTTGTCTTATTACCTGGCTTGTGATGTTCAACTATGTACCGTTCATGTTTTGTTCTTTTTTCATCTTTTGCTTGTTCTTGCGAGCGAAATGTGTTTGTGACAAGTGACTACTCAATAGTATAAAATAGAATTTGATTATTTTATCTACTTTACGTGTAGAAAGAAACAGTTAGGAACATTCTAATTTTGTTCTGTTCCAGGTTCATAAATCGAGATCTTTCCTCAGCCAAATGGTGATAATTGAACAAGACCAACGAAGGGCAGCCTATAGTTTCTCGGAACGTATAGTGCCCTTGTCAGATGCCACAATTTCCTTAAAAAATATCTGTTCCTTCTTCATTTGTTCTGGTCAAGAGACTACTGATGAATCCTTGTCTCTTCCTAATCAACATTCTTTGGTTAGCTGCTTGTGGAAGCAAAAGGTTTAGTCATTGCCTCATTATCTATTGCTTAAGCTGACGGTTTTACCTTCCAGACTATAGAGAGAGATCTTCCTTGAATTACTGATTACTTTTGCAGGTACTGTTTGATACCTTGTGTGAATTGTCCCAAGAGGAAGCTTTGTTACTGAAAACAGTTGAAACCTCTCATTTGAGCTCTTGTCAAAGTGTAAAACCTGCAGCAAATGAAATCCTCAGTCTTATAGAGAAGTTTATTCCACGATTTAGGAAATCCAAGGTGTGTATCTTTGTTCATTTTGGGTGTACTTAGGGGGCTTCCTGAGACCTTGAATGTCTCATTTTAACCATACCTTTTTTTCGGAAAAATTCATAGGCTTTGCTAGATAGCCATCTTCTTGGGAACAGCAGATTGGATATCAGTTTGGCAACTTCAATGCATCCCATTCTTGTTTCAAAAGAAATGGAGCTGCAGATCACTGAAAATTTTGAGGTCTTGAAGGAGTTTATAGGACTTTGCTCAGATGTTGCAGAAGTAAATCAAGGGTCAATTGTCGAGACTCTTCTTGGTCACTTTGGAGATGTTATTAATAAGGTGATCTCTTAGTCTTGATTACTTCTTAGAATTTATTGGTCGTACTTCATTTTGAAATTAAAAGTAGTACTTTGTATTTTTGGCAAAACTTTGAATTCGTTTCAACTTCATAGGTAAAAGAAGTGGAAGACGACCATTCAAACAAAGAAGTCAGATGTTACTATGAGAAAGAATCACAGTATGTGAACGAGCTAACTACTTCTCTTGATAGTATATCCGGATACATCATGAATGCCTTTAAAGGCCTTGGGTCATTGAGGGATAACGCACCAACTGACATGTCATGGGAAAAAATAACATCGTGGAGGACTTTGTTTGATTCATATGTAGAAGATCTTCATCTCGATCTCATTTATGGTGAACTTGTTAAAACTGTTTCGATCCTTTATGATGTAAGTCTTTGTTCTCTAGGCACGGTGGATTTTAAATTGATATCTCTTAACTTTCGAATTCTCTCATGAGATATTTATAAATATATGCAGGGAAAGCTGACAACTATCCCCAAGCGATGTGCCAATGCCCTTATATGGGTTCAATTACATCTGGAATTGCTGCTAGCCTTTTGTGATGGACTTCTGCATGATTTTCTTGCTGTACATAAGATGGTATGTCAATTCAAATTTTGAATTTATGGACAGTTTATACTTGCATATGAGAATGTTATTATACAGATCATGTTACAATCTTGCAGGTAGCTATTGTGACTCAAAAACTTGCAGAAACATTCACGACTTTGTTTTCTAAAGGCTACCAGAGACCTACAGAAGAATCGACAGATGAGAATGGCGATAATATGACTAAAGATGTAACTGGGACGGGCATGGGAGAAGGTTCAGGAGTAAATGATGTTAGCGACCAGATAACTGGTGAAGATCAGCTTCTTGGGACATCCGAAAAGGTAAATATTTTCGTTTAGGACCCTCACCTCCCTTCACCCCTCAGCATCATTCTCTGCATGCCAAATTCATTTTTATCTTGATTCCTGCAGAAGGAGGAAGATGATGGTCTGAATCAAATACCAAGCAAGGATGACAAGGGAATAGAAATGGATGAAGATTTTGAAGGTGATACGTTTGATGTCAGTGAAGATTCGGATGTTGGTGATGATGAAGACGATGGTGATGAGCTTGACCAGTTAGATAATGAGATGGGAAAAATTGGAGATGATGGGGAGATTGCTGCTGAAAAGCTCTGGAATAAGGAAGAAGATGAAAGACCTGAGAATGCGGATGAGAAGCATGAATCTGGCCCTTCGGTTATGGACAAGGATCCTAACAACAGGGAGCTTAGAGGTAAAGATAATTCCGCTGCTGCGAGTGATGAACTTGATGAAACAAGTCCTGATAAAGAAGGTAAGAAGGACGAGATGGATATAGGCCTAGAGGATGGAGTTGACCTGGAAAATACAGATGAGATGAATGCCGAAAAGAATGATGATGTGCCTGATATTGAGGGCTTAGATCTCAGTGAACCATTCAAAGAACCTGATGAAGATGCAGAGATGGAAGTAGACGAACACGAAGATCCGGTTGGGGAAGGTGAAGTAGAAGAAAATGATGAGCGTGTAGACCAAAGAGATGCTGAAGAAATACATGATGCTCCAGATGAAGCCATTGAAGATGGAGAATCGAACCAAGTTGGTGAAACCGAGAAGGAAGAATCCATGAAGCACGATGAAGGGGATGATGGACTGATGGACCTCACTGATCATAAGAATAATATGCCTTTGCAAGGAACTCCTGAAGTAAACAACGAGTTTTTGAGGGACAATGATGCACCATTTCAGCCTATAGACAATTTCCAGGGAGCAAATACGAGCACTGCACCGGAAGTGAAATGGTCTGCTGGTACCGGTAGTCAGAATGACTTTGCTCCATCGGATGCTAATGAAGAGCTCGGTATTATGTTAGGCAACTCCAAGGGAGAAAAGCTAGCTGAAGATCAACTGAAGTCAGAAGCACCTGAGCAGGACTCAGCATCTTTACAGAAAAATCAACCAAACCCTCTAAGAAGTGTTGGAGATGCACTTGAAGGCTGGAAAGAGAGGGTCAAAGTATCAACAGATGTGCAAAATGATAACAGGGATTCGGCTGATGATTTTATGGATGATGATGCGGATGAATATGGGTTTACCTCGGAGCTTGATAAGGGAACAGCCCAGGCCAAAGGTCCGGCTATGGCAGACCAGACTGGGGAGAATATAAACGGAGATATGCGTGACGAGGATGGGGAAGCACTTCATAAGGACAATCCTGCAGATATGGAGACAGATGACCTGAATCAGGATGTCGATGCTCGGCCCATGAAGAGTCATGTGACCGCTAGAAAAGAGCTGTCTGAAGAACAGATTAGGGCCCCAGAGAGTTTGCCTGAAGAGGTGGTTCCTTGTGATGTAAGTGGAGATGATGGCTGTATGGGTAGGCCAATGGACAATAATATAGTCAATGTCGAGAGGGCGTTCATGAATAATCAGTTTAACGTCCCTGTCTTGCCTCATGAGCGAAGAGAAGTGGAAAATCATGTTGAAGTGGCATGTGATATCAATAATGCTACTGCTTTATGGAGAAAATACGAGTTCCAAACCACGAGGTTGTCCCAAGAGTTGGCTGAGCAGTTGCGTCTTGTCATGGAACCAACACTAGCTAGCAAGCTTGAGGGAGATTATAGGACTGGTAAAAGGATTAACATGAAGAAGGTACGTGATAATATCACACATGATCTGCTATTTTCTTTCATTCCTTTGCTTCTTGAATTGTTTCTCTAGTCTGGACTTGACCGTGAATATATGCATCAGGTGATCCCTTATGTTGCGAGTCACTACCGTAAAGACAAGATATGGATGAGGCGCACCAGACCGAATAAACGGGACTACCAAGTTGTGATCGCTGTGGACGACTCCCGCAGTATGTCAGAGAGTGGTTGTGGAGACGTCGCAATTGAAGCTCTTGTAACGGTTTGTCGTGCCATGTCTCAACTGGAAGTCGGGGAAATGGCAGTTACGAGTTTTGGGAAGGAAGGGAATATCAAGTTACTTCATGACTTTGAGCAGCCCTTCACTGGAGAGGCCGGTGTCAAGGTGAGCATTATTGAGAGATGGAGATGTTTACGCTGCTCATAGTTTTTACCTATTGACTTAATAAACTTCGTCTGCTTATGCAGATGATTTCGAGCTTAACATTCAAGCAAGAGAATACCATTTTGGGCGAGCCTATGGTTGATCTATTGACATACTTGAATCGCATGCTCGATGATGCAGTTGTCAACGCGAGGCTCCCCTCCGGCCAGAACCCACTTCAGCAACTTGTTCTCATCATAGCAGATGGTCGTTTTAGTGAGAAGGTACTGTATTCATACATTAACAAGAAATGAAAATCTGAACTGCTGAGTATTGTCTAATATTTTGTTTCGGAATCATGACAGGAAAAACTGAATCGTTACGTAAGGGGGCTGATGAACCAAAAACGGATGGTTGCTTTACTATTGATGGATTCCCACAAAGAATCCATCATGGGTCTTCATGTATGTTTTCTAAGTTAAGATGTTACTTTCCGTAGTTTTTATATACAGTCAGGCACTTAACAAATAACACCCAATGCTTTGCAGAGTGTATCAATTCAAGATAAGAAAGTGGTTAAGACGAATTATTTAGAGAAGTTCCCGTTCCCTTACTACATCATTTTGAAGAACATAGAAGCACTTCCTAGAACGCTGGCTGATTTGCTGAGACAGGTAAAACCTCATTCCTTGATAGTTTTATGAAGGAATTCCTCTACATGGTTGCTTAGATTAGTACTTAGTTTGTCTTTCTCTCTTTTTATATTTGGGTGCAGTGGTTTGAGGTAATGCAGAATTCAAGGGACTGATACAGGTTGAAGAATCGGTTCAGTGCCTTCAGTTTTGTAGTTCTGTAGGAAAATAGAGGTTTTTTTAGTGTGTACGTACAGGGGAGTGATGTTGACCTTAGAGTCAATCACATTTTTCAATAGCTAATGTATATATACAGATTTTGTTAGAGAGCTAACGTATACGTTAAAGTTTGAAAATGATTACGAGTGTTATTGAACGCCTCCATCCGCATGGACATTGCCTTGTTTTGTCCCCCGACTAATGGTTGGTATCTGGTGTGTGGTTCGGTGCCCCATTCTCCCTCTGGCAGTCGACGATGTTTCTAATTCTATGGTGTCCGATGTCCTGTTGTTCTCCGTCTCCCTATCGGTCGTTCTAAAATCCAAGCCTGGTCCCCCGCCTAAATTTAACGTGCATCACGTGCGGGGTGTCAACGGGGCGGGTTTGTTTCTGAAAGTGGCATACTCATCCTTCATCCCTGCTTGGAGGTTTATATCACCCATAAGTTATACTTTCAAAAATAGTATGGGTTTTTCTGGCAAAGAAGATCACCAAATTTTTTTTTTTAATTATAATTTTACAACACCAAATTTTATTTGAAAATTTTCAGATTGTGATGAAAAACATTAAAGATGAGAGACTTGCCACAACGTCCACTAGTCGAGAGGCTACAGCTCGACGGGAAAAATTTGCACGACATCCGTTCAGGCATCAGTTGATGCATCTGTTGAGGCACACGATCATATGTCGTGGGGGGAGATGGGTATAGCTTTGCACGATGTTCATGTCATTATGGGACTTGCAGTTGATGGATATGCATTATTGACTCCCATTGATTATAGTGCTACGTATGATTGGCTTGTAGAGTCTTTGGTTTAACTCTGACTGATGTCAGAAGGCAGTGTAGACAACTATTTTGCGAGACTATTAGGATTAGGGCCACAACCATGTCTGACCTTCCACGGCCTCCCCATAACGCTATTGGATATGCATATTTGTTATTATTCATCTTGACGGCATTGGTAGTCGACAAATCTACCAACAAGATGCGACCATGGCTTATCGACATAGTACGAGATCATTCGAGGACATATTTGTATGCATGGGGCACCATGAAACACATCTCCCGTGGAATAGTCTCCCGTGACATCTCTAAAGAAGCTTGTCACTTCTGGACTCGATCTGTGACCATCAAATGTATGTTGTCACACACCCATTGAAATCCTCCAACATTCAAAGCTAATGTTTATTTCAACAACTTGTGCGTGGATTCATAGCTAAAAAGTAATAAATTAATTACAAAACGAACAAACTTTTAACAATGTAGAAGCAAACGGACATTAATAAGCTTCCTTACGCTTTTGTCGTTCTTGTGCCGAAATGATGGTATAAGTCACACCAAGCTCGAATGATTGCCTCCTTGTACGGGGTGAGCCATGCCGTCTCGAGGTAGTTCATTAAACTCGGCTATGGATGTCAATAGTTTCTCATTTCCATCAAACGTCGTTGGTAGCTTTCATTGGATCTCGACTCGAATAAGGCATGACAATGGGATGTGAAGACGGATTCTACTTCCTTAGAGTGCAATATGACGGCCGCTCTATTTACATTGTTGCACTTTATGTGGAACGAGCACAAGATATGTTTCACCTGGGGAAATACTACACTTACGACGCTTATAAGACCTAGCTCACAATCAGTGGCAATCACCTCCGGGATTTTTTCGTAACACAAATAATGAAGCCCCTCAAAGCCCACTCGTAGTGATCTCTGTTCTCTTGTGTCATGAATACAAAAGCAATTGTGAATGTCTTCTTTGTGCTTGTGATGCCCACAATCTCCAACATTGGCATATTGCATTAACAAGTAATACAAACAAATGATTAAGTCAAATTTTGTAGGAGAAGATGTTTGAGTCTATAAAGCAAAGTAAAAATGCGCCTTCTTACTTACTTATTGGTTTTATAAGTCAAGTCGATCATAATAACATAGCAAATGCCTCGAATCGGGATGTGAGATAAAGAAATCAACCACCTTATTGGAATCCGAACATCTCCTTGCGTGCACATAATATCCACGTGTCATCAACCACCTTATTGGAATCCGAACACGCCTAAAACTAATCGACTAATTCTACAATTCCGGTTCTCTATTCTAGTGTTGTCTAAAAGTAATTAAATAAAATATAAAATGTACACTTACTTTAAGTTTTGCGAGAAGTTCTTCCGGATCACTATATTTATCTACTTCGAACGGCATACTAGAGTTTTTCACAATCGGATTCTACATTGGCTTTTTCTGAAAATGTCGACATTTGAACAAGCTTTTACGGATTTGTGTATAGACGTTTGTAGTGATTTCGGATGTCGACATTTGAACAAGCTTTTACGGATTTGTGTATAGACGTTTGTAGTGATTTAGGATGTGAATAGTAAGATGATTTGACATGTATGTATAAGCTCGTGAATGAATAACGGCTAGTTTTCAACGGCTACATTACGTCTCTCTAACGGCTATTTTTCGAACAACTAACGGCTACCTTGAGGCAGAATCGCAGTCCAGATGCGCCCCAAGGTGGGGTGAACTTGCATTCTACCTCCCCGCCCTTGGAGCACCCGCGACCCGCGGTCGCGTCAAGTTAGGCACACTCGCAACCCTCGGGCACGCCAAACCTGACGCGGAGGCGGACTCCGCCTATGTGAGACATTTGTTCGCCACAGTAGTAAGCTTGTTTACTTTTTAACAAAGTTAATCAAAGATCGGATTTGTGTCTATCTAGGGAAAGACTTGACACTATTAACGTGCATAAAATAGTATTTTGTATTTGTATTATGCGTTAAATTAGCACACTCAGAAGTATCATGAAATTGCGTTTCCACGATTGGTTGCAAAATACAAATATTTATCCTACTTGGCTCTGAATTTTGTATTTTACGATCTAAATATAAATTGGGTTGAATTTGCAAATTTGAAATTATGGTGATGTTCTTCAAATAAAACAGTCATCGTACATGCTCAAAGACAGGTTTCCAGGAATAACTTTATTCATGGTAAATGCTCAAAATTGTTCAATAGTATACGATCATGATAGGGTGCACAAAAAACCTACATTGACCAATTGGTGTCTCAAATTGCAGCAAAATACTCCTTGCTGAGCTTGGGGTCTGGCTTCATTGACTTCTCACCAGACTTCCATCCAGCTGGGCAAACTTCATCTGGGTTCTCTTGCACGTATTGCAATGCCTGTACGGCCAACCGTGAAACTCAATAAGCCAAGACAACGTTCCTACTCTCCGTTTTACAATATTTGTCATTCTAGAGGTTCAAAAGTTGTTCCACAATATTTGACATTTCAGGACTAAGAAGTTGTGTTATTAAGGATTCAAGGCAGTGGATCATATGCAGGACATGCCTAAACCTTAAACTTACGGATTGCTGCTTGCATGAGAATGGAAGTGCCCAAAACTTATATCAGGGATATCGTGTATAAACAAAAATTTTTGATAATTTATGGCATATATCACATTGTATTCACTCAATGACTAAATACTAACATTCCGTATACCCACCATTCACAATTTTTAGCATGTCGAGTATTCTGATTTCATGTATTCGGTATTCTTACTTAACTGTTCCTATAACATGCTTAATGTTCGGATATAACATAATGAATACATCTAACTCATATACTCACATTTCTTATACACAGTAAAATTGTCCGAACAGGTGCCAGACGTGTATTCTCAATGTAACTTTTTATTCTTTTCTAGCCCTTCACCAAAAGAGTATTGCAATAAAAATAAAATTGATCATTGACACTTAATTATTATAATACTTTTTCTTTTAATGTTTTTAATTAATGTGAAATTCTCTAAAACAATACGGATCTGAACAGAGGTAGTATACCTGAAGGGTCCTGAGTGTCTCATCAACACTTCGACCTATGGCAAGGTTGTTGATTGTTGAGTGTTGAATGACACCTTCCTTGTCAATGATGAATTGCCCCCTTAGTGCGATTCCCTATACAAAGAGAATAGAATTTAGTGTCATATTTTAAAGTTATAAGCAGCGGTTAGCGTGGAATGTTTTTTTCTTTCTTTTGGCTCCAGTGTTGTCGGGTTATCCCCGAGTGATAAGATGGACATAGAGTATTAGATCTCCTTCTAACAAAAAACAACGTGTTGAAGATGAAACTAGGGGATCTGTACCTGATCAGGAATCAACACATTGTATGACTGTAATAACCGAAAATTTTAAACTCCGCTTGATACCGGATCAAAACCGGATTCCGATCTGCCATTTTTTAAATTCTGTTAAATAAATTATAACAATACTAATTTTCATCATTTTATGTGATCTTCACTCACCTAAAATGATAAATGTGATAAACCGTAAATATTCCGTACGAGTTTTTATTACTCGTTTCAGTCTTTTGTTTTAATGAGTGAGCAAACCTAATTCTATTCTTTTTTTTTTTGGCCCAAATGACCTCAGCCCAACCGTCCCAACACCCTATCTCTAACCCTAAACCCTAATCAACTCCCTAATCACATTTTTTTGCCTAACCTAATTGTGTTTCTCCTAACCTAGCCGCTGCCTGCTTCTCTCTCTTTCAACTGCAACCAACTCTCTACGTTCTCTTCCATCTTCATCTGCAAGACGACAGCAACGGCAACTCATCAGACAGCAACCCATACCCACCGACGCAGCAGCAAACCACGCCTACGGTTGAGACGCCGGACGCTGCACTCAGCCTTCTGCACTTGAGCTCATACCGTTTCATGCCCAAGAGCACAACAGATCCACAACTAATGCTCACCACTGCTGCACACTAGAAGTCGCTCCACCCTGCACGCCACAACATCCAACAACCATTCCATCTACCCTGGCCTTGGGGAGCCATTCGACCTAGCGATCATCAGGAACCCGGAAGCAGTGCCGTCTTGGAGGCTCCCTCCACGAGCAATTGCAGCCCCACTGGTCTTTCTATCGTACCAGAAATGCAGATGCAGGGCAGTTGAGCCTTCCTTAGGAACTCACGCATAACCAACAATAGCATACCACCCTCACAGATCTGCACATAAAGTCGGTCTCTCCAGAACCCGACGACAGCAGTGGGCTTCTCTTGTAGTCGAGTACAAGTCGATCGGTGCCTTCCGTCATCTTCGTCTATCACCTGGTGAGCCCAAGACTGTCCCCTCCTACCCTTCTCCTTCCCTTCTGGTTTCATGTGGTAACAACACCATTCTTCCCTATTTTTGTTGCAGCCTTCCATTTATGTACAACCCCTGCTGTTCGTCCAGCTGAGTCCTCGGTGGGGAGAACAACCGCAGGTCGAGCCTCCATTGTTGTAGGTGAGTGACTACATCTTCCAACCTTGTACATAGCATTGTGTAGAATGTGTGAAATAGGCTGCTGAGTAGGATAGTGCAGATAAGCAAGAAATCGAGGATGGAGTAATGGAGTCAGTAGGAGAGGATCAACAAAATGGGGTCAATAAGACTCTTACACTTTTGGAATCTGTGGGTTTCGAACTACTGACCTCTAGGTAGGATAAAAGGAACATGTGTTGCCCTAGAGAATCGAAATCAAGACCTTCTGCACACTTTATATCCCAGCCTTGATCTGCTGATTTTAGGATCTAAGTTCGATACCTTAGATTGAACATCCACCGTTGAATTTTTAATATGTTGTAGATTGAAATACTTAGTTTACTGTGTTAAAATTTGAGAGAAAGTTAACGGTCGGATTGGGATTTACGAGGTCCTAAAGTAGGACAGTTGGGCTGTTTTTACAACAGAAGAAAATTGAAATTTTGACTAAGTATGGAAATTCTAGTTTTTACCAACTTTATAGTATTATGTAGGAGTTATGGTTGAGTATTTTTGAGAGATCTTTGCCCCTATGTTTAGTATGCATATCATAGAGGGTCTAGAGATTTATTTCGGAATTTAATACTTTTATCCGAGCCTCATATCTTAAGCCAAAGTTGGACCTTAGCGACTTTTTATGAAAGTCAAGAATGTGTATAACTCTTCTAAAACTTTAACAAACTTCCTTTCTAGAGTGAGAGTGGAATTTTAAGTTCTAAAGAATAGTTTGGAACCTTGTTATAGAATTTTATAGAGTTTCGGGACCAGGGGTAAAATGGTCATTTACCCGTATAAGGGTACTTTGGTAATTTCTTTATGATTGATTATATATCTTAGAAGTTGGAGACTTCTAAGAAAGTGGGATACATTATTGATCCACGTGCCTTGTGTGACAGGCGCTTGAGTTTCTACGGTTGCGGACCGAGTTGAGAAATTGAGAGTTGAGATTTGATTCAGGTAAGTCCTTGCGACTTACTTAGCTGGTTTCTGGATATTAGTTGGGTGATAATAGTGGTGTGTGTACCATGTGTGTTCTAATAACAACTTGTTAGGACGACCGTCGTTATTATGTGTTAAGGCCCAAGTGTATGTATAACGGGCCGTGACATCACTGCCCAGCTCTGCCAGGAGACTGGGAGGTTCTCTATACCAAGACCATACAGGTACACGGTGAGATGCATCGGATCCACTCCTGATGGGTACACGGGGCGGAGGCGAGGTTTTGGAATCCCTCGTGTCACAAAATAAGTATCATTAGTAAGAGTGAATGACTTAAATGAAGATAATAAATGGATTGTTTGAAAGTATGATGAGTGTTTATTATTTTATGTGTGTGTGTGCTATTATTATTCTCCTAATGTTCAGATAACTAGCTAATGGTTGTTTTGTTGTGTTTTTAGATTTACCGCAGGTTAGAACAACAGTTGAGTGATCCGGAAGTAGTGGTCAGCCGGGTCTCCGTACTCCTTAGAGTGGGGGTTTGGGTTGTTACTTTGTTGTTCTTTTCCTTTTGTTAAGACAGTTAGTCTTTTCCGTCGTCTAAGTATTATAGGCTGTTAGACCTTGTTGCATTCATCCTGTTAAAAATATATTTTTTATGAATTTCGGTTTTTCTTATTTGTGTCTTGTTGCAAGATCCTAGTAAAATTGTTGTCAAACTGAGGTCGGGACCCATTGTGAGGTCCTAACCAGTAATGTCCCGAGTTCTGAGAATTCGGGGTGTTACAATGACTTTGAAATTGATTTGGTGACATCAGAAATTAGAGGGTACGTGAGATCACCAAGACCACCAGATTTCCTATATGTTTGCACCCATGCCAAATGCGAGAACTGTGCATGCACATCATGAGCATCAGAATTCCACACACAAATAAGAACAACAAAAACCCATTAGAACAAAGGTGATAAAAAAAAGCATGATAACAACTGATACAAAGTAAAATTATGTTTACTGTTTAGGTGTTTCTTGCTTAAATTATAACCAATAATTCATGGAAAAACTCATATAGTTAAGGTATGCAACATTGCTACTTTTAGGCGGGTTTAATTACGGTGAAGTTCTTGAAAAAAACTTCACCTAGAATTGAATCAATCTCAGCCATTAAATGATGATTCAATGGTTAGATTAAGTTTATCCTCTCTCCAAATCTTTTTTTTTTACAATTAACTTTTATTGATTTTAATTATTTGTATAGGATTTTTTGAACTTCACCTAGAGTAATTCTAGGAAATTCAGACCCCTTTTAGGCACATGTTAGAATGCTATAGCTAAGACACTGAGCCTCTTTTCTAGACATCAAGAGAAGTAGGAATTTGGAAGGCTTTTGCCTTTAGGCGAGGGAAGTAGCTTCCCTTCGTAGGACTTAGAGTAGAGTTGCTCTCCCCTAAGTGGTGCAACTGTATTTATCAATTCAGTAAATTCTGAGGGTTCTTCCCTCTTTGTGTTCAATCCTTTATGTTCTAATCTGTTCTAGAGTGATTTCTGTGTATTAATCTATACTCTATCAGCTACTCTTTGAAAATAGGTTAACAACAAACATGAAAAAGAAAAGAAAAGTACGATAGATGAAGAATCTCAAAAATCCAATGTCAAAATCAATATGAAGTTGGAATATTACTAATCATTACCATGTAACTATCTAAAAATATATAAACGTATTTTTAAATGAATATATATATATATATATATATAAGTCACTATCCAACCAGAATGTCTTTGCAGAAATAGGAAATCCTAAATGCAGCTACCACAAGTTTCGGATCATCATGCCTAAATGAATTCAGTGATGACTTCCAAAATGAAAATCAAATGGTCTGGTGGTAATTTCTTGTAGCTCTGTTTACACTTTTGTTACTTCTCTCTAAAAAATTTCCAATTTTTCAAGACATGCCTTAGCAGTTGTTACATTCTAGCTTCCATTTCAGCAACATAAAGCACTATACATATACTTGTATTTTACTTGGTCAAGATAGCCCACAACTTGCATCAATAGAAGACTCAATCAACTTAATGCATATGTGATATGTGTGCACCTGTAGTTTATAAATCCATGTATAACCTTGCAGCAATGCATTTAATCAATCACAGTGCCTTTTTTAGGTTAACAATTCTTAAATAATACAAAATTTAATCCAAAAAACCAATTTTGATTTTAAAAAAATTATAATTTTCATCTCCCATTCTCTCATCCTTCACAATCAAATAATCCAGAGGTCACCGCTATAATCAATCACTACAGCCATTAGACCACTAGAATAAAATTTTACCTGTTTTTTATCAATGCAAAAGTTGTAGACTTGTGGAGCAACATGATGTCACTTAACACCAAAATGAAAAAATTACTTAGAGCTTTATAGTACAAGAATGGGTTGGTAACAAATACAATGGAAATTAGGAGAAGTCAAAAAACGGAAGGTCAAAGAGGGAAATAAAAAGTAAAAGTTCACTTGTACCACATGCTGACCTAAAAAACAAATGGAATATTCTTTTTTTTTTTATTGATAATGGAAAGCGGTTAGATTGGACTATATTCAAATGAAATATTCTAGTTAAGGTACATGCACTGTGACTACATAAAAATAGTTATTTCCTATTTCTAAGAAATATGTAAGCTTGCCAAAAAAAAAAAGAAAAAATGAGATACTTACAACACTGTCAATGGAAACCCCCAAAATCTCAGTGTTCAACTTCTCAAATTCTGCATAGCGGTCATTGAAGGCAGTAATCTCTACAAAAAGTAAAAAAGATGAAAAATAAAAATAAATGGGAGGAAGAGATAGTTTATTATCTTATAAACTAACATTAAACTAACCGGTTGGACAAACAAATGTGAAGTCAAGAGGATAGAAGAACAAGATGACATATTTCTTTCCCCTATAATCGGATAGTTTAACCTGCAACAAAGAAAGAAAGTAAATGTCCATGAACAAACAAAACTCCTGAAACAAATATATATATATATACCAGATATGTAAAGTAATTTCACCATTTTTATTCTTTTGTGATATTATAATCTATTTGAACCATAGAAAATATCCTTCAATGAATAAGTTGAAAAGCTACATACTAGTAAGGTAATTTAGGTAAGGCGTGCATAACGATAAAGAAAGATTCAACTATAATCCAAAAACAAAAACGAACAATTTGAAAATCAATAATACATTTATAAATTCCTGGTCGAAGACAGCCTTGGCCTCAAAATCTGTAGCCACATTCCCCACCAACGGGACTTCACTCTACACAAAGGTACAAACTCAAGCATTAATTAGTGCACTACCACTCTCTACCACGTTATCACTAAAAGAAGAAACAGTTTAACGGATCTAGCAACCATAGTACACATCAAGGGAACTTGAACAGCAATAACAAACCAAATCAGACAGGACACTCGTGGCATGCCAGTCTCAGCAAGCTAAAAGGTTATTAGAAGAAGCACCAGTCACAAAAATTCATCTTAAAAGTTCCAGAAACAAGTTGATTTATTTTTGTAGCTAAATGCTAGTCACAGTAATCACAAGCGGATTATGAAGCCTAGTAACTAAACTCAATGATCACAAAAGAATTAGCTTACACCACAACCTCTTTTCATAAGAAGTCACAGTACACAATTCCTTTCATGTTAGCCACATCATCATTCCATTCATGTAAAAGAGTACAATTTAAAGATGATTCAGGAAGCTAAAAAAAAATATGATTCCTACAATTATGCTACAAAATACCATTGAAGTGGTAGCAAAGTTTTTTTTCAACAAAGTACTCGGATTTTGATTAATAGAAGACCCAGGTGCTACATTCATTATCAGTTTCACACTATGGTGTAAGAGAAGGAAACAGACTAAGTCCACATTGTAAGCAACATTCTAAATCATCCACTAACAGTGAAATATGACTATAGTTTCTACTCTTATATAGCAAGGATAGCATTAGCCCCTGAACTTCCATTCCAATTTACATCGCTTATTGAACTCCACGCTAATCACCAATGAGTCAGCATTCCGAACTGCAAATTGCGACTACTCTAACTAAGAGAAGATGTGACCGCAAACCAAACTAAAGAATTAAAAGAAAGTGGCAGGAAAACATGATAGCAGACCGCATTTTTCAACCAAGGACCAGTAAAGAAGCATAGTTGATGGCAGAAAATGAGCGAGAATTTGAGCAAATTCAAAGGGGACAAAAGAACTTACAGCCCCAATGAGGAATCAGAACCAAGGACCAGTAAAGAAGTTGTAACACCCCAAGTTCTAGGAACTTGAAGCGCTACGGGCTAGGACCGCACAATGGGTCCCGACCCTCAAAGTAGCAACAGCAAACGGATCTTACAACAAGGCACAGACGAATGAAAATCAAAACTCAAAACTTAAAATAAAACCAAAGGTTCAAACAGAAAAAACACGAAAACTCCACAGCCGGGTCTAAACAAAAGGAAAACAACAAACGAAACAAAAACACAATCCCGTCCTATAATGTACGAGAAACCCGGCTGACCACACTATCCGGATCACTCAGCAGCATCCTGAACCTGCGGAACATCTACAACGACGGTATAAACCGTTAGCTAACATTCTAGGTATAAGCAAGAGTGTAAAGGCACAAACACACATAAGGTAAAGAAAACACATAGCATGCTTACACATCAACCGGTTATTATCTTTCATTAAGGTTATCCATTACTAATTCAACTTCTTTTGTCACACGAGAATCTCCCGAAACTCGCCTCCGCTTCCGTCTACCAATAGGAATAGATCAGTACTATCCGTTACCTACGGGTCTGGGTTGCAAGAGCACATTCTAGTCTCCTGTAGAACTAGACAAGTGGTCACCGCCCGGTTATAATACACTTAGGCTAGTTAAGGGTAACAAAGGGTGAATCCTATTTCCAATTATCCGTTATAAACATGATAGCAACACAAACAAGCCAAAGCAATCCAACTAATACGCGGAATGAAGCTAAGTAAGTCCAAGGGACTTACCTCACACAAAGGAAACACAAGAGATCAGTGAACAACTCAGAAACACACAAGGAAGCTCAGTTTCCCTCAGAAAAGGAGCAAGGAAAGCCTATACGAATAAGCAACACAAATCAAGAACGGAACGGTTGCTAGAAGTCTATGACTTCTAGTCTCAAAGATCTCTAAGAGATCAACACATGCTAAGGGCTCAACCTTAATCTTACAACAACTCAAGGGAATAAGGAACAACCATAAAGAACCAAGGAAGGAACGAGGAAAGGAAGGAAGGAAGCAACTCACCAAAGACAGGAGTTACTGCAGAGAAACCGCAGGGGCGGTTAGACAGATGCGCAAGGGCGGCTGAACAGAGGCGCAGGGGCGTCTCTGTGCAGGCACAAGGGCGGCTGTGACAGAGGCGCAGGGGCGGCTGTGACAGAGGCGCGGGGGCGGCTTTGTGCAGGCGCAGGGGCGGATCTTCGTCAGAAGCTACTGTCAGGCTTCTCTTCAACAAATCTCACAGCAGGGGCAACCAAAGCTCGAACCTTTGGTTCCAACACGTCAAGACTCAACTCCAGAGAGCTTGAGAACAACGAAGGGTCAACAACGGAACACTCCACAAGAATCAAGGCTCATACTTGATCTTTGGAGAAGAAGAAAAGAAAAGAATGCAAGGGAGAAACCAAAACAGAAGGAGAAGACATGCAACACTGTAAGAACATGAGGAAGAACCAGGAAGGAATGAACTTACACGTTCAACGAAGTTGCAGGAAGCAAAGGACGGCTACAGCTCTCTAGGGTTTGAAGACGATAGCAGGAAACGGGAAAAAGGAGAGAAAGAAGAGAATATACAGGAGGGCTGGAACGCTAGACGGAAAGAGCGTCTAGGGTTAGAAAGAAACAAGGAAACCGGCCCATAAGATAAAATATCGGATATTCTATCTATGGAAGAAAGATAAAACAAAGAAAACAGATCGGCGCGATCTGTCACACGATCCGCAGGGGCGGATCTCACAGCCGCAGGGGCGGCTGGCCGCGGGGGCGGCCCTCTCCACCGCAGGGGCGGTGAAGGCAAAACCTAGGATCTTACATCAGATCCCCCTAAAAAGAAGTTTCGTCCCGAAACTTGCAAAAGCCAAACGATCACAACAACACATAAAAATAGAACTGAGCTCATATATTCCCACTCGGGGCACGTAACACAAAACGTCACACAAAAGCGTTCACAACGCAACAAAGGAAAAACCAAACAACAACTAAGCTAAAGGTGCATCAAGCTCAGCGTAAAACTCCGGATAGTTCCTTTGGACACTATCCTCTGTCTCCCAAGTCGCCTCGTCAGCTCCTCGCATCGGCCACTGAATCTTCAACATCGGGATGTCCTTCGAACGCACGCGTCTCGTACTACGCTCTAAGACCGCCACCGGGTGCTCTACAAACGTGTGGTCTGACTCAATCACTAGATCCTCATGACTGATGATGTGTCTCGGGTCAGGTATGTACTTCCGTAGCTGAGACACATGGAAAACTGGGTGAACACCCTCGAGTCTCGGTGGCAACGCAAGTCTGTATGTTGTCTCTCCAACTCGCTCAAGAATCTCGAATGGTCCAACATATCTGGGACTCAGGTTCCCCTTGACACCAAAGCGTCTGAGGCCTCGTGTCGGAGATACTCTCAACCAAACCTGAGCTCCAACTCTGAACTCCAGAGGTCTGTGCCTCTTATCAACATAAGACTTCTGTCGACTCTGTGCTGCTAACATCCGCTCTCGGATTACTACTACTCGAGCCATGTCATCTTGAATATGCTCGAGTGCTACTCCGCTAGCACTACTAGGCTCGTCCCAACCCAACGGTGTACGACATCTCTGTCCATACAAAGCCTCATAAGGAGTCATCTTGATCGATGCGTGCCAATTGTTGTTGTACAAAAACTCCACTAAGGGAAGGTGATCTGGCCACACCTGTCCCCAGTCTAACACACAGGCTCGCAACATATCCTCCAAAGTCTGGATGGTCCGCTCAGACTGACCATCGGTCTGAGGATGATAAGCAGTAGTGAACTGTAGACTCGTGCCTAGAGCGGCATGAACCTGCTGCCAGAACCTCGAAGTGAATCATTTGTCTCTGTCAGAGACTATAGTCCTAGGTACTCTATGAAGTATTGTCAGCATGAAATATTGTGATATTCTAGGCACTTTTTCTAGTTGTTTTTCATCCATTATAGTGTTCATTGATAAGGCATTGAAGCATTTGTTAGCTAGTTTGTCTATATTTTCTATATAGAGGTCTACATTAGCTTTGTGTTGATTATAGGTGAATAAGAGCTAAAACCGGACCATTTGAGAGAGATAGGAGAAGATTTAAGCACATCCAAGGATTAGGAGCACATCAAAGAAGCCAAAAGAGATGCTAGGATGAGGAATGGCACGACACAAAGGAAACCACAAGCAATTTACACTTCCACGCTCTAAAATACGGTCGTAGAGAAGTCCACGCTCTAAACCACGGCTGTGGATCTTGGCATCATGAGCGTGGAGCATTCCAGAGAGTTACACGGTCTAAAGTACGGTCGTGGAAATCATATAAAACCATAATCCAATTCCACGCTCTAAACCACGGTCGTGGAACCCCTTGAGACCGTGATTTAGGCGATCTTTTGACGAACCAATTATTGTCACATCATTTACGCAATGGGCCGGACGGTTATTTTATCCTTTCTTATAAAAGGGTTAGAGAAGAGAGTTTCAGATATCCATGCTTATCGCTTAGCCTTGCTTAGGGTTGCTTGAGGGAGTTCGAGAAGGACTTAGCGGAAGCGCCGGCAATTTGGATTTCGGAAGATCTTGTGTGGCGGAAGTTACGCCCTTTTTCTTAGGTTTTGATATTGAAGACGGATTGACATCCCATTCTTCGTGTTTGCCTAGGATCATTGTGAGGTTTTGTGTTCTATTCCGAATCCATTGAATATTCCGATTTGTATTTCGGATTTGAGATTGACTTTGAGTTATATTTGAGTTTTCGAAGGTTTTTATCTTTCATTCTTCTTAAATTGATTTGTGATATCATGACAATGGTTATTGGCTAAAACCCTTTAGCAATCCATTGAATATTCCCATAGTAAGCTTATGGTTGTTCTTAAGAAACATAGGAAAGCCTTAGGTTACACCATAGAGAATCTAGTAGGAATCAAGCCTTCACTATGCATGCATAAGATCCTAATGGAAGAAGATTTTAGAACTTCACGACAACCTCAAAGGCGGTTAAATCCGACCATGAAGGAGGTTGTCAAGAAGAAAATTCTTAAACTACTTGATGCAGGTATCATCTACCCTATCTCCGATAGCAAGTGGGTGGGCCCCGTATAGGTGGTTCCAAAGAAAGGAGGAATGACGGTCATTACCAACAAGAACAATGAGTTCATTCCTACACGAACTGTGACGGGATGGAGGATGTGTATAGATTACCGCAAGCTAAACAACACAACGAGGATGAATCACTTCCCACTACCATTCATCGACCAAATGCTTGAGAGGTTAGCACAACACTCACATTTCTGTTATCTTGACGGTTATAGTGGTTTCTTTCAGATCCCGATACATCCGGACGATCAAGAGAAGACCACATTCACGTGCCCGTGGGGTACGTTTGCTTATAGGAGAATGCCGTTTGGGCTTTGCAACGCCCCAGTCACCTTTCAAAGGTGCATGATGGCTATCTTCTCGGAGTACATAGAGGAAATCATGGAGGTTTTCATGGATGACTTTTCTGTTTATGGTTCCTCTTTCGATAATTGTCTTTCTAACCTTTCTCTTGTGCTACAAAGGTGCGAAGACACTAACCTAGTTCTCAATTGGGAAAAATGTCAATTTATGGTGAAAGAAGGCATTGTATTAGGACACTTGATCTCTAGTAGAGGGATTGAATTGGATAAGGCTAAGATAGACACTACAGAAAAGCTCCCTCCCCCATCTTCGGTGACTGGGATAAGAAGCTTTCTAGGACATGTTAGATTTTATAGACGCTTTATAAAGGATTTTTCTAAGATATCAAAACCGCTTACTAATCTATTAATGAAGGATGCAGTTTTTGATTTCTCGCAGGAGTGTTTAGATGCGTTTAATAAGATTCGGGAAGCTCTAATCTCAGCCCCGATTATTCAACCTCCGGATTGGAATCTTCCATTCGAGGTTATGTGTGATGCAAGTGACGTAGCTATAGGAGCTATGCTTGGGCAAAAGAAGGAAGGACGAACCCATGCTATCTACTATGCTAGCAAGACGATAGATGAAGCGCAGCTTAACTACGCCACTACCGAAAAAGAATTTCTAGCAATTGTATATGCCTTTGAAAAGTTTCGTTCTTATCTTGTAGGTGCAAAGGTGATAGTATACACGGATCATGCTGCGATCCGGTATTTACTTGCAAAGAAGGATGCGAAACCAAGACTAATTGGATGGATTCTTCTCCTACAACTAGAGATCCGTGACAAGAAAGGTTCGGAAAATTCTGTTGCGGATCATTTGAGTCGTCTACCACATCTAGAGGACGACAATCTACTCATAGATGACTCCTTTCCGGACGAGCATTTACATATCATAGAGGAGTGCATCGACAAGATCACTAAAGGTAATGAACCTGGTTTGCTGATTTTGTTAACTATTTGGTTTGCCAGGAATTACCACCCGGATTATCCTATGTACAAAGAAAGAAGTTCTTTAAGGATGTTCGGGAATACTTTTGGAATGTACCTCCTCTTTAAGAGAGGTCCTGACGGCATCATTCGACGATGTGTGCCGGAAGACGAGATGCAAAGCGTCATCCGTCATTGTCATTCACTACCTTGTGGAGGACACGCTAGCTCGAACAAGACTAGCACTAAAGTATTGCAATTTGGATTCTTTTGGCCTACTTTATTTAAAGATGTGCAAACCTTTGTTTCCTGCTTTGATGCTTGTCAAAGAACAGGGAACATCTCTAGGAGAAACGAGATGCCTCTTAACAACATTCAGGAGGTAGAGATCTTTGACGTTTGGGGAGTAGATTTCATGGGACCTTTCCCATCATCTTGTGGAAACCAGTACATACTTCTAGCTGTAGATTATGTTTCGAGATGGGTTGAAGCAATTGCCTCTCCTACTAATGATGTCATGGTTGTGGTTAAGTTCTTTAACAAGACCATTTTCTCGCAATTTGGGACACCACGGACTATCATTAGTGATGGAGGCTCTCACTTCATTGCCCGACGATTCGAAGCTCTACTAGCTAAGTATGGGGTGACTCACAAGATCGTCACCCCTTACCATCCACAAACAAGTGGACAAGTGGAGATTTCAAACCGGAAGATTAAAGGAATCCCAGAGAAGACGGTTTCAAGGATAAGGAAGGATTGGTCTTTGAAGCTAGATGATGCATTGTGGGCATACCGGACTGCATATAAGACTCCCATAGGTACGACACCATACAACCTTGTGTATGAGAAGTCTTGTCACTTGCCGGTAGAGTTAGAACATAAGGCGTATTGGGCAATAAAGTGGTTGAACTTCAGCATAAAGGAAGCGGGCGAGAAGCGCCTCTTGGACCTTAACGAGCTTGAAGAACTTCTCTTAAACGCCTACGAAAATGCCAAGATCTATAAGGAAAGAGCGAAGCGTTGACATGATAAGCATATCATTCCAAAAGACCTCAAAGAAGGAGATCAAGTTCTCCTCTTCAATTCAAGACTTCGTCTCTTTCCAGGTAAGCTTAAATTTCGTTAGACCGAACCTTATCTAATCAAACGTGTTTTTTTCCATGGTGCAGTTGAAGTATGGGGTGAAAAGGGCGGAAGCTTCAAGGTGAACGGTCAAGGACTCAAGAAGTACTCACCGGAACTCCAAGCTGAGGAGTTCGCACCTACCGCACTTGAATAAGTGCAAGTACGGTCTAGCTACGGACCTTAAACAAGCGCTTCTTGGGAGGCAACCCAAGGTATTGCACTTATGTTCTTGTTTGTCATTTGTAGATTACATTAGTTTAGACGTTTTTGTTTTGTTTTGCCTTCGATATCTTCCGGTATGTTGTGTTTTTGGATGTAGGAGCAATGGAATAGGCAAGGGAGAAGAAAAGGTTGAAGGAAATTGAAGAAACTTGGATTTTGGCACATTACAGAGAGTTCCACGCCCAAAACCACGGTCGTAGAAGCTACAGTGACCGTAATTTGCAAGAATCTGAGAAAAATCACCAAAACCACGGTTCCGTACAAAACCCACGGCCATGGTACACCCCGAGTGACCGTAATTTTCCAAAAATTTTACGGTCACTATATAAACCACCTCCCTTCACAAAAACACCACAAACCCTTCTCTTCCATGCCCAATCGCCGAAACTATCTCTCATCTCTCAAATCTTCGTTCGGTAATCGTTTCGAACGATTCTTGAGCCTAAAGTGAAGCAAATTCAACCATCTACAAGATCCAATCAAGAAATCAAGCGAACAATCCCTGAAGAAGACGGAATTTAGATTTTAAGAATCCAAAACCTAGTCTAGGACTGCTGTCTGGTGAATTTGGTGTGAATTGATTGAGTTTTGAGAAATTCAGAGCCGAATCACGGTCTCTGGGCAAACCACGGCCGTGGAATCTGTAGAACAGGCCGTAATTTTCCCTCTGAAATGGATTTGATTAGGAGAATGTCTACTAGAAGAAAGAAGAGGAAAGGTGATGCTTCCTCCTCCTCCCAAGTACCTCCTAGTGAGCCACCATCACCCCCACCCCCTAGAATTCCAAAAATCCATGAGGATTACCTCGATGCCTTAGAAAGGATCGAGAAGAGGACGGTCATAGGACCACGCTACCTAGTTCTTGAGGAGTTAGAGCCGCTGAATGTGGTGAATGACCTTACATGGCTTCTAGATAGAGCCGGCTTGATCATCTTCTCCGCTAGTAGGGAAGACGCTTATGAGGAGATTACTAGAGAGTTTGTGATCTCTTTTGAGCATAACCATATGGATAGGACAGTTTCCTTTAGGCTGATGGAGGAGAACTACGAGTTCTCGATCATAGAGTTTGGAGCCTTCTTTGGGTTCCAAGAGACCTTCAATGGTCGTTTTCCTAGCGGTGTATATGCTAAGGATTTTTGGGAGGGCATTGCTATGATCTATGCCAGCGAGGACCGCTGGCAGCCAGCTGACACCAAGGCTAAGCTTATCTATCACTTAGCCTTGAAGATAGCCCATAGAGTACTTTCTGAGTGTCTTTTCCCTAGGACCGAGACCCCTCAGAAGATTAAAACAGATGAGTTGTTCCTCCTTTATGCTATGTTGCACGGTAGACCTGCTGACTGTGCTACCCTCTTGGCCTCCACCATGAGTAAGCTCAAGAATAAGAGAGCCGGAAACATTGGATATGGTGGTATGGTCACCCACATCACTAGACAGTTGGGGATAGATTTTTCTGCTTGCACTAGGATAGCGGCGAGACCGTTGGGTCTCCAGAGCCTCATGACTAGAGGTTTGATCTTTCCTAGACATAGAGGTCCACCTACCGCTGCCATGCCATGGGAGGATAGAGGAGGTAGAGGCGTTCCATGGCTCCCTGAGTATTCCATTATGGTTGGACGCCATAATTGGAAGCAGACATTCGCTGCTATGCACGCGAATAGGTTAGTAGCACCTCCCTACGTCCCCGATGAGGTACCGGCTGCAAGTGAGGAGGAGATAGGAGGAGGTGATGGTTTTGAGGGAGGAGGTGAGGAGCATGACTTTGGCACTTTCCCGGATCAGCCGGCACATTTCCCTGACCCTCCCAGGCGTTCACCACGCCCAGCTGGACATTCAGGAGCCTCTTCCTCTCGCCGTGCTAGCGTGAGTGAGAGGCCGACATGGATGGATACCCCTCCTGCTTGGTATAGATCACAGCCGGAGTGGATGAGAGCTCCACCGACATGGTATGCACAGCCGCCGTCAACACTAGCCCCACAGGATGCACCAGCTTGGTACAGCCAGGCACCGGGGTGGTGTGAGCAGCTACCGGACTGGGCTACCGACCTCTCCGACAGAGTAGGGGATTTGGAGATCCGGCAGGACGCTAGAGACGTACGAGCTGATGAGCATGATAGGATGATGAGAGACATCTACCGCCAGCAGTTTGGGCGGAACTTCGACCCTAGCTTCTTCCCGTTTCCACCACTGCCTCCACCTCAGTGATGACCATGCATGATTTACAGTATTAGCCGCTCCACCGCCGTCTTGTGAGTTCATTTTTCTTTCTTTCTTTTCTTTATTTCTTTTTAAACATTAGGGACAATGTTTGTCTCAAGTATGGGGTGGGGTGTGACTATCGTTTGTAATAACTCTACTCACTTTGCTTGCCTTGATTCGAGAGCACTTTGCATGTTTCATTTCATTGTCACACGTTTCATTATTGCATTGCATGAAAAAGCTTTTGAAAAACCCATAAAAATTGAAAATTTTTAAAAATTCTAAAAGGTTTTGTGCTTCTAAGAATTGAGATAATTTCTATGATAATTACTACTTGTGAATTAAGTTTTTGATGACAATTGTATGCCTAAACGAATAATGAATTGAAAAGGAATTGAATGTGTTGATTATCCTTTCTTGCAAGTTTCATAATGTGAAGAGTTTTATCTAAATCATATTGAGAAATCGAAGTTGAAATCACATGATAAGTTCTTATACTTCTCTATGAAATGATTAAGGCAATTCGACCTTTCTTTCTCCTTTCTTTGTTCATTTAGCCCCTCAATGAAATAATTGCCTCCCTTACCTATCCGGAAATTTGAAGGATTTATGTTTTGGCATGTTTGATGTGGGAGGGCCACGAAAGCAATTGTTTGCATTCAAAGAATAGAAATAATAGGTTTGGGAAAGTCAATCATGACGATGAGTAACTCGGCACCATTCACATAGCCGGGTGTTTGTGTCTTGCCAAAGTCGGATTGAGTGATATTCCTAACGGATTATGGTATGTGCATCAAGGGTTTGAGGCATCTCGAAATTGAGAAACGCCAATCTCCTAGGCTTCGGTTTTTGTGCACCGCTGTTCATAACTCCAAAAGTAAAGTCGAAAAATGATGTGAAAAGAAGAGAGCAAAGCTCAAAGTTGATGGTGTTGCAAATCGAAATAAAAAGAAAAGAGTTAGTTGTCCACTTTTCCGGATTCATGCACCACACTCCTTATAAGTTTTTCCTCCCTTCCGCATTCTAGACCTTATTTGGAAGTCCTTAAGATCAAAAGAGTGTTATTTGGCTTGGTGATCTAAATTGAAGTTTCTTATCCTTGATTTTGATAATACTTGAAGGTTATGATGTTTACATTGAAGTTTAACCAATACATGATGTTTCTTTCCTCTATATTCTTTGGTTATGTATATGAGCATTTCAAGAATGAATGAAGCAAGGTTTGAGAATGATCTATTGACTAGAAGCACATTTACCTAAAAAGATGTTTTGTTTTTGAGTTTGCATGTATATTTCATCCTAACTTATGTTCTAAAGCTTTCAAAAGACCTTGCTTGGGAACAAGCAAGTGGCAAGTATGGGGTATTTTGTTAGCATGAAATATTGTGATATTCTAGGCACTTTTTCTAGTTGTTTTTCATCCATTATAGTGTTCATTGATAAGGCATTGAAGCATTTGTTAGCTAGTTTGTCTATATTTTCGATATAGAGGTCTACATTAGCTTTGTGTTGATTATAGGTGAATAAGAGCTAAAACCGGACCATTTGAGAGAGATAGGAGAAGATTTAAGCACATCCAAGGATTAGGAGCACATCAAAGAAGCCAAAAGAGATGCTAGGATGATGAATGGCACGACACAAAGGAAACCACAAGCAATTTCCACTTCCACGCTCTAAAATACGGTCGTAGAGAAGTCCACGCTCTCAACCACGGCCGTGGATCTTGGCATCATGAGCGTGGAGCATTCTAGAGAGTTACACGGTCTAAAGTACGGTCGTGGAAATCATATGAAACCATAATCCAATTCCACACTCTAAACCACGGTCGTGGAACCCCTTGAGACCGTGATTTAGGCGATCTTTTGACGAACCAATTATTGCCACATCATTTACGCAATGGGCCGGACGGTTATTTTATCCTTTCTTATAAAAGGGTTAGAGAAGAGAGTTTCGGACATTCATGCTTATCGCTTAGCCTTGCTTAGGGTTGCTTGAGGGAGTTCGAGAAGGACTTAGCGGAAGCGCCGGCAATTTGGATTGCGGAAGATCTTGTGTGGCGGAAGTTGCGCCCTTTTTCTTAGGTTTTGATTTTGAAGACGGATTGACATCCCATTCTTCGTGTTTGCCTAGGATCATTGTGAGGTTTTGTGTTCTATTCCGAATCCATTGAATATTCCGATTTGTATTTCGGATTTGAGATTGACTTTGAGTTATATTTGAGTTTTCGAAGGTTTTTATCTTTCATTCTTCTTAAATTGATTTGTGATATCATGACAATGGTTATTGGCTAAAACCCTTTAGCAATTCTAAGGTGAAGGGTTAATAGTTGTGGCTTAGATGATGATAGATCGATCGTAAATTGATTGGACCCTGAGAGTTAGAGAGATCTCGTCGACGAACCAAGATCACGGTCTGTTCTTGAACTTCCACAGCCGTGGAACTCAAGATTTGCCCGTGATTTACCCTAGTTTACGAACTTTGCTTTTACTTTGATCCAAGGTTAAAGATTAGCTTTAATCTAGTCTAGGTTTGCCCTTTTCTAGGTAGTAGTGAAGCCTCAACAACCTCTACTTCGATTTCGAGTGTCACAACCTTAATCGTTTTAGTTCATCTTGATCCTTGGGTTGCAAGTTTAGGTATTTGAGATTAACTCTTGTCCATAGATCCTTTCTATACTGAAGCCTCAACAACCTTTATAGAGAGTATCTTCAGATAAGTCATATAAAGTTCTGGAACTTCACCGTACATTACTTTACCTTAGCATACCTTTGCAACTTTTAACTCTGTCTTTAGTTCTTTAGTATATCTTGAGTCGATTGTCACAATTAGATATCTGGATCTTTAGGGTTGTTGTTTTCCCAATATTTGCAAAGCTTATTACATTTACTTGCTTGACGATTTGCGAACTGAATTTGTTCCCCCCAAATCCCTGAGTTCGACACTCTAGAATTCTTGCTTTACTACGTCGATCCGTACACTGCGGGTTCGCTTGCTTGATTCTAGTTTTATAAATTTAAAGCTTATTTGCACGCACGCTAAGTGGCGAACAAGTCTCACTATCTGTCTCGTGAACTGCTTTGCTAATCGACTCACCGGTCACGTTTCTTTGATCGGAATGAAACCTGCGCTCTTCGTCAATCGATCTACTATGACCCAGATAGCATCAAAACCACGACTCGGTCTCAAACCGGTCACAAAATCCATAGAGATGTCTTCCCACTTTCACGGAGGGACGGGAAGTGGGTGTAGCTCGTCTCCTGGTCTATGATGCTCGATCTTGACCTGCTGACAGGTCGCACACTGAGCTACATATCTCGTCACATCTGGCTTCAGACCTCCCCACCAGAAAGAGCGTCTGACATCCTGATACATCTTACTCGCACCAGGGTGTACTGAGTAAGGTGAAGAGTGAGCCTCCTGAAGGATCCTCTGTCTCAACTCCCGATCTGATAGTACACAAACACGCTCCTAGCGTCTCAAAACTCCATCAGCACCAACTACAAACTGTGGTGCCTCTCCTCGAGACATCCGGTCTCGGATCTGTGTCAAAGCTGGGCAACTTTCCTGCTTCTGTCGGATTTCGGCCAACAGATCATGTACTATCTCCAAGGTGGACAACTGACTGTCGGAATCTGGGAAGTAGATATCCATCTCTAGCCATGCCAAATCTCGCTGTAACTGTGGTTGAGCTGTTAGTCTAGCGATAGCCATCTCCCGAAAAATCTTCCTACTGAGAGCATTTGCTACCACATTAGCCTTTGCCGGGTGGTATAAGATCTCAAGATCAAAGTCCTTGATCAACTCTAACCATCTGCGCTGGCGGTAATTCAACTCCCGCTGAGTGAATATGTACTTCAGACTCTTATGGTCCGTGAAAATCTGACACGTAGCTCCGTACAGATAATGCCTCCAAATCTTCAAAGTGTGAACAACAGCAGCTAACTCAAGATCATGGGTAGGGTAATTCTCCTCGTACGTCTTTAACTGTCGAGACGCATAAACGATCACCTTTCCCCTCTGCATCAGAACACATCCCAAGCCCAGCTTGGATGCGTCGCTGTAAACCACAAAATCCTCAATGCCCTCTGGCTGAGCTAAGATAGGAGCAGAGGTCAACCTCTTCTTCAGCTCCTCGAAGCTCCGCAGACACGACTCGGACCATACGAACCTCGTAGACTTCTGCAGTAAGGAAGTGAGCAGTCGGGCGATGACTGAAAAGCCCTCAACAAAACGCCTGTAGTAGCCTGTCAATCCTAAGAAGCTGCGAACCTCCTTAACGTTCTTAGGTGGCGGCCAAGAAGCTACTGACTCAATCTTTGCCGGATCTACCTTGATCCCTTCAGCTGAAACAATGTGACCAAGGAATGCTACCTCGGACATCCAAAACTCGCACTTAGAGAGCTTGGCGTAGAGCTCTCTATCCTGTAAGACCTGAAGAACAATCCTCAAGTGTCCTGCATGCTCCTCTCTACTGCGGGAGTAAACCAGAATGTCATCGATGAAGACAACCACAAATTGGTCTAGAAAATCGATGAAGATGTTGTTCATCAACTCCATGAAGACTACAGGCGCATTTGTGAGCCCAAATGGCATCACTACAAACTCGTAGTGTCCATATCTAGTCCGAAATGCCGTCTTGGCTACATCCTGCTCTCTCACCCTCAGCTGGTGATATCCTGATCTCAGATCGATCCTCAAAAACACTGAAGCTCCATGCAGCTGATCCAAAGGATCATCAATACGGGGCAATAGGTACTTGTTCTTGATCGTCCCCTTGTTCAGCTCTCGGTAGTCGATACATAACCTCATTGACCCATCTTTCTTCCTGACAAAAAGAATTGGTGCACCCCAAGGAGATACACTAGGGCGAATGAAGTCCTTCTCTGCTAACTCCTCGAGCTGCTTCTTCAGCTCAAGAATCTCGATAGGTGCCATGCGGTAAGGAGCCTTAGAGATCGGTCTCGTACTGGGCTCTAGATTAATGCCAAAGTCTACACTTCATTGTGGAGGTAAACCTGATGGCTCTCCAAAGACGTCCACAAACTCGCAAGCTACTGGAATTTCCTCCAAAGCTGGACTAGTACTATCCTTCATGACATAGCACCAAAAAGCCTCACATCCCTGACTGATAAGTCTCACAGCTCGAACTGCACTGATAACTGTACCAGTCTTCCCGAGATCCCATCCTTTGAAGATCTCAACATGGCCTGCATCTGTAGTTACCGTCACTGTCCTCTTGTCAATGTCCAAAACTGTTCGATGTCGATCCATCCAATCCATGCCCAGAATAACTTCTTCATGTACTAAGTACATGACGAAGAAGTTAGCTGGCCAATCGCGACCTCCCAATCTAATAGGGCAATCGCGAACCTCTCGCGTACCTCAAATCTTACCCCATTGGGTAATCCTATAAAGAAGGGTCTACCCTCTACAGTAACTAAGGCCAATCTATCTACACATGCATCGGATATAAAAGAATGTGTAGCACCGGTATCAAAAAGAACTCTGACAGGAAAACCATTAATGTGAATGGTACTTGTAGTTGCTGACGCTGTTGGCTCTACAGCACTCCTCAACTCATAAACTCTGGCTGGTGCATCTTTGGTGTCTGCAGATCCACCAACACGTCCTCTACCTCTCCCCTGTCCCGGAGTGGAACCCTGAGGAGCGACAGAACCTGAAACTCTCTGCTGTTGTTGCTGGTACTGAGATCTCTGTCCTCCTCCAACAACACTAACAGGTGAAGAACCCTACTGAGATAGCGCCTTGCCCTGACGGCAAAACGCAGCTCTGTGTCTGGGCTTGCCACAAGTAAAGCAAGTCACTATTGGCTTCTCGCAGTCAGCTCAGATGTGTTCAGCTACTCCACAGTTATGACACTGCCGTCCTCTATCAGAACTCTGCTGGAAACTAGAACGTCCAGGCGTCTGACTACGCCCAAAACCAACTGCTCTAGCTCCGATACTGGCTGATCCAGTCTTTTGTCTCTTCTCAGGACCTCCTGTTTGAGAAGCCCTTCTCTTACCCGGTCGGTCTCTCTCATAAGCAGAAGCTCTATCCTGGTAGTCCGCCAAAGACTCACAACAGAAACCAGTAAGATAAGAGTGTGTCAATTCTCTCAACCTCCGAGAGAAAAGGTAAACATGATGATCCTCTAGTGGTGCGGACGGACCTAGCAACGCCAACTCGTCCTGAAACTTGAGGATTATCTCAGCAATAGGCAAATCCTCGAATCCAGCCTCAAGGAAATCCTGAAGACGATCCCTCCTCATGGCTGCAGGGCAATAGCGATCCCTGATCACGGTCTTCATCTACTCATAACTGGTGACCTTACTATGAATGGTTCTCCACCAAGAATGAGCCTGATCTTTCAGCAATGTCTGTGCTATGTTGACTCAACGTTCCTTAGGGCAACCGATAGCCTCCATAGTAGAATCCACCTGTCCTAGCCACTGCTCCACCTCCAAGTCAGTCCTTCCCACAAAGATAGGAACCTTTAGCTGATCGAAAGCCTTCAACCAATTGTCAGGCTTTGGCTCTTTTCCCTCAGTCGGCGCTCTAACAACCTCAACAACTCCAGCAGGCGGAGCAACAACTTGTGTAACTCTCTGCGAAATCTCAGCTGATCTCGCAAGAACTGGCGGCACTGGTGCTGGTCCTCCAGTCCTGATAGCCTCTTCAACCCTCTGCACATAGTCGCGAAATGCAGAAGCTCCGATAGACACTCGTGCGGACTCTGTTGATGGCGCTCTCTGTGCTCCAGACCTAGCAGCGGTTCCATTTCCAACCTCATGAACAACGCTCTCAGTAACTTATTCGGCGAACGCCTCAGCGATAGGCGGATCAACAACTGGGGCTTGGCCCCGACCTCTAGCTAGTGGAGGTCTTCCTGCACGCCCTCGTCCACGGACGGTAGGTGGAAGTGGTGGTCGACCCCTTCCTCGCCCCATAGCAGATGTAGCTCTAGTACGCGTCATCTGCTATAAGGATAAATATAAGACTATATATATAGATATAAGGCCACACTACAGCTAAAGAAAAAGTTCAGAAAAAGCACATATAAAGGCCAACACGAAAGAAACTACACTACTGAGATCCGCGGAGGTAGTGGTGGTCGCCCGTACATCTATCCCAGACCGAAAGGTTAAAACAAAACCCCCTTTTGAAAACATTAGACCCCTTACAGGTTCTATTTATTTATCCATCCGACCTATAGAAGATTTCGAGTGCCATTGTTGCCAACCTAGAGCTCTGATACCATATTATAACACCCCAAGTTCTAGGAACTTGAAGCGCTACCGGCTAGGACAGCACAATGGGTCCCGACCATCAGAGTAACAACAACAAATGGATCTTACAACAAGGCACAAACGAATGAAAATCAAAACTCAAAACTTAAAATAAAATCAAAGGTTCAAACAGAAGAAAACACGAAAAACTCCACAGCCGGGTCTAAACAAAAGGGAAACTCGCCTCCGCTTCCGTCTACCAATAGGAATAGATCATTATTATCCGTTACCTACGGGTCTGGGTTGCAAGAGCACATTCTAGTCTCTTGTAGAACTAGACAAGTGGTCACCGCCCGGTTATAATACACTTGAGCTAGTTAAGGGTAACAAAGGGTGAATCCTATTTCCAATTATCCGTTATAAACATGATAGCAACACAAACAAGTCAAAACAATCCAACTAATACACGGAATGAAGCTAAGTAAGTCCAAGGGACTTACCTCACATGAAGGAAACACAAGAGATCAGTGAACAACTCAGAAACACACAAGGAAGCTCGGTTTCCTTCAGGAAAGGAGCAAGGAAAGCCTGTACGAACAAGCAACACGAATCAAGAACGGAATGGTTGCTAAAAGTCTATGACTTCTAGTCTCAAAGATCTCTAAGAGATCAACACATGCTAAGGGCTCAACCTTAGTCTTACAACAACTTAGAGGAACAAGGAACAACCACAAAGAACAAAGGAAGGAAGGAAGCAACTCACCAAAGACGGGAGTTACTGTAGAGAAACCGCAGGGGCGGTTAGATAGATGAGCAGGGGCGGCTGAACAGAGGCGCAGGGGCGTCTCTGTGCAGGCGCAAGGGCGGCTGTGACAGAGGCGCATGGGTGGCTCTGTGCATGCGCAGGGGCGGATCTTTGTCAGAAGCTATTGTTGGGCTTCTCTTCGACAGATCTCACAGCAGGGGCAACTAAAGCTCGAACCTTTGGTTCCAACACGTCAAGACTCAACTCCAGAGAGCCTGAGAACAACGAAGGGTCAACAACGGAACACTCCACAAGAATCAAGGCTCATGCTTGATCTTTGGAGAAGAAGGAAAGAAAAGAACGCAAGGGAGAAACCAAAACAAAAGGAGAAGACATGCAGCACTGTAAGAACGTGAGGAAGAACTAGGAAGGAATGATCGTACACGTTCAGCGAAGTTGCAGGAAGCAAAGGACGGCTGCAGCTCTCTAGGGTTTGAAGACGATAGCAGGGAACGGGAAAAAGGAGAGAAAGAAGAGAATATATAGGAGGGCTGGAACGCTAGACGGAAAGGGTGTCTAGGGTTAGAAAGAAACAAGGAAACCGGCTCATAAAATAGAATATCGGATATTCTATCTATGGAAGAAAGATAAAACGACGAAAACAGATTGGCGCGATCTGTCGCACGATCCGCAGGGGCGGCCCTCTCCACCGCAGGGGCGGTGAAGGCAAAAACCTAGGATCTTACAAAAGCATAGTTGATGGCAGAAAATGAGCGAGAATTTGAGCAAATTCAAAGGGGACAAAACAACTTACAGCCCTAACGAGGAATCTGAACCAAGGACCAATAAAGAAGCATAGTTGATGGCAGAAAATGAGCGAGAATTTAAGCAAATTCAAAGGGGACAAAAGAACTTACAGCCCTAACGAGGAATCTGCGACGGGAAGAGCGAGAGAAGCCGGATGAATAAGCGCGAGGAAGCTAGGCACCAGTGAAAGAGGTCGAAAGAGTTAGGGTTTTGGAACAAGTCCTGGAAACCTCCGATGAAGCCATTGACGGTGAAGACATGGATGAGACAGTGAACGCCTTATGGTTTAAGGAGGATGAGAGAGAAATGGAAGTAGCAGAGCACGCAATGTTCCTCTCTCTGGAAGCAGCAACGGAATGGTTGGGTGACTGAGAGAAACGAGAGATAATAAGCAGACCACAGGAGTTCCAGGTTTTAGTATTTTTTAAATAATAAAATAGTATGTGAACCATATAATCCAATTTACACGTGGCGTTCATGAATTTTTTTTTTTTTGGTATGCAAGACGGGAAGAGAGAGCTCTCACCCATGTTATTTAGACAAAAAAGGAGAGCTAACATTTGACAAGCCGTTGGTTCGCTACGCCTTGGGCATCGTTTTTCAACAAAGAAACAACTGAAAAAGGTAATTGAATTAACCTAAAATATCCTAACGAATAACCATGCGCAATTGAAGCTAGATGATTGTCTACCATATTAGCCTCACGATAGATGTGACGGAGCTGGAGACGCTAGTCCTTACGAATGAATTCTTGGCACCGCGAGACCAGACTAAAAAGAGGATGAGAAACCAAGATATTGCTGTTAATGAGGGAAACAACCAGCTCCGAGTCAGCCTTCTCAATTACGGCTCTAAACCCGCACTTCCATGCAAGATATAGACCCGTAATAAGACCCCACAACACCGTTGAAGGAATAGTGCAAACCCCAATATTCATGACGAACCCTCCCAACCATTGTCCATGAGAATCACGGATGACTCCCCCTGCAGATCCGCTACCGACATAGATGGAAACTGATCCATCGGTGTTAAGTTTTACCCAACTTTAGCCGGTGCCTCCCACTTCACGTCCACAGTAACTCTACGGAGAAACCTTGGTTGCACAGTAGAGTTCAAGAAGGCTAAGTATGCAGCAATCATAGTGAGTTTATTAGGCGGTTGAACCCCGTTTCTAAAAACTGTCTCGATCCGCCATTTCCAAGTAAGCCATAGAGCCACCGCAAAGCAAGGGGCCCAAGGGATATTAACGTCAATTAAATCAACGCGGGAGAGATTCATATATAACCACTGGGTGAAGTCATCATTGAAGAAATACCCAGCATCACTTGTAGACAGTAACCCATTCCAGATACAAAAAACCTGTGGACAATCTCTAAATAAATGGAACAACGTTTCATCTTCATCGGAGCAAATTGGACAGGTAGGCTCGAAGGCTAAATGGCGCCGAAACCGCTCATCATTGGTAAGTAACCTTCCCTTAACCACCGACCAAAGAAAGCAGCGGATAAGTTCAGGAACTTGGATTTTCCAAATGATCCGATAGAGACTAGTTGGTGAATCAGCCGCATGAGAGTCCGTAATTAAGGCGCGATAGGGCGACACAAAAGAGTACAAACCATTTGGTGACAATATCCAAGCAATAGCATTTGCATCTTCCCCGGATTGACGAAGCACCACATCAGCGATAGCGGTAAGCTTATTGGCACTAAGATGCAGACCAACCCGACTCTAGTCCTAGCCCAGGCTGCTAATCCAATAGTCAGATACAAGCGCTGAAAGATCAGCAGAAGGCGGTGGGCGCAAAGCAGATTCTATCAGGGGTGAGTCTCCGCACCACGTGTCAGTCCAGAATCTAGTCTCCCTCCCATTGACAATACCCCCACCATATGCCCAGATTCAGTACGTGAGACTTAGCCCAAACGATCCATTTAATGATGTATGAGCCTTTAGTGATACGCGTACAATCAATGAAGGACCGAGTATCACGGAGGTTGTAATTTGTTGCAAGCAAAAGTGCCCAAGGCTGAGCATTGGAAAAGATGAACCTCCATGCGAGTTTGCCAAGGGCCACAACATTCGCTTCAGAACAACAGCGCAGACCCAAGCCACCAAAATCGGTCGGTAAGCACACATCCTTCCAAGAAACAAGATGTAAAGAACGACGTGTTTCAAAAATCCATTCCATAGGAAGTTACGACAGATTCGGTCTATGTCATCACATATAGCAAATGTGAGCTTCACAACATGCATAACATATGTTGGAAAGGAACAAAGAACCGACTTGACTAAGGTAAGTTGACCTGTGAAGCTAAGGTACTTGCCCTTCCACGATGCAAGTCTCGATTTTGTTTTCTCCACCAAGAATTGAAAGTCTTTGTTGCGCATCCGGGTGTGCAGGATTGGAAAACCAAGATACATACCAAAATCGGATACAATAGGAAACCCGGTTGATTGTTGAATGTCCTCCCAGAGAGAGCCCGTTACGTTTGGAGACACCATAATTTGGGACTTCTGGGTATTAATTTGGAGGTCAGAATAGCTGCAGAATTGCTCAAGGCAAGTATGGATAATAGTAGCATTCTCAACCGTAGCTTCCGCAAAAAGCACAATGTAATCTGAAAAAAAAAACATGAGAGATAGGAGGGCACCCTCGTTTGATAATAACAGGAGACCAAGAGCCGGACTCAACCAGACCAAATATCGCGTGGATGAGACGTTCAAGGGCCAAAACAAAAAGGTAAGGAGAAAGAGGGTCTCCTTGACGAACCCCTCGTGTCGGAATGAAAGAATCGGTAAGCTCATCATTCCACAACACCGACATCAAGTTAGACCTAATACAGCCTGAAATCCATTTGCACCATAAATCCGGCATACCAATAATTCTGCAAGTCTCCTCAACGAAGTCCCGCGATAGCCTATCATAGGCTTTCTCAAGATCAATTCTGACGGACATCCACTTCTTCCCAGTCTGTTTCCTAACAAGCGCATGGATTGTTTCTTGTACCAGAACCACATTGTCTTATATCCTCCTTCCCGGAATAAAACTACTCTGAAAGGGACTGACCAAGTCACCCATTAAAGGTTGTAGGCGAGTCACCATCAATTTGAAGATGAGTTTGTAACTCACGTTACATAATTCAATAGGCCTAAACTTAGACATATGGTCCGGATTACATTGCTTGGGAATCAGAGAGATGACGGTACTATTAACACCCAATGGCATAACGCCGGAGGCAAATAAGTCGGTAACAAACCGGACCACGTCGGTGCCCACTGAGTCCAATGGCGTTCATGAATATTTTAGAGAGAAATATCAACAGTACCTTATTTATAATCGATTAAGAATTTACTAATAATGGATGTTTTTATTTTACCATTGTGTTGAAAAACTTCAACCTCGTTGCTAAGCGACTGCATTTAACGTTATAATTGTCGTTGAATTCGAACATTGTTTAACGACCATAATTATTTATATATTGAATTTGCACGTTGCGATTTAGTAGAGTTTATAAACACTATAAATACAACTGAACCAAATTTGTCAATATCATACATATTTTATAAGTCATCCACAATAATTTGAGTTTGTTGAAAATGTGGGAAAGTGAAGAAGAAGTCATGTATCCATTTGATGATTTCAAATATTGTGATCTCAATGAGTTTGTTCGTCACATTCAAGGAAGTTTGTTCCATACTTGATTTGTTTGAAATAGGGTAAAAATGTATAGTAGTTAATTTGTAGTATCCATAAAATTATTATCTATTGATAGGTGGAAACAAATAGTAGTTAATTTGTTTGAAATAAGGTTTCAATGAAAATCGTAGTTACATGCAGAGTAAAAACTAAGAATGTATCTCAAACGTTGGATAAAAATAATACAACGACTAAGATTATAAGTGATATTACGATATGCTATTTAATTTTACCTTATAAATGCTCTTTCTAAGATAATATGAATCAAATAATATCTTCACCAATTTATTAACTAATTAGTATTACACAAATATTACTCGATCATTATCACTTATTTGTAGTGAGTTCGTTTGGCTAGTTTGGCATGAGGATCGAAATGAACATTAACGTTCATTTGACCACGCTAGTCACTTTGGGTATGAGGATTGAAAGGAACATTAACGTTCAAATTAATCACACACATCCACAATGCACATTAACGTCCATGAGCATTAATGTTCATTAACGTGTTGATGACTCACACAAAATCAAATTGAACATGTGTGTCATTCATGAACACGAATTGTGCATTACTTGCTAGAATAAGCGCACAATTGCATAGAAGAGACAGTGAGAAAGAATTGTGCATTACTTGCTACTTAAAATGAGACTCTTTTCCATGCATAGTATGAATGAAACATCTATGATATTTGTTCAAATGACCTTAAAAGGAAATGACCGAAAACACAAGCATCTAGATGTCACAGAAAACCCAAAAGCTTCAAGCAAAAGAAGAAGACGAAGAAATTGAGAGACATTGTGGAAATAGAAAAAGGGAGGAGTGAAGGTTGTGGCAATGGAGAAAGATAAAGAGAAATGGTGGGAATAAAATGAGAGAGAGGGTTGGTGTGGGTGAAGAAATGTCTAATGGAACGAAAAAGAAATCATGCATTTTTTTATTTTGTTTTCATACAAATTCAATTTAGATACCAAAAGAAGACACGTCCTTTCTCTGCCGGAATTTTGATTTAAGTAAATTTTTATGACATCGTGTTACTAAGTATAATGATGATTTTATTAACGGAGTACATTTTTAAATATTTTCATTACGAAAATTAAAAAAAACTAATTTCTATAGTAATTATCAGAAATTATCTAGAGAATTTTGGTAAGTAGGCCTTTTTGAGAAACTAGAATAGTAACTATGCTTTTAAATATTTCAATTAAATAAATATACCCCAACCTTTTGTATTTATTCTCGTACTCTACACACTCTCTTCTCTCATGTGGTACATTTACAGATTTACTAAACATAAAATTAGAAAAAACCTAATATACCAAATTGTTTCAGTTATCTGTAAGCAATTTGAAAAATATGAGACTTATCACTAATTAAATTGTTAAATATTAATATCGATGCGGATGAAATTGACTAGATTCATTCATAGAAACGTGAGCTGTAGTTTGTAATTTATTGGTGACCTTAACTATTATTACCTCTTTAAGAACGATCAAATTGGCCAAGGCCCAAGGGTCAAGACTCTCCAGTCTCTATCTCGGAGACGGCGACAATTTATATTCCAGCGCCCTCTCTTCCCTTCTTCAGTTAAGCAACTTCCCGCTTGCTTCCAAAATCATACTCACAGAAAAATCCAAGTCTCTCAAACAAAATTCCACAATAACCGCCATGGAAGACGAAAACTCCGTCCTCAAGCGGCGCAACAGCATTCCGTCATCGGTGCTCATCCCTTCCAATTTGGACTCTGTTCCGATGATCAAGCCTCGGAAGTCATCTTCAGCCAACGGCCACCATCAGATTCACCGCCAACTGCCTCCGTCTTCTTCATCTTCGTCGCCGTCTTCCTCCTCCACCGTCTCCGGCACCGTCGAATTCGATATGGTCTCCTTCAAGTCATCTCCGACAGCTTACATATCAATCAAAGATCTGATTCTCCCTTCCAGCCCCAACCTCCTCTCTCCTACCGCCGTCTCTGGAGCGTCTTCCGCCGCCGCTACAAATTCCGCCTTCTCCGGTGGGGGAGGTTCTACTCTTGAGATCTCGATTCGAAATCGCCTCGTGAAGCAGGCTGCGTGGGCGTATCTTCAGCCGATGGCGTCGTCTCCGTCCGCCTCCGGTCGTCGACTCTGCAGCTACTTCACCTGCGACTTTATCAAGCCATCTTTAATTTCGATCAAGCGTGGTATTGTTGACTGGGCGGCGCGTGCTTGTAATTGGCTTTCCGACGCGCTTTGGCTTCTTCTCTGCAGATGATGTGATCATGAATGATATCAATTGTCGATGATTTTGACGGTAACGGATCCTTTTTCTCCCCCACCGTCTTTTAACGGTGTAGACCGGTAGCAGTAGTAGTAATGTGCTTGTGGAGAAGGTTAGGTTATAAGGTTATATCATAGTCTTCTTTTTGAAGCCATATATTCCAGCCGTATACAATCATATGTCACAATTTTACAAAAAATGATTATGTTACACCATTTTTGGTTTCCCCCTATTTTCATTTTTCACATGTTTCCATGAAGGAAAAAAGGCGGAAGAAACAAAAAAAACAAATGTTTAGTTGGTTACAGGTTGTATCCACGATGGTTTGGGTTGGGCTTCAGTATTGGGCTGCTATTTAATCTGTGTTCGGCCCAATACTCTACATCTATACGTTTACCGGTGTCGCATAGACGGGGGCATCGGCGGCGCTGATGGTTGTGGTTGCCACCACATGTAAGGGCCGCTTGGGGGCGGCGGGTGTGTGTAATCCATAGATGATGGTGGCTGAGATCCTCCGCGCTTGGGGCGGTGATTCTTGTCATTTTTCTGCATTTTTTGTTGAAAAAAAGTGTTAGTCAGTTGTGTGTATGAGATCCCACATATATGTATATACCTCCATTATTGTAGGCCATGTCCATAAAGCTTTTATGCGAAAAGTGAATTTGTGATGTGTCATTTTCATTCCTAATGCATCGAGTAAGGATATAATGAATGTAACGTTCAAATTACATTGTTGGTTTTTATTGAAATGTAACTTTAGAAACTTGTGGTGACCTTTCTTTCTGCGTTTTTTCGATATGAGTTGGCTGTGAACTTCTTCCTAGTTGTCCACTGTGTACCATTTTAGGTACTATAGATATTGACACAGTGAAGTGGGCCCCTGTATCCATACTGGCAAGTGTCAACTAAAAGGTTATATATTCCCTAGCTGGGTCTCAATTCAATTCCATCATGTGTTGAGTCAACTACCCTATAACGCCTTGTGGTGCCAAACTGTAAAATAAGACCCAATTCCACGTATTTTCCTTCCTATAATATATTTGGTTTTGAAGTTGGTGGGTTTTTACCTGTTATCATCTTTTCATTAATAGTACTATAGCCTTGTGGAAATTTGACGATTCATAATCAATGATCCATTTATCATTTTATTCCTATGTAAGAGGTGTTCACTGTTAACCATAAGAGACGAAGGGTGCATATACGTACCTGTGGAATTGCTGCACCACCAATGTTGCCACTCTTAAGCCTTTGAGACTGGGTAAGAAGGTACTGAATGACCTGGAAAAATGCTCCTTGACCCAGCTCAGTGCAGTTTTGCCAGTAGTATATGGCGAAGTCCCATGCCCTCAACCTCAGATCCTTAAGAAACTTCTCGATGTCCGTTTGGTGGCTTGATACAAGCGGTCGCAATAAGCTGTCATAGACATAGCTGGTTCCCTGTTGGAACATAGAAGTGAAGAGATCAGTACTCGGAGAAAAGAGCAACTGGATATGGTATTTGAGGAATTTAGCTTTTCTGTTTCAATTATACCCTAGTTTTTGATGACCAGAGGTATATGATGAATGCCAATTTTAGCTCCTCATACAAAGGTATCCTGTAGAGAGTATTTGTAAATGAATCCCGTATTCACCAAAACATTTGCATATGAACAAAGAGAGATTTGATCTTACCATGAAATGAAAATGTCTCCAAACTTTTCACATACTGATAGCAAAGCAACAATTATCCTACAAAGGAAAGGAAAATCTTCGATTGTCAATACCCAGTTAATATAGCTAAAGATAGTTCCAGCACAATGACTTGCAAATTCATTCTTTAGAAATCATTTTCCTCGACCTCCTCTTGAAATTGTTTTTGCTTGTTACATAACTCTAGCTCACCATCCTCAAATGTCATTCAATTGATCACTCGCCTTTCATGCCCGAAAATTCCTTATCGTTGAAAATGCTTTATTATACAAGATACTCCATCTATCCCTCCAATATCAGCAATTGTTGAAAACTCTAGCTCACCATCCTCAAATTCCTTATTATTGAAAATGCTTCTATATATGCCCGAAAATTCATTTTCAATTACTTGTTTCTGTTTTCAACACACCATTCCTCAGTACCTCAATAACTTAAATGAGTAATTAATTCTGCCGAAGGAGAGCTTGTACATGACTTAACATTACTTTAATGTTGCAAGGCTATCCCATCTATCCCTCCAATATCAGCAATTGTTGCTCTAAGATTACAATCAACTTCTGATCGGTCAGTTTTATGAATACAAAAATAGTGAGCTGGAAGGGGGGAAATCATTATAGTATCTCGGGGGGACAAAAACCAGGCCATAGCAAGGATCGAAAGTCGCTACTTATTTTAATTCACCAGCATGCCTACTCCAAATTTATCGGTCTCTTGCTATATATAAAATCATAACTACACCATCCGCTAGTCTATGTTCTACGAATATTAATAAACTAGTCATCATTCAGTAACTTCGTCCATAAGGTATGCAACGAAGCTTAGAATTGAAATAATAGATCGTTAGCTTAAGATCATGGATTTGATTAACCTCTTTGAAGCAACGAAATAAAAGATCTGATCATTTTGCGTGCACTAAATTTGAAACACGATAACCGTCCCCGACTTACCAGTACTGGCACCAAAAACGAAGAGCGTTGATGTCTACTCTGTTATCCTCCAAGGTTTTGAAGCATTGAAATGCGGGATATGCATATCCAAGAATCATCCTACACAAAATTCAGTTCCAGCAACACCAAATCAATCAATCGATTCAACAAGTCAGAAACGATCGATGAAGCAGATTGTATAAGATTATCGAAAACATTTGGAGCCAGATAGAAATTCGATTCAACTTACACAAGCCCTCTGCTGATAAATTCCCCCAACATTTCGAAGTTCTCCGAAACTGAATAATAATCAGAAGAATCGAGTATTCCTATCAGATGGAGGTGGACCAACTTGTATCGTTAGCAAAGAAACTTCAAGTCTAAATTGGAATGATAAGCGAGTAGAATTGGAGATTCTACCAGGAAATATCAGAGCGTATGGAATCGAAAAAATTATAACGACCTTTCTAGCATGAGAAATTTCATCTCCAACTTGTAAAAAGCGCAATCAGGTTTTTGTACAGAAAAATACGGGATGTAAAAACAATGAATCAAAGGCTCTGGCGAGATTCTGAGAAGCTACGAAAGAAGGAATTGAAGAAGTCAAGAACCTGCAATCGTCAATGTAAGTAACGAGAAGAAAACGAAAGCATCAGAAGCAGTCAGCGTTGAAGAAAGGTAATCTGAAATCATATACAAATTAAATTTAGAATGAAGAAAGTAAACTGTATACAAATAACCGTTTCCTTCCCCGTACCTTGGACTGATTGGATGGTGAAGGATTAGAAATTGGACAATGGGGATGGATAGAGACGAAGAGAGTGGTTGCTTGTGATTTTTTTAGTTGTGGGAAAACTTGAAGTGGGAGGAAACTTAACGTTTAAAGAAAACGAAAAAGAGGTATTTATAATTTAAGAATGCAAGAATGTAGCCTTGAGAAGAAGGGGGGACATGTTTGAATTCAATATAAAACCGAATAAAGCAACCGGGGAGATTGGATAATTTCAGATTACGTGTTATAGACGTCTTGTTAATAATTATTACACGTAAAATAAGGTGGTTTCCTTCGTTTATTTATTTATTTTATCGTGGAATCAATACCCCACCATTCTTTAAATAACTCATATAAGTTTTAATTTATAAAAAAAAAAACTAAGATCAAGATTTTTATGATTACCCAGTCAATAGTCAAAAGTTAACTATTGATAATAAAGTTGACCGATCAACTTCAACGTTAATCGATCAAGAGTCATCCCAGGCCTAAAGTGTCACAAATGTGTTATATTGTTGGGCCACGCAGTTGCTTAATAGTAACGAGCGAAGCAAGTAGCACCGGCCAGCGCATCTTGATGGGCCTTGTTTGGGCTACAAATACAACCAAAAGAATAAAGACATCGCTAATTATTAACTAGGCCAATTCCCCTGATTTGCACGGATGTACCATTTATTTGATTTTTTTGTTATTTAATAAATATTGATACTTTACAAAAATAAGAAAATACCGTACTAATTGTTAAATTTTAAGAAAATTTTTATTATAAATATATATTAAATTAAATCAGTCAATTTAAATGTATTAAAAGTATTGAAATTCATCTCTCTTTTTTTAGAGAGAGCAGATTCATCATTTATATCTCTTGAGTCTTGTACAAGATAACAAGAAGTGTGAGTCGAATAAAAAATATATTAATAAATACATCTACAATATGAATTAAAAGACAAATTTAAAAATAATAATTATTTTGCAATGTAGTAACATATAAAAATTGTTGTATTATTTAAATACAAAAATGACATACGATTGTAAGAAGCTCTCAAATAGTTATTACAATTTCATCTTTCATGTAATTTTGTTTTTCATTAATAATGTGTTATAGTGTTATACCAAGGAGAAAAGAGAAAATCAAACGAGCATAGTAGCAATATTTACTTAGGATTTGTAATGAGTGGTAGATCTAAAGTCTGAAATTCATGTGATCGGAAGATAAATGAACCTATTTATCTTATAAATTATGATTTTTATTATTTTAGTTAATAGTTTTATGTCTAGCGTAAAAAAAATTAGCCTACATGTTTAGATGTGTGAAAATGTCCAATATTTTTTTTTTTATACAAAGGTAAGCAAGATAGGAGGATCAGGTTCTAGAAACCGATCGACCTAGCGCATTCTTGCGGATGAGGTCTTTCACATCTTTCGGCAACGTGTCAATGTCTAGCGATTGGTTGAAACCATGCAGTGCAATCTTGTATGCAACTGTGTTGATCTCCCTGAAAATGTGAAGAATGTGTGAAACCCGAAATCATTTTGAAAATATCCGAGATTATCATGTTCATTTTCCATGAAGGTTGTCATATTCTGTTGATTGCATTTATAAGGGTCAAGTTATTTCCTTCAATCTCAATGAATGTAGCACCTATCAAAGTGGTCTTTACGAGACCCTCTCTCAAAGGACAGATTCATCATGACACCTTCCATTACCTAAAGCAATGGGAATGACAATATGATTTCTAATAATGAAATCAAAAGAGCGTCGGTTCATTGAATTTTTGGACGCATCGAAATTTAGTTTAAGATTGACAATTTAATAATAGGTGAACTTAACATATAAGTTCTAGGTTACTCCTCCGGTTGTCAATTGGTTATAGGATGGAACTCCAAAGACTTGTGTATAGGTTCACTTAACGTGCATCTCTCCACGTCTTAGAGCCACCGGATATAAAAAAAATAAATTAACGTCTAAGTTGGGCACTAGGTCTTTGTTTTGTTAGACTGATTTGTGAACCGAAAAATTGTTTATTTCATTAAAAAAATTGTATATATAGACAAATATAAAGAGATAAAATGATAAACTAACAAATAAAGAACAAATTTAACATATGATCCGACCAACGTAATAGACCTAAAATATTCGACCTAATATATTTAACTTATCCTCTAAAACTACATTCCTCAATTTCTTCACAAAGACAAATAGGTACGCTTACTCTTAAATCCTCCCTCATTTGTGTATTAATTTCATGAAATTAGAAATGAGAATAACTCATTTCTATATTTATATTTAATAAGTTTCTCAATCTACGAAGATGAATGTCAGAAGAATAGAAGATTAACGATGAACAGAAGAATAGAAGAAGATTAGAGGAGGAAAAGGAAAAGTAATAGAAAATGAGATTTTGATATTAATAATTCTGCACAATCTCTTGCCATACATTTTATTTTAACATCTTAAACAAACCCGATGCATTTGTTTGGATGAATTTCATTTGTTAAAATTATCGTTTAATAGTGGTCGGACTCACGCTACTAAGGAATGGACAATTTTGGTAACTAAACGTTTTTGAAAAACTATAATAGTAATTAGGCTTTTTAATGTTTCAATTAAATACATATACCCCAACCTTTTGTATTTATTTTCAAACTCTACACACTCTTGTCTAAAGCGTACATTTACTAAACACAAAACTAGAAAAAGTTTAGAAAAACAAATTGTATTTTAAAATAAATTTCACTAAAGCAATTTATTATTTTTAAAGTAATTTTTTGAGTTTCTAAAAAAACATACAATAAAACACGTTTGTTATATAATTTGGTTTCAATGATATTTAAATAATTTTTTTAAAACGAAAATTATTTTTAATTATAATATTGAGTTTCTAAATAAATTTTGACGGTTAGAAATTGACATTGGCATGCGTAACTTAACCTTACGATATTTCGATTAAAAAGTATATGTTTAAAGATTGGGTTGGTTCAGATGGAGAGTGGTGCTACAATGCAATTTTTAGAGTAATTTAGACTTTTAATTCACTTGATCTAATACCCTACAATCATCCACGACATTTAATGATTGGAGAGCGGTGCGGTGACAATTTTATAACTTTTAGAATGTACAATGAACAATTTTGCCCTTTTTATTTAAAAAGTAACGCGATAACATTTTTGTAATTTTTACGATAAAAATTGTAATAAATATTATCTCAATTCATAGTTTTAGTTCATTCGTTCAAAATTATATACTATAATTTTTGACATTTTATGTAGTTAGTTCTTGCATTGTTTTGTTAATTTAATAGTTATGTTTCTTCTTCTCAAAAAAAAAAAGTTATGCTTCTATGCTTTTTTTTATTTTTTTATTTTTTTATTTTAAGTGTTTGAATTAATAAAACACAATGTTTTTATGGTCTTTTATTAATCGAACATGTTCTAAAACCTACACGTATTTCTCCCGTTCGCTTTTGACATGTATTGTTTTATTGCACCACATGTCGTCGAGATTCTCAAGAGGATGCAACATATCCTGTGTGGTAATATTGCATCGTCTACGTCTTCAGACATAGTTTTTAGGAGGATCAAATTTGCTATTTAGGAAGGGTTGACGGCACAACTTGTTGTCATTATGCTATCTACCTCGATGTAAATATTATCTATTACCTAATTAAATATGATAAACACAAAAAATATAAATATGAATAAAAAAATTGAACGATTCAATATATTATTTTAAGGTTCATTAAAAAACCCATTTAATTTTATTTTAACAAATCACCTCTCACAATATTTTTTTAGGCGGTGTCAAACGAGCGGGTCAAGCGGGTTGGGGTTGATCTATACCAGTTTTAAGTCGAACCTAATAACTAATTAGGTATAGTGGGCTGATGTGGGTTGGGTTATTTGTTTTACTTTCTGAAGCTCTGGTTAATTGGATACTGCCATTCCGGGTTGAAATTATAGTGGTCTGATGGTCTCCAAGTCAAATTGGTTTTTTTTTGTTTGAAAACGGAAAACGGTTCGATCTCATAAACGGCGCACCAACTGTTGGATCGAAAGGTCGAAAAAGATCGGTAGACGGACAAACCGTCATGAAGTACCACAACAAAGGAGAAAAAGAAAACACAAAATAAATTAAAAAAAAAACCCGAAAGCATGGATGTCTTCAAGGGAACGCGGAAAGATCTTGTCAGGTGGAAGTGTCGAGCATTAACGTTCATCTTCGAAGGAAGTACACATACAAGAAGCCTGGGGAACAACTATGGATACCTCATATTTGGACTGCAAGAGAGCCGTCAGGAGTCGATCACACATCCACGCCCCCTTCTCGAGAAACACTCGAAATACCACCAAAGACAGCATCAAATCAGAGAAGATGAAGCTGCAACAAACGGGTATCGTAATATAAAAATGTGTACAACTTTGATGGTTGAAAAAGTACGATTTACAAGGGAAGCATTGTTCGAAACGAGTTGGTAAAAAAGAATTAAGGCAAAGGGATTTTTGTAGAAGAGAAGAGCTCTTGTTTTGATTGTTCATAATAAATTCGATTATGATTTCAAAAATCTTTATTGACGAGGACAATAAAGATTTGAGAAAAATCATGATTGAATTTAATTACTATTTTTGTTAATCCATTTTGGTGTAAATAGTGTTGTTAGGCCGCAAAATTGGTAACCTCGGGACGAGATAAATTACTACGTCCAACAAAAAGCCTCTCAAAGAGGAAGGAAAGTCTAAGTTGAAGCCTTTTGAATAATAGGATTTTTTTTTCTTCCAATTTTCAAATTAAAACTTTCCATTACAGGAAAAAAATTGGTCATTCTATAGTTTTATTTGGAGTTCGAATAAGTGAACAACCGGAAGCGTTTAAGTCGATATGGTGGTTGACGGGATTACCTAGAGTTTTATTTGGAGTTCGATAAGCGAGCAACCGAAAGCGTATAAGACGATAGGGTGGTTGACGGGATTACCCGTCGAGATTGGAGGCGGGTTGCGCCATCAAACTAGAAGTTTGTATCTTTGTTTGATTTTTTTTATTGTTATTAAGAGATCAAGCCCCAAGTTGTAACTGGTGAGAAAGCAAGAGCAAGGTCAAGCAGTATTGGCGGAAAATAAAGGTCAAACAGAGTCGGCATAGAACTCAGAAGCGACCAAAGAGACGAGGAATGGCGCAAAAGAACCAAGAAAATCCTCAAAACCATCGGCGAAGCAAGGACCACGACTTGACTGGCGAAGTAGTCTGAGCATGAAAACGCAAGTCAGATCTAGATTTGAGAAGGGATGAGGGAGAGGACGTGCAGTGGATTTGTCAGTGGAAGACGGAGGGGCGTAGTCCCTAGTTGGATAAGGAAGAGGAACAGGTGGATGATGCTAGCGGTTGAAGTAGAATGGTAGATTATGGGTACTGAGACTTAGAAGCAAAATAAATTGACCCTCAAATCAAGAGACAGAGGTGAGAAAGGATGGGTGAGGGATGGACAACAGTCCAAGGGGAGGGGGGGGGGGGTCCGAAAACCAGACCTTCGTCGGAGGCAAACCAACAGGGGTGGAAGGCTTCTCGGACCACAACAGGGAATGGTCGGCAAGAAGAAGTCAATCCCAAGGCCTCCACAACCAAAAAAAACTTTAACAAATGATTGGAGGATTAGATAGGGTTGTTCATTGCAATGAAGTACTTTGGATCTGGGTGAAAAGGGTGTAACAATAGTAGAAGAAGGGAAGATGCTTCGTGGTGGCGGTCAGCCCATCGGCGCTCAGCCTTCGGTGGTCTTTCAGGCGGCGTTCAGCCATCGAAAAAGCTTTTTGCTTATGTTAATTGAGGTTATCCATGGTGGCTAGGGTTTTTCCCTTGGGATGCAAAGAGAGCGTCTCTCTCCTAGTCAAATTGGTTTTGTTGAGTCGGTCTCAAATATTTTTCCATTTTTGCTTTTTTTTTGTGTCAATCCAGTCTTCGATAGATAATGATGATATGCATCCTATATATTTCTTCCCAGATAAAAATATGGATCCTTGTTGCCGTAAAAATGAAAAACAAAAACGGTGTATTTGTCAAACTCAATTTGCGTTAGGCATTTTGGGTTTTGAGGTTATCTCGGATTTTCAAGGCGTGTTAATTAGGGTTCTCTAGCTATTTTCGATCAACATATTCAAATACATCTTGGTTTAAGACATTGTAAAATTTGGTTATTTTTATTTTGGGTAAATTGTCATTTGGCAAGTTTGTCTGGATATTTGCCCGTGTAGTTATCTGATCTTTCGACACATAAAGACTCGATAGAAAGACAACAAAAAAAAAGAAAGAGATATGGAAAGACGATGATCCGATTATGGGAATTAATCAGTAGTTGGATAGATCAAGGTAGAACCCTACGCAACGACCTGAAAGCACAAATGGATACGATCGGGAGGATCACCCAAATACATCACCAACGAAGTCCTATAGAACCGTTCCGCTACAACCAAACCACAATAGGCGTTCGTGAAAACCCATAGCACATTGGAAGGTTGTGTGTGGCTAGTTGAAGCAGTGTGCTCTGTCGTTGGCAAGTAGAACACACTCTAACAAGTCCAAGCGAATTGCGAGCAAGACATCTCTTACTCAAGTTTGCTCTTCACTTCGTGGAGACGACGGTAGACACCGTAGAAAGATAACACATTGTGTTTATCAAAATGTTTTTAATTTCAAGATGAGAAAATAACACAACTTGGACCGAAAATCAGCCAAGACAATCGTCCAACTCCATGCGTGTGTATGAGCTCGTGATCTTATAACGTTGGTATACGATCCATCCATCCTATCTTCCTTCCACACATATATTTGCGTGAGAAAGCCGGTTTTCATGCATGCGTAGATCTTGTCATCTTCCATCTCAAATAAATGGTCTTCACTTCTTCAATAAAGATGACTTTTATTTCGTTTTCATGGATGATCATCAACTTCTTCCGAAAAGTGGTCTTCATCTCCCTTATGAAAAGGGTCCGGAAAGTGGTCATCGTCTCCCTTTTAGAAATGTTTTGGGAAATATTCTTCATCTCCTTTCTATAAATGGTTTTCATTTCTTCCTTGGAAATGTTTTTTTATTTCTCGCCTAGAATGAATTTGACTCTTCCTCCTCCTTCTTCTTCTTCTTCTTCTTTACTCCTTGTCTTCTAGCTTCCTTAACTTCCACTGTTGTGGTCCTGAAGCTTCTTATTGCTTCTTCTTCTCTTCTTTGAAGTGTTCTTCATTACTCGCCTCCTAGTGTTCATAATCATGTCCATTAAACGTGCTAGGTTCCGAGATGCTTTTGCATCACGGTCTCAAATTTTCGTAATTTTATCATTGTCGGACATTGATCAGCCGAAGGAGGCATATCAATTCAGATTACTTTTGACAACTTTTGCTGAAATGATCTTATATAATATATTTCACTAATTTACACCATCAAATGTGTCAAATGAATTACTATACCAATTTCCAAAAAAACTAATAATTTAAGCTTATCTATTTAATTGAACATCTAATTGATAAAAGGGTGAAATTGATAAGTAAGCCTTTTTGAGATTATTATCTAGTAATTAGGCCCATAATGGTTTTTAATTAAGTAAATATACCCCTCTCTATTTTTTACTGTCAAAACCCTACATGTGCCTCATTCTTCTCTCTCTAACTCTGGTATGAAATTGAGGATATTGAGAACGGCCTCCCATGGCCGACTACCGATGTTGACTCCTCTTCCTTCCTCCAAGCCCTAGACAAGCTTCACTCCCTCATCCGTGAACGGCCTCCCATGGACGACTACAACGACGACCTGCTTTAGAAGGCTATGTTCCGACTTCGTATGGAGTTCAGGACGCTTCTTGACCAAGGCAACGACTCATTCGACCTCCATCGCAACGCTGATATATACAACATTATCCGCGGAGGAGGACGATGGTGTGTTTATTGACAGATATGGAGTTCCGATTCTTATTGCGCATCTAGTCAACGACTATAACATCTTGATCAAAGCACTTCTGGATGATACTGGACTCGAGCAACTGGTAAGTCACAACCATCGCCGGAAAGCGGTTTTCCGCTAGAGTGCACTCCCCCCTTCTTCTGGTATGAACTTTTTTAATACCGGAAAGCGGTTTCCCGGCTTCGTTGTACCCGGATTTGCGTCTTTTCTAGCTTCTGATAAGTCAGTGGTGATACCCTATTCTTCAAGATCAGTATGAGATTCTTCATGATCTGTGTCTATTGGGTATGAAGCCATCCAGGAAGCTCTTGTATGAGATCCTTCATGATTTGTATCTATATGGATTTTGCACCCTTGAACTCTTGAATAGGGATTTCGCACCCTCATTCTTCTGGATCTATGTCTATTGGATATGAATCCATATGGGAGCTTAGTTCCATTATACACATGTGATGAGGGGCCTGCAAAGGTAATTTGATGACAAAGAAAGCCTTGGTGTGAAACTTGTCGACATCATGATCATGATAAGATCAAGATCGTGATAATATCGCGATCGTGATAATATTGAGATCGTGATAGTATCTTTATTATTAGTTTCCTATATATTAGTAGTCATTATTCTCTTGTAAAGCCTATATAAAGTTTATAATAATATCAATAAAATTGTGGTTCTACCTCCACCATTTGTATGGTCTTCTCCACCAAAATTTATCATGGTATCAGAGTGGCGATCATATACCTATCGGTGTTCAAGGGCCACCAACCGGCATCACAAAACCAAGCGCAACCCCAACCACTTTCGCTCAACACTCATTGCCTCAAATTGAATAAAAATATATTCAAAGGCAAATTAAAAGGAGCGTCAGAAAAACACATGGCTCGCACTAGCTTTACACGTTCCGCCGATCAACTGACGGTTTTGTTTACAAAGGCTTTATGGTCTGAGTATCAATTTATCAAGTCCAAGCTCAATGTTGTGCGTCACCCACCACCGGCTTGAGGAGGCGTGATAAGATCGACATCATGATCATGATAAGATCAAGATCCTGATAATATCGCAATCGTGATAATATTGAGATTGTGATAATATCTTTATTATTTAGTTTCCTATATATTATTAGTCATCATTCTCTAGTAAAGCCTATATAAAGATTATTATAATATCAATAAAATTGTGGTTCTACCTCCACCATTTGCATGGTCTTCTCCACCAAAATCTATCATACAAGTTTAGACAAGCCTTGTTGGCTTTTGGATGACAATTCTTTGAGGGATATGGAGGAATAGGAATTCATGGATCTCTAAAAAGAAGCAAAAGTGGCCACATGAAGTAATAGAAGAGGCACGTGTTGTGGTGCAAACTAAACTATGATATATGCTTCTATACGGGATAGAGATTGATATGGGGTTGGAGTTATTGCTTAGAGATGATGTTGGATGCTAATTGTGTAAAGCTTCACGAGTTACGGTTGGATGTCAGTCGGTATAGGAGGTGGAAGGACAGGCAATGTTATGGGCTAAGGACAAGGGTTTTAGGAAGATTACGGTGAAATCAGACTCAGTTGGAACGTTCTCAACCTTCAAAGATGCATGAAATTCAAACCAGAAAGTTCTGGTATGAATTTCATACCAGAAACTCATATATACCAGAAAATAAAAAAATATAAAAAAGGGCAAAAATTAGAAAAGAAAATTCTAGTATGAATTTCATACCAAAAATTCATACCAGAAAATAAAAAAGAAAATAAAAACGGCAAAAAAAATATGTTATGAATTTTCTGGTATGAAATTCATACCAGAATTTTCATATCAAAAATAAAAAAAAATTTATAAAAAAGGCAAAAAAAAA
>BSUD01000006.1:11173889-11239858 GCA_033239045.1 Fagopyrum esculentum | reverse complement strand
AGAGAGAGAGAGAGAGAGAGAGAGAGAGAGAGAGAGAGAGAGAGAGAGGTTGACTCCCATGTAAACAACTCTTACCATGTAAAATGAGAACAAATTGTATTTGTTAGATCGTTAAAGAGATGACTGAGATTAGGCGATATTAAAGGATAAAAAAAATCGTTTTATTAATGGAAGAAGATTTGCCGGATCTGTATCTATATATTCGGCGGTATACTCACATATATTCGGTGTTTACACATTCACACGATAAGAGTTGTTTACACATGAGTCAGGATCTATATATATATCATGAGAATCTCTAAGACTCGTTGGATTATAGTAGATCCACGGTTAAGATTGAATCGGAACATTTAAGTATAACATAATAACACTTACCATACTCGTAGGATACTATACTCTATTATGTTCATGAACTGTATGTTCAATTGTGTAAAAATAAAAAAGAAAACTCGTAACAATAATAACATGGTTAGAAATGTATGTGTACGCTAGTATATAAAAAACATTGTTTATTTAAATTGAATAAAAATATATATGAGGGAACTCGTATACACAATTACAACAACACTAGAAAGATACATTTAATTTGCTTAAAAATTATGTTCATTTGATATACTTATGTTAGAAAATAAAATACATTTACAAATTAAATAAAATGAAATATTTGAAAAACAATATTAATTAAGGTGAACATTATGTTCATGAACCTTATATTCATCATTTTGCTTATTCTCAATTCATCACTAGCCACAATAAGATTATTTACTAGAAATAAATCGAGAATGTTCAACAATTAATTCAACGACTCTTAGAAGTTTTCATTCCTCTCCGTAAAAATGGTTATGTCCGAAACTTGATCCCTCCGACACACATGATTGCCATCTATCATATTAAAAGAAAATTATCACGTGGAGAAAAAATAATTAATACCAGCCACTTATTCTAGGGTTGTGGAGACCCAAATCGGACTTGGTTTTTAATAGTCCGGTCCACACCCATATCGGATTCGGCCAGTGTACGGTCCGGATCTGGGTGTAAGGTAATTTCCGGTCCAGTGCTAGTCTAAGACCGAAAAAATCCGGTCACAAGGTTGGACCGGAAATTAAGTAAAAAAAAACTAAAAATCGGAGGTGCCAAACTTGGGTTAGACCAAAATTACGGTCCACGGTCCAATATTTTTATAAATTCCGGTCCTAGTCCAAGACTGGAATAATTAAAATACCAAGAGAAAGATGTTAAGGGACTCGGGTTGGACCGAAATTCCGGTACCCGGTCTGGGTTTTCTATAAAATTTTGGACCAATTGCACATCCCTAACTCATTCTCCCCTTTTAATATATATTTTGTATACTTTTTTGAATTTTAATTTCTTGCATATACATTAGTTGTAATTCTTTGTACCAATATGTAATACTTTATATATATATATAGAAATCTAAAAAAATAAAAAATAAATATGAAAAGATTCTAAAATTTTCAAAAAAAAAAGAAGGAAAAATGGCATAATTACATCTTTATAACTATGCTTGTGTCAAAGTCCAATACAGACAAACCGTAGAGCGGAGGTCGTGTGCATACGAGCGTACATGCGCGTTAAGCCCTTGCCCAGCACATAAACCCAGTAAGGTTCCATCCTAAAATCAACTGCTAATAGGAGGAGTAGCTCACCGACCTTATATACTAGACTCGGAATGTCCCCAACTTTTGATGTGGGAACTTATTATCCCCAACGCGCCCCTTAAGTGCAACTAGGGTATAGACCGAGTTGACACTTGCTCACATGTTAGGATTGCGAGCTGAATAGAGACTAACGATCTGATACCATGTAAATGTCTTATAAGGCTAACCGTATAGCGGGTCCGTGTGTATACGAGTGCACATGCACATTAGGCCCAACTCAAACACACAAATCCGGTGAAGTTCCTTCCTAAAATCAATTGGCAATATAAAAAGTAGTTCACCGACCTTATATAGTAGATTCGGAATATCTCAAACTTTGAACGCGAGACTTATTAACTCTAACGTTAGACACAACAATATACTACATAATTTTCTAGAGAATATTCTTTGAGCATCAAAAGCTCCTTCAAAGAGAACCTTCCTTATTATGACTATGAATAAGATGCTTCTTATCTACATAAATAGGCCATTTCCTTAGACTAGTAGGATTAGTAAGCCTAGTAAGCCCAATCCATAGCAGCCCATTATTGAGAATATGTTATAAGGAATATTACACATGCCACCTTATGATTCTCTATGATGTCCTGTATAATGTAACCCCTCTATCTGTCAATGAATAACAAGAATCATTCACATACAGAATATCATTATCTACAATGGTATCAGAGCCCTAAAGGACCAACGTCCACCTTATTCTTCCCATCTTCATTATGCTAACTTTTTCTACTCAAACAGAGGATGAGTCCTGTTCCTCCTCCCCTAACAATACTCCATCCCTGCCTTATTCATCCCTCGCCAAACTACTTGCTGTCAAGCTGAACCAAGACAACTTCCTCTCTGGAAAGCACAAATCTCTTCCCTTCTTCGTGCTCAAACTCTGTATGGTTTTGTTGATGGCACACTCCCATGTCCATCTCCCTCCATAGACAATGCACCAAATCCCACATATAACCCCTGGGTCCTCAAGGATCAACTAGTTATGGCCATTCTCATGGCTAGTCTCACTGAAGAGGTGCTGGTTCAAGTTCTGGACTGCACTACATCCTCTCAGATCTGGACACATCTTCATGATTCATTTGCTACTAGGTCAAGTGCTCAAGCAGTTCAAGCTCGTCTCCACCTTGCTTCCCTTAAGAAAGGTGACCAATCTATCACTACCTACTACCACAAAGCAAAAAATCTTGTAACCAATCTTACCTCTGCTGGTCATGCTGGGTCTGACCCTGAATTTGTCACTTACCTCCTTGCTGGCCTCGACACTGACTATGACTCCATAGTTACTGCTCTTTCCACCCAACCAACACTGCCCTCTCCCAATCTAATCTTATCTCACCTCCTAGTGCACGAAGCCCGTCTCAGTCATCAATCCAGTGGTATCCTACCCACTCCTCCCATGTCTGCCAACAACACCACTACAAATCCTAAAGCCAACTTCACCAGAACAGGGAACTCCAACCGCAATCGTGGTCGATCTCCCAACAACAACTCTACACCAGGCAAAGGTACCTCTCAGAACAAAGGATACAACCCCAACAACAACTTCAACAACAATTCCATACCACCTTCTTCATCTGGCTCGCAACGAGAACGGAATAATTCGTCCAATTTCACTGGGCAAGTTGATAACCGCCCCACTTGTCAGGTTTGCTTCAAACCTAGGCATAGTGCTCTAGTCTGGTGGCATCGCTTTGATCAAACCTATCAAGCTCCTCCACCGTCGTCCCTGCAAGCTCACAACACCACATTCAGTCAGTGGTACCCTGATACTAGAGCCACAAATCACTACACTCCAGATTTGGCCAACCTCCGCTTTGAATCCATGTCCCACGATGGTACAGATTGTGTTTCTCTTGGCGATGGATCCACCATTCCTATTCTTCACCATGGTTCCAACTTCTTTACTACTTCAAATCGAGCTTTCTATCTTCCTCATATTCTTCACACTTCTGCCATTTCTAAAAACTTGCTCTCTATGAATCAATTTTATCGAGATAATTCTGTATTTTTTGAATTTCACCCTGATTTTTTTGTTGTGAAGGACATCAAGACAAAGGCAACTCTGCTTCAGGGTCTCGTTGAAGGAGGCTTATAAAAATTCCCCACCATCACCAACAAAACACTTCTCTCCACAACCTTGGCATCTTCCCTGTCGCCCACCACCATCTGGCACTGTCGGCTTGGTCATCCGTCCAAACGTATCATTTTGTCGCTTCCTCATCACCAACAACTTAGCCCTAAAATCTAGCCCAGTAATGCTGTAGATTTCCCCTGCACTTCTTGTTCATGGACCAAGGCCCACGCACTGCCTCACCCTCCTTCACCTACTAGATCTAATGGGCCGCTGACCCTTCTTTTTGCTGATGTATGGGGCCCATCTTACCACATATCTTTAAAAGACAACAAATATTATCTATCCATTGTTGATGATTGGTCTAAATTTATTTGGCTATTTCCCATGTCTACTAAATCCCAAGTCAATTCTATTCTCACCTCTTTTCTTAAACTTGTTATGAACCAATTCTCTACAAGTGTCAAAGCATTTCAAACTGATGGCGGAACCAAATTTAAACCAATCACACCATTCCATCAACATCATGGTATCCTTCATCGCATCACTTGCCCTTATTCTCACCAACAAAACGGAAGCATTGAAACCCGTCATCGTCGAATTGTCGACATGGGACTTACCATACTCAAACACTCCTCACTTCCCCTCACATATTGGGATTTCGCTTTTGAAACATCAGCTTATCTCATAAATCGAACACCCACCCCCATTCTCCAAAACAAATGTCCTTTTGAGTTATTATTCAAATCCATTCCGGACTATGCCTTCCTAAAAGTGTTTGGGCGTCTTGCTTTCCCAAATTTTCGACCCTACAACAAACACAAACTTAGTTTCCGTTCTACACCTACAATTTTTCTTGGTTATGCCACAAATCACAAGGGATACATTTGTTATGATTGGCAGCAATCAAAATATTATACTTCTCGAGATGTCATATTCCATGAAACCATTTTTCCCTTTGCCAATCTCTCTACTACTTCACAATCCTCTACTTCTGACTCTCATTCTACACTTTCCATATTTTCTGATTTACAGCCCACAAATTCCTCCAACCCAGTCAGCCCATATGCTGGCCCACCTACTTCATCTCCTACGCCTCATACACCTAATTCCCCTACCACTTTGCCTAGCCCAACAACTTCACCTGACACTCCATCTCTTGGGCCAACCCACCTTCACTCACATAACCCTTCGCTTGACCTTGTTCAAACTCACCCGATGCAAACCCGCCTCATAAATAACATCCAAAAACCCCTTGTACGCACTGACGGCACCATTCGTTGGCCTCCCACCAAACCATCATGTGCAACCTCTGTTCTTGTACCTGATGAACCTTCGACGTTCACTGAAGCATCCAAATTTCCAGAATGGCGGGAAGCCATGAGCAATGAGTTTAATGTTCTCCTTCACACCAACACATGGACCCTTGTTCAACCCTCACCTTCCTCAAATGTTCTTGGAATGAAATGGGTTTTTAAGACCAAAAGATGCTCCGAAGGCACCATTGAACGAAGGAAAGCACGCTTAGTGGCCAAAGGATTTCATCAGCTTGAAGGATTTGACTACTTTGAAACCTTTAGCCCTGTTGCCAAACCAACCACAATTCGCCTACTGCTCTCCATTTCTTCCACCCACTATTGGCATGTCTGTCAATTAGATATCCAAAACGCCTTCCTTCACGGGGACTTGAACGAAGATGTCTTTGTCCAACAACCACCAGGTTTTATTCACTCTCAATTTTCCAACCATGTTTGCAAATTGCATAAGTCCCTGTATGGCCTAAAACAAGCTCCTAGAGCTTGGTTTGGCAAACTAAGTGACACTCTTATCTCCCTTGGCTTCAAATCATCACTTGCTGACACTTCCTTGTTCTCCTATTGCCATGAAAACCAATTTGTATTTATCCTAGTCTATGTGGATGACTTGCCGGTGGTTGCCTCTTCTGAAGCTCTTGCAGGACAATTTATTACCTCCTTGGCCAAGAAATTCTCAGTCAAAGATCTTGGCCCCTTGCACTACTTTCTGGGAATTCAAGTTACTCGAGATCAATTTGGATTTAATCTTTCTCAGTCCCAATACGTCAAGGATTTAGTCACCAAATCTCAAATGCAGAACTCTAAACCAGTGACTACACCGATGGTTGTTGTTAATGTCTCCTCTACATCAACTACTGATGCGTTCAATGATCCTTCACTGTATCGCAGTATTGTTGGAAGTCTGCAGTATCTGGCATTCACCAGACCAGACATTTCCTTTGCGGTCAACAAGGTTTGTCAAACTATGCACTCCCCTTCCCAAAGTCACTGGCAAGCAGTGAAACGTATACTACGTTACCTTAATTCAACATCAGATTTGCAATTTCATATCTCATCCACATCAAGTCTATTGTTATCTGCATTTTCTGACTCTGATTGGGCGGGAGATAATCAAGATCGAAGATCCACTGGCGCTTACTGTAGTTATCTTGGTGCCAACCTCATATCTTGGCAATCCAAGAAACAAGAAACAGTCGCTCGATCCTCAATTGAAGCCGAGTACAGAGCCTTAGCACTTGCAACATGTGAGACTATGGATTCAGACACTTCTGCAGGAACTTGGGGTACGTCTCCAACATCCCCCTGTCCTCTGGTGTGATAATCTCGGTGCCACCTATCTTACTATGAATCCCGTTCTTCATCACCGGATCAAACATATCTCACTCGACTACCACTTCGTTCGTGAGAGAGTGCAAAACAAATCCCTAAGAGTGGCATTTCTTTCCACTAAAGATCAAATTGCAGATGTACTGAATAAGTCATTGCCGACTGCCACCTATCTTGCTATGAATCCATAGCAACCCATTACTGAGAATCTGTTATAAGGAATATTACACAGGTCACCTTATGATTCACTGTAATGTCCTATATAATGTAACCCCTCTATCTGTCAATGAATAACAAGAATCATTCACATACAAAATATCGCTATCTACAAAGGATAATAACTACGATAAGAAATATGTCTAATTCTATTCTAAATAAGAGTTTTAAAGTACAACGAGATGTATTTGTATACAATTAATGAAATAACATTTTGTCTAATGCATATGTTTTTAAGTTGGCTTGTATGTGAAAAAAGAATTCGCCAAAGATAGTGGAATTGTCAAATACGATGGGTCGTTCAGTTCGAAGATGAAATTTTCGATGATTTATTTATCAGAAGAAAGTCGAAGAAAATGGACCAATAATGAATTTTTGTGGGGTTTGAAACTTGTACCGAGAGGAAATAAAGTGAAAAATGAAATGACTAAACATTGTTAGTTAGTATTTTTTCCCCCGAATTGCAATAGTGAATGCTTATTTGTTTCTCCTATTGAGCCATATCATACAAAGGCGCAAACAATGAATTGAGACGAAGGATTCTTGAGATTTTAGAACATTATAAACTGAATTTTAGGTAATAAGTTTTACAGACGTCTAAAAAAAATCGCATGTAATGACACGAACCTAGACATTACTTTTAAGAGGGGTAATCATTTTTTTCTGATTTTTTCTGTATGAATTGTTCGTTATTAAATTGATTATCACAATTAAAAGCAGTATATATTTAATCTTAGAATGTTTCTATAAACATTATAATCACTATTTTCATAAAATAGTGATTATAAATTTTTATACTGCTTTTGTAATAAAAGACAATTAGTTATATATAAAATGACATGAATTTTCATACAATATTATTATATTAATATGTATAAATAAAACAATTTTTTGAAACAAAATTAGGACAAAATTTATCAAATATAAATTCCTTTTGAATTAGTTATATTTTCACGCAACGCGCACCCCTATGTTGCCCTATTGTTAAGACTAACCGCATTCCACTCCGTCTATAATGCTATTTATGCACATTATTTCTATACGTATTTGCGTATAGACTCCGTCTATATAGCTTTTTGTTGCATTTCATTCCGTCTATAATTTTATTTTAACCTTACTTTCTCTTTTTTACATAAACTATTTGAGAAAAAATAAATTACAAAAAGGTATTATTGGTGTATTTAAGGAGGAGTATGACCCATTTTAATTTGCACTCTTGGAGGATGACGTTTATATTTGAACGGAGTGAATTTTATTTAACTATTTAAATGGAGAAAATACATGGGATGTAAGAATTTGTTTAGATAGGAGGATAAAATTTAACCATTTTCACTAATGTAACGACCGAATTTTTCGTTACGCTTGGATAGAGTTAGATGAGGGTAGAAGCCGGGCGCAAGGGCTCACGCCCTTGCGGCTGTGGCGACGTAGTCGAGTAAGCCGCAGGTGCGGCTAGGATTCCCGTTGGGGCGGTGGCACGCATGGGCGGGGTAGCAGCGTTTTGGGCAACCGTTCACATTTCGATCCTTTTTAACTCCCCTCTTAAATTCCATGAGGAGTTATGGGCTGGAGACCTTTAGTATTCTTCCTCTTTTATGCAGCCAACTCTTCTCCTCCTCTCATTTTCTACTCACGTTACTTTCTTCCTCCTACCCACTTACTCCTCTTGCACTTCCTCTTACATCCTTCTCCTCCATTCTTCCCTTGGAGTGCTCCAGCTTGGATCCACCTTTCGTGAGGCCGGGACTGCAGTGACGGGACGTGGGTAAGGTTCCTTCTATACTTCTTCTTTCTTTCTTCTCCTTCTTCCTTCTTCCTTCTTCCTTTCCCTTCCATGGCTTGAATGGAAGACACTCTTGAATTCTTGCTCAACGATTTATCATTGTTTTGTTGGTTCGATGACGAAGCTAGACCTTGGAGGGAGGCTAAGACCTAGTGAGAGAAGTAGAAGACGTTCATAGCACCAAAGGAGACCCTAAAGGACCGGCCGTACAATCGAAGAACTCAGCCGACGGACTTTCTACACAGACAGGCGTAGGGGCGGATTCACCTAGGCGCATGGGGCGGACCCAGGCAGGCGCAAGGGCGGACCCAGATAGGCGCAAGGGCGGACCCAGATAGGCGCAAGGGCGGCCAGATAGGCGCAGGGGCGGCTCAGACAGGCGCAGGGGCGGTTTTGCTCCAGTGAGTCCCGAATCTCGTTCTTGCTTTTCCTTCTTTCTTTCCTTAGACTCGTTATACCCTAGAAGCATGTTAGGCTGGCCTAGGGTAGTTGAATTGGAATGCTTTAGAGTGGTTGAACCTTAGAAGTCTAGTGTGAGTTATGTGAATCTTGTGGTGGTATATTGTTGAGGGTTTGTTCGAGCGTTGTGGAAGTAACCTTTGTGTATATTGTTATGTTGAGAGTTGGATAGGTCATAGACTGAGAGTGTAGTCTTCTTAGACTAGGTGTGTAACGACCCGAGTTTTAAGTAACCCAAGACGTCACTAGGCTAAGGACCACACAATGGGTCCCATCAGTTAGCTTGACAACAACTTCACAAATAGGACCTTGCAACAAGAAGCACGAAGAAATAATGAAAACATTCAACCTGTCATTTAGAAAACGTTTACATAACAACCATGCATGAAGTTAGTATGTATATCCCAAAACAACACTTTAAAACATGACACCTGAACAGGTGTCTTAAAACTTCAGCCTGAAATCAACATGTGTACACAGTTGCACACAATCAACAAAAGACTCGCTTGCAAGCGATTAGTTTCAAAAGTAGTTCAACCAACCCTTGGGTTAACACTGCCTCGGCTGCCCACTTCCTGCAGCTGACATCCTTGAAGCGTTCCTATGTTCGGCATTTCCTAAAAAGGATCGGTTTAAAACCGTTAGCTACCGATCATAATCTATCCACGAGAGATTATATCAACACATCACAACACAACAATATATTCAAATACCATATACCGTGCTCATGAGATGATATCATGCTTTTATGAATGATGCACGTGAATGCAGTATGAAATTTACAATTTTCGATCCCGGACCCATTAATCCGGAACCATTTCTTATACGGTTCTGGCTTTGGTGTGAGCTCACCATTGCACAGATTAGGTTAATTCAGACATTTGCTCTTAGGTCGTAGCCAGACTAATCAAGTCTACGGGCCAGGCTTTCTCGTGGTGGGTTATGGTCTTAACCCCTAACCACATGCAACATTTTGCCATTCATGTTAATGCAACCATTTACCATTTTCATTAGGTGTGCGACCCGAGCCTGAAGTCCATCAGACTCGGTGTCATTCTTATACAAACGCAAGTGATCCGGGCTTGGCCGAGCTCCGGTATTCACTGCAATAGCTAGCGACCTGGCTAATGGTTAGCTCAGAGTCTTAACAATTTACATACTATTGACCTTTACAGGTCATCATCATATCGCATGCCTCAAAAGGCTTATCATCTCATACATTATCATGCTTTTAACAAGCTTATCATCTCATACATTATCATGCTTTTAACAAGCTTATCATGTCATTCAATAGCACGCCTCAATAGGCTAACACATGTTCATTTAACCATTTCTCATAATCATGACATGATAATAATCACAACAACATTAAGCATGCTTTACACATCATAACGTCATTTCCATCATAAACACATCAAGCATGCTTCACACATAACACATCTCAATGCATATCAACAATCACATTTCAGCACAACAAGGCATTTCAAAACAACAACACATATCAACACAATGAGATATAAATCTCTCAGGCACGGTTTCTGCAGATCGAAGCTAAGTAAGTCCGAAGACTTACCTGGATACGCTCACTGAGCAACTAAGCTATAGTTAGTCTACCGTCTTCAACACCACCTGTCGAGAAAATCATATTCCTCGTATTAAACTTCTTGCTCCAAACATCAATTAAATTCATTCCTTTGAATTTAATTAGCTTATAGCGTTTTCCACCTTCCTAATTTAATTAATTAATATTTAATTAATTAATTAAATTTCACCAGAATAACGTTTTGCCCGCAGGCAGTTTCTGAATCCAACTGTCATCAGATCTCATCAAACAAATATCCCATAATAACCATAATAAAGTAACGAGCATAATGGAATTTCCAATTGTCCATTTTGACAAGCCTAAGGTCAATTTAGGCCAAATCGCAATACTGAAAACGAATAAATTCATAACTTATTCGTTACTAACCCGATTGACGATCCGAAAGAAGATTCGGAATCACAACGACGCAGGCTACGCTCGGACACCATCAGATTCACCGGAACCTGAACGACGGAACTGACCATAGAAGGGGGATGCTCGACCTGGCCATAACTTCAACGGAAACGCAGAAACTCGGTACCAAAATGAAGAGGACGAAGAGAGGAATCCGAAAACTCTAACGGAATTGAAATCGGATTACAAACGAAGAGTAGATCTGAATTTGAAGGCCGAGAGAAATCAGAGCTTTTACGAGAAAACCGGAAAGGAAATGAATTAATAAATGAATTTTCGCTATTTATAGCGAAGACGATAATTATCCTTTAGCAAAGTCGATAATTATCCTTTTATCGATCCGAAGGCGGTTTGAGCCCCTTCTCCAAACTTCTCGAAATTGGAATAATAAATCTGACATATTGTGTGGTTATTTATTCCGCAACTTTCTCGGAAAACGCGTATTCCTAAGCCATCTTTCTTAGCCGCTAAGAAACGAAATAGCGACTCTTTTGGCCATTTTGCCTTTCCATGTTATTTCATATCTAGAACATACCCAATGTCCTGATCATTTCTCTCAACTGCAATTTTATTAATTGAAGCTCCCAAATGCTCCAAATAATACCAGAGGGTAAAAATTACTCCCCGGAGGAAAAAGTAAAATTTCCCCCATACGTCCAAATTTACGCCAAAATCATAATGGTAGAATTCATACTCGTCATCTACACACTATTCGCAATTTATGGGTCAATTGATATCGATGATTAACTTAATCACCTTAATCATCATTTATTAGGATTCGAAAATCCTACCTTTTACAAGGTGGTTGAGGAGTTGAGCCTAGAAGTCTAACGACTTCTAGTGGACTAGAGTGTGGTTTGATTGTGTGCCTTGTCTTGAACAGGCGTTGTACGTTTTCCCGAGGGAACTTTTGAGTGAGGTGTTCTTGTGCGCTTCGGAGACTGGTAAGTCTACGGACTTACTTAACTGGCTTCTTGTATGAGTGTATTGTGTATGAGTGGTGTTTGCTAGCTAGGATAATAACAAAACCGGATTAGGCCGACTTTATTATATTACGTAATGGACTCAAGTGTATGATAACGGGTCGTGACATCATCTTCCTAACTCTTGCGAGAGTCTAAGAGGTTCCTTGTACCAGTCCAGGCAGGTAGACGGTCAGATGCATTAGCACCATTCCTTGTTGGTAAACGGGACCAGGGGCGAGGTTTGGGAATCCCTCGTGTCACAAGATAAGTATCATTAGTAATGACATATCACCTAATTAAAGATAACAAAAGGATTGAGTGTTGCATGCTGACTGTGTATGTTGTTTGTTTGTGCTCTTACCTTTATACTTATGCATAGATTGTCAGCTAACGGTATTATACCGCTTGTAGATGCCTTGCAGGTTAGAGAGGCGATCGAGTGATCCGGCGGTAGTGGGCAGCCGGGGTTCCGTGCATTATAGGACGGGGTTGTTATCTTTATATTTCATGAATGTTGAGACTTATGTTGTTCTTTGGTTTTGAGACTTGGCTGGATTATTTTCAGATTTGTACCTTTTTCTTCCGCTCATGTTATAAAACTATGTGTTTTGCCTTTTTATTTGTGCCGTGTTGTACGGTCCGATAAAGTTGTTGCCAAGCTAAGGGCCGGGACCCATTGTGAGGTCCCAGCTCGTAGCATTCCGAGTACTCTAGGAATCGGGTCCTTACAACTAAGGATGTAGATAGTCTAATTGGGCTATTGAAACAATGAGTAATTTTATCCATTACCGTGATAATTTTTTTTTTATTACTCAGCTCAATGGGCAGTGCCCCCCTCTACCTGGCTCACATGCATGATCAATAAGAATAGGAGAAATTAATTACTTTTGATGCGCTACTTTGAAGTAACGATTTAAGAAGCTCAAATGTGACATCTTTGGTTGGTCCAGTCATATCTATATTTATATCACCTTAGTCTTGAATGCTAGTTTAAGAATTGAATGCGATATAAGAGATCAAATGAGAGAAGATTTGTGGTACTTGACAACAATTTTACAAGGCTTTGGATGTTGTCTAATTGTCATTTGACTTGAAGGTAAATTTGTTTGTGGTCAGGATTGTCAATATTTCTACTGAGGTAAGAGAAAAGTACATATTTGTCTTTTAAAATTGTTATCTCCCGGTAAGTCTGTAACATAATATCCGTTACTTTACGAGGAAGATTTACCATTAACAATTTTCTTCATACGCTTAATAAGTCATTTTTCACCAAGTACCCAGTCAATTAATTTTATTTCATCTCTTTCAACTTCATCCTCATTTTTCATCTTCATAATCAACTTCGAACTCATCCTCAGTTTCATCTACGATAATTACCGAACGTAATTAGAATGAAGAGTGATGGTTGAGGTCAAATGAGATGTTTTGGAGATTCAAGCCGTTAAAAGATCCATCGGAGATCTTTGAGATTTTTTTTTTCCTAATGCCCTTTTGGGAAAGAGTTATACCTCTTCAATTAAGGTACATTATAAGATATAGTGCAGTTCAAAACACGCTCACCCGTTTATTATGTTTTTGTCTCATTGAAAAAAGATCAATTGCACGTGTTTAGCGCGTGCAAGATCACTAATAGATATAAAAGTGTTGTTTTAAGGGGTGTTCGGTAGAGCTTTTTGTGTAGCTTTCATAATTTTGAAAGCTATATAGTGTTTGATGATGTTAGATTATTTGAGATTTTAGAGTTTCCGTAGATTATTGGGGAGATTTCTAAGGATTTTTTTGGAACTGTTTTAGTTAGCTTTCCATAATTTTGGTCCAATTTCTCCTTAAATCTATATATATATATATATATATATATATATATATATATATATATATATTATTTTTAACACTTGCCTTTTTTGGTAAATTCACTATAAATCTACCCAAAAATCTCCACATACCAATAACTTTGAAAGAATTTGGCCTACTAGGCTCTTTTTGGTTTTTTAAAGAAACTATACCCCATATTTTTTTACCACTTTTATTTAATGGTAGGTAAAACTAATTAACCCTTCTATTTAAAAAAATGTTTGTTATTTGTTATTTGTGATTTAAGTGTAAGTTTTAATTTTTAAAAACTGAATTTGTTTTTTTTATTTTCTTTTATTAATTTTTTTTCTTTTCTTTATATTTTTATTTCCTGGAATGAAGAATTTTTCACATACCGGAATTTTCACATACCGAAATTTCACATACCAGAATTTTCACATACCGGAAGTTCCAATACCGGAATTTCACATACCGAAATTTCACATATTGGAACTTCACATACCGGAAGTTCACATACCGAAAGTTATCATACCGGAAGTTATCATATCATACCGGACGTTATCATATCATACCGGAAGTTATCATATCATATCGGAAGTTATCATACCGGAAATTTTTTTTATTTTCTTTTATTTATTTTTTGTCTTGTTTATTTTATTTATTTATTTATTTATTTTTTTGGAATGCATACCGGAAGTTATCATACCGGAAGTTATACCAAACAAAATGATTTATGTCATAGTTCAGAATTAAGAATTACATACCGGAGAATTACATACCGGAAGTTATAAAAATGGTATGAGCAAAAACGCAACATTCAGGTATCAACCTTGAAGCAACAAAAATGTCTCTAAAAATGGTATAACCTTCTTCTTTGCCCAGAGACGATCAAGACCATTATTAGCATCACCCTGAGACGATCAAGACCACTATTAGCATCACCCTGAGCGTGCAAATGTTGTAAATTCACCAGTGTATACATCATTGGCATCCGGTATGAACTTCCGGTATGAACTTCCGGTATTAAAAATTTTGTTATGAGCATCCGATATGAACTTCTGGTATGAACGGTATGAACGGTATGAACTTCCGGTATAAAAAATTTCGGTATGAACTTTCCGGTATGAAAAAGTATGTTATGAACTTCCGGTATAAAAAATTTCAGTATGAACTTCCGGTATGAAAAACTTCCGGTATAAAAAATTTCGGTATGAACTTCCGTTATGAAAAATTTTGTTATGAACTTCCGGTATAAAAAATTTCGGTATGAACTTCCGGTATGAAAAACTTCGTTATGAACTTTCGATATGAACTTCCGGTATAAAAAGTTTCGGTATGAACTTCCGGTATGAAAAATTTTATTATGAACTTCCGGTATAAAAAAATTTTGTATGAACTTCCGGTATGAAAAACTTCGTTATGAACTTCCGGTATAAACTTTCGGTATGAACTTCCGGTATTAAAAATTTCGGTATGAACTTCCGGTAAGAAAAATTTTGTTATGAACTTCCGGTATGAACATCCGGTATAAAAAATTTCAGTATGAACTTCAGGTATGTAAAATGTCCGGTATGTAAATGCCCCGTATGTTAATGTCCAGTATGAAAACCGGAAATAAAATAAAATAAAATAAAAACAAATTCAGTAATTACATAACAAACATCAAATATTCTTTCTTTTTTAATAGAAGGGTTAATTAGTTTTACCTTACCATTAAATGAAAGTGGTAAAAAAAATTATGAGGTATATTTACTAAATAGAAAACTAGAAAAGGCATGATTAATATACAATAAAATAAAAAAGCCTACTTACCTAATTAGCCCAATAACTTTTTAGCTTTTTCGTTAAATTTTCATATTTTACAAAACTACTTGATATTCAACCCAAAAGGATTAAACTACCCAAAAAGCTCGCTTCATTGAGCATGCCCTTAGTTTTAAAATTTTATACTTCTTCGATTGAAAATAACTAGTACTTTAGAACCATAATTGATAGTCTCACCCTCCCGTATTACCGGCTAGACTAATTGAATCTCTTAATTTTTTTAGTTATTATTATATCTTAATTATAATATCCAAAACCCATATACCCAAATTTTTATACTTAATTCCAATACCTGAAACGTAATACCCGAGCTATTATACCTTAAATTCAGTACCCAAAACTCAATACCCAAACCATATATACTCTAAATCTAATACCGAAAACATATGCTTGAAATAGAATACCCAAATTCAATAAATAAATTTCAATCCCCAATATATAAAGGCATATTTTATTATTTAAAATAAAACAAGAAGATCCATTTTGTCACTCAATAGTCATTAAGGGCGTGCACTCGAAACACTCCTTGTTTCCTGGTGACACGTTGTCATGGATTTATTAGTAGTGGCCGGATTATGAAATTATGTCATGTGTTTAGGGAAGCCAATAGAGTTGGTGACACACTCGCCAGTTCTAATTTTTCACACGAAATAAAATTTTCATTTTATCACTCAATAGTCATTAAGGGCGTGCACTCGAGACACCCCTTGTTTCCTGCTCCTCTCTTGTAGGTCTTTTTAGCAGATGTTTTACATAAGTGTGTCTGTCCCTAAAGCCTCGGATGTAATTTCTTTCAGCATGTTAATGGGAGTAATCCATTACTCCTCTCTTTACAAAAAAGAAGAAGAAAACCTTCATTCCAAGAATATTTTCATGGTCAAGCTGACTAATTGTATGGTATATATGATACAAATAACATGCATTCCAACAAATAGAAAATAAGATATACATGTGAGTTATTATTGATATTAGTGGATACAAATTAATGCGAAATTTCGAAAATAAGCAAGATATTCCCAAGTGAAGAACACTGATTGTGACCGAGATCTTCTCAGAGTCAGATGGCACACTTTGTGTGCTCTTATTACAAAGTCCATCGTATCTATGTTACACATTGTTAATATACCAGATTACTACATAAATATTACTTGATTTTCTCTATTACAACGAAGCGGGGATAGCTCAGTTGGGAGAGCGTCAGACTGAAGATCTGAAGGTCGCGTGTTCGATCCACGCTCACCGCAATTTTTTTTATGGCTAGCTTTACTGATATGACTTTGAATGACTTTGACGCTCCATGTGTAGTGGTACTTGATAAGCCTTACCCTACATCTTTTATCTTGTCTCCGAAATGCAGCTGGACTGATGCTGCCAAATTCCTAACAAGTCTACGGAGACTTGGATCTCTTTTCAAAAAAGCTAATCAACTTTATATATTCTTCAATAGTTTCAGCTTTGTCTGCTGCAACGATTGGGGTACATGTCTACATGATGACTTCAGTGTATACTTTTGCCTCTCGACTCTCTCCTACGAGGTACGTTCACAACAACCAAGCATCCCCTAAACATAATTTTCAGTACTCTTATCCTTGTATCTACATACATGGAGTGTGTGCTCGTGACAATGATATTGCCTACTTCATGAAAAAATGCATCATTCACATCGATTTGTCTTAAGACCGTCCTCTAGTAACAGCCATGTGCAAGATGAGTGATATTGTAGTTGGTTAGATGACCGGAATGAAGCTCTCTTGATAATCAAATCCCGAGTCTTGGGTTGAAGCCTTTGGCTACAAGGTGGCTTTGTACCTTTTAACCGAGCCATCAGGGTTGAAGTTTGTTCAAAAGATCCACTTGCATCCAATAACATTGTTGGCTAAATCTGCAAAGACAAGATTCCAAGTGCCATTAGTTATCAAAGTATTGTAGTGAGTTAGCATTGCAGCTTTCAAATCGGGGTCGAGGAAAGCTTGTTTCGCTGTGCGAGGCTTAGACGAGGGAGGGGTGTTAAGAGATAAGGAGAGGTTGAGTTTAGTAATGGGTTTGTGTATGTGATTGTGTCAGCGGGTACAATTGTCATTAGAGGCTGAATATTATGCGGTTTAGTGTCATTGTTGGTGGTCGAAATTAGGGCTGCATACATTGGGACCGGACCGGAAATTACGGTCCGGTCCGGTCTGGTCCGGGACCGTAATGTTCCGATCCGGTCCGGATCAGAAATTTTATACTATTAATATTTTTTAACTAGAATAACATCCGGTCCGAGTTTGGACCGGACCGGATTAATCCATACAAAAAAATAAATTTAAAAAAAATAAAAAAAAAACTAAAAATTAAATGGTCAGGACCGTTACGGTCCGGTCCATGGACCGTTTCATAATAAACCCGAAACGGTCCGGTCCGGACCAGTCGGTAGAGGAGAAGGTGATGAGGAGAGTCAACCAGTTGGATGATAGGAAGATCGATATCACACCACAAAGGAGGTGTAGTATCAGAAGAACTAGGGTTGGAGGGCAAGAGTTTGATGTATGTAAACTCATTTTCAGAAAACACAAAATGTCTGGAACAGTAGACTCGGTCAATTTGAGGGTTGAGACAAAAGTATGCATGTTATGTAGGTGAGTAACCAACAAAGATTCTGGATTTAGGATCAAGTTTATGATTAGTGTAGGGCTTGAGCCGTGAAAAGCATAGACATGCAAAGCTACGTAGATTCGTGTAGTTTGAAGGTTTGTTAAACAACACTTCATAAGGAGATTTGTGAGAAATTGATGGTGTGGGTAGCCTATTTATCAAGTACGCGGTTGTTGTGGTAGCATAAGGCCATAATGTAAGAGGCGGGTTAGCATGAGTAAGAAGAGACAAGGTTGTTTCTACAACATGTCTATGACGGCGCTCAACAAAGTCATTATGTTTCAGAGTATGAGATGAAGAAGTTCGGTGAGATATTTCATGGCTTGCAAGCAGTGGTGGAGCCAGAAAGTTTTCGTTGGAGGAGCACAATATTTTTTTTATAAGATATGTCGCATATTAAGTATGAAATTAAACAATAAAATCTATAATTTAAATAAATAAAAAAAGTTTGCTAATTTTTGTACAATAAATCATAGATTTTAATTTAGTTTTTTTTTACTTAGATGAAATTTAAAATTATTTTATATATATTTAGTTTGTTCTATAAATATATTGTCAAATAAATTAGATAGTGGTTGATGAATTATTGTATTAAAAACTATATTAATTTTCTTGTATTAGTTAAGAGTTATTGGATTAATAAACATCACTTAATTTCTCCATCTTAATATATTATAATTTGCTTAAAATAAAATCCATAAAATAAAAGGAACTTTTTGTAAGTCTCGGAACTCGAACATGTAACTCCAAAAACCTCCTTCCCTTCATCTACCAAATGAGCTAATAGAACAATATGTATCACATTCCGTTTTAAGAAGAGTTTTTTCCTTCTTTTTTTTTCCTTGCTAAGGCAAAACGACACAATCCGAGGCACCATACCCTCCGTTACCCCTAGATCCGTCACTGCTTGCAAGGAATGTGACTAACCATATATATTCCCCACCATTGTCACTATATAAGGTTTTCATTTTAGTGTTAAAAAAGTTTTCAACCAAGTTTTTAAACCTTATAAACACTAAAGAAAGTATCGAATTTTTTAGATATAGGAAAATTATCGACAAAAATGATATAGGCTTTGTGATTATCTTTAGACATAACTGGGAAGTCCAAACATCACTAAATTTGACCTTAAGGGGTTGAGCAGAACACAAAGAAGATGTTGAAAAAGGTAACTTGTGACTCTTATTAGTGTTGCAAGCATGACAAACTTGAGTAGCAATGAAAAAGAAAGATAAATTAGATGCTAAGTGACGAAGAGTTTTGTTGGATGGGTGACCCAAATGATGGTGTCAAGATGTCGAGTTAATGGTAAAGTGAAACACAACTGGTGAACGGGTGATTGTTGCTGCTAGGTCATAGATCCCGTCTTTAACTAGACCCTCCGTGAGTGGTTGAAGATTGTCGAGATCCTTAATACAATAAGATGAAGGATTTAGTTCAAGTCAAACATGATTATCAATATAAAATTGAAATGCCGAAATAATATTTCTCGTGATGTGAGGAACATGTAACACATTAGAGAGTTTGAAGGAGTGAGAGTTAAAAGGTAAAGATTGTAGCATCAATATGACGAAAAGGTAAACTAGTACCATGACCAATGATAATCTCATATGTGCCATTGTAGATATAATGAACTACAGTATTGTTGAGATCCGAGGAGACATTATGAGAGGCTCTAGAATCCAATAGTCATTTATTAGATAATGTTTTCCCATGGTCAGATTGGCTTGAGGGAGTGTTGACTATTTGATGAGTAGCAATATGAGCCTGAGGTGGTGTTGGGTTAGTCTTAGTGGGGTGAGGGGGTAGTTGAACAGAAGGTTGTTGGCGTTGAAAGATGAAACATTGAGAGAGGGTGTAACCCTGAATGTTGCACCACTGACATTTGAAGAGGAAGGGTTTAAATGGTGGTTTGTTGGAAGGGTTAGAGATCGAGGTAGGTTGATGACGATAGTTGGTATTGACATTTCTATTGTAGGTGACATTGGTAGTAGCAGGGAAGGCCACATTGGTGGGCTTGTGTTTGAGCATGACTTCTTTGTTGATCAATATCTCCAAGAGCTCTTCATACGTAATGGGTAAATCTCGAGCATGAACAACATCAATGATGGACTGATAGTCCGAATCAAGACCTTCCAAGATCCGATCTGTAAGATACTCTTGATTTGGAGGTTTGCCTAGTAATGTGAATTGATCTGCAAGTCTTTTCACGGCTTGCATATTGTCACTTATGGACGATGTTCCTTTTGTGAGATTCTTGAGCCTATCTTTTACTTCGTTTGATATGCCCTCTGGTTGGATTGGCATATAAGCCAGCTAGATGATCCCACAAAGCTTTGGAGGAGTCGATCATGGCAAGAAGAGCGACTATGGATAGAGTAATTGTGTCTATGAGACTTCCAAACAATAATTTGTCTCGGCGAAGCCAAGATAGGTATTTTGGATCTAGAACTTCTATAGGAGGGGAGGTATTGTGGTTTACATTGGCATCTAGAGGTGGGTGTAAGCCATCAATAAACTTAGATAGGTCATACCCGACGATAGTTGGTATTTTGGATCTAGAACTTCTAACAAACCATGATTTTCATTCATGAACTGGAAACTCTCAAACTCGATGGCTTTCCATCTACCTTTCCAATAACATTCACCATCTGGGGGATACCCTCCCAATATCAGTTTTTTCCATTCATACTGCCGGGAGAATTCGAACTCGAATCTCCATGCTAACCACTTAAGGAGTCTAGCACCACATTCCACTAGATTAACTGAGTATTGGTAGCATTCACGTCTTTTTGGGTGTTAAATGTGAATAATGAGCTACTATGTACCTCATCAATTCCACTTCCAAACCATATCTCCTTCCCTTTATTACAACCATAACCTGCATGAACAATTGTTTCTTCCTCCTCCCCACATATATCCACTAAAAAATGATTTTGATGCGTTCTACTTAATAATTTATATTATATAAGTTGATTTTACTTAGATTTTTTTTTATATATACAATGTGATTTTGTTAAACACTGTTTTTTTTTTTTAGAAAAAAAAACTCTAAAAGGTGTTAAAGCACGATTTTGATTAGTTTTATTAAAACATGATGATAAATTTTTTAAAAAAAATTTACATTTTTTTAATTATATATTTAAAATTTTATCATTTAACCTACTCAGAATTTAATAATTATAATTTTGTTAAATATAATAAAAAATCTGTCAGTTCCTCAAATAAAAATAGTACCTCCTTTAATCTTTGTATACTAAATTGTTGATTTCATTAATAAAAACAAATATCTTATAAATAATCAAAGTATATATAAGATCAATATACCGCGTTCCACACATATATTATAAACTTAAAAAAAATACAAATATTTAAGAATAAAGTTATACTTTAATTTTAATTTATAGATTTGTGAATTTCCAGGTAGCTACACAAAAGATTCCAATAAACAGCATTGACTTTGAATATTTGTCCGTAGTTCTTTCATAGAATAGATGAAATATTCGAAAAACTGAATTTAGAATTGAGGTGTAGTTCTTAATTAGCCAACAAGATTAGAGTATCAATATTTATTTGGTCTGTATATTGAACGGTCAAACTGAATGTATCTAAGTCAAATACAAGTCGAGTCATAAAAACAATCACCAGAGGGTTAGGTTGGTACGAAAACCGTGAAAAGTAGCCCAAAGTTTCCACGAACATAATTTGCCACTAATTTTTTATTTTTTTTATTATTTTTTTTTTTGAAAAAGGAAAGCGGTTCGAAACCAATAGACGGCGCGCCGTCTAGTGGGTCGAAAGGCCGAAAAAATCGGCAAACGGACAAACCGTCATGGCACAAATAAATGAGAAAAGAAATACACGAAATTACATCAAAATAAAACCGAAAGCAAAAGGGTCTTCAAGGGGAAAGCAGGATGATCCAGCCGGCAGGAGGCAACGAGTAAAGAAGTTCATCTTGAAGGAAGTACACAGGGGAAGCTTGGGAACAACTGTGGACACCTCAGATTTGGACTACAACAAAGCCGTCAGGATTCGATCACAAATTCACGCCTCATTCTCGATAAACGCACGAAACCGCCAGCAAATGACTGAATCAATCCTCAGAAGACGAGATTGCAGAACACGGGTATCTTGATGAAAAAAGTGTAGAACTTGATGGGTAAAAGAAAAGTGTTTTGTATGGAGAAGATTGTCATAGGATTTGATTTATGTAATCGGGAGTGATTGAAAATGATTGTTTTGTACTTTGTATGCGTTAGGAAATTGTTTTTGTGAAATGTCTAAGTTGAACCCTTAACAATTAATTTTTTTTTTTCAATTTGTTTTTTTTGGTTCTTTGCCACCATTTGCCGCCAATATCTTTGGTGAAATGTGATTAGACGGTTTTATTTATTCAGGAAGCTTCTTTGAATAGCTTTATTACTTTGGTTACGACTGAGTTTGAAAGACATTGGATCTCCTCGAGTTTGCATTTAACATCTTTAAGTTGCTTAAAGACATTGACAAATTTGACTTTGGTTCATTTTTTAGCTTTTGTTTTGAGTAGTTGTGAATTTTTTTTTTCATTTTTGTGAGATACATGTCGTTACCACAAAATTCGATCTCTAGGTTTGTCTAACGATCCGATGAGGGATGAATCCTTCACTTTCATTGCATTGAAAAGTGATTTGTATAGTTGTTTGACTTTGCAACCTTCTGGATGTTAATTTTTGATGTATCGGGACCGACAGGTATTTTAATACCTTGTCGATTTTCGATTGAGTAGCTTGGAGTTTTCCCTTATAGGTTGTAAGCAGTAGTTCCATTGATTACCAAAGACCGAGTCTTGGGCTGGAAACAAGGCGTTTGTGTGAAGGCAAGATGAAATGCCAGACTCAGATGTGGATCGAGATATGGAAAAACCAGCCAAAACTAATCCACTACAGAAACAAAGAGTGAGATCACTTTTAGAATTTGTTAAAGGAAAAATTGATTGCAGGATGGAAACCGAAAGAGCGTCATTGCGAGATTCACCATTGTTATGTGAGCGAAGCTCAAACAATCCAAAGCAGAAGAAACCCAAAGGGCTTATCAAAACCAAATGAAAGGGTTTGTTGGGGTTGGTGCACCAAGAGACGCCGGAGCTAATGAAGGATCTTTCGAAGGTGGGGAGAACGCCTGAAAATCCCCCAATACAAGAGGCGAGCAAGCAGTTTTGTTGTTACGGTACAAATTTGCAGCAGCCATTAAAGGATACTGGAAGGTGAGAAACTTCAACCTCATTAGTTCAAGAAGAAGAGTTGGCTGTTGAGCCTTTCTTTTTTTCAAGAAGGAATATGAAGCCATGGTGGTGGCGGCTGGTGAGACCTCTATTAAGGAATTTAGGGTTTTATGACTGGTGTACAGTAGAGAGCTTTTTTGTTCGCTCTACTTCTTTTTTGAAACCATTGCCAAAGTTTCTTTCTACATCACATTTGACGTACTTCCGATGGTGGTTATTGTTTAAACGAGGGTGGTACCACATCAAAGATGGAGAAAGAGGGAAGAGGGGTTTCCTCAAGCAGAGCGATTTGGCCTAGCAACAACGTTTAATTGACAAGAAGTAGCGTTTCTCGTGAAAGAGTGGTTGATCGGCTTCCACAGAAGCGACAAACTGAACTCGTCGATTTTAGCATAGATTTGGTCTATCTACATCTCCAAACGTTACTCGCAACAACCAAAGCAATCAGCGGCGACGAGGCGGCATCACCAGTGGTGTCAGAGACGAGGAGAGCTCCGGTTGGTGAAGTGGGAGGACCGGTGGTGCAGAATGCTGGGATCTCGGTCAAATTTGGGTTCGAGATGAGGAGCATCGATCGAGGGAGATGCAAAGGTGAGCTTGGCTTCTTGGGCTCCAATTGGTGAAGACGGATGTCCCTGCTTGTTCATCGGCTCCGGTCGGTGAGAGGGGTGGTGCAAGAATGCTTCCCGGAAACCTGTCGGCGTTATCGCTTGGTGGAGAGAGCGTTCAGCTCCGGCGGTAGTATGGTCCGGGTCAAAGAGATTATTGTGGCTGAAGGAGAGCAAGCTTCGGCGGCTAGGGTTTTGTTACCTTTCAGGGCGGGTCTGGTTTTGAAAGAACAAAGGAAGACACGGTTATCCAAGAGAGGTGGTCAGCAGGTTGTTCCGGCAAGATCAAGAAATCCGTTAGGCCAAAGCCGGCGAAGCGTGGGTGGCCGGTTGGCCGAAGCGTGGTGGTCGGTTAATCGAAGTGTGGTGGCCGGTAAACCGAAGTGTGGTGGCAGACAAGCCGTGAGTGGTGACGGAGGTCACAAACCCTTGTTACTTCTTGTTGTGGTGTTCTATGGAGATGGAGGCTAGGGTTTTTTTTGGAAGGGGGTTTTCCAAACCAGCTCTCAAAAGAGAGCGTTTTATTTGCCACTAATGTTATAAGTGTTCAAATATAACGTATATTTGTTTAACTATAAATTATTTAAATATATTTAAAATTGTTTAAATATATCTATTGTTCATATTTGAAATTATTCGAGTGTTATTTATATGTCTAATTTTCAAACGTAACATTTATTTGTTCAAATACAAAATTGTTCAAATTTATTCGAAATTGTGATCAATTATTCGATTGTTAATTTTTATTTTTAATTATTTACTTTTTTCAATTATTATTAATTGATCTAATCATTGTGAATCATTTATTTTTTTTACCTTTGATCCAATCCCTATATAACATTTCATACGCTACAAATGCAATTAAAACCAATAGATCATCGGTAGACACCTGATTACTTGAAACAAATTAATTAAGTGCATACAATCCATTCAAAAATAATAAAATTTTGTGCGTACAATCTAATCCTTTTGAAACCCTAATTGACATAATATACATCTGTAAATAATAATTGCATCATTGACGGAGTTTAGTTAAAACTTACAACCCTACAGCATATCAGTCGTTATTCAGATTTAAAATTTGTAGCCTTTGAAAAAAAGTCCTGAATCAAATTGTACGACGCTTGAAATTTGATCAGATGATTGTCCACTCGTCGGAATTCAAGTAAGGTTCCCATTTCCACAAGGGTTCGTCGTCGTCCATGTTGAAAATTCCCAGGTCATTGTTACCTTCAAGGAGAGCTCTTTGACTTGTACGTTCGTCGAGTTGATGATGAACTTCATTGTTGAAAGCATTTCGATCATCTGATGAGGCAGAGTTTTTTCTTGAGCTACCACTTCTATCTCCATTCATCGTCGACAATGGATGGTTTTGTTGATGATTCAAAGGCGATGATGTTTTTATTGCTGGATTCCGTCTTACAGATCCAGCTGATGATGATGAAGATGATGGTCGCCTATCGTATGATCGAATAATACACTTTGATCGTATGTAAACTCGACATAGGCTGAAATCTAGCCTCAGCTGCAAAAAAATTGAGTAAAATAATTAGGCATATTTGCATCCATGTTGTAATCAATGGAAGTTAATTTGAATGTTAGGATAATATTTTAGGTTCCACATTTCAATGTCACAATGTGCGACGTACCACTTTCCAATAGTTACGAACTGATCCATTTGTTTGGTTCCTAATATTTGGAATCATAAACCGGTTTGGAATTGACTAATAAACACTACCAATATATGATATTTAACAAACAATCAAAACCACCAATTGATTGGCTGGAAATGGATTATATATCGATCTTATCCTTCTAGAAGGGTGGGTGGATAAAATCGAACTTAATTAACACGTCCAATGATCCACACATACAAGCATATATGGTTCCATCCTAAAATTAATTGACAATAAAAGTATGACAAATATGTTAGATAGTTTATTGTAAGGATTACATACCACGGGGTGAGCGTGGCCGTGATCAATGACTCTATACTCGTTCATCTTCCAATCGGTTTTGGAGCCTGGGGCTCGGCCTTTGTAGAACACCATGGTCCTCTTTTCTCCTATGATCCGACTATCCGATGAGTAAACATAACCGGGTGATCCTGTGGCTTTCCAGTAGCCAGTTTCCGTGAGCCGGTTAGGTCTACCTCCTCGCGCTTCCTTCTCCTGCCTCGGTACGAAGAAAAACCATTCTTGTAGCTGAGGATCTTGCCGACATTGAGCTCCCGATAGCTCTGAAATTAAACAATTACAAATCCAAATTACCCAAATAAAGTTAATCTTAATGTTTTTATTTAACATGAATGAAGAAGAAAAGATACACTTTGACAGTATATATGTATATAATGAGAGATCGAGATACGTACGAGGAAGATCCCATGGATTGTAGTCATAGATATGAAGAACTGGGATGACATATTGAAGCTGGTTTTTCCTCTTCCCTAGAAGCTGCTGACGGAGATAGAATCCGACTAGCTCTTCCTCCGTCGGGTAGAATCGAAACCCGGTTGGCATCATCGAGTGATCCTCCATCTTCGCTCCTCGATCTTGATCTCAATCGAGCGATGAAGTCCAAAGTGTTGTGAAGATTTGCGTTTGAAATATAATTGTACGTTGGAGAATGGAGATCTCTTTGTTTGTTGTTAAGGTCTTTGAGATCACATGGTGATGTTTTATAGAGTAGAACAAGTGTTACAGAGCGTGACTTATTAATGGAGTCTTCCAAAAAGGTCCAAAAAGATTAGAGAAAGAATATGTTCTTTTGAAAAACCCTATTTCTATAATTTAACTAATTGGACTAAATTGCTGTGTTGTTTACGTGTGTTAAGTTTACCAACTTTTGTCAAGTCAAGTCGCGTCAATGATACTGACATAAAACCCAAGGTGGGGTCGTCACGTTCATTTGGTTAGGCTGTCAAGCTTTGTTCATCTTTATTTATAGTTTAGTCTCTAATTCTTCTTCTAAAGCTTGATAATAGATCTAATATGATTAGTCCAGGGAAAAACTAATCAAATAATTATCTCAAAAATTAAAAAAAATAAAATAGATTATAACAGCGCTCAGCGAAGTTTCTCTCCGGTAAATACGTGTGACTAAATTTGGATAATTAACACTCAACTTAAAATAAAGAATTTTAGATGAAATTTTTTGTAAAACGGATATCAACAAAAGTAAAATTTGACGAAAGAAATATTGATGTTACTAGAAATTGTGAATTGTACGTGCAACCATTAATTTGAGGAATTATGTCAAATCATTAATGAAATTGAAAGAACAATATTGGATAAAATAACATCAAATATGAGAATAAATAAAAATGTATGATATTCTTCAAAGATATTAAAATAAAATTGGACAAAAGGAATTCATATATGTCTTTGCTACTATTTGGTGGGGAATTTTCATATTTGGTTTTATGTGAACAAAATTATTTTCAATAATGACTCTATTAGATTTTCTAAGAACACAATTGTTTTCATTAAGAATCAAATACAAGAATGCAGAAAATTATCAAAGAATAAGATGCCGACGACTTTAGGCCACCACCAAGAAACAGCAACACCCCAAACGAAAAAAAATATAACATCAAATGGGATAGACCAAAGCTTGGATTCTACAAACTTTTTCTTGATTGCTTCAAATTTGATTTTGGGGCTACCTCCATCGGTTTTGTTATTCGGAACCACAATGGAAAATATATAACATCAAATGGGATAGACCAAAGCTTATGCTCTAAAATCACGCTTGCAAGAAGCTTTGATACACAACCTCACCTACACAACTTTCACATGTTCAACTTTCACATACCCAACTTTCACATACTAAACTTCAATCACATACCCAACTTCACTCACGTACCCAACTTCATATACCCAACCAACTTCACGTACCGAACTTCACATGCCCAACTTTTACATACCCAACTTATGTTACCCAATTTTGGTTACCCAACTCAATTACCTAACTTCGGTTACCAACTCGATTACCAATTTAAATACCCCATTCAATGACCCAATTTCATTGATCAAAGTCAAACGAATTTAGAATGACATGTATCGATGTCGTCTCGAGTTTTCTTTTGTGTCTAAAAGTGCTTTCAAGGTGTACAAAACCTAAACAAGTCAACTACATAAGTTTTTGCTCTATTTGCTAAAACATAGGCCATAAAATATAATTATAAAAGTATAGATCAGTTCTCATAGTTATAATCTTGGGCCAAAATCTGCAGTTTATCCTTTGAGGCCAAAGTATGGAATTTCAGAAGTTCGGTTCATTTCCTATAAATATAAAGTTGGCCATTTTTTATAAGTATCATTTTTGGGTAGATTCAGCAAATACCAAAAATATGGCCATTTAACATAAATATAAAATATGGACTTTTTGTTTGTAATTTAACCTAAACTTGAAAAGACCCTATCTAAGTTTTGCTAAGAGTCGGTGGCGGTGACGTACATATTTCTGGTGATGGCGAGCAACGGCGACAGTTGTTGGTACGACTCTCCGAAACGGCGGAGGCAACATAGCTCCTTGACGGCCGCCGACGACTGTCCAACCGGTGGATCTGACGGCGTAGATTGATGGTAGATTGATGGCTTCGTTTCTCCCAGTGGATCTGGCCGCCGAAGGATTCTACGTACGCAAAGAGCCAGAGATCATCGAATTATATTTTGTTTTTAATAAAAGTGCATATTTTATCCAAAAGATTAAAAAAGAATGTTCTTAAAAATTCATTATTCGCTAAATAAATTTTTTTATTCAGTCAATTAGAATTAAGTGGTCTATTTAATTATAATTTTCCTTACATAGGTAAAGTTTAGAATCCGTTAACATTATTCAAAATAAGGACTTCAATCAATCGAAGAAAAGTTCTAAGATCTACTTGTAAACTTTTTGTCAAAGCTAAAATGTATTTTACTCGGAAACATACTTGATTGGGCAAAATAGTATACTTTTTATGATTAAAAAAAAGTCGCTTAGTGAATCTTATATCTATTAAAGCAGGAGCCTCTATTGCCACGTGTCAACGCCAGATTTTTCGAAGCCTAAAAAATTATTTTAAAAAGTGATTTTTAAATGCTAATATAAATTGAAAATTGATTTTTAAATTCTTTAAAAAATATTTAAATAAATATTTTTATAAAAATAGTTTTTAAACTTTTACGAATTTTCTTATCTTATCTAATATCTATTAAAACATAAGTCTCTATTGCCACGTGCTAACGCCATGTTTCTCGAAGCCTAAAAAATTATTTTAAAAGTGATTTCGAAATATTAATATAAATTGAAAATTGATTTCTAAATTTTTTTAAAAAATATTTTAAATAAATATTTTATAAAAATAGTTTTAAACTTTTACGGTTTTTTTTTTTTACCAGCATATCTTAACAAATCAATTTAAAAATATAATTAATTAGAAGAGTAAATACTTAAAAGAAAATTAAAAATCATAATAATGATTATAATTTCATTCTCCGGATTTTTATTATATAAAAATATACATATAAATTTCTAAGTATTAAATATTTATTAAAACTCAACCCGCACAAAGTGCGGGTAATACACTAGTTATAACTTATATTTAAAACCACTTATGGCTTTTGAACTACAGGATTTTAAACAAACGTCTTTTTCTCTCCTTCAATTGTAACTCGAACTATGCAAGTATTACATGTAATCGTTTTTTTTTCAGAGTGTTTCTTATATAAAATTACCATTTTATTCTCACTTGTAATCGTAATTACATTTCTTACCCTTTCAATGAAAATCTCCTCTTTTGCGTTTTTAGGTCTGGATCGATCGATGGTTGACAGAACTTGGTGTCGCTCTTCTTCAATCGCTAACCCTCGACCTGTTTGAAAATTTGAAGTCTACGTACTTTATCGTTGGACCACTTTGTCTTCCTCTTCCCACTGACGATTCCAATTGGAAATGTTTTTTGTTTGACACATTGTGATTCTCAATATTCAATTGGAAATGTTTGTTGAAGAACATAAGCTATTCTGTAAATTTAGTCTCTCCTTGTAATAAGTATCTTGTTGGCTTCAGTCTAACTAGCATTGATATTTGGCTATCAGGAAATAACAAGTATTTTTTTACATGATACTGCAAACAAGGATAACTGAAGGCCCAAATAGATTATGCGTTGTTGTTGACGGCTGCTAAACAAAATAAAATTCACAGTAACAATAAACCTGCTAAGAAACCAAGAAATATAGTTCACAACCAAACCCGATCAACGCCATGAAGAAACAGTGAGGAGACAAGTATCCTTTCGGGCAAGAGACCGGGAGTGTCTCCACCAGTTTATAATCCAAACTATAATTGTAGTTCCACGGCAGAATCTTGACTTGGCTTCTAGCATAATGGCTAAGAGGCACTGCCTAAAACCCTGCATTTCCAATCATTTCCTTCCACGGCTCTTTGCACTCCACTCGCTCCTTCTTTCCTAAGCTTCCCACTATTCGCTTGCCTAATAATTGACTCTCAACCTGGAGCCTCACTACTGCATCCCACGCCAACCTCGGCTCAAGTGATTCAAAGATCGCCAAGTAGTACCTCAAGGGTGTCCTAAATCAGCTTAGAAACCCAACCCTGTTTAAGCTCGCTTCATACTCTCCTAATGTCAAGATTACTAGCTTCAGTGAGTTGGCCAACCGCAGAGCTGCCTCAACTACACTGGTTTCCCCCGGAAGATTATCCAGTTGAAGAATGAAATTCACAATCAAAACCTCATCCTCCTTCACAGTGAAACTAGACTTGTTCAGTTCCTGGATTGAGGTGTTTATAAGTTGAAACTCAATGTTTGAAAATGGATTCTCTAGCTTCTATAGGCCACAACTATCTAGGGCTTTCATGAATTAGAAAAGGTTCAAACATGAATCCTTACCAAGTTAGTTTACATCAGAAACTGTACAGAGTTCATTTAAAATGGATCAAGCTAATCAAAACCTAAAAACTTGAATCATAGTAACACATCTCCCAAATAGTTTCCAAATCTCACAAGCGTAGTGATTCAAACATCACTGAATGGTAAATTCAGCAACGATAAATAACCCTAAATCCAATTTTCTATGGAAAAATAACCCAATATAATATCAACTATCAACATTGAACCGAAAATAATACGAACTTTGAAAATTACTAGGAGTGATACAAACTATCAATGTATTTACCAATAATAATACGCCATACTTTTCCGACAAAAACCTCTAACTCCGGCGATGACGTGGCTGCCGGAATGTTACATGTCATCAAATAAATGGATTAAATGTGTGATGTGGATTATATTTTTCAAAAAATCAATTTAATAATATTTAAAATATTAAAAAATAAAAAATGTAATAATTTTAAAATTTTAAATTATAATTTTTTAAAAAACATTTGTACAATTTTTTTTTTAAAAAAATATTTTTTGTAAAAAAAATAAATAAAGTTTGAACATTTTTTTACACAAGTTTGTAAAAAATGTAAAAATATTTTTTTTATGAAATCTTAAAAGAAAATTCCGAAAAAAAAATGATTATATTTTTTAGGAAAAAAATAATTTTACAAAAAAAATTGGGAATTTTTTTTTTAGGAATTAGGTTACAAGATCAAAAAAAATTAAATTCGAATATTTTTTTTACAAATTATTTTTTTTAGGATTAAAATTTTCATTTTATACAAAAATCCGAAAATAATTTTGATTAAAAAAATATTATATTTTTATATTTTTTGGAAAAATAAATATTATTACATTTTTTTAAAATATATTTAAAAAATTTTCAAACTTAAAAAAAAAATTTAAATAAATATTTCTACAATTTTTTTTTAAAAAAATATCATTTAAAATTTTAAAAATAATAATTTTTAATTTTTAATATTTAAATATTTTAAATATTATTAAATTGTTTTTTTAAAAAAATAAATCCACATCACACATTTAATTGATGACATGTAACATTCCGGCTGCCACGTCATCGCCGGAGCTAGGGTTTTTGCCGGAAAAGTATGGCGTATTATTTTTGGTAAATACATTGATATTTTGTATCGCTCCTAGTAATTTTCAAAGTTCGTATTATTTTCGGTTCAATGTTGATAGTTGGTATTATTTTGGGTAATTTTTCCATTTTCTATTAAACACTGCAGAACAAGAACAAAAACTCCAAATGCAAATTTTAAACACACACCTTCGTTTTGTTTAATCTACGATCTTTAAATTCAAATTAACCCTAAATCCAAGTTTCTATGATTCTTCACAAAAATTATCGCTTCAGATACGAAGATGAGGGAGGAGCAACGAAAACGAAAAACGAACCTATCGCCGGAATAAAGAGGTCGCCGGAGTAGAATGGTCGTGTGGTGGAGCGAAGACGAAGACATGTGACACCGGAGTTGAGGTTGAGGAGAAACCGACGGGCGACTAGAAGTATCGTTCTTCTTCAAAATCAGCAAACTTGAAGGAGTGAAGGAGAGAGAGCGTTCTATTCATACCCGGTAATTGAGCGTAATTATGTTGAAAAGTAGCGATTACATGGTCTTTTTTATTTTAAAAACACTATCAAAACACACAAAACCCTCCCTTTTTCTAGTGTTTCAAAAACACTTTCACTAGTGTATTTTATGCACACCAAACAACTAGAAAATGTAAAACACTACTAAACACTAGTAAACACTAGTGTTTAGTGTGTTCCAAATACACACTATATATGTTGCATTCCAAATCCGAGGTGTCCACAGTTGTTCTTCAGGCTTTCTACCCGTGTACTTCCTTCGAAGATGAACGTTTATGCTCGTTGACTCCTGTTGGATGGATCATCTTGCTTTCCCTTGAATATTTTTTTTTTTGCTTTCAAGTTTATTTGTGCATTTCTTTTCTCCTTTGTTTGTGGCCTTCATGATGGTTTGTCCGTCTGCTGATCTTTTTTCGGCCTTTCGAGCCATTAGACGGTGCGCCGTCTAATGGTTTGAACCGCTTTCCGTTTTGAGAAAAAAGGTTTAATGTGACAAAGAAAAATAGTTAATTCTTAAAGTTAATTAATTAGTTTATCTTTTTTAAAATTAACTCAATAGCTCATGTCTTGAAAATATACACCACATTAAAAAACTAACATAACTTTTCAATAAAAGATGGAATCTATCTATCTACTACTCATGGGTGCTCATGGACACTCATTGGAAAACCCAATAATAAACTATTCAAAAGTAGGCCTCATAGACAACAAAACTGACGGATTTGAAACGTTGACCGAATGCATTTAACGGGTGTGATCAAGTGTAATTGACCACATTTGACGGTTGGTTTCCGACAATTAACTCTATAAATAATCGCCCTTTTTCCCTCATATTTCTTTTCCTCTATCACGTTTACTACTTCTCTTCCATCGTAACTTCTTCTTTTTCCTTCCCATTCATCGTCAATGTTGCTCAATTATTATGAATATTGCTTACACGTTCATGAGTTTTGTTTTCAAAAAACACTAACAAAGTTGTAACACTCGCTCAACAATTAAACTGAAGTTTCATAACTTTTTGTATAACGTAACTAAAAAAATAGGACAATAGAGAATCACATATACTTGGTCTTAATGTCATGGATCAGACGCATCATACCCCGTAGAGACCGAACCGGAGTCTCGAGAACTCCCCAAAGGAGAACCGAACCCTCCAATTCGTCTAGGCGGGAATCTAGACGACAAGTCAGTGTACTCAAATGCCTGAAACCGCAGCTCTAAAGGCGTGCCAACTGTTGTTATAAGAAAACTCCAATAAGGGAAGGTGATCTGACCACATATGTCCCCAGTCTAACACGCAGACTCTCAGCATATCCTTTAGAGTCTGGATGGTCCGCTCCGACTGACCATCAGTTTTAGGATGATAAGTAGTCGTGAATTGCAGACTCGTACCTAGGGCGACATGCACTTGCTGCCAAAACCTCGAAGTGAACCGTCCGTCTCTATCAGAGACCATAGTCCTAGGTACTCCGTGAAGTCGCATTATATGTCTAGTGAACTTGTCTGCCAATCGACTCACCACTCACGTCTCTTTGATAGGAATAAAGCGTGCGGTCTTCGTCAGTCGATCCAATATAACCCAAATGGCGTCAAAGCCTCGACTCGGTATTAAAACGGTAACGAAATCCATCGAGATGTCCTCCCACTTCCACTGAGGAACGGGAAGTGGGTGTAGCTCTCCTCTTGGTCGATGATGCTCGTTCTTGACTTGTTGGCAGGTCGCACACTGAGCTATATATCTCGTCACATCTGGCTTCAAACCTCCTCAAGTTCTGGGAACTCGAAGCGTTACGAGCTAGGACCTCAAAATGGGTCCCGACCCTCAGAGTAGCAACATCAACATCGGATCTTACAAAAAGGCAAAAATAAATGAAAACCAAAACCCGTAATAAAAATCAAAAGAACAACAAAGGAAAGTGTCACAAACTCGCAGCCGAGTTCAAAACAAAGGAAAGAACAACAACTGAAATATAAACCCGCCGTCCTATAATGTACGGGAACCCCGGCTGGCCGCACTATCCGGATCACTCAGCAACATCTCTAACCTGCAGCATATCTACAACATCGGTATAAACCGTTACCTAACATTCTAGATATCGGAAAGACGATAAACGCACAAACACGCATAAGATAAAATAAACATATAGCATGCTTGCACTCAACCGGTTATTATCTTTCATTAAGTTAATCCCTTTACTAATTCAATGTATTTTATCACACGATAATCACTATGATCCCGCCTCTGTTCCCTTTCACCAACAGGAATAGAGTTTATGCATCCCTCTGTCACATGTTGGACTGGTCGCAAGAGCACCTCCCAATTTCCCCATTTTGAATGAGACAAGCGGTCACCGCCCGGTTATAATATACTTGGGTCAATTAAGGTATAAAAGGTCAATCATATTCCAACTATCCGTTATAACAATAAACAACACAAGCACCGCCAATACGGTCAAACCAATATACAGAATGCAGCTGATTAAGTCCAAGGGACTTTCCTCACTCGAAGGTAAACTCAAAGGTCAGCTACAACTCAGTTTCCCGAAGGAAATGAAGGAATACCTGCTCAAACAAGGCATAACGAATCAAGAACAAGACGATTGCTAGAAGTCTATAGTTTCTAGTCTCCATGATCTCCACAAGCTAGGGTCACAAACCCTAGTCTTACAGATTCCCAAGGGTTAACAACATCCACACAACATAAGGGAAGGAACGAGGAAACAAGGAAGGGAAGCATCTCACCTAAGACGGGAGCTACTTCTGACAAACCGCGGGGGCGGCTAGACAACACCACAGGGGCGGTACTGGGCAAAACCGTGGGGGCGGGAAGGTGCAAGCGCGGGTGCGGTCGCTTGACAGAAGCGATTGTCGGGCTTCTCTTTGACAGCAAAACCACCGTAAGGAATCCAAAGCTCGATTCTTTGATCCACACACTTCAACACTCAACTCAGGAAGCATGTGAACATCAACGTATCAACAACGGAAAGACCAACAAGAATCAAGGCTCGATCTTGATTCTTGTGAAGAAGAAGAAGAAGAAGAAGAAGAAGAACGAAACGAGAAAGAGAAACATAAGGAAGAACCATGTAGTAGGTTCATGAACATGGAGAAAGATCAAAGGGATAAAGACTTACACGTTCTGCAAAAGATCACAAGGAAAAGGCTGCAACTTTGCTCGAGGTTGAAGAAACGTAAGCAAGAAACGGGAAAAGGAAAAGAAAGCGGGAATTTATAGGGAACATTTGGAAAAGATAGAAGGAAGGACGGTTCTAGGGTTAGAAGGTCAAAGGAAAGCCGGCTCATAAGATAGAAGATCGGATCTTCTATCAATGGAAAAAAATAAAACGGAATAAAAACAGATCGGGCGCGATATGGAGTCAGCCGCGGGGGCAACCCTCTTCACCGTGGAGGCGGTGAAGGCCAAAAACAAGGTCTTGCATTGACATCTTTGCGTTTGTTATTTTTACAACCTCATGGGCTACTAGCATGTTCTAGTATCTCAAGTCCCTTCCCTCTTACAAAAAATTATATGGTTCTTTAGGAACAAAATTATTTTTAATAATGAACTTATTGGTCATGGTAATAAGGTAATCATCTCATCAAAAACCAAATTCATAAGTGAAAAACCAACAACACCAATGATGACGATTATGATATAAAATAATAACAACAAAAGAATATAACTCTACTAAAAGGAAAAAAAACACAATACTAAGTGGAATAAACCTGGTTTCTATAAATAAATCTTTGATGGATCAAAACTTGATTCGGGAGTAACATCCATTGGTTTTGTGACCCGGAATCACAATGGAGAGGTTTTTAGTCTCGATGCAAAAAAAAAAACTTTAACTCGGTAATAAAAGTTGAAGCCTTTGCTCTAAAATATGACTTGCAAGATGCTGCCAGATTATAGATTAAAAAGATCAAAATTGAGGGTGACAATCTATGTATTATCAAGGCACTCCAAGGTTTGTGGAGTCATCAATGGGATGTCGAGATGATTTCATCCGATTCTAGACTGTATCTTTGTTTATTTGACGAAGTCCAGATCATGGGTCCATTTGGAAACCTCGAGCTTATATTAGATGAAGCTGAAGCTGAAGCTTATTGTAGTTGAAGTTGAAGCGGAAACTTATTGTAGCTGAAGCTGATTGAGTAACTGGATTGAAAGAAATTAATTGCTTCAACTTCATCATCTCCGTAATCTACCTATGAGTAAATGATGGAATAAGCAATTCTTCAGCTTCCATCATCTAGTGTAATCTACCTTCATCTTCTAAATGTTGTTGCTCCCAAACACCTAATTCTTTGGATTTTTCATTCCATCATCTACCTTCATCTCTATCATCTCCATCATGTAGCATAATCTTTATTTTTTGAGGCTCCCAAACGAACGTCATACATGTTTTCAAAGAAAGCAATTGTGTTGTTGATTGATTGACCCATCTGAGAACTTCGACCCCCAACACCAATATTTTTAATGAACCCAAACTTCGTGTTTTCATCCGCATAGATGCTTAGGATGGACTACCTTTCGGAGGTATCCCAATCTAACCGTTTTCTATTTTTAAAAATTTGTCTATATGTACTCGCACTCTCGTGTGGGACCTGCTTAAGGGTGTTCTTAGGCGTCAAACCAAAGAAAACTAAGTTAAGCCCATCTAAGTTGTGATTTATGTTAAGAAGCCTAATTCTAACAATTTGATAGGAACACCCTTAGAGGGATTCCAGTGTATCAAATCACATAATAAAGGAAACATATATGCAATTGTATGCATCATTTGTGATCCCTAATTGCCAAACTAATCTAATAGTTGAAATTAGAATTCAATACCAATAGAAAATAAACTAATAGGGTTTTTATAGTTTTCAATCAAAAGAACAATCAAACATTATCATCTATAATTATTCAATCAACATATTCACACCGAAGAAGAAACAATTACCTACACATGATTAGTTTAAATGAAAGAAAAGAGTGGAAATAAACATCTCATCAAATATGGAGACACTTAAATCAAGCTTTATTTAGTGAAATCTCACTTGAATCCAATATAGATAATCTTCTTCTAACAATCTTTGATTTGAATAAACTAAAAGAGAAGTAGCGAAATCCAACATAATCTTTGGTCTAATGCCTTACAATGGGATCTCTAAGACCCTTTATTATTTCATAAAAAATCTATTTATAAAGTTATGCAACAATGGAGAAGAAAACCCTAAAAATCTCATGTGAGTGCAAAAGGAACGATATGTAAACAATATAGGATTGGTATGGTGGAATGTTCCTTTGTTATGTTGTGGATCGGCCGGTGAACAATACCGGACCGGTCAAATGGACATTTTCTTTGTTTGGTAGAGAATTAAAGGTATTTGACAATTCTTCAAACCTTTCTTTCTCTCAATTAAGAAAAATTGTCCAAAGATCGTTCTTTAGCTTTGTCTTAGTTCCTCTTGGACCGTTCTTTTCTCTTACTAATGGCTTGTTCTAACAAGGGACCGTCTCCAACAACCCTTACACATGGACCAATCATTAGAGCAAGAGCATTGAAGGAGAAGGAGTTGTCATATCCAAAAGTCATCCAAAAAGAGGTTGTTAGCTTATTGACATCATGTACATCTAAGGAGACCTTACTCATGCCTAAGTCTTCCTTATTGACATTGGTATCTACTGTGGAGGAGACATACATGTGTGAGGATGGTCAAGGAAGCAAGAAATGTGGCTAACACGATATTTAAGCCATCTAGTGAGAAATCTCGACCTTGAGAACCAAATATTGCCCGAGGTTCCAGTCGAGATTTGCTTTTGTCAAGATCCATAAGGTCCAGTCGATATCTTATTAGTTGATAGATATTTTTAACTTTTAATACCTTTAAAGCTCTAAACATTCTAAATGTATCTTTTGGCTTTTGATCATATCTTTTATGATTATCTTTATTTTATCTTTTTAGAGGATTCTCTCTTATTAATTGCCATAAATGACAAGATTCATAGGTAGATTTAATTGATTATTATTTCCACAATATTGTGAGATACTTGCTGCTTTGTTTATGAAATTTGTGCTTTATTTATTTTAATTCAATAAAAAATAGAGCATTTGATTGAATAGTTGTGAGTTCTTGCTAGATTGTTCTTGTGTGTGTTAAATCTTATTGAAGATTGGTGCTACTAGTCAAACTAGTCTCTCCTGATGTTTGTCTTATTTAGAAGGTTTGTGTAAGAGTGAAGAAGGAAAGGTTAAGGTAATTCTTTTTTGAGGGTTTTGATCAAATTGGTCAAAGTTCCTTGCAAGTCTAACTATAAGTCTTTTCTTCCTATATATCCATAATTCATCTTTTTATCTATCTATTATCATTCCATCAAACTCACGTTCTTTGTATTTAAGTTTTCACAAATCTCGGTCTTATCCTACGAATCTCGCCCAAGATTTTCACCGAGGTTTGCTTCTGTTGGCAATTTCATGGATTTCAATCTAGATCGGGAAACTACGACATCAACCCCGCATCATGTTCCCTTTCTTGGTCTTTGGTTTTTTCCCTTGTTCTCTTAGGCCATACTCCTCTCTTGATGCTTGGTCATTGACTTGTTTACACCTTGTTTTGGCTTTGACATAGGAGTTAGGACCATCTTTGGAATGTTATTATCTTTTTTAAACGCTTGGAGGCTTCTATTCAACTATAAGGCAACATAGATAGAAGTAGATAGTTATTTGGCAATAATTGCCCATAATTAAAGTATGGATGATTATTCCATAAGTCTTATCTAAGACTAAATGCAATTAAAAACCTAGCATGAATTTCTTTTTTCCAGTTGCATGAATGGTGACAACCCAACAAATTGTGGGTTAAAGATTGTTACAACCGACAAATTTTACTTTTACATGGATGCCCTAAACATATGGAAGTTCCTTAAACCTGCGTATGATAACACTCAGATTAACATCTTTTTTCATAATCATTTTATTCATTCTTATCCCTTTGAGCTTAATAAACATACTTTATTGACTTATTTCCCTTATATTCCTATTTAAAGATCTATCAGTTGGTTTATGTCATTACATACATTCTAGGTATTTGTGGAGTAAAAATGATACATTTACTATTGAATGTCAGATACACACTAAGAATTTTCTTGCGGTCATCAAAGTCAAAGATCATTGGCATAAATGACATAATTCATAGAGTGAAGAGAAGAACATCGGGAGAAATTTGTTGAGTGTTGAACCTACACTAGGTCGCACGGCGACATGCCCCCTCTTTGGCTTTTAGCCCCAAAACAATCAACTGTTGTTGCTGAGATAATCTTGGAGCGTTTCCGGACCAAGCCCACACTCTTGGCTTAGGAGGGCGCACGACAACCCATGTGTTCGATCGATCCCGTTCGATGTTTATGTTCACTACTTTGTTTATATCTTATCCATTGTCCGATCTTATGTAGAACATGAGATCGACTAAATCTGATTCTATCTTAATTTTTACAAGTTTGTGTGCAGTTGCGTGGTTAGGGGGTATGGAGGGGGCTATGACCCCGACTGATGATGTTAAAATCAATAAATATGGCATATTGTTCACAATACTTCAATTGCCAAGTTGGTAGGGGGAGTGAAGTATGTGTAGGAGGATGTGTGTTTGATTCCTAGGGATAGCAAAAATCAACATTTTCCTTATATTTTTTTAAATACCCTAATATATTACATAAATTTTCCCCTAATAAAACGTTCTAGCTCCGCCACTTTGTGTGTTCACATTACTATTTTTGTTGAGACTAGGTGTTAGTGCGTGCTCCGCACGTGCTTGAATGAAGTTCCCGTACACTGACATTGTTAACTTAATGCAAAGCAACTTCTTGCACATAAAGCATAAACAGGTTAAGAAAGATTTACATAATTGATTGCTGAACATCATAAGGTAACTGAGTAACTATTGGGTTGTCGTAGATGCGCTGTAGAGTTGTTGATGTCGACGTCGAAAAGCTTCCTTTTTGGCTGATCTTGGTGACCTTCTGTAGTGACAGCGTTTATGTAGGTGTGAAAGTGTTAACCATCGTTGAGGTACCGAACTGTTATAGGATTATTTGTTGAAGCTGCAAATTTAATATTTAGTAAAATTAAAAATGGAAACATTTTTAAAGAAATTAGAATCAGGAAATTGATATTGATAGTAAGAAAGAATGGAGGATTCTAATGTTTCTTACGTTCTTCAAAGTTATACTCAGGAGCCTTTTGCAAAATTTCAAATGACACCGTGTTTTTTATCCTGTCATCAAACCCAATGACATCGTCCTCCTTTGTAGCAAATACATGAATACCATGTCTTCTTTTAGCTCGAGATAATGCGACGTAAATTTATCCATGAGCGAAACATGGCTCGCGTAAGTATAGCGTAACTTGGCCTAGGGTTTGACCTTGAGATTTGTTTATAGTCATGGCGAAACAAAGCTTTATGGGAAACTGTTTTCTCTGGAAAGCAAAAGGGTATTTAGTAGTAGAAGGCTTTAAGATTATTCGTGGACTAAACGCTTGCTCTCCTTAGTAATATCCGGTCGTTGTCTCGCAATGGATTAAATTTTTATGGAAATTTTTACATAGTAATCTTGTACTATTACATAAGCCATTTAGAGGATCCAAATTTCTTAAAAGTATAACTGGACAATTCTGCTTCATAACCAAAAGATGAGGGCTCATTCCATTCGGCTGTAATGTGTTTAAAAATTCAATTGGATATATGTTACGGCAATCATCTATGACTGAGTCAAAGCTGGTATATGTTTTAGCCGTTCTTGGGAAATTTGATATCATTTCTTCGTTTATGTAATCTACATCGATGTTTTTTGGAGTTAATATTGCTCGTGTAGTAAAAATGTCATCAGTTAAATAACGAGTGAACATTTCTGGGAAAATATTGTTAATGAATAATTATGTTGTACTTTGTTTGATATATGTACACTGGATTAGTTCTTTTGGTAATTTGATATATGTTTGTTCTTCTTTTTGTAGATTTCCGTCGCCCAGATTAAGCAAAAAATTGGTGAATTCCGGATCTTCAGAAGCCCTGATATTTTCATCAAGTTTGAATTTTACTAATGACGGACAAATTGTAGAACTGACTAAACTTGCCTTTATAGCTTCTTTCTGACCCTTATGTGGAACGACAGGCAGTACTTGACGGAAATCTCCACCGAATACAACTATCTTCCCCCCAAAAAGTTCTTATGAGTTACATATATGTTGCAAAAGTGTATTTAGCGATTCAATATTTTGTTTTTTAGCCATTGAAACTTCATCCCATATAATTAAAGTTGTTTGACGAAGTAAATTTGCTAGATTGCTTTGTTTGGATACATTACATAACTGATTGAGGTTATCGTCTATGGGTATTTTGAATCGCGAATGAGCGGTCCCCCTTTGTTATCCTTTACATGTTTCATTATGTATTTTTACGCTATTTTTTGCCTAACATTAAGTAATTTATGTGCGTTAATATATTGTTTGGGTATCGGTGCATTTAAGGCATCCTCAACGTCACGGTTATAATGACTGACAGTGTTATCTGCGAAGTGAATATCCGTTATTCTATAGTGGTTTAAAGATTTTCCCATCCCATCTAAGTAGGCTTCAATTTCATTCCATGTCAATTTATATGATTTATATCTATTAGTTGGATATTGATGGTTGTAATCTTCTGATAGTGCCTCGTAATAGGATTCCCATAGTAATTGTGGGTCTGTAGGTGTACAAAAAACAAGAAGCGTTGCGAACAATCTGCGTAATGTTTTTGGCATGTTGATTGCAACTGCTTCTTGCATGCAGGCTTCTGTGTATCCGTTTAATTCTATAAGTCCATGTATTAACACAGCTTCCTCAAAAGTGGGAAAAGATGACCTACAATAGTTTTTAGGTTTTTGTTCGCTCCAAACGGTGTGTGCAAGCTTTAAATTTATACCCTAGACGTAAGCTTAAAACAAGGATGCGAACCCGCAGTGTACGGGTCAATCGTAGTAAAAAGCAAGGAATTCCAGGGGTCGATCACAGGGACTTAGTGAAACAAAGTCCAATTACGGTATGCTTAAGCAGTTACTAACCACAATAGTAATTAAAACAATCAAAGATGATATAGAAGTCAATAAAGGAAACATGCAATTCTAGGGATTAAAGCATCTAGTTGTGGTTCCAACTCAAGATCTAAAGATAAGCGGACAAAGCTGAGGTTTTTGCATGGGGAAGGTGTTACTAAAGTGGAATAGATCACCGGGTAGGTCTCACTACTCACTAATCCTAAACCGTAACTCCTATTACCGGGTAAGTCTCAAGGAGTTAAGATAAAGAACTGTAACCTCAAACTAACACACCATCTAAGGGAATAGAATCAACCTTTACCGGGTAAGTCTCAGGCTAACTCACAAAGATGGGATGAAAGCACACTCAAACCCCAATAAAGGATAGACCTTTATTACCTACACTTATGATCTTAGGTAAACAAACTAAGGAATTACCGGGTAAGTCTCATCCTAGGCTTGCATTGAACCAGAAAAGGTGTAATAAGAATAGGATTTGGCAAACTCTAACACTTAACTCTCAGTTTCGGATCAGATAAGTCACCTCGGTCAGAAGAATTCCACCCCGGCCGAGATGTTCATCGACTGAGCGAGATGCTTAGGGTTAAGGTTAAAGACTCGAACTTTCAGGGTCCTGCTGGAATCTAAGATTATTCTATCATTGTTTTTCCCACAACCTTCAGCCAATCACCCTAGAATCACACAAAGAGATTAGCCACTCATCATCATAAAAGTATTAATCAAGTATATGGAAAGAAGGTGAATATTTGAACAAGAAGAATTTAATGAAAAGACTTCAATAACTGAATCAAATATCACAACAAAAGCGTTCCTTTGGATAGAAATCCAACAAGGCAAGACAACAAGGAAGAGAATCTAAGGTGATCTTACAAGAACCCTTCAAAAGCTATAAAAGCTAAAATCTTCCTTCTTCAACCTTCAAAAAGGTTCTTCGAATCTCCCAACTGAAGTATGGCTGTAGCGGTGTATAAACCCTGATCGATGGTATAGCACGATGTTGCAGCGTATGCAGGATGCCGGATTTGTGGGAAATCCGACCCTTTTTATAGGAAAATTACTCTCCAAATATAAGATATCTTAGAAAGATCTCTTCCCATAAAAATAGATAAAATATATGATCTAGCATATCTTTTTCCTTCCAGGAGCCAAGCCCAAAAATATAAGATCTCTTTCCAAAGATAAAAGATCTCAGCCAAGAATAAAATATTCTCGCCGCGTCCCAGGTGTTCGCCTCGGTCGAGTCGACTTCTCTGGATCACCTCGGTCGAGGTGAATCTGTGGTCAACCGAGGTGAGTCACAACTGAATGTGAAATCTCTCAAATCTGGTCCAAAGTGAATCTCTAATCCATGGCTATGCTTCCTGGATGGTTCCTTATGTTCCTGGATGTAGCTCCAATGACTCCATAGCTCCTTTTGCTCCTTTTTGATGCAAAACGTGCCATTTTACCTACGATTACAACAAAACTAGGTGTAGACCTCGATTCTCGCAAAGGTAGATGAAATGGTAATATAATCACATATTATACATGCTAACATGCAGATTATTGAAGATTAAACGTCCAAACAAACCCCAAAATATAGACTATAATTCATGCTATCAGTTTTCAAATGACGTTGGGCCTTTTATGTGAGTTAGTAACAAACGTAGGTAATACCGTTCGCCCTCGCATGGGTTAACATACGTAAGTCGGCCAACGGAAGGGCGTTGATATCTTTTTTTCCATGCCTTATTCTTTTGGTTCCATACAAAGAATTCTGGGAACTGTCCATATAAATACTTTGTATGTGAAATTATATTCTTGTTTGCCTCAAAGAATCATGTTAGCATTGTTGCCTGACGACTGCCGTCCGTAATGATGTCTAGCAAATTTTCGTTGTTTGAAAAATTGACAGAGTGTATTTGATGTAAGTGCACCTGTAGAGGTATGACTGCTGGGTAAATGTCATAAAGGTCAAACGAAAAATGCACCAAGCAGATTCGGGAGGCGAGATCCACCGTCCGTTTTGGTAGTCGCTGATTTCGTCGTGTACTTGATCTTTATTTGATTGTAGCGCAAAATTTACTTTATCATGTCCTTTATAAACATACTTGTAAATATACTTTACATCACCTATAGTTGAACAGATCTCGACATTTATATGACACTTAAACATAGCTAGTAAATAGGGATTGTATGGAATGACCCATTTGTTATCCAAGAATGCACCGCGTATCTGTACACTGTCTCCGTTATTTCGACGTCTGTATACAGGGTATGAGTCATCAGTGCTTGTTGTATATTCTGAGTAATTCTTCGGATAATTGAATTTGCAAATTTTCCTTTTCCCTTTTACTCTCATGCACGCACAGCTTGTATTATACTTTCCACACTGTCCATGCATCATATGTTGTATTACAAGTTTGCGTAAACCGTCTGAATGTTTAGGAGGTAACTTTGCGCATACATATTTGTCGAAGTTGTCAGCATTATGTATTTTGTGTTCAGATGAAAGAATAATTAGTAAATGTGCATGAGGCAAACCCCTTTTTGAAATTCTACTACATCTACTCTTGCAGCAACCTTACCAAAAATTCCTTTTCTATCAAAGTCTTTTTTAAAGCAGTTAGCTTAGATCTGAAAACACGTGTTAGTAAATCAGGACGATCTTGAGTTTTTTCATCATGAGACAAATGCTCTTTTATTTCTGGCCAATTAGGATTGCAAGTCATAGTAATAAATAAATCGGGCTTTCCATATCTCTGCACCAGGGTCATTGCATTCAAATATCGACACTTCATATCCCTTGGTCCACCAATGAAAGACGCTGGTAAAATAACGTGCTTTCCAATGTCAAATGTGTTTTTGTACCCTTCGTGAACACTATCGACGATACCCTGATACAATTCACTTCTTATTGTGCTTTGGTTTCAACGTAAAAAGTCGAGTCTTGTGTTTTCAATTTTGACGTACATGTCAACAATATATTGTTGATATATCCGGCCAGCTGTAATGATATCATTTATAAACTTCTCGATTGACGTAGCTTCTTTTGGAACGAATTAATCAAACATTCAATTGAGGCTTGTTCTCGATTAAGAGATTTCACTTTCGTGTTCAAAGAAGTTTCAGTTTGAGGCTTGTTGTTGGTCATATGGTTCAACAAGAAAGCAAACTATAACTTGGTCAGCTAATAGAAACCAGCTAGCTCAAGTTGGTGAGCCTGTAATACATTGACAAAGAAAAGATACCGCAAACAATAAAGCAAGGTTATATAAACATAATTGTTTATGAGTATCATACTTTCACCGGGACTACACTTGCTATTTAAATATACTTCTCTTACAACTCAAGACATGGTTAATTCTAAATTACATAATTATAAACGAACACCTACTGAATAACAACTTGTTCTTAAAACTAAATAATTAAACAGAGACTTGAAATTGAGATTCTCACCCAACAAAAAAGCAGGTTGTTCTTTTTCTCCCCCATGAGGAAATCAACAACATAGTCCACATTCCTTATGTCAAATACGACAAAGGAAGTGATAACAAAGGGTTATCATTTGCTCAATTCATAGAAAAGACTCAATAGAGTATGCAAGTATGATTGTTTTGCATCCAACTTTTTCATAAAATTCAAGCCTAAAAAGGAACATAAACTACCTCAAAAATTCATTTAAAGGTGGTGTTCTCTAAATGATAGATAGTCCATTATAAAATTAATCATGCCTCCTGAGAGTTCCAAGTTTAACTTTCAACTAATTACAACAACAACAAGGATACTTGACGGTTAGCTCCATAGAAATGACATTTTCGACTTAAAATGTTCCAACACATCAAGTGGATACATATGACAATAATTTACTCTGTTTAAATCAATAAAGACATACACTTTGTAAAACTTGGGAGTTGGAAAACCATTCATTCTTATAAACTAAGTTGAAGTTGCTATGTCAACAAGGGAAGAAAGCAAGTGAAGGTTTTAGTAGATGTATTGGAATTGACTTCCATGTGCCAACCCAGTCAATATAACAACATTTGCATACCTCTAAGAAGCAGCAGCTCGTACGAGTTGACATTGTAATCCGTATCGAGGAACTCCGATCACTTTCTCATCATTCCCTTGAGATATGTTGCTTCCCTCGCAACTTTATATTCCTTCTGATCTCGGCAATGGGTATGCGAGTCATATGAGGAAGATCATCTCGCTCCACATCCTAACCTCAATGTGTAAATAAATAAGCAAAAAATTTAAGCGAATTAAAAACAGAATTTTAAACTAATAACAAAAGAAAGAACCAATTCGACAACCAAGACGACGTTCTCCGCACAGATGGCAAATAAACCTAAGGGGATGTCACCTTAGAGATCCCCTATCATTATTCACATGCACCCTTAAGAACAACATTAGTTGTAATGGGAAATGTTGTTTAGAAATGTAAGGGCGAGCACAATAGATGATGATGATATTATTTAGATTGAACATAGGTCAACATCCTCCGATTTCAATGTAGAATCCTCTGTAACATGTAAGATCCTAATGTTATTCCTGAAATGACAAAATCCAAACTGTAATTTTCAATTCATGCATTGAAATCAAGATAAATAAGTATTTTTCATGCTTGAAAAGCAAGGGGTAGAGGCCTATCCCCACCAATATGACTCCGCTCCAGCATTATGCATCCATCTTCACCAAGAGTCACAATCACAAACTTTGGGTTTGGCAACCTCTAGAGCATAGTAATATGCGCACTTGGCATCGTTAAAGCATTTGTCCATGCCTGTTGAACAAAAGACAGTAGAAATAAAGCATGGATATATTCCAAGGCAAATTTATTTCTTCCAATTTTCAAGATTGGGAAACTAAATCTCACGAGGATGTAACTTCCATTTACATCATGAAAAATACTTATTTATCTTGATTTAAATGCTTTATTTCTAAATGGAATAAGCGCACTTGGCACCAAATATGATTATTCTGCACGGATTCAAGTTGATCGTTATTGACAGCACTTCTAATAAAAAGATCAGACTGTAGATAAGACAAAGAAAAATGATTAGTTGCATTGATTTATGATTAAAATTTAGCATATAAGTTGGAAACAGTGAAATTCTCCCTTTATTTGGAAACAAGGGGGCTAGTAGGTATATATAAATTGTCTTCTTTCTTGCAAATATAGATTGTAAATTCGCAAAAAAACGCAATGCCATAACAAGCATGGCATGCTTCATCATCGGTTAGGTTGGAAGAGAAACTCTGAGACTGCAAGTATCAACAAATTACACTTACTAACGCAATTGATTCATAGAAGTCTTTACCAAAGGTAGAAAGCCTATCCATCAAGCTGGCTCTTATCATTAAACCATATCCACTAATAATATGGTGTTGTAAAGAGAAAAAAGATAGAGAGCATACTGGAAAAAAAAAGGATTGTATAAAGCTAACTCGTTCAATTCAACGGCATGAGAAACCATCTAATGATTTGGCAAATCTAAAAATATCACTGGAATGAGTACAACCAGAAAGAAGTAAGCATTACCTATTGTTTACCAAAAATATTCGTGATTGAAGGAAGGTCAAATTTCAATATTGGAGCACCCTGCGGTAGACAAATCAGAAAATCGAATAAGGATTAGCACATGAACTTGGAGAAATAGAGGCAATCAATTAAAAAACCCTACACAAAACCGTAATCTGAGCAAGTAATCACACATGCGCACCGTAGCTTAAACAAAAGGAAGCATGAGGTCTTCTTTAGGTTACAATCTATATGAAAACATCGATATGCAGAAAGTGCATGCTACCATGTACACGATAGGTGCTGCATAACTCAGAGCACTAAACAAATTATAACGTACAAACTTACAATTGTATATGACCAATCCTGAGCTCAAACAGTTTGAAAAGCAAAGAAGAACAAGTTAAAGCCCCTAACTAAAAGCAATTTACTACAAATTGGATATCACTTCACTTACCTGATTCTTGAATCAGGCCGGCAACATCACTAAAACATTCCACGTGATCGATTGTAGAGCTAGTAGACTGCAAAAAGGAAAAAAAACACAAAACAGTTACCTAAATTCCTAAAGTCAAAATTGAAACCAGGATTTAAACAAAAATAGATAACAGAATTGAAAATTGAAAAGAGAGAAATTAATTGACCTTTAAGAGGGCTAATTTGAGAGAATCGAAGAGAGAGGTGAAGCTTTGGGTGATCGTCAAGGAGTCTTTCTCTACAACTTGAACTGATTTTAATAGATCGGTCTGGTTGAATGAGGATTCAGCAGGTAAAGACTTTTCCGATTGAGCTCCATTGTCGGCATTAGTAAAGTTTGCGGGATTTAGGGTTTTCGATCGAGCACTTGAAGCAACTGGGACGAAGATTCTGCCTTCCAGGTCTTGAAAGCCCTTTCCTTCTGAGGCACAACTAAATCAGTCAGTGTAAAATAGATTAGAATCTAGGTAAAATAGAGCAGGATTGTTGCTCGGCTCTTCAAATTAATGGCTTAACAAGAAATTATAGAGATCTATAGCGATAATATAGGGTTCAGTTTGTGTAAAAGCGGAATTTCAGTTAAATATCTAAACATGGATCGCATGCAATACCTTTTGATGCGTGTTCGATGACTACTACTTCAAGGATATGTTACTCCTCTAGTTGGTCCACCCGAGACTTGCTAGAACAAAGGATGAAGCTTTTTTGAGAGAGGGATCGAAGAGGAAGAACACGTACAATATACGTGATAAGCGGCTGCCTGTTACTTGCGTCAAATCCTCTAATCGATCGAATATATATAATTAGGGTTGGGCTTTTTAACTATTAAAAAGCCCGACCTTAAAATATAAGATATATGTTCAGTAATTAATAAATAATCTCTTATCTATTATTAATTACCAACTCCAAAATATACTTTGTACTCCTACAAAATATATCCTTTTCCACCATATACTCCTATATAGTAATTCTCTCATTAATTGATTCAGTTCTCCTACTCGTTATGGTGTGACCTCGTAGGACCCGATAACACTAGCAATACATTTTATCATATAAATGTACCGATCATGGTTAGCTTCTAGCAAAACGCCATGACCCCTAATATTATCGGATTATATATATCCATATATTTAATGTCCTATCTCATCATCAGTAATTGCACCTTGGATAAAGGACACAATTCCTTCGGTCTCCCACTTGTACTTTCATACAAGTGTGCAATGTTAAAATTCCCTTATCGCTTAATGTCCTTATCTGACTATGTGATGGAAACCATCTTTGCCATCAGATATGTTTCTTGAACTCCTGAGATCAAACTGTTAATACAGATCAAATCTGAGCATGGCCATGCGTTTACACAGTTCTCACTCTTCAAGTGGCCGGGGACACCAATCCTTCCCAACACATCAAAGTATGCCGGTATAGGAGGATTAATCCAATCTTGCAACGACTATAACTCCCACTCAAATTTTGACCACCCTGATTACTGCCTTTATAACTGCCTGTTACGGTCAGCGCTTAACAGTATCTAAGATATGTCATCTTTCAAATGAAAGTTATATCAAGCTCATGTTAAGGAACTCACTGATAATGATAATCGCTATAACTCCTCAATAAGTCATGAGAGCCATAGGATCGGTCTATCCGATGAGTATCACCATACTCACCTATGTAAGCGATTGGACATCTCCATGTCCTATGAACTATGAAACCCACGTTCATCATTCACTCACAAGATGGTCTACTTTAGAGTCGTTTGTATCCAAGTTAACGACTCAGACCATGGATCCTTTTCAATTTAATAATTTCAGTTCACTTAATGTGGTTTCATTCATCGGAACTTTTCCAGTAAGCACATTTGATAATTAATAAATTGTTTGGATACTTTATTTAATATTCAAGTAATAATCAAATAAGAATATGAAAACTCATATATATGAATCAATCATAAACTCCATGACAAAAACAAATGTTTCTCAATCCAAAACACAGAAGTTCAAAAGAATTCTCTAACGTGTTTGAGCCCTTTGGCCCGAGTATGACTATCATGCTTAGGCCTATTCATGGGTTTAGTCAGTGGATCTGCAATGTTATCATTTGTGTGCACCTTGCACACCCTTACATCACCTCGATCAACATAATGTCTGATCATGTGATACTTCCGCAGAACGTGTCTGGATTTGGAGCTTGAGCTAGGTTCCTTCGCTTGAGCAATCGCGCCATTGTTGTCACAATAAACGTCAACTGCCCTCGTCACGCTAGGGACAACGCCGAGCTCAGCTATAAACTGCCTAATCCAGATCGCTTCCTTATCCGCTTCTCCCGCAGCAATGTATTCTGCCTCTATGGTTGAGTCCGCAACCGTGTCCTGCTTTTAGCTTTTCCAACTTACCGCTCCTCCATTCAAAATGAAGACGTATCCAGACTGCGACTCAAAGCCATCTCTGTCAGTCTGGAAACTAGAATCGGTATAGCCCTTGATGACTAACTCATCATCACCTCCATATACCAGTAGATCATCCTTAGTCCTTCGTAAGTACTTTAGGATGTTCTTCGCAACTTGCCAGTGAATGTCACCGGGGTTCGACTGGTACCTACTGCACATACTCAAAGCATATGCAACATCTGGTCGAGTACAGGTCATTGCATACATGATGGATCCTATAGCAGAGGCATAGGGAACCTTGCTCATCCTCTCAATCTCACCAGGTGTCTTAAGACACTGGGTCTTGCTGAGATGGATCCCATGTTGCATAGGCAGATATCCTTTCTTGGAATCTGTCATCTTGAATCTCTGTAGAACCTTATCTATATAAGTTCCTTGACTGAGACCAATAAGCCTTCTAGATCTATCTCTATAGATCTTGATGCCTACTATGTACTCGGCCTCCCCTAGATCTTTCATTGAGAAATGCTTCTTAAGCCACCCCTTTACTGTTTCCAGCATCGGAATGTCATTCCCAATGAGTAGTATGTCATCCACATACAAGACTAGGAAAGTCACCTTGCTCCCACTCAACTTTTTGTAAACGCATGGTTCTTCTTCACATCTGATGAAATCAAACTGTTTGATCACTTCATCAAATCGAAGATTCCAACTCTTGGATGCTTGCTTCAGTCCATAAATGGACTTCTTAAGCTTGCAAACCTTCCTAGGATATTTTGGATCCTCAAAACCCTCAGGTTGCATCATATATACATCCTCTTCTAAATAGCCATTTAGAAATGCGGTCTTGACATCCATTTGTCATATCTCATAATCATAGAAGGCGGCAATCGCTAGGATTATCCTAATGGACCGGATCATAACGACCGGGGCAAATGTCTCCTCATAGTCAATACCATGAATTTGTTTAAATTCCTTAGCAACCAACCTTGCTTTATAAACAGAGATATTTCCATCCTTGTCTGTCTTTACTTTAAAGACCCATTTGCAACCTATAGGTTTTACCCCATTAGGCAAATCAATCAAGTCCCATACTTGATTTTCAGAGATGGATTCCATTTCGGATCTCATGGCTTCAAGCCATTTTTCGGAGTTCTGATCCGTCACAACTTGCTTGTAGGAAGCGGGCTCGTTATGCTCCATTAGGAGCACTTCGATCTCGGCATGCAACACATAGTCATCCAAATGTCTAGGTTGTTGTCTTACCCTATTTGATCTCCAATTTGGGCCAACAATAGGAGAGATTTCAGTTGTATGATTTCCTACATCATTATGCAGTTCCTCATTTGTAGAGTTCTCCACATCAATATGTGGTTTCTCTTCAGCCTGATCTACTGTAGGAATTGATTCTTGAACTGGATTAACTTGCCTCATAAGAGGTTCATTAAAATAGTCAAGTTCCTCAGTGACATCTTGTATGTCCTCGTATTGTTGCGTTTCTTGCTCACAATTAATCTCATTAATTTGAACTTTTCTCCCACTTGGCTTATTGGAAAAGAATTCCTTTTCCAAAAAGACACTATCCCGATCAACAAACACTTTGTTCTCTATGGGATGGTAGAAATCATACCCCTTTGTTTGCTTGGGATATCCTACGAAGTAACATTTGTCTGATTTCGGTGCTAGTTTATCAGATTGTAAACGTTTTACATAAGCTTCGCACCCCCAGACCCTCAGAAATGACAAGTAAGGAACCTTTCCTGTCCATATCTCATATGGTGTCTTGTCAACTGAACGTGACGGAGTCCTATTTAGAACGAACGCAGCTGTTTGGAGAGCATATCCCCAAAAGGATAATGGAAGATCCGCAAAACTCATCATTGAACGGACACTGTCTAACAAAGTCCTGTTCCTCCTCTCAGACACACCATTCAGTTGTGGAGTGCCCGGGGGAGTGAGTTGTGTCAGAATTCCACAACTTCTCAAATGATGATCGAATTCATGGCTCAGATATTCGCCCCCTCGATCTGATCGAAGCACTTTTATCTTCTTGCCTGTTTGTCTTTCCACTTCATTCTGGAATTCCTTGAACTTTTCAAAGGATTCTGATTTCTGTTTCATTAAGTAGATATGCCCGTATCTACTAAAATCATCAGTAAATGTAATGAAGTAGCGATAGCCAAACCTAGCCTCTTTACTCATAGGTCCACATACATCTGTATGTATGAGGGCTAGAAGTTCAGAAGTCCGTTCACTCTTACCAGTGAAGGGTGACCTTGTCATCTTTCCCATTAGGCACGACTCGCATGTTTCAAATGATTCCAAATCAAATGGTTTAAGTAATCCAACTGTTTGGAGTTCCTTAATGCGCTTTATGCCTACGTGACCCAATCGACAATGCCATAGGTTTGCTTCGTTTGTTTCATTCGACTTTTGCCTCTTTGTATTGATGTTATATATCTCAGTTTTGAGGTCTAATATGTATAGTCCATTACTACTCATATTCGCACGACCATAATAAATACCATTCCTATAAATCTCCATCATCATGTGATCAGTAATGGTAAATGTATAACCTTCACGGTTCAAAACTGAAATTGAAATTAAGTTCTTAGTAATGCATGGAACAAAATAACAGTTATTAAGTTCTATCTCTAAGCCAGAAGGTAAAGACAAGCAATAATCTCCAATGGAAACAGCAGCAACTCTTGCTCCATTACCAACCCGTAGATTTGCCTCTCCCTTCCGTAATGTCCTTCTATTTCTTAGCACTTGCACATTCGAAGTAATGTGAGAAACGCATCCGGTATCCAATACCCATGAAATAGAATTAGTTGACAAAATTTCAATAACATGAATACCCGAAGTGGAGACATTCTCCTGCTTCTTATCCTCCATGTTCATCACATGGTCCTCATCAGATGAGTCCAATGTGAGTTTAGGGATTGGATGTTCCAAGACATCCTCTTGGTTCTCCGACCTGAGAACAATTCTCTGATTTCTCTCCCAATTAAGGAAGTTGTGTTCGTTCATTTTCTTTTTATCGAGTATGGAGCGTAAGGAAGATATGAGGTTTTTGTTTGACATGGTGGACTACAAAAAACACAAAATAATAAAATGCAGATAAGTTATGATTGATTTTGCAAAAGCTATAAACTGTTATAACAATTATAAACAATTGAAGTTTTTGCACATTTCTACTCATATTATCAATTCCCTTAGTGAGCAAAAATGATTCCAAGATCCTATCATATATGAACCTTAGCGTACTTTGGCACTGCCCTAAGTCTCATATAATCAAGGTAAGTAAACTCCTTTACTAATTATAACTCCTTATAATTCTTGGTTGATGGGAACACATCTCATGTGAACTCACCCTTATGTCTCAAAATCCAAAACTTTATCTTTTGGTCTTTTGTTGAGTTAACCATATCAAAGCAGCATGCCCCTTAGTATGAGCATACCCGCAATGTATCTAGGTCAAAGTAAGGACACCCCGCTTTGACGGAACCTATCCTACAAATTCCTAGATAGGGATCGGTTATGATATGGGAAGACAATTCTCAATATTCTTTTAAGGGACGTTTTTAAGCATGCGAGGTTGTTATTTTAAAGTGAACTCATAGCAAAAATAACAAAGAATCATACATGTGGGAATTTAAGGCATTCAAAAAACGCATTAAATAAATGGTTCCTAGTATGGCCCCTAAAAAAGAATCTTCATTCTTGGACCTCCATGGATCTCCATCCTTCGGGCCCCTTAGGACTCTGGTCTTCTTGTATAATGAATTTAAAACAACTCTTGCAGAAATTGAAAATTACAAAAATACATAACGATACGCAGATCGTGTACAATAAAACCATAACGATGCGCAGATCGTATTTAACTATCCTAAGGTTGGGGCCATACTAGTAACCGCCTGCACGAGCATATCACCATACACATACATACAAGCATGGCATATATGATATTTAAAAAAAAATACACCTAACCACTTTATCACATAAAAAAAAATAGAATTGGAAACTCCTTTCCAGTATTGTTTTAATCAATCATATTGTGTATGATATTAATATCATATATTAATCATTAAAATGCTAAAGGTGTAAAATTTCTAAATTCAGAATCTTTCCAAAATTAGCAACTTTCTATTTATGGCAACTTTTTAAAATTAGTAACTAGCTAATATTAGAACGTTTCTAATGTTAGATCATTACTAAAATTAGACATATTTATTATTTTAGTAACTTGTCAAAATTTAGAACATTTCTAAATTAAGACCTCATATAAAAAATAAGCAATTTTCCATAAAAGGTGGGCATCTTTTATTTTAAGATAAAATTTAATTAAGTAAGATATTATATATCCTAATATAATTAAGTTATAATCTCCAAATAAGATAAATCATATTTATCCTAAAAAAAATATTTCAAAAGAAGAATAAATCATATTTATCTAGATAGAATATCTCATATAATATATTTTAATTTTAAGATATAATTTAACTAAGTTAAAATATCTCATATCTTAACAAAATTAAATTTATTTGTTTCCATCTTGATAAATCATATTTATCTAGATATCATATAATATCTTTTGGAAACAAATATTATTATTTAGACAATTAACTAATCTTATTAGATAATTAATAAGTAATAAATAAAACCCAAAAAATAAACCAAAAAAAAATATATGTACGGCAACATTCAATTAAGTGCAATTGTTTTACATTTACTTAATCATTATTAAGCATTATTTTGTTTAATCATCATTAAACAATTCTATAACCTTATGACCCAAGCCATGCCGTAATCTACCATGCCGTAATCTACCATGCCGTAATCTACCATGCCGTAACCTCATGAAATAATTGCCTTAATAAACTAATCACATTAGTTTTGCTTAATCATCATTAAGCATCTAATATTACACCTTAATCTAATCATGCAAATTAATCCATACAAACAATCTCTTTCGTAATTGAAACAAAATAATCAATCCATGACCTTTTTAATTTGATCTAATCAATTATGCAAGAGGCTCTGATACCACTGTTGGGATTTTAGATGTGTAAAAGCGGAATTTCAGGAAACGATTTCCTAAACATCTAAACATGGATCGCATGCATAATAGATTAGATAAGGGGAAAAGGAATACCTTTTGATGCGTGTTCGATAACTCCTTCAAGGATATGTAGAGTCCCAAGTGTTACTCCTCTAGTTGGTCCACCCGAGACTGAACAAGAAACGCCTTAACCTTCAATTGTTAGAACAAAGGATGAAGCTTTTTTGAGAGAGGGATCGAAGAGCAAGAACACGTACAATATACGTGATAAGCGGCTGCCTGTTACTTGCGTCAAATCCTCTAATCGATCGAATATATATAATTAGGGTTGGGCTTTTTAACTATTAAAAAGCCCGACCTTAAAATATAAGATATATTTTCAGTAATTAATAAATAATCCCTTATCTATTATTAATTACCAACTCCAAAATATACTTTGTACTCCTACAAAATATATCATTTTCCACCATATACTTCTATATGGTAATTCTCTCATTAATTGATTCAGTTCTCCTACTCGTTATGGTGTGACCTCGTAGGACCCAATATCACTAACAATACATTTTATCATATAAATGTACCGATCATGGTTAGCTTCTAGCAAAACGCCATGACCCCTAATATTATCGGATTATATATATCCCTATATTTAATGTCCTATCTCATCATCAGTAATTGCACCTTGGATAAAGGACACAATTCCTTCATCAGTTGCTTGTGACCGGGAATGAAATAGAATTGCCTCTACCATGGAGGCTGAAGCAGATGACTATGAGCATAAATCACATGCTCGAATCACAAATAAACCCAGAAAGAAAAAGAAAGGAATACGAAGGAACTAACCAGGAGGACGCCGGAAATCAGTGAACGCAATAGACAAAATGGCAAGACCGATACAATCCTATAAGAGCGAAACAAAGGAGCTAAGATTAGAGAAAAAGTATGAGCATGGGAGTAAACCTAAGTAAGCAACTATTGAGTGAATCGTACCTACAAAGAAGATGGTGGTTGTTGTTGCGAAACTCATGACATCCGGATTAGCTTCGAAAGGAAACCAGCGCACCAACCTAAAGTTGACAAGAAGAGAAAATTAGATTGGGGATTCTTCAATAAATTGGATTGGAAGAAGAAATTGAATCGAATAAAGAACGGAAGAAAATCATACCTTACAAACCGAAGCAGAAGAAAACGCCATCAAAGATCGGTGGTGATAGCTGCAAATCCTATTCACGATTCAAGAAGATGAAGAGTAGAGGGCAAGCAAGGAAGAGAGCAACACGTATCTGCAAAATCTACACACGTGGCACAAAACTCATGAAGTGTGGCAGATATGCAAACACGTATAAGCTTCATAAATTTTGTTTTATGGGCCGACCCGCCAAAAAATTGGCCCAAAATCTGGGACTGTAATATAGCAAATCTACTGTAGCAATCCTCCAACTCTCGCTTTTAAAGTATAAAGGATATGTACATTTTTTTGGTAACAAAAACAAAGAAAAAGTTAAATTGATCCCATAAAAAAGTTTTTAGTAGAAGTGTAAGACATAATTATTATAAGAGTTTAAGGAATTGTTTCGACACATAACACTTATTTTATGATATAAATAGTTTATGTATGCAGTTTTCTTAACTGTATATTCATTTCCATATAGTTAATTTATGAAATATATCACAGCACTGATAGTGGAATTGAAAAGTAGGGGCGGTGAACATAGGTCCAAAATCGAAACGAACCGTTCAAAATCGAACCGAATTTAAAATCGATTTTTTAAAAACTTTAGACCGAAAACCGAACCTATAAAAGTAGGTTCGGTTCCGGTTTGGACCTAAAACCGAAATCTTGAAATATTAGAACAAAAAATCGAACCTATTAGAACGGTTCGGTTCGGTTCGGTTTAGGTTTTGGACCTAAATGAACCTAAGAAAATAAAACTTACAATAATCCAAAGCCCTTTTTTTATTAAATATAAGTTCGGTTTTCTGTTTTTTATCGGTTTTGGACCGAAACCGAAATCGTAAAAAATAAGGATCTAAGACCGAACCTAATTTGTCGGTTTAGGTTCGGTCTAGACCGAAATTACTCGGTTCGGTCGGTTCGGATCAAATAAACCGAACCTAAAAGTGATCAGTGAAGTTCCGACGAAATTTGACGAGGTTAGAAAATGAGTAGTAGCAGGGTAGCAGATAACCGGACTACAATATTTATCAAGCTTTTTATTTTTAGAAAAAGTAATATTCATATAAATGTAATAACATTGGGCAAGACCGGCCCAATAATGTTAACCCCAACTTTCACAGAAAAACCCTAATCCTTAAATTGAGAGCGAGCTTGTTTGCCGTCTAACCTACTGGTCTCGCAGACGGAAGAACTTCTCCATTTCGGTGTTTAGAGGCTCTAGAGATCTGCAGCCATGGTAAGAAACCATCCACCCTGTAGCGCGTCTAATGAAAGTGAATTTTGGTTATAATTCTTAACTCCTCATTTTAGGGCTTTTGTATTTCGCGTGGAACTGAAATTCTTCCTTTGTCAGATCTACTTCATGCTTAAGTTCTTGTCGTGTGTGAAGTTTCATTCGTATCCTTGAGATGGCATTCCGGATAATTTCAAATCGCTCTTTTGCCTACTTAGGGTTTTATTTGTAGAGAATCGATGTTATCCGGCATAGGGCTGCTATTTCTTTTTGTATCTGTGGATTACGGCTTCAATATATCCAGCATATGAATCAATTCTCCTAAATTTAAACTTAACTGAAACATTATGCGGCTGGCAGTTGTGTAATATAGTTGCATTTGGCAATGATGATGAAATGTTTAGATGCCTGAACAGCCTGCTTTCCTCATGAGCTCACTGTATGATTCGTCAATGGGTTTTTTTTCACTTGTAGAGTGGTTTGAGCAACTATTTTTGTTTACTGCTGTTTTTATTTTACTACCGTTTCTATGCCCCCGATTTATTTTAGCTGGACCTTTTTTAATTAAATTAACCCCAATGTATATGTGTAATCAAAATTGTTGTTAATTGATTTAAACTGTTGATCTCTTCAACTTATAATGTCTTGTCGATTCAATTTGCGGTCTTTGTAAACCCATATCTCTTATTGGTTGAATGGTTTTTTTTGCTGTGAGATATCTGAATCCCTAGTTAATTTTTGCATGTACAACGAATAAAAATAAATATAATTTACAAAACACCATCATTGTGCTAGGTTTTACCACTGTTACAGTTTTCAGCATGTGTCTGTGGCAAGGATGTGCCCCCGTTCTGTAGCAATCTATGTATTCGTAATTCGCTTACATATTTTCTATGTTGCTGCATAAGTCCATTCTTTAAAATAATGTAAAACTTTTCTCTCTCTTGTTGAAGGTGAATGTACCAAAGACAAAGAAGACCTATTGCAAGAACAAGGAATGCAAAAAACACACACTCCACAAGGTCACCCAATACAAGAAAGGCAAAGATAGTTTGGCTGCCCAGGGAAAACGTCGTTATGACAGGAAGCAGTCTGGTTATGGTGGTCAGACCAAGCCCGTCTTCCACAAGAAGGTCAAATTACAAACTTCTGCTCAGGGAAATGACATTATATTTCTCGCCATTTCCTAACATGTATACTATGACCTTTTGTCCCTTTATAGGCTAAGACCACAAAGAAGATTGTGTTGAGGTTGCAATGCCAGTCCTGCAAGCATGTATCTCAGCACTCCATAAAGGTCAGTATCTGCCCACTTAATGTTTTACTCTTGTTATTGTACCTTCCATATATGAAGTATGTTGATGTTCTGAGCTGTTGGTAATTATTTTATCATGGTTTGTTGGTCATACAGAGGTGCAAACATTTTGAGATTGGTGGAGACAAGAAGGGCAAGGGTACTTCTTTGTTTTAGATTGTTACAATGGGAGGAGTTCATGTGCTCTTGTCCTATGTTTTTGTTAGTGGTTTTTGGTTTCATCTGCGCACTTTGTTGTATGCACTGTTTGAAGATTTGCATTATTCTAGCATGAAGGCTTTTTATTTAAACGTGATTAATATACTTAGGGCCTGTTTACCTGCGGGTTTATAAACTTCATTTAGTTTATAAACTTCATTTAGTTTATAAACCCGAGTTTTATTTGTTGGTGGGTGTTTACATGTAGATGGGTTTATTTTCGAATGAGTTTATTCGGGTTTATAAACCTCTAGAAAATAACCTCCTCAATCCAGGTTAGTTTTCTTGGATGAGTTTATTTTTTCCATATACCTGAAATTACCCTCATTCGTATCTTTACGTATCCGACCCTAACGTTCACACGTGAAATTGTTTTCTTTCAAAACAACCACATTATTGTCGTCCACAACTATACCTTCGAGATTTGATTTTTCCGATTACCCTCCTATTCATATATATATATATATTGGATTATTCTTTAATCTTTCTAGGGGTAAAAATGTATTTTGAACTAAAATAAACCCAAAAAAAACTTTAAGTAAACATCTTTATCGAAATAATATATATAAACTGATCGAGTTTATAAACCCGAAAATAAATCATAAACCCATTTAGTTTATAACCCATAAAAATACAAACTACTACTAAACAGGCCCTTACTCAATGTTTTAACATTAAGTGCAATACTTTTGGATACTTGTGATTCAACATCTCCCTTTTAAAAGCTCTCATTTCTTTCATACGAAGAGGGGTTGAGTCACACTTTCTGATACTTGTCATTCATCACCACTAGTGTTAAGTGTTCACTAGTACTCAATCGGATGATCTGTGTACATAAGGTGTGTTTGAGATTCTTCGATGTCGGATGGAAGGGGTGATTGACATCAGTGAGCAGTGACAGATTTGAGATGGCGTCTTCCTTGTCGGATACGTCGCACTGCAAGCACTCAGTCGGATGATCTGCGTTCCAGGACGACCGAGGGCCGCGAGCGACACCATAAACCTTCCATGGACCTTCAGGTGTGTTGGAAATCCGCGTTCCAGGACGGCCGAGGGCCGTGAGCGACACCATAAACCTTCCATGGACCTTCAGGTGTGGTGGAACAAAAGAAAGGAAACTTGGAAAGCGTTGTAGATGGACAATTGATGAATGTGTTCGACGAGCAACACAATAGAGGGGAGGAAGAAGTTTGTCGATGGAGCCCAAAAACTGGGAAAAGTTTGTCGATAAATGTCTACTTCTTTGACGAGCAACACAATTTTAATCCTCAAGGTTTTGAGTGAGACAAGGTTATTTAAGTATTTGGTTCATCAATGTTTATCGATGGATTTTCTTTTCTTCTCCGATGAGTAGTACAAGAACCAAAAAAGGGAGAAGACGTCGAATGTGTTCTTCTTCGTCGAGCAGAACAAAATTCTGAAGAATGCCCTATCTGGAGCGGTGGTGAGGTGAGAGAATGGTGTTCAAGTACCATGTAAAGTGTGTAAATACGGAAAATAGTTAATGGCGACATAGTCATTTCGCAGGTCAAAGTGCTAGTTTAAAGCTAAAACCCTTACTCGGATAAGGATTTCAGAAACACTTCCATAAACACTAAAAACTATGTTTTATTACATGTCAAACACCTGTTAAATATTAAAACACTCTTATATATTACTTTAACTTCCATGCCAAACACAACCATAGCCTCTTAAATATACAAATGAATCATGTAAGACATAAACATATTAAACAATATTCATTAAATTTGACATATAAATAATTAAGAAAATAAATCACGTACATAAACACCAAAAAATACAATACTTGCTCATATTTTATGCTTAACAAAGAAATTTAAAGTGCGGATCAACCCGATACATTGATTTTCAGCATCAATAAATTTCCATAACAACAATAATATGAATTATGTCGACAACTATTGCATGACTTTCATTCTTAAACCTTGTAGAAGCAAGATATTGAGATTTAGGGACCGTTTGGTTTAACTCCAAAAACGTAAACATAATGGAAACAAATTAGTCCACACATATACCCTTGTTCATGATTTTTTTTGGAATCATTCATTGTGGTTTGAAGTAATTAGAGTAGAATTTGATTACTTATGATACTTTATAGGGAAACAAAATGGGGAAGCAAATGCATTTTGCATGAAACCATAAGGAATTATTCCAAAAAAATCATGAACAAGGTACACATATGGACTAAATTCATCTTCATTCCGTTTCCAAAGTTATAACCCAACGGGACTTAGAGTCGTTAGTTTATTATACTTAGGTGGTTAAAATGGAAGAGTGGTGATTAGCTTTAATTTGAATCAAGATCATAAACTTGAAATCAAATAGTAATCAATATTCTTTATCGGTGGAATATAACAAAAAACAACCGAATTCATTAATCAAATCAATTTAAACAATGAATTGACAATAAACACAAAATCGATGACGATCAAGAAAAAAGAGAAAGACACCTGGCAAGCAAAAGAAACCGGGGGAAGACTACTCATAATTTGAATGGTCTTGTGAAAACGGAATTTCAAGCGGCATGCTCAACTCAATCGGAGTGTTTGTAACACCCCACAGATATTAAAATTTTTGCAGCATTTGAATGGAAAGTTAAAGTTAACTTGTAAATGGAGAGTTAAAATTAACTTATAATAAATTGAGTTGGTATTCCTGTAAACACGAATCGTTCTTTTCTATTTGTCGTGTGAAAACAAAGAACTATGAAGTTCAGCATCGGTAGTCTTTCCTGATCGTACTGTCTTCACCGTTGTGTGGAAGCTGAATACGCCGGATAGGGTTAAAAGTCTTCATATGGAAGGTTCTTAAGGGAGGAGTTATGATCAACAATGAGAGAGTGAGAAGACACCTTACTAACCTGCGGTCATGTCTTTGTTGTAAAAACAGTAACGAGACCAACATCCACCTCTTCAAAGATTGCCCAAGAGTGAAGCACATGTGGAGAGAGCTCCAAAAGGGAAGGCGAGATCTGGATTTCACTACGCAATAGTTCAATGCATGGATCCGAGGTAATATATGTACTAATTCCATATTCGATAATATATGTCTTTGGCGTGATGTTTGCATTTAGTCTTTGGTGGACGTGAAAATGGAGAAACTCGAAAACTTTCACTAATGATAAATTTGAAGAAATATAAGTCAATATGTGCTTCGTCAAACCCATGAGTATGTGAAAGCCTGGAAAAATCACGTGAACAACCAGTCCAAGCCGCAAAGAATGATTGTGCATGTTAGATGGGAGAGACATAAATAGGATTTGTGAAGATCAACTCGGATGGAGCGGTTAGAGATGATGATCATGCTAAGGCGGCAGGAGTTCTTAGGAATAATATGGGTAGGTGGCAGCGAGGGTATGCCATGAACATTGGTACTTGTACGGTTCCCATAGTGGAGTTGTGGGGAGTGCAACAAGGCCTACTCTTGGCATGGAAATTTGGCTACCGGGTGGTTGAGATGGAAACTGACTCACAATTGTAGCTACCCTTATTGCTAAAGATATCCCTCGATGTCACCCGCTTGCTAATTTGGTATTTAGATGCCAATACTTACTCAAAAGGAAATGGACTATCAAGTTCCGTCATGTCTACCGTGAGGCGAATAATGTCACGGATTCCTTAGCTTCCCTTGCTTTTAGCTTCCCAATAGGGCTTCATGTATTGGTTGACCCTCCTGAGGGTATTATAAACTGGATAGATCATGATGTAAGGGGTCGGACTATCCCCCACTTGAGGACTACTTAGCCTTTCTTTTTATTAATAATAAAGCGCGTCCAGATGCGACGGAAACCATTGACTCTCCTTCCCACAAAAAAAAAAGAAATATGAAGTTAAGTATGCTTGAACGGAAACAACTTCAAGATGGGTGGCCTTATGAAAAGTTTATAAGTGAGCACGGTCTTAGCGTTTATAAGATCGATCTCGGATGTTATAGATGATAATAGAGTTAACTATGTGTTACGGATGTACTTTTCCCAATGAAGCAGTCACTCAGCCTAGTGAACGATCTTCGGTTTGACGTGGACGTCAAAATTTTAAGCGAGAAGATTGTAATACCCCACAAAAATTAATCTTCCGCACCATTAGAACGAGGACTTATAATGTATTGAGTTGCTACATATGTCAACGGGAATTTCCCTTTTTCAGTGTTGGGTGAGGACAAACAACTTTTTTTGTACGAGCATGGTTGTCATAAGGTCAACATCAGCTTAGGTCTTATGGTTGCCATGGAGCCTCTGAATGAGTAGGAGTTTTGAGGCTTGGCCGTCTTCAAACATATTTTCCATTGGCACAGAAGACGGGGAGAAGAGGAATAGTGGAAGAAGATGGATGATACAAATGACAATGGGTCGAGTCTATAATATTTAGGATTCGGAGAGCCCAAATTCGAACATGTTTTCCCATCCGTTGACCTTATTAGTGCGTCCACCCGATTTACGGGTATATATAAGTCATATCTTGCTAAGTTCTCATTGTTCTAGGATCTAGAGTCCAACTTTGCATGATGGATTTATGATATTTATGATCGTGTATGTCCTTTGATTGTATGTGTTAATTCACATGTTAAGGTAGTATAGTGATCATCCAATACATGATATGGGAGTTACTTATATATGTTCATGATGGGTCTATGATATTTATGATCGTGTATGTCCTTTGATTGCATGTGTTAATTCATATGTTAAGGTAGTATAGTGATCATCCAATACATGATATGGGAGTTACTTATATATGTTCCTTGAGTCTATAACTTGTTCTTCACGGTATTATTTGCAAGATGTGAGAGTTGCGTAAGACTATTTGTTTCATATGATGACTATATATGTTTTTTTTGTAAAGGTAAGTGGTGATCTCTTACGCACATGGACGCGATTGAGCATGCTAATGCTCAACTTATATTATCGTTATGCCACTTATATTGTTATAATTGAAACATAGTGACGATGAATGAAACGTGCTTGATAAGTTATGTCAAGTTCCTCGTCAAATTAGTACCGAGCTCCAAAAAATGGTGTGATTTGTGTATAGCTTACTTATCCTAACATAATGGCTAGCATGACGGTGTGTTTAGATTGAAAGTTCACCCGCATTTGTTCTCGCCCCTTGTGTGAAAATTCATGGGTCGTGGAGATTGACTTCAAGCTCATCGTGCAAAATCTGCACCGGGATATCCATCCATCACAATCACTTGCTAGCTTTGTAAGACAATGTCAATGCTTCGTACCTATTGATAAAATGATCAATTTTAACATGTATATCGTCAAACCAACATAAACATCCATCTTACTTATCACCTAGAAAAACACGTTAATCATATTCTTTAGCTATTAACAATCGCATCACCAAAATTTCATTTAAACTATTTACGTTAATCTAATGACCCAAAAGTTAAATCTAACTATTTTTCAAAAAAAACAAAAAAAAAGTGTTTGATTGCAAAAATAAAAACTGAAATACTCGGTCAAAATGGGTACATGACTAAGGCCCTGTTTGGGAGCAAGCTTATATGAGCTTATTGAAGCTTATGGGAGCTTATGCTTTTACTGTACTAATTTAATAAGTGTTTGTGTGTTCAGCTTATGAAAGCTGAAGAAGCTTATGAAAGCTTATGAAATGATGATTTTTATAAGCTTCTCATGACAAGCTTATAAGAGCTTAAGGAGCTTATGGAAACTTTAATTCTAAAAATACCCTTTTATTATTGTTTATCACATTACATATTATAATATAATATATAAGTATTTAATTAATAAATCCATAAAACTAAATATTATTTATTATTCATTAGTTTAAAATTTATAAATTTAAAAATTCGAATTTAATTTGTTTAACAAAACTAAAGTTTAACTACGTATTAGATCTTTACTAAAGTCTTTTTTAATTATAATGTAATTTTTAATTATCTATTAGTATTAATAATGTCTTTTTGACAATAATCTTTATTACATAATTACTAAAAAGACATATAAATTTCATTATTAATTATTTTTCAGTTTAAAATATTATAAATTTGAAAATTCGTATTTTTTTTAACAAAAAAAAAATTTAACTACACAATAGATATTATAATAT